>ML058484.1:2400000-3000000 GCA_003013855.2 Liriodendron chinense | reverse complement strand
GTTTTCAACCCTAAGTGTCAAGTGTCAATCCCCACTGTTTTCTTGTGTTGTGGTCCACCTGAGATTTGGATCTGTCTCATTTTTGGGCTCATACCTTAAAATTAGATGGAAATATGTGGACAACGTAGGTAAAATACATGGTGGGGCCCATAGAGATTTGAAACCACCCCTTATCAAGACTAGCATATACGCGCACATCCAATCCCCGCAGGTTTCAGTTCTGCCTGCAAAAACCTTCTTGCAAAAGTTATTGGGATGAGAAGATAGGTGGGTCCATGGTGATGATCATGAGTAATCCACCCCGTCCATTCATTTTATGAGCTTATTTTAGGACATTCGACCAAAGCTGATCTAGATCCAAGACTCAAGTGAGCCACACAAAAAGGAAAAGTAGGAAATGTAATACCTACCATTGAAACTAGGGCTGTACATCGAGCCGAGTCGAGTCGAGGTGAGCCAAGCTTGGCTTGACTCGTTTGTGCTCTCCTCGAGTTCGAGCTCGAGCTCACCCTCGAGCTTACCATTGGAGCTTGCCTTGTTTGTTAAAACTTTCGAGGTGAGCTAGTGGATCGAGTCGAGGCGTGCTTACCTTGAGTCGAGGCGAGCTTGCCCCCACCTCAATTTATTATATTTTTTACTACAAAATACAAATTAAAAGTCAACAACATTAAGTTCAAGAAGTCACACATATATTAGGGGAGAATAATATTTCTACAGGTGGGACTTTACCATTATAATGACCTAGCTCCGATCGATTTTTTCTTTGGCTAAGTCACACATGCATTGAATGCAGACCACTAGTAATATTTTATGAACCATAATTAATACAGTACATGCATAGCTCACCACATGAATGGACTGCCCTAATCATTTTGTGGACCATCTTCATGATGAGGCCTAGCTGATTCATGGATTAGATGCACCACCTCCCTCGTAAAATTGCAATCAATAGTTGCATATGGTGTTTGGTCTAACCATAGCCCCTGTTTTGTAGATATGTGTGGTATGTGGTCTCATCGTAGCACCTGTGTTTGTGTAACGTGTAAAACACACAACCACTATGTGCTTACCATGTTTTTGTACTTGAAATTATTCAATCCATCAGATATGCTCAATAAGGAATGTTCTTACCTGGAACAAAATAGTAAGATTAAGAAACCCCCAACATGCTAGTGTTTTATATATCCTAAGCTTGGACTCCCAATGTGTGTGTGCGGGAGGGGAGAGAGAGAACCAAGAAATAAGAAGATTAGGGTTTTTTTTTTTAAACAAATATTTATATGAAACGAGTCGAGCTCGAGCTCGAGTCGAGTCGAGTCGAGTGACCTAATGGTCGAACTTGATTCGATTTCTGACTCGAGCTCCTAAATGAAGCTTGGCTTGACTTGTTCTACTGAGCCGAGGCGAGCTTTTTTGAGTCGAGTCGATCGAGTTTCTCGAGCTGACTCGGCTCATGACCAGCCCTAATTGAAACCTTCTAGGGCTTCACCTTGATGTTTATATGCCATCCAAACCGTTTATAAGGTCTTTCCTACTGAGATGAATTGAAAACACAACTTTTTCCTAACACAACTTTTATGGTGATACAAATGTTTTAATGGTGGACATTGAATCCCCACTGTTTTCTCTCGTCTGGCCCACTTCAGTCATAAATTTGGCTCCTTTTTTTTCACATATTGAACTCGAAAAATGGATGAATGGAGTAGATTTCTCACAAACATCATAGCGGGCCCTACTTAGCTTCCTCCAATGAACTTCATGCCAAAGGCTTAAAAGAAAATCTCCTGTCGCTCCTCTTGGACATAGTGGCTGGAGTTTGATAACTTGTGGGCTCTATCATGATGAATGTGGTACATCTACATCATTTTTTCATTTTTTGAGATTATTTTAGGGCATGAGCCCAAATATGAGGCGGATCCAAACTTAAGTGGACCTACACCATAAGAAACAAAAAGAATTAAACGCCTTCCCTTAATTACTTTTTGGGGTAAAAAAAAAAAAAACGTTGAATGGAAAAGAAGAATTATGATGGATCTTAATTTAGGTCTACACTACCTAATCAACTGGTTGGATGAGAAAAAGAGAAATATAGTGGGGCTTTAATAATTTTTTAATGGTAAGATTTAACTGACACTGTTAACTATCATGGATCCACATGAGATTTGGATTTTTTTTATTTTTTGAGCTCATATCCTAAAATCATAATCAATAA
Organism: Liriodendron chinense; assembly: GCA_003013855.2. NCBI lineage: Eukaryota > Viridiplantae > Streptophyta > Magnoliopsida > Magnoliales > Magnoliaceae > Liriodendron > Liriodendron chinense. Next base: position 2,997,788 of record ML058484.1, on the reverse strand, counting down.
AGAATAGACAATGTGGATTAAACAAATGCATCATTGTGAGGCTCACAACATAGTCACCAGAGTAGTGGATTTTGCAACCCTTTCACAAGAACAAAAGGCTTAAAAGGGCATTAAGGTCTTTTGTTAGTGTAAGTCTAGGTGGCTTTTTTACCATATTAAGCAAATTTTAGAAAGCAGTTTAAAAACATGCTAATTTTTTAAATTCAACCAAAACATTGGCGTGTAAACGTCATTGTCTCTTTAATTTATTTGTTGCGAGTGTTAGGGATATCTGTTCCTATGCGTGCAGAAAAGGACAACGAAGATGCGAAATGCACGTGAATTTCGGACGCTGGTTGGATGCTACCCCGTCTCTAGCTAGGAATGGACGGGGGCTCTGAGGGGCCACCGTCATATGTTGGTATTATCCACACCGTTCATCCATTTTTCCATATTATTTTAGCATGTGAGAAAAAAAATGAGTCAGATCCAAAGCTCAAGTGGACCACACCACAAGAAGCAGAGGGGTGACCGTTGCAACCTTCCTAGGGCCCACCGTGATGGTTAATTTCCATCCTACCTGTTCATAAGGTCACATAGACGTGGATGAAGGGGAAAAACAAATATCAGTTTGGTCTAGAATTTCTGTGGCCCTCGATAAGTTTTCCATAGTAAATGTTTAATCCTCACTGTGCGGTCCACCTGAGCCTTCGATATGACTTATTTTTAGTATCATATGCTAAAATGATATGAAATAATGGATGGACGGTGTGGATAAAATTTATACATCATGGTGGCCTCTCAAGGCCCCTGTCCGTTTCTAGCCAGATACGTGCTGGTAGTACCCAATCCGTCGTCCGTGAAGAAATATTTACTGAAATAACCCTGATGTGTGGCTATGTTTACTAAAAGTCTAATTTCTCGTCAGGGTCATCTTTTTTGGCCTTTTGATGAGAAATTGAAAATTTTACAATCGAAAAAGCCCCTCTGACCACCATGTGCTGGGGGGGGGGTCCACCGTGCGTAGAGGGAATCGGTCGGAGGGGTATTTTCGACCATAAAATTTTAATTTCTCATCAAAAGGTCAAAAATATGAGCCAGACGAGAAATTAGACTTTTGGTAAACTAGCCACACGTCAGGGCTATTACAGTAAAAATCCCGTCCGTGAATCTCCTACCGCAGCCCGTAAAAACAAAAGGATCCGTGACCCACCGTCATGGGCATACGATATCCGTTCCGTACATCATTTTCGCCAGAACATGCTTGGACAGAAATTAAATTTAATGCCGATCCAAAATTCAAAGTGGGCCACACTACAGGGAAAAGTGGAGATGTGAATCCAGACAGGTTAAAAAATTCTTAGGGCCCACCTAAGAATCTGATCAGACTGATATTTGTTTTTTTTTCATAGATACTGGTTGGAATTACCTTATGAACGGTTTGGATGGCATATAAAGGCCTTAGGAATGTTTAATGGTGGGTACCCTGCCCACATCCCCATTCTTCCCTGTGGTGTGACCCAGTTGAATTTGGATTAGTCTTATTTTATGACTTTAACGCCCTAACATGAGCTCACTCAAACGATGGACGGTGTGGATGTCACACGTATATCAAGGTGGCCCACAGAGCTTTGGATTCAAGGGCTCCCCCATTGCTGTATAGTACGGTGATAGTCCACTCTAATTTTATGCTGTGATGTTCCATCAACGGTAGACGTGGCATGCAAGTAAGTTGATCAGGTCCGTCCAAATTCGGACTGCTAACTATTTTATTTTTAATAGTTAATTTAACTGACACTGATAGCCATTCATCAGCCTGATTTTTTGGGCTACAATCTATCAGTGATCCATCAGTTTTTTAAAGGTCTGGATTGACGTATGTATATGTTCCTTGTACGTTACCATGCGATGTCCTATCCTCTCTTTTAAAATGGTTTTGCCAAGTCAACAGTCACACCTACGGACGGCCATATGCCACAATCGCACATCTATGGGACATCAGAACCGTACATCAGGTGGAACCATTCTACATCAAGAAGATGTGTCCATTGCATATGTCAATACCGAGCTGTGGAGGGGCCCACCGTGATATATCTGTTTATCCACTCCGCCCATCCATTTTATAAGATCATTTTAAGGTAAGAATCTAAAAAGGAGGAAGATCCAACGCTCAAGTGGGCCACACCAAATAGTAAGATGAACCTGGTGATGTCATAGATGGCGTAACCAGGTTCATCTCACTATTTGGTGTGCCCCACTTGAGCGTTATATCTGCCTCGATTTTGGGACCATATTCTAACATGATATTATGAAATGGATGGAGGGAGTGGATAAACAGATACATCATGGTGGGACCCTCCGCAGCTCGGTACTGAGGAAGCACGCAATCCGACTCCGTTTAAAATGGACGCGGATTAGCTACTGACAGGTTGGGTAGGTATGTGGCTACTGAAGTGTCGTTACCAACTTCTGTGGGCCCCACCGTGATGTATGTGTTGTATCCACACTGTCCATCCATTTGGAGAGATAATTATAGGGCATGATCTAAAGGATCAGACAGATCCAAATCTCAAGTGGACCCCACCAAATAAAACAGTGGGGACAGTGACGTGACCGTTGAAACCTTCCTAGGGCCCACCATGATGTTTATACGAGATCCAACCTGTTCATAAGTTCACTCACCGTTGAAACCTTCCTGTGGCCCACCGTGATGTATAAACATCATGGTGGGCCCCACAGAGCCATGGGTTAGGGGGAGCACTAAATGAGGTGCATTTCACATCAATGCGATATCGGTTGAAACTTAACAAGATTGGGGTCCATGCATGCAATGCATACGCTGGAAGAGCTCAACCAACCACTGTGTATTTATCATTAATGAACTTCAACCCAGACCGTTCGAACACTGGGGCCCACCACGAAGCTAGCGGACAAAACCCAAATAATTACACTGACCTGATGATCTTAATTGTATATATGTTTTCTGGCGATTAACGGTCCAGCTGTATCTATGCGACCGTAAGCTACGTTGGTGGTAGTAGGCATATGTAGGGCCAACATAATCATGTGCTCACAACATCCCACCCACCAGACGGCCCAGATTGTCTGCGACACCTTGTACTTCCTGCAGTTAGAATCTAGGTGGGGTCCACAATGATGCTTGTGTGAAATTCACTATGTCCATCCATTTTGCAAGTTAGGACATGAGCCAAACATGAGGCAAGCCAAAGCTAACGAGGGCCGCTTATTAGAAAATCTCTATCCGGCCCTATCTCTAGGACACGGATTAGCTACTGGCAGGTTGAGTAGACATCTGGCTACTGAAGTGACGTCATCAACTTCTGTGGGCCTACCATGATGTATGTGTTGTATCCACACCGTCCATCCATTTGGAGAGAGAATTTTATAGCATGATTCGAAGAATCAGGCAGATCCAAAGCTCAAGTGGATCTCACCAAAGAAAACAGTTGGGATTAATCTCCTACCATTAAAAACTTCTTGGGGTCACAGAAGTTTTCAATCAAGCTGAGATTTGTGTTTTCCCTTATTCCATGTCCCTATGAACTTATGAGCAGGTTGGATGTCAAATAAACATCATGGTGGGCTCTAGGAAGGTTTTAACGGTTGCATCACTGTACCCACTGTTTTCTTTCGCAGGTCCACTTATGTGTTGGATCTGTCCCATTCTTTAGTTCATGCCAAAAAAGGATCTCTCCAAATGGATGGATGGTGTGGATACAACACATACATCAGGTTGGGGCCATATAAGTTGGTGACGTCACTTCGGTAGCGAGATAGCTACTCAACCGGTCAATAGCTAATCCGCGTCCTTATCTCTACATGGAGTTATTGGCCTGTTTTAGTGGTATATCATGGTATTGATCTCACCGTACAATCCCATATTTGTGATTAAAATTCTTTCCTTCAGAAATACACTATATTAAATAGAGCTTTAGTGGACGATGAAAGTTTGTGTTTGATGGATCATTGAATTATAATCAGCCGACTACATTTCATAACTGATGTCAGTCACCTGTGTGTATATAAAGCTTGAACGTAATGTGTAAAGGGCACATATGAATTGGCAGCTTGGATATGAGTGGAAATAAATAAATAAATAAAATCTCAGTGTTTACCATTGGCTATGGAGTATATGGAACCAAAATTTATCCAATCCTTCTTATTGTTGTCAAACACCCAGATGGTATTTGCACGGGATCAGATACAATTCCATACCACTTAATCCCATGTCATACAATGCACCAAACAGCTTATAGAGGCTATTACGGCTTGCCATGGGGCCCATCTTGATGTGTTGTATATCCACTTTGTCTATCTATTTTTCCAACTCATTTTAAAATGTAGTCTCAAAAAATAAGCAATAAGTAGATCCAAATCTCTGGTGGACTACACCATAAGAAACAATATGATGTAGAGCGAGCCGCCAACTACTTCATGGCTCAGATGGACCAAAAGAAGGCCGGTCGGAGTTGGAAGTAATTTGAACCATCAGCACCGTGAAACGATAATATCTCGCAATTCGGAATGAGTTTCTGGACATATAATATATGATTTTGGGTAGCTCGAGCTACTTAAGCCAACCAACCCAGATACGCCAGGTTGCCCATGCCGGAATCGAGAGATTCAACCAGATCGACGGTCATTAAGCTATTTTATTTTTAATTTTACTATTTATAGTAAGTTTTATTTCGATCATAACGTTTGATCCGTATGGTTTTAGAGTTTGTGTTCGAAATGAAAATTGCTTAGAATAATTAGTAGAACAACAAGATTGTGCCGGTTTGAAAACTTTCTATTTTTGGTTGAAAACTATGAGTTCCAGTAGGATCGAGAGACTTCTATAAATAGAAAGTTTAATATTTATAGAAAGTTGCAGTTCTTATAGTATTTTAGTTAGAGTTAGAGTCTAACACTTCTTCCTAGGGTTTAGTTTCTTATATTTATTCCCATTTAATTCATTATTACGAATTTATTTGGATTTATTTTCTGTTTTTTCTTTCTCTCTCGTGTATTCGATGAAGTTCAGTAAAGGATTTCCCGAGGCCTTGTGGATTCAAGGTATTTGTTCGATTAGGCAGACGGTGATCAACCTAGTCACACCCTCCCTGCATCATACCCTCCTTGCGTCACAATGGTGATTGGATGCCAGCCATTAGAAACTTCCCAGGGCCCATTGCTAAAAGATCAATAATGTTGCCCATTGCTAAAAGATCAATAATGTTTATTTGCCATCTAACATGTTGGTAAGGTCATTCAGATTAGGATGAAGGGAAAATACGAAAATAGGCTTGATCCAAAACTTTTGTGGCTTAAAAAAATAATTAATGGCCATTCACCACTTTTTCTAGGATTTTGGTCCATTGGAGGTTTGGATCAAATTAAGTTTTGGAGCCGCCTCTTAAAATAAGCTGAAAAAAATGGATGGGCGGTGCAGACTTTTTAAGTGAAATGATATTTTTCTCCATGTCATAGTGGACCCACATATAAAACAGGCACATGATGCTTTTTAATTAGGCCATGTTAGGATTTTCAAGGATTCCAAGGTCATAAATGATTCATGCACTCCTTAGTCACATGCAATCCGTCAGCTGAAAAAGTGCCAGGGCTCACACTCCACCCAACTCACACCATAAAATGCCCGTCGGAGAATATGTTCCAGTTGCATATTTGCTACCTTCAAGATTCGAACACTGTACCTTCCACTTCAGGATTTGTACACACTTAAATTAGTTAGTAATAATTACGGAGCATTAGGGGTTATTGGTGGATAAGTCGTAACATACTTAAACCAATCTTATGTTTGGAATGTGTGGTTTTTGTACTATGATCTAGAGATAATAAGGATATATGTTTGAAACCTTTTGCATGAGTGCCGCACACCACCTACCTCTATTATATTTTCACCGTCCATCCATTTGACAAGACCAATTTAAGCCCTGAGCACAAAAATGAGGTAGATCCAAAGCTCAAGTAGACCATACCATGGAAAGCAGTAGGAAAAATGATTCCTACCGTTGAAAACTTAATATGGCCTACCAATGTTTATTTGTCATCCAACTTGTTCATGAGGTCACATAGACCTGGATGAAGGGAAAAAACAAATATAAGATTGATCTAAACCTTACGTGGGCCCCAAGATGGTTTCAATGGTAAAAGTAAAATCTCCACTGTCTTTTGATGTGTGATCATCAGATCTGTCTCTTTTTTGGGCCCATGCTATAAAATGATATCGTAAAATGGATGAACGGTGTGGATATAACGCATTCGTCATGGTTGCACACCACGCAATACGTCACCAGAATTTCCTTGATGAATGGATATGGCGGTGGATGCTGCAAATAAGGAATGAGATCCCTCCTCAATCCTCGTTGCATAAGGCACGGTTTCCAAAGCTTTAAACACACTTCCTTACCAAACACAAGTCTCGGCTTAAAACATAGGATTAGTAAAGCCTATCCCACCTAATTCCTTCTATTACGATATGCACCAAACATGATGTATCAATGTATATTGAGGGACTGTAACAGTCCCACCGAAAAATAGTGATATCGGCCGTTGATTATGCGCTAACCCTGCGACCACAAACATCTGTTGCGAATGGACGTGGCAGTTTAGATTAGGCCATGTGTCACTATCATAGATAGCTCCTTTTGAGTATACAGACTCGAGGAGCAGGTTAGATTAGGCCATGTGTCACTATGATAGATGGCTTGTTTTGAGTATATACACTCGAGGAGCTGATTAGGTACGGCCAGCCTCACTCAAGACAGTGAGGGCCTTACCATGGGGCCCACCTTGATCAATATATTCAACTCTGTACATCTGTTTTTCTGGACCATCTTTAAGACATGAACTTAAAAATGAAGTTACGTCCAAATCTCAAGTAGACAACTGATTGATAAGGTCACACAAACCTAGATGAAGGGAAAAGAAAAATCAAATATCACCTTAATTCAAAAAGTTGTGGCTCATAAGTAAGGCTGCACATCTGCCCCGTTAACCCGCCCAACCCGACCCGGTAGAAACCCGATCCGTCCCGACCCGGCTGAAAAAACGGTCCGGTCCCGAGTAGATGCGGCTGAACCGTTTTTAATTTAGGTACAGTTTAGGGTACATGCCAAACCCGCCCGACCCAACTTGTACCCCGACCCGTGTATACCTGACCCGTTCCACCCGACCCGAACCACCCCGTTTATACTAGTGTCTTGCTTTTAGAAATATCTATATAGCATTATCAATAGGTTGAATGGTCAATAAATATTAGGGTGGACTCTAGAATCTTTTTATGGTAGGAGTTCAATGACCACTGATTTTTGTGGTGTGGTCTACCTAAAGCTTTTATTTGCTTCTTTTTGGGGACTGTCCTAAAATAATTTAGAAATGTAGAAGGACGGCATGGATTTACAATATATACATCAAGGTAAGCCTCATGGTTAGGGTCTCACCCACATGGCTGGTTTCGGGTCTCACTGACTCTCACCCAAGCTGCGCTCATGTCACACTCATAGGAAGCAGATTAGGTGACATCTGAAATCCACCAAGGTTGGTGGCCCTTGATTATGTGTCTTACATCCACACCATCCAACTATTTTGAAAGATCATTTTGGGATATGATACCAAAAATGAAGTTGACTCAAATCTTAGGTGGACCACACCATAAAAACATAATCCTAACCTGACCCGACCCTACCCAGTTTAACATATAGAGTAGGGTAGGGTTAGGGTTGACCCTTTTACAAGTAGGGTAGGGTTAGGGTTGGGTCAGCTCAACCAGATCACGACCCGAACCAAAACCCGGACTTTTAAATATATTTAGGTTCGATCCAGGGTTGGGCCCAACCCAACCCTAACCCGACCCGTGTGCAGGCCTACTCATAAGAAGGTTTTAGTTGTCAAAAGCCATTGTCTCCTTATAGTATATGGTCCCGTTGTCAATTGGACTGGCCATATTTTTTTGCTCACGCTCTAAAATAATTTGAAAAAAAATAGATGAAGGGTATACATAAAAGTGGGGCTACTATCTTAGGGTACATGCTCTCACATGCAATTTTTTTTTTTTTTTTAACTTGTTTGTAGTCCACGTGTCTTTCACCTTAGATTGTGTCTGCCGTTGAATCAAACATGGCTACATCAAGGGTGGAGGAGCTCGTCCCAGTCGACCACAATCAACCCACTTTCAAACGGGCTCGGATCGGGTACTACCCATCAGGATGATGGTACGTGTCACCATGGCATTGGTGGAGAGCACCGGGACCTGCACCTCGGCAATAATGAAGAGCTGATAGACTTATCACATCAGCAGGGTCTCACTTGCTCTTCACCAATGCCATGGTGACACGTACCCTCCATCTCCAGCTACATCCTGGTGGGATAGTACCCAATCCGGGCCCCTTTCAAATCTGCATAAGCAGGGGTATTGAGGGGCCAGGTTCGGGCGTAAAAATAAAATTTTGAATAGGCCCGGACCTCTAGCCCGACTCGAAACCGTTCAAAATCCTAGCCCGTTGACAGCCTCATTAGCATGAGTTGACTTTTGGGAGCACGTGGCACAATTATACCCAACTGAATTGGGTCATTACAAGCCGGCAGGTTCGGGCGCGGATTTCCTGCGAAAGCCTTGCGCAGGAATTTCCTGCACTGGAAACCACGGTGGGGCCCACAGTGATGTTTTTTCATAAATCCACCCCGTTCATCCGTTTTGGGAGCTCATTTTAGGATTTGAAAACAAAAATGAACCGGATCCAAGACTCAAGTGGGCCGAAAATGTGAGATTTGAACGTCCACAGTTGAAATATTTGTGGAGCCACAGAAGTTTCGAATCAGGATAATATTTGTTTTTCCAGTTCATCCCAGTAGTAGTGACGTTATAAACGGTATGGATGTGATATAAACATCACTGTGGACCCAGGGAGGTTTCAATGGTAGTAATTTACCTACTCACCTTTTCCTTTAGTGAGGCCCATTTGAGTCTTGGATCCGGTTCATTTTTTGCTTTAGTGTCCTAAAATAATCTCCCAAAACGGATGGACGGGGTGGATTTATGAAAAAAACATCAATGTAGGCCCCACCGTGGCTCCCAGTGCAGGAAATTCCTGCGCAAGGCTTTCGCAGGAAATCCGCGCCCGCAGGTTCAGCACGCTGCCTCCACTCCAGTCCACACCCCCTCACTCCCGGCCGCGGTGACACGTACGGGCCACGTGGGGCCTGTCCTGAGCTCAGGACAGGCTCGGGTAGTACCTAATCCGCTCCTGTTATGTGGGCCCCATAATGATATACGCGTTGTATCCACACCGTCTATCCATTTGGAGAGATCGTTTTAGGCATGACCCAAAGAATTAGGCAAATCCAAATCTCAAGTGGATCCCACCACAGAAAACAGTCTAGATAGGGACATCCACCGTTGAAAACTTACTAAGGCCCACCATGATGTTTATTTGAGATCCAACCCGTTCATAAGTTAAAAAAAAAAGGCATGAAAGAAGGGAAAACACAAATAACAACATGATCGAACACTTCTTTGGCCTCCAAGAAGTTTTCTGTGGTGGGGTTCGCTTGAGATTTGGATCTGCCTCATTCTTTGGGCCATGCTCTAAAATGATCTCTCCAAATGTATGGACGGTGTGGATACAACACGTACATCATTATAAGGTCCACAGAACTAGGTGACGTGAATTCATTAGCAAGTCTTGCTACTATCGTGTTCAGCAGCTAATCCGCGACAATGATGGATATCAGACCCATCCGTCTCCGACCAGGCCAATTAATTTGCGGGTCCTTCTATTCCACCAGGTATATCTGGAAAAGTAAACGACTGCTGATCTGGTCGACCACTACGTGGATGGACGAAGGACCAAAACCGCTATCCAGTCGTTATGACTTTTGCTTGTTGAATGTGGGCCGTCTATCTAAGACTGATAGGACGGATATTGCTGGTTGGATGTGGACCGTTAATCTAACCCTATCTTTTTGGATACGGCCTATCCTGATGGTGGTCCACCAGATTAACTGTCGTGATTGCCACGTGTGTGTTACCTCGTATGAAGAAGCTGCATGAAACTCCAGAAGAGATGCACGTTAGCATTTCTCATGACGTGCGTCGATATATAATGAGTCACGCTCATGTGGTGTAGGTGCCACCTACTGTGGGTCCCACGTAAACTATTCAAATGATCGACCTCGTACATCGTTTTCTACCTCTCATTATCACTCCAGGAATAGAAATTCGGGTCTATTCAAAACTTGGGTGAGCCACAACGAAGGGAGAAATGTAAAATAACCCACCTATGTTTTCTATTAGTCTAATTTCTTTTTCTTTCCCTTTCATCCTAGTGAAACACATCTGGTAAATGGATTAGACGACATATAAACAATGGATTAGATGACATATAAACAATACAGCGTGGCCCACACAGTGTGGAAGGTTTTATTCGCTGGGCATCCCCTCTCAAATGTTTCTGGTGGTGTAGCCCACTTGATGTCCGGTTCTGGTTGATTTTTTTTCCCATGGTCTAAATCGAAGGGCTCATCTAATGGACCGGGTGGATCGGATTCATAGTTGAATTGGACCCCACGGGAGCCCAGTACAGCCTCAAGTTGGGTGGTACCGGGACCATACGAGCCACCTCATCACAGTGTATGCGTATACCCTCCTCGTACGACGCGGATTTCCTGCGAAAGCCTTCCGTAGGAAGTTCCTCCCTGGGATGTTTGTGAGAAATCCACCCCGTCCATCTGATTTTTGAGATCATTTTATGACTTTATGCCAAAACTTGGTCGGATCCAAAACTCAAGTGGGCCGAAAACGTGAGGATTGAATGTCCACAGTTGAAATATTCATGGGGCCACAGAAGTTTTGAATCAGGCTAATATTTATTTTATCCGTTCATCCCAGTAGGAAAGGACGTTGTGAACGGTATGGATGGAATATAAACATCACTGTGGACCCCAGAGAGGTTTCAACGGTAGGAATTTCCCTACCCACCTTTTCCTATAATGCAGCCCACTTGAGTCTTGGATCTGATTCATTTTTGTTCAAATGACATATATTGAGGTCAAAAACGGATGGACTGAGTAGATTTCTCAAAAACATCACTATGAGCCCCACCTAGGTTCTCAGACAACCCACCCACCTAGGTTCGAGAAAAGAACTTCATGCGAAAGACTTTAACAGGAAATCCGCGTCCGGCTGGAATCCTCAGCAACAGTGCTTCACCCAAGCTATGTGAGGCCCACTAGTTTATTATGTAAAATCCACTCCGTCCATCAGGTTTCATACTCGTTCTGGTAGATGCACAAATCATATGGACCCCACCAAGGAACAGCAACGATGGGTTAGGAATACGATGCCAACCATAGGGATGTGTGTGGGGTCACGGTGCTTTGAATCTTTCATCGAAACCCTCTAATCAAGTGTACCTCAATAGGATTAAGTCCAAATATATAAATCAGATTGATTTAAAACTCAGGTGGGCCACAATCTGTGAACTAAGAATTTTTATGGGAAATTTTACATTTTTTCGATTGGTATGCCCCATATGAATATTTTATCAGGTCAATCTCTTGTGTATACGTTTCAAAGAAACAAGGGTTCCCACCTGATGGATAGAGTGGATTTACATATACAACATGGTGGGCTCCACACAGAGATGATTCCAGACCCTTTTTACATTCGTGAAGCCAATGGCACAGCATTGCACAGGAATGTTGGAGTAAAACGGAGTTGCAACTTGCCCGCTTGCACGCTTGCACTGCTGCGTCAGCATCACCACACGCAGAAAATATTTAATACTCCTGCAGCATAGAAAACTTGATACACAGGTACTCAGAAAATCGTTCATGTGGCAAACATTAAATCGAATTCATCCGTCTAAATTATGTATTCCACTATCTCTAAGCTACAATCCCAAATTCCCATAGTTTCAACTCTCCTAGCATATGATTCATGGGACATGTTTGTTCAAAGAAGACCCTTGGATATTTTTCATTTAACCATCCAATAAATGTCCACCAATCCGGTATTAAAATAATCAAATAATCCTGATTTTTTTGTTCATTATACACATAAACCGGGACACATAATTTGGACGGTTTAATTTGAGATAATTAGTATGGTAATTATATATATTATACAATTAAGTAATTCCTAAGTGCCTGCATATCATTCATCACACTCTGTCAGAGCATCTAAGTTTTTCTTAAAACAAAATGTGTAGGTTCTCCGTGGATACATCACAAGAGATCTTTTTGTGTGACATCCAATCCGTCCATTAGGTGTGGCCTGCAATCTTTGGCTTGAGACAAAAAAAAAAAAAAATTTCCTGATCCACCACTCACACGAGCCACACAGCAAGCAACAATGTACAGGGGAGGCTATCCGTAGGTTTCCGTGTGGAGCCAAGCATGGTTCGTATATTCCATCCAACACGTACATCAGGTGTTTCTCACTAGGATTAAGGGATGCTAAGAACAATACCTGACCCAAAAACTCATGCCAGCCACATCTCATGAACCGTGTTTCTATATTTTCCTCTTAGTTTGGCCCATCTTAGTTTCGTATACTGCTGATTTTTGGAATGTACGGTAAAACTGAGGCTTATCATTTGATGGACGGATTGATCTTGCCAAAACAAATCGGTGGTCCCCATAGAACACGGATGGTGCAACAACTTCTTACAACAGGTGTTATACAGGATTCCAGTCCCTCACTACACTTGAAAAGAAAGTTAATACTTGGGCGAAGTCTGATGGTTGATACTTAGGCGCTAAGAAATTTTACAATTGGCATAAAATAAATCTTCAAATAGTGGGTCCTATACACCTATTCTATTTTCTCATTGGTCGATCGGTGGGCATTCAATAAACGGTTAAAACATAAAATACCCAGTGATCCAAATTCGTTAAACAAATGCCCATTCATGGAACGCCCACAATTTGGGCCGTCTATATAAGTTAGGCTTATTTTAGGCCAGCAATGTGAGTGAGATCCTGACCGTAGGGGCCACCTCGATGCCTGCATCGCATATAAACTTCCTCTCAAAACTCAAGTAGATACAGATTTCATGTAGACCACACCAAGGGAAACAGTGGTAGTTGAATACTCACCATTAAAAACTTTCCACCGTCCACTGTAATGTTTATTGACCATCCTCACACAGACCTGAATGAAAGTAAAACAAAACAAATATGGGCTTGATCCAACACTTTTGTAACCCACAAAAGTTTTTTAATGGTCAAGCTGACATTTGTTTTTTTACTTTCATCTCAGTTTGTGTGTCCTTATCAAGGGGATGGATGGTCAATAACCATTATGGTCGACACTAGAAAGTTTGGTGGGCATTCAACTACCATGGTTTCCTTTGATGTGGTCCACATAAAGTTTGTATTTACTTCATTTTTCGGTGCCTGTCTTTGAAATAAGCTGAAAAAACTGATGGACAACATAGGTATACAATGAATGCATCGAGGTGGACCTATGGTCAGGGTCTCACCCACGAGAGCGGATTAAGTGAGACTCCGGGCTCACCTAAGATGGTGTGGCCCTTCCCGTAGGGTTATTGTGGGGCCCACGTCAATGTATGTATTATGTATCCACTCCGTCCATCTGTTTTTATAGATCATCTTAGGTCATTATTCAAAAAGTGAAGAAGAGACAATTATCAGGTGGACCATACCATAAGAAACAGTGGTGATTGAACATCCTACCATTAAAAACTTCTTAGGACACACCTTCATGTTTCCTTAGTGTTTATTTACCATCCAATCTATTGATAAGGTCACATGAGCTTGAATGAAGGGAAAAAATAAATATCAGCTTCATCCGAAACTTTTGTGGCCCATTAATGGTCAATAACCACTTATTCCTATGTTATGGTCCACCTGATGATTGGATCTACTTCCTTTCTTATATGATCCGGAAAAAATGGATGGACGGCATGAACACATAATACATACATCAAGGTGGCCCCACAGATGGCCGCACCGTCTTGAGTGAGGCCGGGGCCTCACCTAATCCGCTCTCCCCACCCACATGGCTGGTACGTTACAGGAGTATCAAATTACTCCTCGGTGCTGACGTCGAATGATAGGCAGGCGCTTGAGAAATACTTATAATTGCACATGTAGGGTATAATTAATTCAACCTAAATAGTAAAATCATAAATCCTAGTTTAGATGTACTATAATAATAATAATAAAATTATACTTACTCTCTTTGGCTTGAAATTTGGTCATTATTATGTGTACGTGATGGCGGCCATGCGATAGCTCAATAATACTCAATTTGTACGGAACACAATTGACCCTGAGTGTTGAGATAAATGGAGAGATTATGGGTGATCGTTTATGACTAATACTTGAGCAATTTAGTCACTTGTAAAAGAGATGGAGTGATTTGTGAAAGGGAGGGTTCGTCGTTCTAATGACTTATTTTTGTCTTTTAGTTGAAATAATTTTTTTTTTCTCTCACTATGATGGCAAATATTGATTATTAAAACAACGCAAGAGCAAAAGGAACGAAATTACATTAATAAAGAAAAAAAAACTTACAAAAAAGAGATAATCTACAGCAATTCAACAATTGCGGTGTAAATAGTGAGGTCCTAAAGCTAAAGTCTTCTTTAGCCCAACAACTTAGGCGTAGATAGAGAGAATTACACTGAAAGAAAAAAAGAGTTTTCCTTAGTTCAGTGACGTGGTCGTAAACGAAGTGAATTACACTAATCATAGGTTAAGTCGGTCGAATGTAATAATGTAAACAAACTAGATTACAATATTCTCCTAAGCCAAAGCCAATCCAGCGTGGTGACATGGACGAATTGAATTATACTAAGAGGTAGGCTAAGATGAAAGCTAAACTAACACAAGCAACATTGCATTGTATAGTTATGGTGGGTTGGATTGTTAAGGGCCCAAAGCTCTTCGTTCTTCATCATATTTATAAAGAATTTAGGCGATAGATAGCTGGAAAGAGTTTTTCGTAGCTACTTCTCACATTTAATGATGTAGAAATAACTGTTTGGGCCTATAGACAATTGTGTCTCATTATAGAATGCCACATATACTAGTCGTTTATTGTGGGTTGGCCATTGGTTACATGTACATCCTGCACCCACTATGTGGATGAGAGTTCTTCTCATGATGCTATTATTAGTGATCGTTATCATTTTCTCCCCTCTAATGTGTGTGATGGTGCATGGCCGAATCCGTCGCTAGCCATTGCCATATTATAGTCGATAGGGTAAGTAATTGACTCTGCCATACTAGCGAGATATGTGACACGTGTCCTATGACCACATCTAAATGGAGGGTTACTCATGACTTTTCATATTCTCATCAAATTCATTGTCAAATGAACTAAAAAGGCCTTCTATTTATCTCTTATCAAGATCCGAGATCCCACTTCCACATAGCAACATCTTAGTTGCTAGATCTAACACAGCCAAAACAAGCATAAACATACTTTATTTCCTTACCATCAGATTGGTGGACATTTATTGGATGGTAAAAATTGAAAATATTCAATAATCTTATTTACGTGAAAAGTGAGTCCCACAACTTCGTTCAATATGGGTTAGTGTATGCTGCGATTACAATCCCTCATGTTTGTGTATCAAGGGTCATTAGTAGCCTTAGCATCTTATAACTCCTCGTTTTTAGAATCTACTTCTCTCCTTTTGGTAATTGATAGTTCGCTATTTTTCTACTTTGGTGGTCAATGGTGCACACTTTCAGTGCTATTCAATATTGACCGCCCAAGCCATTTCCGACGTAGCCCAGTTCTAGCGTGGTGCATTGATGTGTTGGGCGTTGTAGGGCCCAATGTGATGTTTGTGTTTAATATCCACATCATTCATCCATTTTTTCCCTCTCATTTTAGGGCATGAATCCAAAAATGAAGTAGATCTGAAGCTCAATTAGATCACCACACACAAAACAATGGTGATTAAATGTCCACACTAAAAACTTTTTGCGGACCACAAAGTTTTTTATCAGCCTAATACTTGCTTTTTTTTTTCTGTCCATTCACCGAGGTTTGAGTGACGTTATCAACGGATAGATGGCAAATAAAAATTACTATGGGTCTTAGAAAGGCTTCAACAATAGGTGTCATTATCCCCACTATTTCTTGTGGTGTGGTTCGCTTGAACTTTGTATCTACTTCATTTTTTTATTCATGTGTTAAAAGGAGTTGGAAAAACAGATGAGCAACATAGATATAAAACACATACATCATGTTGGGCCCTATAGCATGCAACACATCAACACACCACCTAATCCGTGTCCAACCATTTCGTGCAATTTTTTTTTTTTTTTTTTGCAACATGGTCCATGCATGTCGATGCCAAAAACAAAGCCCATCCATGTTGGGGCACATCTATGCATGGCTATGATGTTTGACAACCATAAATATACGGTGGAGATTGTGCGGGACATCCACAGAGTTGGGCGTCCTGCGGGACAACATGCTCTTTCCATATATGCTTAAAAGGGTTTTCATGCAAAATTCCTCAAAACTCTTAATTTAAAATTTTTAATGCATGAACATGTTCTTTTGGAAGTGAGATGGCTTTATCCTTTTTGTTTTTTTTCTTTCGTTCTTTCTAAAATGTGGTGAAACCGAGAGCGTCGTGGGGCCTACATGTCTGTATATGGCATCCAACCCGTTCAACTGGTGTGCCCGCCCCATGCTGATCGGACGAACCAAAATCCAGGTCGATCCAATTATCAAGCGGTCCACATGTGAATCAGAAGATCTCTAAGTGGTGAGATTGTTTTTATGGTGGTGGCTACTTGGCTGAATCAGCCTAACTTTTGGTTTGATTGATCATCATGGTCGGATGTCCTTATTGTATGGGTTGGATGTGATACACACCCCACCTGGACCCTACAATGGTCGACTTCACCAATTCCTAGAAAGAAAAGGAGATGTTTACCACAAAATCCTTCGAGGCTTTTTAAGGCGAAAACTACCTTATTACTCTCCTTTGCTTGTACTTGGCAGAGTTCGGATCCTGTGTTGAAACCAAGCAGAGAAACTCTGCTCGTCTCTTCTCTGATTGGTCCAGATCAGCCTGATTGTGTTAGAGCTGAGCTGCTCTGACAGAGTCAGGATGAGGTGGACCAATTAGAGTAGCGGAAGCAGAGGTTCTCTGCTCAATTTCAACAGAGGATCCGGATTCTACTTGGCAACAGTGGAAAATTAAAAGTTGTGGGGCTCACATGGTATGTGTCTAACGTCAAACCTGTCCAAAAGATGCACACCAACATTAAAGACAAACAAAAAAATATAACATATCCAATAATAAAGTGGGCCACCAATGAAAAAAAATATACACCAATCAAAATATCCCAATTCAAGTGTACACCATAAGAGTGTTTTGTTCTTACTATTGCCATGGTGTGGTGCATACATTTAACTGCCTGGATGTTATATACATACCACGTGGGCCCCACAGGTCTTGAGTTGCACTGCTTTTTAAAGAAAGAAAAATTAAATGAGGCCATTTTTATAATTTCATCCCCATAAGCACCTCTGCGTAATTTCTGACCATGGAGGCATTGTTTGGTAAAATATATGTAAATGACAACATATTAGTCATTTACATCCCCTGAAAAATCAAGTTTTGGGTGTTTTGGTTGATGAAAGCATTGTTTGGTAAAATTAGAATTCTTCAGGTATTTTGTTGAAAAATCCCTCCTCTTAATTGTTACCTTAAATGATTAACTAAAATCTTAAAAAAAAAAGAAAAAAAAGAAGAAGACAAACTTTTTAGAATTAGGGTGCGTTTGGTTGCACCAAATATTATGAAATTTCATTATATGTGGTGCAACCAAATGCTCCAAAATTTTCATGATATTTGGTGCAACCAAATGCTTAAGAAATTTATTGGGTGCAACCAAACGCACCCTCAGGCATTTATTACTTTGTAGCTGATTTTATGATTTTAGGTTGTGTTTGGATGAACCAATGTACTAAACAACATCATTTATGAAAAAGA
The DNA here is from genome assembly GCA_003013855.2 of Liriodendron chinense. Lineage (NCBI taxonomy): Eukaryota > Viridiplantae > Streptophyta > Magnoliopsida > Magnoliales > Magnoliaceae > Liriodendron > Liriodendron chinense. The sequence goes on along the minus strand of ML058484.1, from coordinate 2,979,792 downwards.
GTTGGCCCAGCTTGAAATTGCATCTCGTCATGTCCAACTCACAGATAATGTGAAAGTGACATGGAGCCCGATCTGTCGTAATAATGTAGCTGTGATATGGCTCAAAGTAATAATACATCCAAATGCAGCATTAGGGTTGTGTTTGTGTGCCACCGGGGCTGATGACAAGATAATGGCTCACCTATTAGTTTAGCAGGCTTAAATTCCACGGACTAGGTGCAGCCCCGGCCTCAAACAAGACTGTGTGGTCCTTATTGTGGAGCCCACTTTGATGCATGTATTTTATATCCACACTGTCTATCTATTTTTCTAGATCATTTTATGCATGAGCCCGTAATTAAAACAGGTCCAAATCTCATGCGGTTCATACCATAGGAATATATTGGTGATTAATCTTTTGGAATATATATATATATATATATATATATATATATATATATATATATATATATAATGGAATCTAGATTTATAATTTAAGCGGCCCCACAAATAGTGGGAGAAGGGGATGCCTGCGGTTGGATTTTCACATAGCCTACAGTGATGTTTATTTGAAATCCACTCCAACCACTAGCTTCCTCTAAAAATTTCATACATAGGGAATAAAATTTAGACCCATGCGCTGATTTATGCGGGCCATGCCAAATTAAACAATTTGGATGGTGAGCGTCCCCTAACTGTTTCCCCTCACGTGCCCACCTAAATTATGGATATCGCTGATTTTTTAGACTTACGCATAAACTTTTGTTTCTCACCTTATGAACGGAGTAGATTTAATATACAGATCATGGTGGGGCCCACCCCAGCCTACTGCCTCTTGCATGCCTTGGTTGGCACGTTGTCGGCAGTCCCACGACGTGGATAGCATTGAATGTTGACCATGCCATTAGCCAGGGTTGGTGCTCATGGAGCCCAAAGTATATATTTTATCCATGCCGTTCATCCATTTTTTCCAACTGATTTTGTGGCATGAGCACAAAAATGAGGCAGATCTAAATCTCAGGTGGACCACACCACAGGAAAACAATGGTGATTGAATGCCCACCATTGAAAACTTCCTAAGGTCCACTGTAATGTTTATTTTCCATCTAACCTGTTGATTAGGTCATGCAAATTTGGATGATTGGAAACACAAATAACAGCTTAATCCACAACTTTTGTGGCTTCTAAAAAGTTTTTAACGGTCAACCTTCAATCAGCACTGCTTCCTGTGCTGTGGTTCACCTAAGATGTGGATCTCCCTCATTTTTGGGCTCAAGCCCGAAAATGATATGGAAAAATGGATCGATGACATGGACAAACCACATGCATCATGGTGGGTCCAAAGATCACTTCCACCACGCACCAGTTCTCTCAGTATGCAATCCGGTCTCTGATGCCGGGCGAGCTCTAGCGACCAAACCAAGACATAGAGAGCTGGCATGGGCCCACCGTGATGTGTATGTAAAATCCACTCTGACCATAAAAGTGTGAGTTGAGAATTTAGCTATAGGGCTAAGAATGCAGCCACATCCATAATTCAAGTAGGTCACGTGAGAAGAAACAGTACAGGAGAATACCAACCATCCAAAGTTTCTCACTTGGCATGACCCATATATACACATATGAGCCTAATTTTTAGTCCTCATGGATGAATTTTCACCATATAGCTAATGGTTGGAGTGGATTTTATGAATGCATCATGGTGGAGCCCACCCTATTTTAGTTCTCAATGCCACAACAGTCTCTTGCGGTACAGTGCGCAGGAGACCATTATTCAACAGGATAGGCCAACCATGGCCCCACATACATTAATTTAGTGCATGTAGGGAAGAACTTTCTTGTTAGACGTAGACAGGTAACACCTCTTTTGTAAATAGTAGAGTCGAACATCATAGGGCCCATTTGGTGTACAACATCTAACTCTTTATATAGTTACACCCCACCATTGCCATCAGACAAAAACGATCAAACGATCAGATCATACAATCATTAGGTGGGCGGCACCATAAAAAGGGTTATAACACTAAAAACCTCCAAATTCACATGTGGCCCACCAGATGACTGGAAAAACATTGTTTTAACCTCATCTAGTAATTATGATGGAATGCCTCTATTGGACAGGTTGGATGTCATATACACACAAGGTGGGCCCCCGAAATGTTCCAACTCTATTTTTTAGATAAAATAGGTGGTGGCATTTAGGTCATTTCACATCCCAAGAAGCACTTTTTGGGACTTCGAAAAAGTCCAGGCATTGTTTGGTAAAATTACTTTGGGTTGTATTTGGATGAACCATTGTACCGAATTGCGAAAACTAGTTTAATTTATTGAAATTACTTAACAATATTATTTACCACAGAGAAAAGGAGGACCCAATATGCAAAGGCATTTCTTTGACGTCCAGCTCACAGGTAAAGTGAAAGCCATGTAGAGCCTGGTCTATACTAATAACCTAGTTGTGATACTCATTGCCATTTCAATTTAATTAAATTATTACAAATCAAATTAATACTGCATCCAAACACATTAGTAGGGTCATGCTAGGGTGCTGCCCATGAGTGCAATGCCAGTGGATTATTGCAAAAAAACACCTGCACATGATCAATGTAAGCAATACCAAAACATAAAAGAAAATAGCCGAACAAAAAATAAGAGAAGCGGTATACAGATCTACATGGTTAGGCAATATACAAATTCTATAGGATAATAACATAGAATTTTCTTATTCACTAGCAATAAGAGAAATAAAAATATAAGGTTTACACCTCTTTCCTGCCCTTACAATAAATCCCGTACTAAGGAATACTCTAAAAGATGAATTAATGAAAATATAACCCTTCTCTTTTCCTATAACCCCTCTTATATAAACCACACAAGAGGAGAGAGATCAGGTGGCAAAATCCTATTGGGACTAGGATTCACCAACACAAAATACAAGATCAGAGAGAAAGAGAGATTGTTTTCGAGGAGGAGACATCTCCACTCCACCGCCACAACAATTGGGTTGGGTCGGGCCAGGTCAGGTCAGGGGAACCCTAGCCTGTTTGACTTCAAGAAAACCCAACCCACAACCCTAAGCAGCTAACACTTTTTGGGACTTTGAAAAAGTCAATTCAGTAAATTCCTTGTTACCAAGAGAAAACTGCAGAACTGATTGATAGGTTAGATTTTGATTGATCCAATGGCATCTAAAGCTCAGGTAAATCCTTAATAGGGACCAACTTAATCTGTGGTGATAATAGGCCTTCCATTTAGGTGGTAGGATTTGAACATCCAAATAAATTTAAAGATTCATGATAAAATCATGGAGTCATATGAACATTTGCTGATAAATACACTTTTTTTTTTTTCTTTTTTTTACTCTGGATAGAAAATATAATAACTTCATCACGAAACAGCATCCTCTAAGAAAATGGCTAAAACCTATCATTATTAAGAAGAGAGAGAAATAACACCCCCACATGCAACTAGTTATTGATGATTTTCTTTCTATCTTTTTTGGTGGAATTGCATGGGGCACCCACCATGATGTGTGTATGGCATCTAACCTGCTAGGGTCATCCCACCATGAAGATTGGATAACTCAGGGACTTCAAACTGATTTGGCCATCAAATAGCAGCACATGTAGGTTTAGAGGTTTTTGGGTGGTTGTCCATTGTTTTTCTCCTTGAAGTCAGCCAGCTTTGCTAGTTGAGTTGGATGTCACATCCACGGTGGGCCCAACATAAGGCCAATTGTACCAAATTATCATCCATGTCTATTTGCATGAGACATTTAAAAATGCTTACAATTGTTCGTGTGAAATAATATTTACAGCCCTTAACTCTTACCTACACCTCACAAACACATAGGGCTGTCAATGGGTTGGGTTGGCCCATCGTGCTTAAGGTGCTTGGCCTGTCTTGGGCTAAGCTCGAGCTTAAACATCAAGCCTGTTTTTACTTAGGCTAGGCTTGGACTTAGATTTCCAAAAGCTCGTTAGCCCACTAGGGTTTGCCTAGTTTGGGCATAGGTTAAATAATGCAAGCTGGGCTTAGAAAAAGCTTGGCACCAAACTAGCTCGTTGACACCCCTACAAACACATTGTAGAGTGATTGGTTGCGGACTTAATAAAGTGTACTTCCTAATTATTGTGTTGTGACAAGTAATGGAGGAAGTGAACGCTTGGATTATGAAATAAATAATGTATATCATTGAAATAAGTTGCAAATAGATTGTCCACATAAATTTTGTTACAACCATGAATCTGAGTTGGAGACTCCATTAAGAACTAAACCCATCACTTGGGCATCGTGTTAAACAATGCACAATCTAGGGACCGTTTGGCAACCTTTTGTTGGGCAATTTAAGAAGGAATTTATTGTAAAGAAAGGGACTTGTTTAAATGTTCCCAACCAAACGAGGCCGTGTTGGTTGGAGAATCTAAAATGAATATTTCTTTTTTTTTTGGAAAATTTGCATGTGTGAAATTGGGACTTCATGTGCCGTTTGGATTTGCCCCAATTTGCAATTTGGTCCGTTGATGATTTGGGTGGCTTGGAAAATGAAAGCTGAATTAGAGGTCAGATTTGTAGGTTAAGCTTAACCAATGATGCATTTTGTGAAGCCCACCATGATATTAATCAGTCCATGTGCAGCCCATGTATTCTCCTTGGCTGGCAAAAATTCAGGCTGATCTAAACTCAGCTGGGTGGGACCTTGTAAATTAATGTCTAAAACCTCTAAACTCTTGTTTTGTGGCCCACCTAAGTCTTCGAGTGGCCTGATTTTTTGGGTATCCATTCATCCTGATGAGATCAATCTTCTGAATGGATTGGATGGAATATACAGTACATGGTGGGACCCATACAAATACAAGGCGAGGAAATCAAGTGGAAACAAATTGCAGTCCCAAGGAATGTTTGGGCTGCAAATTGTAATCATGTTGCTTGAGGCCGGATTCACCGCAAAGCTTTCTTAAGCCTAACCTAAAAGACTGAGTGGGACCCACCATGATACACGCATGGCATTTAATTTGCCCATCATGTGGGTCCCTCAAGTTCTCTTTAAGTGGGCCACACCACTGGCAATAATTCGGATGGGACATTTGCAATTAAAAGCCTTATAAAAAAAATTGTGGGGCCCACCGTACTTTGTTTATGCCATCCAGCCCATTCAGAAGATGGGCTCCGCCAAGATGAATGGACCTCTTAAAAAGTTGCCCATCTTACATGGTGTGGCCTACCTTTTTTGTTTTTTGTTTTTTGTTTTTTTTTTTTTTTATTACAACACACACCCACACACACCACAGGGTACTTGAACCCATGACTTTAGTGTTGAAACTCTTGTGAGTCTACCGCTCAGCCATAAGTAAGGACCTACCTAAGTGCACTAAGCCATGGTGTGGCCCACCTAAAGGCACTAAATCAGCTGATCATTTTGGAAACCGTGGAGAACATGGTAAGAGACACATGATGGGCAGATTGGATGTCATGCACCCATCACAGTGGGCCCCACACATTGCACTCTCGGTTAAGCTCAACCAGCTTTGTAGTGGACCAGTCATCTGCTTCCTTTCAAGTCGAAGAAACTTAGTTGCAAATTGGGTATTACTTCTTTTTTTTTTTTAAACTAAATCGAACTTTCACAAACTAATTCACCAGTGCATTCAAACGCAGCTTAAAGAAAAATTTGCTTAGCAGTCAACCTAAAATACAAGAGAGTCCAACTTCCAAATCTTAGTTTTCTTATGTCTTGGAGTGTATAATCCTTTTTGAGACCGGATTAATGACATGATCGAGTGATTGGTGTGGCTTTTAATTACAGTGCATTTACAATGAGAAGGGAATTGCTGAGAAGGATGGACTTCTTTTGGGGGTATTGAACCTTGCTGCTCTTGATAAATGGTTGTGCTTAGGTACTCATATGGTGTGTTTGCATGCACTATTGAATTGGATTGCAATTTCTACTGCAGCATTATCAATGACCAAGCTTCATCAGAAGGCTTTTTACTGCACGTTTTCGTCAACTTGCTGAAAGTTATATCATATTAATTTTAGATGAGTGGGCCTTTTGCGACTATTAACGGTTGATCTTGAAATTAAAGATTTTGGGTGGATTTTCCCATAGTTGCAAAACCCTCATTTTCAATTGAGACAATGGTTTTGTCTCCGAACACAAGTTTTAAAAGTGCATCCAAACAGGCCCTAAATGTGAATTGGGCTCTAGGTTCAATTACAGTAGTACTGCTTTTCTAGTTGGAAATGAAAGAATAAAAACTGCAAATGGATAAAATAAAATAAAAAAATTGCTTTCTTTGTTTTCCTCTCGATTCAATTGAATGTTTGCAATCAAACTCACTCGTGCATCCAAGCGAAGTCAAAGTGAACATTCCAATTTGTGTGAAATTGGCACAATGATGAGATGTTTATCATTATTATTGTCCATTTTGAGGCCAGATCCACTACAGAGCTTTGTAGGCTATGCTTATTCTATGCAATAATGCATGCATGACATCCCCCCCCATTTGTACGGTTTAATTGGATGCATGTGTGTGCCAAGTGCACAGTGGGAATTGCTGAGTGCAACATTCACCACAACGCCGGGGGCGCACTCCATGGTTCATTACTAGATTACCCGCTCCATGATCACATGGGCCCACCATCCAAATGGCCTGGCACAAAAGAATACAGATCTTCTACTTGAACTGAGCAGAGAAATCCTGCTTTACATCTCTTTGATTGGTACTGGTCCAGCTCAGCGCACACTGTCAGGCTGAGCTGGACTAATCAGAGAGGCAGCAGCAGAGGTTCTTTGTTCGAGGATCCAGATTCTGCACAAAAAATGCCACATCATAGGATGCAACTTTTCAATGGGTTGTTCACTCCGGGTTAGGTCTGGCAAAGCTTTGTCCATGGTTGGCTAGTATCTTTTAATCCAAGTTAAAACTTAGCCTAGACCCATGATGGGCTGAAAATGTTCAACTCGAGCCCAATTTTTATATAGGCAGAAGGGCTATAGAAAATTTGAAAATAAAGGCACACACTGGATATTTTAAGGGTCTGACCATGACGTGCAGGTAAGATCTACTCTGACCATGTGAAAGGGAGAAAAACTCAGTTTTATCATTGATTCATGTGGGCCACACCAAAGGAAGCAGCTGCAAAAGAGATGTACATCTTTGATTATTACTAGGCACACCATGATGATTATATAAGTCACTCCAACTATTAGATGTTGCACTAATATTTAGGCATAGTGCCCAAAAATCTGGCTTATCCTTGTTTAAGGTGGGCCACACAGTTCAAAGGGTGATCCTTGCCTGGCATACTGTTTTCAATCCTAGGACCTACTTTGAATTATGAATGAGGTTGAATTTTGGACCATAAGCCTAACATGGTGTGACACACCTCTTATGAATGTGCTAAGGTAGAGCCCACTCAAGCTGCTGACCTAAAGCCGTGAAATAACCCCTTTTGACGCGTGAGCACCTTGCCTCTTTTAGAGGGCTTTTGGATTATAAGTTACTTATGCTGTAAGTAGCTTATCTTGATTTCTACTTATTAAACTGAAGTGATTAAATAATTTTAAATAAAAAAGCTATTTATAATTGATTATGAACCAAACTTACTTATCTCAAGTAAGTCACTTATTTACTACTGTAGGTACAAAAAGTAACTTATTTAAGTAACTCATTTGATGGTATCCAAACGGGCCCTTAGGAGGCCTACCTTGTTTTGCGCCAAAGATGCACTTCAACCATTAGATGTGTAATGTTAGGCCCATGATCCAAAAATCAGACTGACCTTTGATTCAGTGAGCCACACCAATGGAAAACAACTGGAAGAGAGACGTCCACCGTTGATATTTAGAGGCCACTGTGATGATTACATAAAATCCACTCGACGATTAGATACTACACCAAAATTGTTTCCTGTGATGTCGTCCACCTGAGATTTGCTTCTGCTTCATTTTTAGGATCTTGCACTAAAATGAGCTGTAAAAACGGATGGACGGCATGGATGTAAGGCACGTACATCACAGAGGGCCTCATAGTGAGGAATCCACCAAAGCCGCACTGGCAGAACAGATGGACGGTTGGATTTCTCATAAACGTCAACGGTGGCCCCACTTAGCTTCCGATTTGCGGTTGGGGGTCGCAAGCAATCAACGTTCTTTTTTGGCCGATCATCTACACGTGTGGTCCCACCTGATGAACAGCTGGGATGCGCCACAGAGATCTTTCACGTGCTGTAGGATGTGGAGGCACGTGTGAGAGAGGGAGGGAGGGCGGGAAGCCGCCCTAGATTTTTTAGACAGAGAGAGAGAGAAAGAGAGGGCGGGAAGAAGCCCTAGATTTTCGACAGAGAGAAGCGAAATCAGCAATGCAGGGTCTCAGGAGGAAATTCCTCTACAACATCTCCGTCTGCCAAGTACAGAAATCCTCTTAAATCATTCCATTTTATTTGATTTTTTTTCTTTTGCTATTCACATCTCCCTGAAATGATTTTGTAATGTTATTCGATTCCCAATCGCTTCAGAACCATGAATTACTCGTTGGAAGGGGCAACATGAATCACTACTCGAGCTTGTGCTCATAATCGAAAAGATTAGAATCTCTTGTGCACAATTCTATCTAATTTCACTTGAGTTTGTCGTATAAATAAAATGAAATATGCATTGCTGATTTTTCTTCCCTCAAAATTGAAAAAGAAGTTTAAAAGGAAAGTTATATTGCATATCTCATCTTCCTTGACATTCGAAAAAGACGTGATTTTTGCTTTTGTAAAAGGAAATCTGTCAATTGGTTTTCTCTGGAAATAGGAAAAGATTCACACTTTATACAAATTTTATATGTAAAAGAATCATGAATTGTCAATTGGGTTTTTCTCGAAACTGTACAAGATTCCAACTTTTTATCTGAATTTTGATTGAGCTTGACGTATATGTAATTGGAAACATGAATTGCTACTGGGACTTTTGCTCATAATTGAAGAGATTATAAATTTTATGCAAAATTCTATCTAAGTTTACTTGAGTTTGTTGTATAAATAAAATGAAACATGACTTTCTAATTGTTTTTTTTTTCTTCTCAAAATTGGAAAAGCTATTATTTTGGTTTATCTTGCTCGGTATGTAAAAGGAAACTTATATTGGCCATGTCAGGTCTTTCCTTGAAATTCAAAAAGATGAGATCGTCTTTTCTGTTGAAAGGAAATGTGGATTGCCAATTGGGTTTCTCTGGAAATTGGAAAAGATTCAAACTTTAGATGTAAAGAAACATGAATTGCCAACTGGATTTCTCTTGAAACTGTAAAAGATTCGAACTTTATCTGAATTTTGATCTAATTTTGATTGAGCTTGTTGTATACATGAATTGCTTTTCTTTTGGAAACATGAATTACTACTTGGGCCTTTGCTCATAATCGAAAAGATTATAAGTTTTGTACGCAAAGGTCTATCTAATTTCAATCGAGGTTGTTGTATAAATAAAATGAAACATGAATTGCTAATTGTTTCTTTCTGAACATAATTATTTATTTATTTTGGTTTAGCTTGCTTGGCTCGATAAAGGAAACTTACACTGCATATCGGGTCTTCCTTGGAAAAAAAATAAATTCAAAAAGGAAGAGGTTGTTGCTTCCATAAAACAGAACTTGAATTGCAATTGGGTTTCTCTGGAAAAAAATTCAAAAAAGACGAGGTTGTTACACCACACGCTGCGCTATTTACACTACATGCTACAGAGGGCTGAACGCTACGCAACACGCTACCGCTATTTAAAACACTAGTCATGCTTTATTTTGAATATAAGTTCAGCTGAAGTTCCTGGGCATCGTCTTAGTAAGAGTTTTGGGATTCTTTTGTTGCATGTCAGATCCTTTTTCTTTTTATAATCTGTCTTCCGTTTTTGTGACTTATTCAAGAAAAAAGGTCTCCCACTCGTTGGATGAGCTGGTGGAGACAGTGTAGTGTGTGTGAGTGATCCAGGGTTCAAACCCTGGTAGTGTTACCTTTTAAAAAAAATACTTATTCAAGAAAAAGTCTTATGGTTTTTTTCACTCTAATTCCCTTTGTTGTTGATCAGACTACACTATAATTTTAGGGAATGAGAACATGCAAGCATTTTCTTGTCGTTTCCCTTTTTCCATTAAGTAAAGAACTTCCTGAACACCATTGTCGTTTTCTTCTCATTCATTTGATTTTTTTTTATTGCAAAAGCTGCATCTTATCCAATATAATCCTCATTTGAAACAGCTTGTTGGAATTTTGTGGCTAGATAACAACGCCATCTTCACTTGATTGGTTGATGCTTATTTTTCATTTTATAGGTTGGTTCTCAACTTGCTGCTTCCTTGCATGAGTCTATTGGAAGATCTGCATATTCCACCAGAAAGATTTTTGATGCTGGGCAGCCGACTGCCGCAACTCACCCTCAGGTGCTACATTAGACATTCTACAAGGTGTTTCTGTTTCACAATTCTTGACTGTGGATACCGTGGATTCGGATTGCTTGGATGCATGCGAACCAACTTGTTTTGGTTCCTACCTATTATGCGGTTTCCACATGATTTTTACTATCCTGCACAAACCTTCTTCCATAAGCTATAATTTGGCTTGCGCGATCTATTCTTTTTATCAGCATAATATTTCCTTTCAAGATTGATAATCAATATCATCCTTTTCGATTTTATCCCTTTATTGTTTTGCTTAGTTTCTTTTTTCTTACTTCTGTTTTGTAGTTATTAGAGGAAGGGGAGATAACTCCTGGAATAACATCTGATGAGTATATCACAAGAAGAAAGAGGCTGTTGGAATTGCTTCCAGAAAAGAGCTTAGCGATTATTGCCTCCGCCCCTGTAAAAATGATGACGGATGTGGTGCCATACACATTTAGACAGGATGCCGATTACCTGTACATTACAGGTTGCCAACAACCTGGTGGGGTAGCAGTTTTAAGTGATGAGTGTGGCTTATGCATGTTTATGCCAGATCCAAGTCCTCAAGTAAGTTCTTTCATTTTCTCTAAGAAAATGTCATCATTTTCTCGCCTTGTTTTTGTCTGTTGGTTCATTATCACCCAATGTTGTCTATGAGTATGGAATCTTTCACTTAAAATTTTTTTTAAGTGTTGAATGCACAGATGGCGCATTCAAACTGACTAGTAACACAGGACTATAGGAGGCACTGAGCGTTTCTTAAGTGGGAGTTCTTTTTGTTTTTAGAATTTTTTTTTTTTGTTTATTTTGAGAGGTAACAAAATTTATTAGAAAAGATGCAACAGCACCAAAGAATACAGGCCCAGCCAAAGAAGACTACGAAAAGGTGACAGATGAGGCTGCCTTAACAAAGACTGCCCATTCAGCCACTAGACGCAAAATCTTAGCAATTACATCTTTAACCCCCACTGAGACATTGCGAAAACAACAATCATTCCTAGCACCCCAAATAACCCAGAAAGCTGCCATGATGAAAAGACGCCATGTAACTTTACGAGATTTCCTACTTCCGCCTCCGTGCCAGGCCCACAATAACTGATCCATTGTCTTGGGCATGACCCACTCCGTTTGGAGATGAGAGAGAAGGTGATTCCAAACTCTTGTGGCAAAAGGGCAATGAATGAATAAATGGTCTATCGTCTCCTCATCACCCATGTACATGAGGCAGATATTGGGAAGAACTAGCGCTCTTCTTTGGAGGTTATCAATAGTGAGGATTCGCTTCCGACCTAACAGCCACACAAAAACCTCCACCCTTGGAGGAGCACCGTAGTACCAGTGATGGAACGGGTGGGACGTACCTGGACTAGGAGACCCAATGGATAGGATGTTGAAAAACGATTTCCCTGTGAACTTTCCAAACTTGTTGCGAGTCCAAATGATAGTGTCTTCTTGGGATGTGTCAGGCTTCTCCCTATGAAGAGTCTCCAGGAGGACTACAAACTCATCAAACTCGGCGTCCAACATATTCTTGCAGCAAGGGGGAGACCAAACAATGGTTTCCCCAACTATGGAGAAACAATCCACCACTCGAACGAATCTATCAGGAGAGAGATTAGCAACTCTCGGGAATAAAGATTGAAGCGCTTGAGATCCGCACCAAATATCCGCCCAAAACCAAACTCTGGAGCCCGATCCAACCTTGTAAGCAGTACCTCTATTGACTAGATGCAAAGTAGCCATAATAGCTTTCCAAACTCCTGAAGCCCTATGCATGGCGGAGGCTTTGGGAAGCCACCCCCCGTCTTGAGCTCCATACTTAGCCTCTGTCAGCTTTCTCCAGAAACTATCATTCTCCGTGCTAAATCTCCATATCCACTTCCCAAGCAGTTTCATGTTCATGATATGTAAAGATTTAATACCAGCTCCTCCTTCGGAAATAGGTTTGCAAACCTCATCCCACTTGAGAAGGTGGAACTTTTGCCCTTCGCCGCCCCCCTTCCAAAGAAAATCCCTCCTGAGCTTCTCCAGCCTATCTAACACTGCTATGGGACACTTAAACAAAGACATGAAATAGATCGGCATGTTGGATAAAGCTGACTTAATCAGCGTAAGCCGGGCCCTTGACGATAGCTGCCTACCCTTCCAAGAAGAAAGCTTCCACTGGACCCTTCAATAACCTTGTCCCACAAGTATTTGGCCGGTTTCCCCACGCAAAGAGGCAAACCAAGGTAACTTGAAGGAAAAGAACCCGATTGGCATCCGAAAGCAAGAGCCATCCGAGACAGCTCATATTGCTCGACATGCACCCCAAGCATCTTGGATTTCGCCGCATTAATCTTCAAACCCGAAACTGCTTCGAAACAAACAAGGATCTTACATAAGTTTCTGATAGAATCTTCCTTTGCCTCACAAAATAGTAATGTATCATCTGCATATTGGAGGTGAGTAAAACTACCAGGGATGTTCGCCATCTGGAAACCCAAAAAGAACCCATTTTCCTCACCCTTATGAAGCATCATGTTGAGGGCCTCCACCACAACCACGAAGAGATACGGCGAAAGCGGATCACCCTGCCTAAGACCACGGGACGCTCTAAAGAAACCCTTTGGAGAGCCGTTAACAAAAATGGAAAAGGAAGCTGATCAAGTGCACGATTTCATCCACTCTCTCCACTTAGTACCACAACCCAACCTCCCTAACATGTAATCCAAAAATTCCCAATCAACATGATCACATGCCTTCTCGATGTCTAATTTACAGACTAGGCTGCTTTTTCCTTCTCGAAATGTGGAATCAATGCATTCGTGAGCTATAAGAGCTGTATCAAGGATTTGTCTTCCAAGAACAAAGGCCCCTTGGTTTTCTGAGATGACTTTGGATATGAATTCCCTATATCGGGAAGCAAAAATCTTTGCCAAAATCTTATAAGGACCCCCAATAAGACTGATGGGCCTAAAGTCTTTGAGCTGATTCGCACTCTCAACCTTAGGAATAAGAGTAATAAAAGAAGCCCCAAATTCTTTAGCAAGCTTACCACTTTCCGAGAACTCAACAATAAAGTCAGTAACGTCCTTACTCACAACATGCCAAAATCTCTGGAAGAAGAAGATCGGAAACCCATTCGGGCCAGGGGACTTGTCCCCACACATCGAACCCAAGGCTAGTTTCACCTCCTCTTTAGTAGCCGGTCTTTCCAAAGAAGCCACATCATCAACTGACAGTTGCCAGAACTGCAGGTTGTCTAATTTCGGTCTGCTCCATTGAGCACTAGTCAGCAAGTTACTGTAGAAAGAGACTATTTCATTACAAACTTCCTCTTTCTTGGTCACATGCACCCCATCGACCACCAGGTTGGAGATTTTGTTAGTACGGCTTCTAGCACTAGTAATACTGTGGAAGAACTGAGTATTTCTATCCCCTTCTTTCAACCATAAAGCCCTTGATCTCTGACGCCACCTTATCTCCTCTTCCTTGGCCCTCCCCGCATAATTCAAAACAAGATCAGCCCGGATCTTCTTACCCTCTTCTGATAAACCTATTGCTTCTTCCTGTAGATCCAGCTTATGGATTTCCTCTGCTAAATTATCGAACTCTTCTTCCCTCTTGCCCAGGACCTCTTTCTTCCACTAATTTAGATTTTCTTTCAACAGCTTCAACTTTCTGGCCGGTCTAAAACCGACAAAACCTTCCACGTGAAAGAAGGACCACCATTCTGAATCAAGAAGGTCAAATCCTTCGACTTCCAGCCACACCTTCTTCAATCTGAATGGCCTTGGTCCCCAATTCTCCTCCTCAATTTGCAACACAATAGGCCTGTGATCGGAGGTAATCCTCGGCAATCCTTTCTGATGAACCCGCGGATAATTGTCCAACCATTCTACTGAAACGAGGAATCTGTCCAAACGAGACATGGTGGGGTTCTCCTGACCATTAGACCATGTAAACTTGGCACCTCCTAAAGGAAGGTCCACCAACTCGTGACAGCGAACCTAATCGGAAAATCTCGCCATACTCTTAGTGATCTTACCTCCGTTAGATTTATCATGGGAGAAACATACCAAGTTAAAATCTCCTCCAATGCACCAGGGAGCATCCCATCTAAGCCTTATCTTATCTAGCTCTTCCCAAAATTGTTCTCGGAGATTGTAAACACACGGGCGGTAGACTGCAGTGAAGATCCAGCGAAAGCTTGGCGAGACCTCTTGCAATAACACAGAGACTGAAAAAACTCCCACCAATGAGTCGATGCGATTAAACCTGTTGGAATTCCAAGCTACACAAATACCCCCAGCAGCCCCTGTAGCATTTAGAGCCACCCATTCCTTGTTCTTCAGACCCCAAATTGAGTCTAGCATGCGGCCATCGAACATCTAAAGTTTGGTTTCTTGGAGAGAAATGATGTCCACCTTCGACTTCCTGCACACTTTCTTTATTTGCGCCCTCTTGGATCTGTCCCCTAACCCACGCACGTTCCATGACAAGATGATCATTGATCACCAGATTTCCCCGATCTCGCCCTCTTCCCTCTGGAAGACCTGATGGTAGAATCATAATTGATGGAGCATTCGAGCCTCAGAAGCTCCCTCGACCCCTTTGGAGTTTTCCTAGATTGCACTTGCTGAAGTTCTTGAAAATATTGTGCAGCCCTATCTTGAACAAATTTGTAGAACGCCCGCACATCCTCGTCTGAGACCCCATACGACATCCTTACTTGACCCCCAACCCTCTGGAGCACGTCTTTTGCCCACCGATACTGCTCCGTTGAGATATAACCCACATTACCCGTGGCTTCCTGCTCAGACAAGGTTAAAGCAGGGATGGAACTCACCTGGATGGCATGCCACTTTGCTGTACAGAGAGGGGTGACATCTAGCGCTTCCTCAAAGAGCTCACCCTCTGTGTCTTCATCGGCCAGCACAAGATCCTTGATTTCTGCACTGGAAGTACCTTTCGATGCGTCGTCTCCGCCAGAAACACGATCGGACATCTTCTAGCGCCTGAAAGATGGTGGGGGAAACTGGTCTTCAGGCCCAGTGATCGTCGCCTCATCCAGGTTTTCTCCATTTAGTAGCAGAGGACCCGCAGATTCTTCACCTGATTCCGGAGCAGCAGTCTCTGGAGATAGATGAAGAACGGGGTCACATGTGGGACTGGAAGGCTTGTGCACCTGGGCAAAAAAGACTGGCTCACATGTTGAGGGTGCCCGACCCCCCAACATCAAATCCGCACTCGAATTGTCTTCCGCACGTGATCGAACAGCGGTATCCGGCGTTTGAGGCTTTGGTGTAGCGCACGTGGCAGTAGCGGCCTCGTTAGGATCATTCGAGGCTGTTAGATTGCAACACGTATCCACCCCAAGAGCCATTCCCCTATCTGGAGCGTCCGCTTGCAGGCTCGGACAGAGCTCCCGCCTCGAACTTGTTACAATCAAGAGGTTAGGGCAATGGGACACATTCTCCTGTGCTCCCGCAGCCTCCTGATCGCCACGTGTCCTCGGTTGAGTGGCAAACCCTCCACCGACCTCTTGACCACGAATCGGAAGGAGACATGGATTCTCTACCGCCTTCAGAGAAACTTGGGAGCATTGTGGCGGTGCACCCTTAGTGGCATCCTTGGCATTTTCGGCAGTCAGCGAAACCATTTCTCTCAGCCTCCACAGATCGCCCCACCTGGGCGCCTCTACATCTTTCTCTACACCTCTACTATCTTTTCATCCAACCATGACTTAACTTGCGGAATCGATGCGCCTTCTTTGGTAATCGCGATGACCGACTCCTGTAAGGATTCCCATGATTTATTGATCACGTTTTGGGGCATCTTCACCACTTACTCTTCGCCGACGAGAATGGTTTCTACCTGTCTTCTAGTTTTTAGAATTATATGACAATTTTATTAAAGAAATAGATAAGGGAATAAATTCCCAACATAAAGAGCTGAATGGCTAACACCTTTTCCTGCTAATACATTGGCGATATCATATGCACAAATGAAATTTTTACCCTCAAGGCAATAAGCGGATCTCATTGAAAACATGCATTGGGAATATAAGTACATGAGCTGCAAGTTAGCCTAAGGCACTAGATGTCAAACACGGTAGTGGTTGGCATTCTATGGTTGAAATGAAAAAAAGAAGAGGAAAAGTGAGAGTTCAAAAAAAAAAAAGGGTCAAATTTGGACCTCTATGGCCTTATTTGTTGCCAATAAGCTCGGTACTGGTTCATATGACCTGATATGGGTCGATGTGCCCATTTTTGTAGGGAGGGCCGATTCGGTCCCATGCCACATATCAAATCAGGTTCATGTAGATACAATATAGTCGTATCGGCCAATATGATACCGATAGTCAAAACTATGGTCTATATTTAACAGCAATATTCTTTTGAAGAAATATTGTAACAGTCTTATGCTTATCCATTTAATCAATCCTCAGCACAGCCCATCTTTTTTGTATCTGTATCCTGAGAATTGTGTTTAGATGCTCCCCCATACCCAATTCTTGCCTTTTTTTTTGGTACCTATACCCGTGCTGGATGTCGTGGTAATACATCCAAATATAATTTATTACTTGCTACCATTCTCTCCAATTAGTAGGCATGCCTAAATCTTATATTTTTCTTGAGGTTGTTTTTATACAATATATGCTTGTAGGATTTTACCTAGAATTAGCAATTTCTAACTTTCATGTTATTGGTACATTGCTTCATTTTTTTTGAAATTGCATATCTTTTGCAAGAATTGTTTGAAGAGTTGTCACATGTCAATTTCTGTTTTTATTGGATTTGGATGCTACCCCCATTCTTTTAAATTTTGTTCTTTCTTATGCTAGAATATGGGCTTCAGTATGCTATGTTACATGAGTGCTTCAGCTGGACCCTGGTACCTGCATCAAGGTACGGGTAGGAGTGGTATGGCTCTTTTGGGTCCCTCCCAAAGGTTCATATTCTCTTGTTGCTGGATAAAATGCATCACAGAGCTTTCTTATATTTTCAGCAAGAAACCTTTATTGGGGGGACTAGTATTCCTTGGAATCCTGAGACCCACATGCAAAGGAATACCTTTCTGAGATCTAAGCCTTTCCGGCTATATGAATCCTGTTCTGTCATTCCGCTCTATCAAGGGATACGCATGCATAATATTTTTATTTTATGCTAGCGCATCATTGCTATCTGTTCCCTTCACTCCGTTCTTCTTTCGGCGTGGTCACATCCACACAATCCATGCCCAAGTCATAAAAAATACTCGTACTTGACAAATTTTCTGACTGACTGTTTTATGAACCTGCAGGAAGTGATTTGGCAAGGTGAGATTGCTGGAGTAGATGTGGCTTTGGATACATTCAAGGCCGAAAAGGCATTTCCTATACGCAGAATTCGTGAGGTTGGTCCATTCTTTTTTCTTTTCCTTGACACAATATGCCACACACACATTTGCTTCTTTATTTAATGAATTTTGGGATTGATAAATAAAAAAAAACTACCATGTCATACAACCAGACCAGATCCACATGCACACACTTCGCATTTGTCACTTTCTTGGCTCCTCTCTGGTTTGCAAGTTTTCACAATGTTAATGGCCTTTCTTTTTACTCGTTCTTTTCTTGTTTAACCTGCTCATACATGATGGAGATCTTCATTCACTTAGTCTATGTTCGGTGTTCAGTTGAATCGAATTGCAACAATTTAATTCAGTTAAGTGTAAATGACCAAGTGGGATTCACAATGCATAATGAGGGACTAGCCCTCAAGTTGCAATTACTATCTTTTCATGTGCAACTTGAAACGGATAGAGTTGCAGCTAGGGGTTTGGTTCTCATTACAAAATAAAATTTTGTTCCGACTTTGGTTGTTTCTACTGTGATGAACTGAATGGTTGCAATTGAGTCCAATATATGATCAAAACCACTCTTTTTTGTTAGTAGTTTAATTCGTTCTTGCTGTTTTGCTCTATTGGGTACAGATCCTTCCAGAAATGATTGGAAAAGCATCCAAATTGTTCCACAATGTGAAGACAGCTTTACCAGCATATACAGATTTGGAGGCCTTCCGCACAGCAACTTATGATGGCAGAGTGAAAGATCTTTCTCGATTTACTCATGAAGTGCGATGGATAAAATCACCATCTGAACTTAAGTTGATGAGACAATCTGCATCCATTGCTTGCCAGGTAAATGGCATTTATTCTTTTCTTCTAGTCTTTTAGATAAATTTAAGATTAACTAGAGAGATTTTTGCGCGCTTGGATCTATGAGTCATGACCATTTTTCCATGTTAATAGAATAAATCTCATAAAACTTTGAATGGATGCATCATGCATGAGCAGGTAAACTCCGCCATTGAAAGTGCATTTTCAGGTTCATACTTATTTGTCAGTATGTTTTGCACTCTCGTTTAGTGTAGGCCAAGTTAGGTCTAACCCATCCATATGAAAGCCCAATTGGTTAGATTCGGTCACTATTCTGACGGTACTCTATTTTAAATTATCCAAAAATATGGCTCTGATTCAAGGGTCAAATGATGTCTGAACAACAACAATGGGTTCTTGGTACGTGGCAATTTTCTTGTTGTTATAGCATTGTTTTACCTTTAAAATAAATTGATGTTTTTGGATGATTGGTACAACTGGAACAGAGAATGAAACTGAGAAGGGCCGTAAATGAGTCAGATACTGCAATATCCGATATCCGTATCCGACTTGGACCTCCTGTGTCTGAATCCGACTCTGTATCTGTATCCAAAAATAAATCGGATATCTGACTGATAGTCAGATGATCGGATATCTGGTGCTACAATCCAGCATGAATATTGCGTAGCAAGAGAGAGAGAGAGAGAGAGAGAGAGAGAGAGAGAGAGAGAGAGAGAGAGAGAGAGAGATCTTTGCTGGTCAATTGTAGATCTGGCCATGAGATTGCAGATCAGTGGCGGATTAGGTCCCAACTATAGTTGCATGAATCTAAAGCGAAGTGGCAACATATTTGGGTGTGAGAGCGAGGAGGCGGCTGTTCCAAAATGTTAGCAAGTATAAACAACTAGGAAGTGAGAGGGAGTTTGAAGCGCGGCTCGAAGCAGGAGCAGAACCTGATTAGAAGGATCATGCCGCTACAGTCCCAGTGATAAATCAGAATAATCAAACCATCCATATTGAAGATTTGAACCACCCAACCATCCATATTGAGAATATAAACCATCCTACTTGTCGTCATTGGATATCTGGACTGCAAAATACAAAGTAATTGATCATATGGATCAGATCAAGAGTTGATTGATTGATCGTATGGATCAGATCCATTGATGAAGGGTCTGCATTGACTTGATTGAAGGTGTGGACCACATAAAGGGTCAGCATGGACTTGATTGACCATATGGATCAGATCAAGAGTTCTATTTGTGGGTGTGTCATGTGTGCATACCGTAGCTGCAGTACACTTTTACATTTGTCTTATTAGTATTTTATTAACGTATAGCTTAAAGAGAGAGCCTAACAAGACTAAGTCTTTTCTTCTTCCACATCTCTTTCTTCTCTTTTCCTCCTCTCATTTTCCTTTTTTCTTTCCCAACATGAAATCTAACCATTCACATATTGGTGCTCCTCGGAATCCTCATATCTGACATCATGCTTTAGGCAAATGCAGTTTTTAATGCTTGTATATAATTATTAAGTTGAATAGTAACAAACTTCTATTTGGATGATTGACTAAGTGCTATTAATTTAAATTTTACTTGTCTTGGGTAGGCTCTTTTACAAACAATGATGTTTTCGAGAACATCACCTGATGAGAGCATGCTGTCAGCTAAGGTTGAATATGAATGCAAAATGAGAGGGGCCCAAAGAATGGCGTAAGCGTTTTTATCTTTTCTTAAAGGTTCAGAATAGTATGCACGCTGTTCCAATTGAATATCATTATTTTTTCAGCACTGTGATCGGCTAATAAATTATTCTCATCACCTTCATCTACTGGTAATTTATGTTCTTAAACATAAAGAAGACGAAGATTTTCATCGGAAAATACATTGTTTTAACAGTATAAGTTCCTTGGTGCCGACCATTATTTTTAGAGTCAAACAACTTGTTTTCTCTTGGAGGATTCGGGGTCATTTTTTCTTTCTTTCCTGGATGATGCTTCTCATCTTTTGTCGGGTATTTTTTGTAATGTGCTAGTAATGTAATGGCATTTGGGCACTTTCCTTTTTAATAAAATTTATCTTGCCAATAAAAAATGGATGAAGGGGAAATTTCAGATTTCTGGTATATTTTGTTGAGTATTCATTTTCTTTTGTTCATTGCAAATCATCATGATAGTCATGTGATATCCAAGCAAAATCAATTATTTAATGCAAGAATATTTCTCATCATGTCTTAGTCATCTCCCTCCTGTTTGTATAGGTTCAATCCTGTTGTTGGTGGTGGTGCCAATGGTAGTGTCATACACTACTCTCGAAATGATCAAAATGTAAGAACATTTTATTGTATGCTTATATCTACTTACCACTTACCAACGTTCCATTTTCATGGATAAGCTGATGGTTTACACTTAATAGATCAGAGATGGGGACCTTGTCTTGATGGACATTGGATGTGAATTACATGGTTATCTTAGTGATCTGACTCGGACCTGGCCACCTTGTGGTAGCTTTTCCTCTGCTCAAGTACGTACTCCTTCACCTTCCCCGACTTATTTATCATAAGCACATACATTTTTTTTTTTTTTTTTTGTTGAGAATTGATGGTTTATTGACTTAATATAAAGTACATGGGCTAATAGCCCCATACAAGTGATCCTCTCGTCTCTCAGGGGAACATTTAGCCAATGCAGACCTCTTACAATATAAACAAGGAAATCCAGGCCAGAATTACAGGTTATCCCAATTTCTGAGCATCTCCATCTTTGAACATATCCGGAAAAATCTTATCTCACAAGTGCCCAATGATAATCATGAGAAGGATATTCTTTATTTACAAATCTACTGATGAAGCTATATCTTCAAATATTCTAGCATTTCACTCTTTCCACACACCCCAAAGAATCCCAAAAGTCATCCTCCGCAATCTCTTTGCTGTCCTTGAATGGACTGCCCCTACATTCCTCCATCATATCTTCTATAGAAGCATTGAAGCACCTCAATCCCAAAGCGAGATAGAAAGAAAGCCACGATCTCTGTAACCGCTGCACAGACAGTATTGCCCAGTTCCCCTTTCAGTAATAACCTTATGAAATGCTTCAATAATATTTGATATGCACATTGTTCGTGTCCTAGATGAGCCATTTTTTTATTGGAAAGAGCAAACTTTTCTACTTGTTGAAATCAATATGCATCCAAGTAAACTTATTCTCGCTAACAACAATGATGCCCATACCTTTAGCACATATTTGGTGATGCTTAGAGAAGTGGTTTTGGGCAATGCTAATTCCCAAATCAATTTGATTACCCATTAAACAAGTTTGGTTGGGTTATTTTGTAGGGGGAGTGATTTGTTGATATTCTGGCAGGGTATCTCAACTTGATACATAGGCACTCAGGATTTATTTATCTAGTTATTTATTTTAAAGATTTAGGCACTCAGAGATTGCACATGTGACATAGGCATAAATTAACTCACATTAAACTAACCAAATTGGGGAACCCAATCTCGGCAAGTCACAGCCCAAAGTCAGATTACTGAACAATCCTAACGTCTGATTTGTGGACACTTGTTTGTTGAAATAGGACTGTGGGATAGGTTTCATTTTCAACTGTCCAACAAGTATCCACCAATCTGTTAGCCAGATAATCAACTAAGTTTTTGGTTCATGATACATCTAAACTAGGACCTCATAATTTGGATGGTTTAATTTTAATTACTCGCATGTCATGCATGCAATTTCTAAGTAATTTCCAAGTACCTGCATATCATCTTTTCTAAGCAAACCATACCTGTGTGCTTCCCCATTCTACTTTTTTTTTTTTTTTTTTTTTTTCGAGTAATAATTTGGAGGGATTCCTTTTCATGTAACTTCTTAGATTTACAGCAAGCTTAGATGTGGATTGGCAATATGATAGAGCCTAATGCGTCGGACATGTGGATTTCAGGAAGTGCTTTATGATCTCATTCTGGAGACGAATAAAGAATGCATGAACCTTTGCAAACCTGGTGTCAGTATTCAACAAATACACGACCATTCGGTATGGTTTAATGAACCCAAACTGGTTTGTTTATTTCCACTACAGTTCTATCTTCTGCATTCGTACCTTTTCTTCCCCCCCTCCACATAAGTCCTGAAAAAAGATGAGACTGATTATAAAAGCACACTTTCTAGCAATTTTTATCTAATACGAGAAATGGATTTTATCCTGAGACCATGTGGATCTTCATTTAGGAACGTATTCTGACACCAACAACTAAGAAACACACAAATGCATAAGCTCATCCTCAAATCCTGGACTACCTCACAAGCATATATATCCCCAACTGCATGTATAGTTTCCCATGTTTTGAGTTTGTACAAGTGGGGCTTGTGGTTCAGTGATCTAGACCATTGATATGGTGGCCTCTACCGTTAATGGAGTATGCCCCATAAATCTCCCACATTGGACGTTCACATCGGAAGCTCCTGTCCATAGATGATATGAAATTATCTCATGAATTATGTTTCTTTACCTGTGTTGATCCTCCCAAGCTTACATCAAATTGCAGGTTGAGATGCTATGGAGAGGACTTGCAAAGCTCGGGATTTTGAAAGATGATCGAAGCAGTTCGCAATCTTACCATCAGCTGAATCCAACTGCAATAGGTCTCTTACCATCTCTCTGTCTTCATCAACTCCCTGTAGTTGTTGTTCCTGGCCAATTTCAATGGCATGCAGACTGTTAAGTTAGCACAGCGGTTACTCTTCAGTCATTACAGCAATTTACAAAATATCTGCTAGCAGCAGGGTTGTAAATATCCGCTGAAACTAACCTGAGTTAAGATGGAGAAATAACAAGTTGCTCCCTCTGGGACATCCGTCTGACCGAGGGGGATAATTCCAGTGGGAATGGGTAAAACCCATTTCGGTGGATGCAGATTGCTGGCAGTCATCACTGGGGGGCCCACCCTGATGTTTGTGTTATTCCACTTGGTCCATCCCTGCCGCCAACTCATTTAAGGACATGAGCCACACAATAAGAAACAAGAGAAACCAGAAATACCAGACTGATCCAAAACTTTTGTCTCCCAAGAAGGTTTAAATGGTGGCTGCTCTATCCCCATTGTTTCTTGCGGTGTGGTCGAGTTTTGGATCTCCCTCCTGTCTATGCCCGTGTCCTAAAATGATCTGACAAAACGGATGGATGGAGTGGATATAACACAAACATCACCGTCGGCCCAACAGTGCTTGGGGTTGCAGCCTAGTTGTAGGCAATCTGCATCCCATTTTGGTCCCTGGGAAAGCCTCACTCCCAAACTTACGTTAAAAACCATGACTAGTAGCTTCTTGGAGTGACTAGTCAGCTATGAGTTTTATGCCATCACATCTGATGTTATCTTCTTCTGTAATGAACCAGGTCATTATTTGGGAATGGATGTCCATGATTGTTCCATGATTAGAAATGACCGTCCATTGCAGCCAGGTGTTGTAAGTTATTATTGTTCCCATGGTAGAAATGCCATCTTTTCTTCTTCTTGCTTTTGTTTTTACCTATTTGACGCAGGATGCCCTACTTTATGATGCATGCTCATAAACACAATTAAACAGCGGAAATAAAGGAAATAATAATCTAAAACTCAGAATTTAACCATCATAAACTAAGAGAATTCACATAGAGCTTGCAATGGATCGGGCCATTCATCACAACCATGAAGTTTTGGATTTCAATTAAAGCTAGGGTTGGATCCGGCGAGGGACGGAACCTCCCGATCTTGCATGGTCATAATCCGATCAATCAATGGGAATCTCTAATCCAGAAGATCAAAGGATTTTGGATTAGAGATTTTGAAATCTAAAAATTTAGGGCTTAGGTTCAGATTCAGACTTTAGAATTGGAAGTATGAAAGTGAATGGATTAAGAGGAATAGAATTACCTGGAAGAAATTTAGAGGGGCATAAGAAGCAATGAGAAGAAAGAGGGGTCAAGGAAGAAGAAACATCACCATGAGAGAGAGAGAGAGAGAGAGAGAGAGAAGCACCAAAAGGCTTTTCATTAATCAATAATCAAAGTTAAATTCGAGTTTAAGGCTTAGCCCACTTAAATAAGTACTAAAAGCAAGTAAAAATACTAAATTACCCTCAATGTTTAAGTAAAAACGGAAAAGAAAAACAATCTGCGCTAAAGTTCGGGCGCTCGGTCGGGCGCCC
Organism: Liriodendron chinense; assembly: GCA_003013855.2. Classification (NCBI taxonomy): domain Eukaryota; kingdom Viridiplantae; phylum Streptophyta; class Magnoliopsida; order Magnoliales; family Magnoliaceae; genus Liriodendron; species Liriodendron chinense. The sequence continues at coordinate 2,955,083 of ML058484.1, read as the reverse complement.
GAAGACGTCCAAAAACGTCCAGTGAGTTTTGGGCGCCAGGTAGGCAACGTTCGAGCGCTCGATCGAGCGCCCGAAGACAATGAAAAATGTCCAGCGGGTCTTCTCCCCCCTACACATGTGTCCTGCCAATGTGGGGTCTTGAATGTGTCAAATCACATGTGTAGGGTCTTCAATGCTCCTCAATAGTCACCTAGCCATAAGGAAGATGCTTGTGGTGGGTGCTTTCTTCGTTGGTAGACTTTGAAAGGTCGTGTGTCCTCATCACTATTGCTCTGTATTTTCATTGTGATAGCCTACATAATGGTTGAAGTCACATCAGGCTACTTCTGTAAAATGCAGAGGGAAGTGCATGTCCACTACCAATGATAATGATAATGATAGTTGCACTCTCATTCGGGACACAGTCTGCAGATTGGAGCATTTAGTTCTTGTGGTATGCACCAAATGGCTCGGATGCTGCAAAATAATGCATGGACCAGTGTCCATGCCTGTTCATTCTCATTGGAGTATGCTTGATCTGGCCATATGCTTGTGGAAATGTGTTGTGCATTTGTGGTCTTCTATTTAGTTGAACAGTACCAGATTTCTATCTCAGTGGTCTTCCTTGTTTTCTTAGGAAAACCGTTGTGGAATGTGTAGAAATTGTGCCGCCCACCGTCTAGAATCTCGGTTACACATGCAAAGCATATCCTAGCATTGGACTCAAAATTCTGATGTTTTGAATTAGACAGCCTTCCAGACCAGACATGGACTTGTTTTTTTTTTTTTTTTTTCAACCTCAATTGTCACTATAAGAACTTTTCTTTGGACAGGTGATCACAATTGAACCAGGAGTATATATTCCATCTTCGTTTGATGCTCCAGAGAGGTATTTACCCATGCCATTTTTTTGGGGGGTCTGCCAATCCCACATATGGGCATAAGGCAGCCCATCCAAGATGCCACGACATGTGTACTCAGGGTAATTATGCGAGATCCAAGCCATCCATCAGGTGGCCCCCACCGTCACACCATGTAGATGCCCTGTGCTAGTATTAGCAAAATATGGTGACAGCTTAGAAAAAATCTGCCCTCTTTCTTGAGCATCCATATGTTGCATAAGCTGTGGGCCACATGGTCAGTGAACTGGGCTTATTTCTCGGCATGGGGATGTGCAGGGTGGGACCCACCTGATGTGCAGCTTGTATCTCGCATGATTGGCCTTATACACGCGCATTGCATCTGCAAACTTCCTTTAACACAGTTTTCTCAACTATAAAACACACACGAATGGTGTATTTACAGGTATCGAGGCATTGGCATTAGGATAGAGGACGAAGTCCTTATCACCGAAAGTGGACACGAGGTAATTCAGAAAATACCATGATGTTACATTCCACCATATTCACTCTTAGAAACACACAAGGTTTCAGCCAGGGATGCCACTTGGGTGGGTTGGGTCAGGTTGAGGGTCATCCTGAACCCAACCTGATCTCAAGAGGACCCAACCTGCAACCTGACCTGACCTGAATTCAACCCGAGGTGCCCGGCCTTAATTCCTCTATACTTGACCCAACTCGATCTGACCTAACCCCAACTCAAATGCATGTGATTATTCCCAACCTGACCTGACTCGAGTTTTCTCAACCCAAACCTGATCCGAGGACTTTTACAACCCAACCCATCCTGACCCAAACTCGAGTTGGGTCAATTGGGTTTGGGTTCAGCCACATGAGTGATCAGTGGCCCAAAGTCATCGTCAATAACCTTTAGCTGATAAGTGCACTTAAAGAGCCTATCTGGATGTTGAAAACAGGTGCTCACTGGGTCAATGCCCAAGGAGATTCAACACATCAAGTCCTTGCTAAACTACAGCAATGGCGGAGCGACTGAACTCCGTAGCATGAGGGCCGCATCCAGTTGAAATTCTCTTGTGATTTAGAAGACACCCATGTAGATTTCATGGGTTTTGGAGAGGCATTGCACTACAACAGCGGGCTTCTGTTTTGGGAGACTGAAAATTCAACCATCCTTCAGTACCATGAAGGGCAAGAAATGAATAGGATTCGTGGTGGTCTTCATGATCAGAACACTCATTTGTAGACATTTATACTCAGGAATGAAGATATCATAGAAGAAATTCCTGTCCCATGGTGGGCGATTTCTCGGCCCAGAAATTTCTAGTGAGATGTTCAAATTTTATTTGGGGTATTATCGGGAAAAATCTTGCTGAAAATAAAAATATTTATTCAGAGTTAATAAGAAAATTTAAAATTTGATGTGTATTTATATAACAGATTCCTTATTAATGGTTTATTATTATTATTATTATTATTGCAAGAATATCATGATAAAAACAGGATATTTTAGAAATCTTGCAATAATATTGTGATATTGTGAGATTTTTAAAATGTGGGTGATCTTCGTCATGCTGATTGTTCCAAATTGCATGGGTCAGGTTTGAGCTGGGCCATGCCTGACACCATACGGCTAATGCCTGAGGCGGGTGTGGGCCTAGTGTAGGACGTCCAATCTGGAGCCCAAAAAAATTCGTGGCCCCCCCACGAATGTTCCTAGCCATCTACCTGGTGGGCCAAAATCAACGAAAGAAATAGGCATCTAGAAAAAGGACTAACCGCATGCAAGATGCATGTGTTGCCTAATGAATGATTGGAACGGCATCTTTGTGAAAGAAAATACCTGTATGCATATTTGTGAAGTCGGGCCAGGTCAGGTCCGGCTAAAATGGCATTATACAAAGCCTAGCTTAGGAATTGATCACACCTTCCATGCTGGGCCTAAGCCCAGTCCATAAGTCTACATGATCCGTCCAAACATGGTCTGCAGGTGGGCCCGGCGATCCAATACAAACGTTTCTAAGGTAAGTTTTAACATACAAACTGACATGTAGGGATGGCGAGGATGTTTTAATGACATCCAATCCATCCATCATGTCCGGCCCCTAATGTTTTCGTTAGATCCCAAAACTCAGGTTGATCCAAAAGTCAGGTGGGCCGCACCAGTAAAAGGATCTTATGTAAAAATCTAAAATCACTTTTTGTGGATCACCGAAGTTTTGGAATGTCCTGATTTTTTGGGTGCCCATTCATCCTGGCTGAATGCATTTTCTGAGTGGATTTGATGTAATACAGAAAACATGGTGGGCCCATAGACAGTCCGGAAGGTTTTTAACGGTGAGTGTCCCATCCTAACTGTTCCCTGTGGCAGAGCCCACCTGAATGCGCACATGGACGGATTGGATTTCATTAAAACATCAGTTCCCCCCCCCCCCCCCCCCCCCCCCCCCGCCCCCCAAGTAGATTTGTATGCTATGGTTATCATCGAGACATTTGCAGTGGATCTGAGCTCATTTGCATTTGCCTGATATCAGTAAATGGATGCAACTCATCCACCGTGAACATCACGTGGACCTATCCAGACCATTCAGATTGTGGGCCCCATCATACGGAGCATTGCTAGAATTAAACTTCATTCTTAGATGTCTTGCAATCCCCAGAGCTCTGGTCAGGTGGAAAGGTGTGGAGTTTTCCAAATGTAATGTTCTTGGTCCTTCAATCAGGTGGGACCCACAAGTTGCTGATACAAATTCATAAACTGCTAATTGGTGGAAACAGAACATCAGCAGTCCAATTCACTGAAGGATACCCAACGGCTCAGATCTCCCAATCTAGGAATTATTCTGAGGCCAGTCAAATGTACAGTGTTGATCACCGGGCCATGCCCCACAACCAGGCTAAAAAAATGCAGATCATCGAGTTCTATGGGCAAAAACAGAAACTAGACTATCTTAAGAAAGAACCCCACAACAAGTGAAATGCAGATGACTCATCCGTTTTAGCATTCATCACAACAAAACACAGAGTAGAATCTAAATACTCATGCAAATGCTTTCAATTCCAATTAAAACCCCCCAATAAAGGAACATGATCCAAAAATATCACCCCAAAATCAGTGTGTGATATCTATTGTTATCGTTCATGAACGATATGCCAGTATCGGCCCTAAACAGCTTGATACAGGGCTGGTACGGGGTGTATTGGTGGTGAACGATACAGTACCCAATACACTGATTTAAAACCTTGAATTCCAAAAGCCTCTGATTCAAACATACAAAGAAATCCTCTTAAACTGTTTTGCCTGAGGGCATGTTTGGTTGCACCAGGTATTATGAAATTTCAGTGATATTTAATGATTAATGTCTAAGTTGGTGCAATTATCATAAAATTTCATAATAATTGCTGCAACCAAACACACCCTCAGGCAGGGATTCTAAAACCGATTAAGAGAAAAAAACTCGCGCATTCAATCCAATCAAGTGCTTTTGCAACTTGAGAAAAAAAAAATTTGGGTTATGCAGAAAATCGAACCAAAAAAAGCTCGCTCAAGAAACCAAAATCCCGCTTAAAAAATAAAAATAAAACACACACACACACACACACAAAAGGGTCTTTTGACATATAAACCCCTACCTTTTGGTCTATTCCCACCTAAATTCCTCCTTTCCCCCCACCTTTTAAATATTCCTATATAAACCCCTATAGTTCCAAACTAGGGTCAAGTAACTAGAAGAATTTGTGGATAATTTCCAACCTTATGGAAAGACAGGATCTCAAACATGTGTACATGCATGTGCCAAAATGACAGTTGGTAAAAGGTGTTATGACCTATAAATAAATACAAGGGCAGTTTTGGATTTTTGAAAATATGGTAATTGTGCATATGGCTCATCAATGGCAGGGATTTTTTTTTTACTAACTTTTGAAAAGGTAGGGGTGTGGCTGGAATACTTAAAAGAAAAGGTAATGGGTTTCTTTGAGTATAGGCCAAAAGGCAAGGATTTATATGTCAGAAGCCACCCAAAAAAGGAAAAAATTTCTAGTCTGATTTCGAATGCCCCATAAGATGTGTGTATCTATACCTCCATCACAAGTTGGTAGCATTGTGATTGGATCTAGACATTGTATTCCAAAAGATGATGACTGATGAGCCTTCATTTTTGTAGGCTAACTACGCAAATTTGAATGATTTCGACGCAAAACTTAGAAAAAGAAGAAGAAGGAAAATAGACCGTGAATGACTAAATGAGCATATGCAGACAATCTCTATGGGAAATGAAAAAAGAGAAATTGGCTGTACGGAACGAGCATGTTTCGATGATTTTGATGCAAAACGTAAAAAGAAAGTCGACTGTACAGAACTATGCATTGAGAATGAAATGAAAATGGCTACTGATACTTACAAAAGGCCTACTAGTTAACATTATTGTTATGGCGTTTAGTGTAATATTTAGATAGCTTTCATATCTATGGAAAGATCACCTGCTCTGGAGAAGGTTGATTTTGGGTCTCTTGAGGAAATGGGTGCTCACCATTGCCTCTTTCCCGTCTTCTTTCTCTTTCCACTGCTGCTGCCACTGCTCTTGGAGCCACTGCTGGTCGAAGAGCTCTCGGATGATGGGCTGCCAGCTTCAAACACACTCGACGGCACTGTGTTCTGCAACCACTCGAAGAATGCCTCGTCTGTCGTGCTCTCATCCATGTAGAAGGCCGGCATTCCACCACCTCTTGATGTTGAACTGGTTCCCTTTGTGCCATGCTTGGAGGCATTGCTGGCGCTGACATGAAAGCTTGGCTTGTGAGTGTTAGCTGCACATCCAATTCCCTGCAACAAAAATGCACAGTGAGTTGAATGAAGGCAGAAAACATTATGGAAAGGACCTAGAAATCAGGCAGGCTACCATCATAAGCATCTGTAATTAAAAGATGAGGTTTCAGGCTTGAACACCAATAACAACAATGGTTTGCAAATTGCATATCGAACCGTTCACCACCAACATGGGACCGTATTGCCCTGCGTTTCGGGCTGATACAGCTGTATATCGGACAATACATCAAACCTTGATGAAAACCGCTTCTAAGTGATCCAATCTTGGGTTATTTATTGATCTTTGTGTAAGCATTTCAGAATAGTAATAATTTGAAGTATTTAATGCTGATTTATCTAGTAGCCATTGTAGATGAAAAGAAAAATAAGATTAGTTCTCACCTGACAAGTAAGCCATTCGGTTACATTATATATTCTTCCTCCAGTGCAAACATATGCACAGGGAGCACCCACCTGTGCAAAACGACACCAAATGACGCTGCATTAGCAAAACAACACCTGTTTCCATCATTGACCATTCAGAATGTCAGAACTTTTATGTTGACCAATATTAATTCATCTCTCGAGCAGATGAACTTCATGAACCAAAAAGTCTAATTCCACAAAAAAATATACGAAAACATGATACCACAATATAAGGGTGCACATGGGTCGAGTCAGGTAGAGTTCCGGACCGGATCTGATAATTGGGTCTGGATTTCAGCCATTGACCCAACCCATTATTAGTATATGGCTTGGGTCCAAGTCAAAATAAGCTGTGTGCGGTCAGGTCGAGACTAAGAGGATCCAGCTCGTCCCATTTATCTATTGGTCGGGTTTTGGTCGGGTCTGCATTGGGTTTGCCTATTCTAGGTCTCTTTTTAATATAACTTCCTTGGCACCCTACAACATGTTTCTTTAGGTAGGTTTTTAGTTTCTAATTAAGAGCATCTGTTGGTAGGGTTTGGGTTGGGTCTAAGTTGGCTTCATTTGAATCTCTAGGCCCTATATAATATAAGATTCCTTTTAAGCACCCTAATGCATGTTTTTAAGTTCTAATTAAGAGTATCTATCGGTCAGGTTTGGATCGGGTCTGAATTGGGTTTGCCTAAACTCTAATTTCCCATATAATGTAGGCTTCGTATTAAGCACCCAATCACATGTTATCTTTAGGTAGGATTTCAGGTTTTAATCAAGAGTCATTGTCTTATTAAAGGATGCTACTTAAAACAAAAGCTGACTTTTTAGAATGCGAGTTCACAAAAAAGATCCCAGTGAATTAAAGATCATCACCATTACCATCATAGCCTTGTCCCAAACATTTGGGGTAGGCTCAGTCTTTAGATCCTCATTAAATATAGACTTCCTTTTGTGCACCATGAAGCCTGTATTTTTTAGGTTATAATTAAGTGAATCTATTGTTTCTGAGTTGGGTTTGCCTATTATCTAATTGCCCATTTAATATAGACCCCTGTTAAGCACCCCACCACGTGCTTTCTGTAGGAAGGGATTTTGGTTTTAATCAAGATAACTTGCCTAATTGAAGGATGCTACCTAAAAAAAATCATTTTTTTTGCAGTGCAAGATCACTAGAACAATAACAAGTGATTAAAGATAAGCACACCATCATCATCACCACCTTGTCCCAGCTATTGGGGTCAGTTCGATCTCTAGGTCACTATTAAACAATGTTGTCAAATCGTTATCGTATTGCAAATCATAATAGGGGTTGAATCGTATCGAACCGCAGGTCGTATCATAAATCGTAAGATTTTTTTACGATTTTCTTAAAAATATAAAAAATATAAATGAATTAGAAAAAAAAATTAAAAACTCAACAATCATCCTTCTGCATCAATATGCACCAAGTAATACCATGTCATGATAGTATTAAAGGATTCTTATCTTTCCATTTTTTTTTTGGTCCTTAAAAAAATTTCCTTGAAAAACATACAAGGATCCTTTAATAATTTATGTTCTTGTCAACTTTCTTGAATGTAGAATCACGTTGGAAAAGTGGCATTTGATTCTGTAGACTGATGAGAAAAGATATTTTGAATTCTAACCATCGTTCCACAATACATGTGAGTCAACATGATCATAACTATCCATAAAAACATTCTAGATAAGTCATATATCAATTTGGTGTTTTGACTAGTTAAGAAGTAAGAAATCATCAAAAATAAAAATAAAAACTCTACGGTTTAACGTTGAAGAGTATATATCTTTTAGTCGCTTATAAAGAACAAAATAAAATAATTTATCTTTTCTAAATGCTTCTTTTTTTTTTTGAAGTTTTTATTTATTTTTATCTAAATGATTCTTAAAGCCCCAACCAATTTAGAAACATAAAATGAATGCCAAATGAAACTTAAAATAGAAGAGAACAAGTATAATTTGAATTGTAAATCGGGATTTGAATCATAAATTGTAGGATTCAAATAATAAAATCGTAGTATTCATATAAAAAGGGATTCAAATCGTCTTTCTTAAGATTCGACTCAAATCGTAAATCGTAGGATTTTGACAACATTACTATTAAATATAGATTTCCTTCTAAGCACCCTGCTACATGTTTTCTTTAGGTAGGTTTTTAGGTTTTAATTAAGTGTATATATTGGCCGGGTTTGAGTTGGGTTAGAGGACCCATTTGGGCAGGGGAGTCCCACATAATCGGGATTAAGTCTAATCCCGATTTTTGTGGGCCCCATCCTCTTCACATAGGATTCGTTGCACTAAAGCAATGGTTTTCCTCCAAATAAATGTGACTAAGAAGATTTTTAGAAAAAAACCATAAAAACTACTATTTGCATTTATGCCAAGGAAAGCACTGCTTTAGTGCGGCGAATCCTACGTCAAGGGCATGGGATAAACCAAAAACGGATGTAGGATTCCCTACCCAAATGGACCCTAATATTTTTAGAATACGAGTTCACTAAATCAGTAGCAGTCAATTAAAAACAATAGTAATAATCACCATCATTGCCACGTCCAAGCTATTTGATGTCGGCTCCATATCCACGTCACTATTAGATTTGACTTCCTTTTAAGCACCCTAACTCATGTTTTCTTTAGGTTTAAATAAGAGAATCTAGCGATAGGGTTTGGGTTGAGTCTAAGTTGGGCTTGTGTAATCTATAATTTCCCATTTAATATAGATTTCCTATTAAGCACTGCCATATGTTCTCTTTAGGCGGGATTTTTGGTTTTAATCACAACTACCTTAATTAAGGGTGCATTTGGTTGCACTAAATATCATGATATTTCATGCTCAATCAGTTTAATTTAGTGTGAAATTTCATGATATTTGGTGCAACTAAATGTACCCTAAAGGATGCTACTAAAAAACAATGCCTATTATTTTTATATACAAGTTCACTTAAAACAATAACAGTTAATTAAAATAATAATCATCATCACCATCCCCATCATCATAGTCTTGTCCCAGCTATTTGGGCTGACTCTATGAATCCCCTTTCGTCAATTATCAATATTCGAAACTGGAATTTTCATGATTTTCTTGGCAAGGGTTTGACAACTGATTGCCTAACTGACATCAACCTTCCATCTTTACTCAGTTACAGGGGAAACATTATCACTAGGTAGAGTTATCAAGGTAATTAAAGATAATAAAGAGAAGAGTATATTGGGAATTTAAAGGGTGGCGATCAAGCCAGGTCCCTTTTTTTGGTAGTGGAAACTAGTGTTTTAAATAGCGAATAGCATGTAGTGTAGTGTTCACCCTTAAGCGTGAGGTGTAAGCAACAGTGTATTGCTTACACTACACTCTACTTCTAGAATTTTTAATCAACGTAATGCTTGGTTGCCCCAACTTCATGATATTTTGCACCAAAATAGGCTGATTACCAATAAAATTTAACAAACTTTCATGATATTTGGTGCTACCAAACGCAGTCTAAAGTAATAAGAAAGGGTAACAATTAAGTGTAAAGGTAAAGGAAGAGCAGTAATACTGATTTAATACTCGTGCTTACATTATTTTTATGAAAAGCATTGAAAAAATTAACCAATTTTTATCGAAAATAGAAAAATGTAACAACTGTCATAAATTAACTAATTTTTATTGAAAATAGAAAAATGTAACAAATCATTGAAAACATTAACTGATTTGAATGTTACAATGAAAAATAATTTGTAATGTGAGCTACATAGCATGTAGTTTAGTCTATGTAGCACGCAATGTATGCAGATTATAATGTAGCATAGGCTACAAACGACTTAAGCTACTTACATGAGCACCGTGACATTAAGGTTAAGCTAGGCTACAGAGCATAAGCTATACAAATTCATAGACCCATTTAGAAGTCAGGTCTGTGGCACGATGGATATCTGGCCAACTATGAGGAGGATCCAGACCCAACCCATTTAATAGTCAAGGCAGTGTTTTGGAACTGGACCCGAGCCCAAAAGTCACACAAATTCATAGACCCATTTATTACTGATCATTGGCCTATTTGCACTCCTACCGATAGCAGCCTAGGGTATCAAGGTCGACAGAGTATGATGCAATATTATTTTAGGTTACAGTTCAATCACATCTTATTTTTAGGTGCATTGTTTTTCAGACACTAAAGGAATTTTCATATGTTATGAATGTGTCGGGCTGCCAACATGCCATACAGGATATTCATATCCTCATCCACGCCTTCGATTTCAGGCAATACAGAATAGTATCCCTACTTTTGATATCCATTTTTGTGTCAATGTCAGTATTTGTAAGCATCAACGACAAGTGATTAACATATAAAAAATAGCTTTTTTGGCAGACATGCCTGATATGTTTACACTGTATGATACACCATAATTCATGCATTGATACCTTCTGAAACAATCCAAATAAAAATGGATGAAAAGATTGTTCTACCCATCCGTCTCCGTCCTTAGCTTGATGGAAATCTTTGCATTCCTACAAAACACAAAACCCCATTGAAAATGTCAACACCAGCTAAACCCACCCATTTCTTCTACAGATTCATTCCATCGATCGTTATGTAGAAATGGCATGGAGTCCTGCAAAAATGCAAAATTGAAGGGGAAAAAAAGGAAACCTGACACCATCTTGCTTGGAATTTTGATCTATCTGTATATGCCCACACATGAAAATCACCACACTTTTTGCAGGCTATTCTTCTCGAATCTCCATGGGAGGAATCACCTTCAGCCTCAGAACGACGGAACCAAGACGCAAAGAAACCACGCCTTTGACTCTGGAGAACAAAGGGTAAGTCTGAAACTTCAAGCAATATATGGCAATGGACATGATGTTTTTGAACGGTGAGACCATCAAGAAAACCACATAACACATAGGAACAAAAGATAAATAAAAGAGATGAATGTATTAAGTATAATGATTTGAGAGCATGCACATCACATGACTCTGGACTGTGTCAGGTGTGGAATATGCATGTTTCCCATTTTATTTATATACTACCAGTAGTTGGAAATTTGGCATCACTCTTTTTATTGATATGGACCATCAGAAATAATGCAGGACCATCCGACCATCCAATGGGAGAACAAGAATGTTTTGATTGCTAGTTGATCGAAGATAAGGCCATCAAATTGCAGATCAGTGTCAGATTAGGTCCCAACTATGGTCGCATGAATCTAAAGTGAAGTGGCAACATATTCGGGTGTGAGAGCGAGGAAGTGTCTGTTTCAAAATGTTAGCAAGTATGTACAGCTAGGAAGTGGGAGGGAGTTTGAAGCATGGCTCAAAGAAGGAGCAGAACTTGATTAGAAGGATCATGACACTACAGTCCTAGCGATCAGGGCAATCAAACCATCCATATCGAAGACTTGAACCACCCAATCATCCATATTGAGAATATAAACCATCCAACTTGTCCTCATTGAATATCTGGACTGTAAAATAGGAAGTAATAGATCATAAGGATCAGATCAAGAGTTGATTGATTGATTGTATGGATCAGATCAATTGATGAAAGGTCTGCATTGACTTGATTTAAGACGTAGACCACCTAAAGCGTCAGCATAGACTTAATTGACCACATGGATCAGCTCAAGAGTTCTAATGTTTATGTTGGATCAAATCAAGGAATTGTATGGCTATTTTGGACTGATCTAGTGACCGACTGACTGTGAGGGTGTACAATGTAATCAGATGTCCCATATCACCAACTAATTGCATCGCTGAGCTGTACACCTTATTTGGCCTTATGTGTGAACACTGTACTTATACAACTCTTTAGTAGCAAAGTGGCAGTAGGTGTCCTACTTGGATTTCACATTTGACTAATTTCAACTTTGAAATATTAAGCAGAGTGAATCATGTGGACCGGTAGAGCTTTTACCCTTGGCATCTTTGCTTTTGATTAGGACTTTGTTTGGCTATATAAAGCCATACAAATGGAATATTAGGGAGATTCCAATGATGATTTTTTTTTTTTTTAAATAAAAAGATCTTTGTTTCTTACAACCTGAACCCAGTTAACCCAACACAAGTCTGGACTAGGTCGTCGGGACCTGAGGTCAGGGGTCAGGTTAGGATTGGAAAACTCCAATCGGCCATAAAATCGGGTTGGATTTGGGTTCAGCGAATTCAGGTGTGGTTGGGAATATTCACATGTATTTGGGTTGGGTTGGGTCAGATTAGGGTTGAGTATAGAAAAAAATTGGGTTGGTTTTGGATTGGGAACCTTGGGGTGGAATTCGGGCCGGGTTGCAGGCTGGATCCTTTTGAGGTCAACCTGAGCCCAAGCCGACCCAACCCACCCAACCCAACCCACCCAAGTTGCACTCCTATCCAAAACCCAAAGAAGAGCAATGCTTCAAGCAACCCTTTGGTGTTGACTCCTTGGGGCCTTTTGTGTAGTGATTCCACATATTTATCCTTATATAGGAGCATCTAGAGATGGAAGCAATTGTCAAAACTCACACTTCCTAGTTCGAGTTCATTTTTGGTGCTACACTATGAAAACACCCTTTAATCTACTAAGATTACAACATTGTTTATTCCTCACATGTGCCTATTTGAGTCTGCTTTCATTCTACAAAAAGACCCAAAACTATCTTTTTCAAGGTTTAGTCACTGGAAAGAAGCATCTTGGAGCTTCCATTCTAGGCTAAGCACAGTTTTAAAACTTCGACAAGTCGTTCCCCAGGTCATCCCCGAGGGTGAGTCATGACTCAACCGGAGAATGAACGAGTCGATCTGAGTTGCTGCGTCTAAAACCATGAGGCTAAGCGATTTTGATAAAGGACGAACCTTTAGATGTGTCAAAACATGGTTTTGATTCAATATGGACAAAAAAGAAAACCAATCTTCCAAGAACCTGAAATGGGGAAAAAACACACCTGAAAGGAACTTTGGAACCTGCGGAAATAGTTTAGCAACTCGTCCCTCCTCAATTCCATGTCATATGATTTTCGTTTCAACGTATCTAGCAAAACCTGGATATAAAGGCTCCCATTGTATGAAGACACAGTTTCCAACTTGAACTGAGAAAGTGCAGCACTTATTTCAAGGGAAAAAGGCAACTACAAAACCAAAGTATAAGTACCTCATATGCATTTTGGAGTTTCTTGAAGGCTTCTACAGCCTTTTCATTACCCTTATTTTTATCGGGGTGGACCAGCATTGCCTACACAACCACATTACAGAAATTGAACTACAAGAACCATTGCCAAGCGTAAAAACATGATGACAGTAATGGATTATTCAAGCAAGTTGAGAGTAAGAACTCATAAATTGCTAGGCACCTTTTTGCGGTACTCCCGCTTGAGCCAAGAATCATCGATCTGCTCGTAACGGGACAAGCCCAAGGCCGCATAGTGATCCTTACAGTTCAACAGCCGAACAACTTCAGCTTCAGATGTTAATTCTGTTTCAGCCCCGCCTGTTGTAGATCTCCTAGAAGCAGACCGAAAGGCACCACCTGAAGGCTGCCTACCTCGGGCTTCCGCTGATCGTCGTTGGGAGCGATTGCGTCTATGCTCGTTTGGGTTATTTTTTAGAAAGTGCATCAGGCCATTGCTCGAAATGAAAGATAGATTTAATCCCAAAAGCAAGCCAAGCCATCCAACGTAGCTTGTTGCGCAATGTATAGAATAAATGGTGGCAATTGCGATCGCAGGGCGTTCAAGGCCCAAAGAAAGTGTAATCACTGCATTTTAAAGCAGCAAGATCTTAGCAATTTTCGCCAAGTTCAGTGGCGAAGTGATAAAATCCAAAATTCACAAGGGAAATTATATGATCCTCAGGTTTTCAGTTGGTACAAGTCAGTCCACATTTAGATCCAAAGCATTTGTCCATTGGGCCCCACCACAGATGGACCAGTCCATGAAAATCTCTCAAAAGAAAAATCATATAGTAAGTCTCCATATTCAACAGAAAAAAGGACAAAGATTGGATTTCTGCAATAATCTGATCAGAGGGATCTTCAAGGCATGACCCATCTACAGTCGGGACCAACAGATCAGTGGTCTGGATCAATGAGCCATTAAAATTGAAGATTCGATGCATATCCTTGACTTGAGGATAATATAATTCCTCACCCAACAAAGGACAAGTGTGAACCTCCAACAAAGACAATGGATCCAGTTATCCCAAAGCTGCCATACATCCACAAAAATACAGTTGCAAAGATGCCAGTTACGAAAACTGCAAGAGCATAACCACCGAAAACTGCCACTATACCAGCTATTACCTGGATCATGTAGAAAATTCAACAGCATAAGAAAACAGAAACTGCAACTGTAAAGCCAACAAAACCAAGCAATAAGGACATGATTATCTCAGAATAAACAGAACAAGTTGGACTTTGATCCATAAAATAGGAAGTGACACTGCCAGAATTTGACCCATATATGAGGAAGAGACGTCTCCAGAGTTTGATGTCATGCTTGAAATTAAGGGACCCGCTCCTTGTTGATGGACTATCATATCGACATTTAAAATAGAATCTAGTTACAGAAAATGCCCATGGTTTGATTCTAGGATCTCCATCTATGATACCCATAGCGTTCGAATGCCTCAAAGTATACATGTGTTGGATATGATATAAAGAGGGTAAAGGTTTGGATCCGTGTTGGATATGATATAAAGAGGGTAAAGGTTTGGATCCGTGTCAGATATGAGAAACCTTACCTGAATATCTTAAATGAAAAATAGTAATAGATAATGGGAGTGTTTGGTTGAACCAAATATCATGATATTTCATGATTAATTAGTCCTAATTTTCATGATATTTCATGAAATTTTATGCAACCAAGCACAGCTTAAAGCACATCCAAAAATCAACAAAAAAAGTCAAAAAATGTTTAAATAATAAAATACTGAAATATGAGATTGATTTGAGTACTTAGCTGTACCTGTGTCCATACCTGAGCATAGTTCAAAAACCCAAAAACCTCACTCGTTGTGAGCTGGGTTGGGCTGACTTGAAGATTCAATCAAATCTTTAGATGACTCGACTCGGTATTTTGATTAAAAAAAAAAATTTAAATAACGGGGATATTAAAGCAAAAAAGCTAACAAAACAAAGTCATGTTTGGTCAACTAGTTTAGTGCACTCGTCTAATAATTAATACTTGCTCCTGATATCAGAGGTTTTGCATTTGAATCTCCACTCCGCACTTTAGCATTTTACTTTAAAAGTGCTTGACAAGGTGAGCCACTCAATCGAGTCAATGAAAATCATGTTAAGTTGACCAAGTTTATGAGTCAACTCGATGATCTCTCAAAAACTCAGCCCAGTGACTCGGCTCGAAATCTCACAGAATCGAGTTGACTTGGCAAAGTTTCGAGTTGAATCCGCGATTTCTAGAACTATGTGCTCAAGTGACATCAAACTCCATAGCAATGAGAAAGGCAGAAGAAACTATTTCAATTTGCACCACCTAATTTCTGGTTTGCATTTTTTATTTATTATTACAGTGCTTCTTTTCAGCATTTACCGACGAACATAACCAAGTTTGATACACATATTTACCTTCAAAAGTCAAGTCTCAAATGAAAGGCGAAAAAAGTTCTGCAGCTAGAATATTACTTAGCAAATCATCTCTAATGGAAGAACAAAGAAACAAAGTACAGAGAGAAGAGACAAGTCAAAACTCACCATCCACGTAAGAAATTTGGAAACTCCAACCATTCCAAATATTGAGAAAAGGCTGCACCATATAACTGTGAAAAAGCATGCTGTTCCCTGGTGGAGCAAGGAACGGAAGCCCCTAAGACATGACTCCAACCAAAGCATGGAAAGCAGCAGCACCAACTTCCCAAAAGGCACAAGACACCTCCAGAAAATAATATACTCAGCCCTGAGACGGACATAATTACAAAGTTCGAATAAAATGGCCATTGAAGTATTGAATGATTGCTTCTGCCTTTCGAGCCACCTGCTGACCGCTTCCCAGATTGACAAAGACGAAGCTCCTAAACTCCCACCAGCCATCACATCCTCGGCAGCCAAACCGTGCTGCAAGCAGTCCGAACCACTTTCCATATCTTTTGAGCCATGACTACTGCCTACTGGTGTCACCTCGTCTCTTAACTCGGAATCATCAGACACTGATTCATTTCCTACAGCATGTCTTGAATTTCTAGACATGGGCATTGGTTGTTCTAAATGATGTGCTTTATCATCATCACCCAGTTCCTCCTTTCTACTGATGTCGGCAGATTTCGGTGTGGTTTTTTCCTCATCTCCCAAATGTTTGGTGTTATTCATTCTTGTGTCGGATGAGCTGCTTGGCCAGCACCCATCAATAACATTTCCCTCATCTGCCTTTACCTTATCTTTTTTCTCTTGTAACGATGCACCCATTGATTCTGAAGGTGTATGTTTGGGGTTCGTAGTATTGCAATCTAAGCCATTCTTCTGTTGGTTCCCCTTTTGAGCCATGAGATAGTTGTACGAACGCTAAAAGGGAGCTATGCTAGCAGATACCTGATGTAGTCACAAGGAAGCCATGATTATCTATTAATTTACATGGGCGAATTCTATGCCTGCTAGCCTCAAAGAGGTGCGCTCTAGAGCCTGTTTGGCGCATGGTAATAGGTGGCATTAGGTGGTATGGAATTGCATTTGGTCCCATGCAAATTCCATCCGGCATTTGGAAGCAACAAGAGGATTGGATTAATCGTGGTATCATATCATCCAGAGCCAATAGTAGATACTGCGGGATTTCAGGTGGATTTCAAAATCCACTACATCTGTGGGCCCCACGTTGATGGATGTATTTTATCCACACCATCCATCTATATGTGCCCTATAAACGTGACATTCAAGTTGCATATGCGTACAGGTGACTGGCATCAGTTGTGAAATGTGGTCCGTTGATTACAATTCCATGGTCTGCCAAATGCAGGCTTCACTTAATACAGTGTATTTCCCAAGGGAAGAATTTGATCTCAAAGGTTGGATTGGACAGTCCGAATACCATGGTATTTCCAGACACGTAATCATTGGAAAATAATGGTGTTAATTCCATCTAATGCAATTCCATACCATTTAATCCCGCAGTCCAAATAGGCCTGGTACAGTGGTAAGAGGAAGATGAGGGGCCCGCATGATGTATGCAGGTCATCCAACCAGTCCATCAGACACGTCATCTCATAATACTTACATGTACCAAAAATCAGCTCGATCCAACACTTGGGTAGACCACACTACAGGGAACAATGTGAGAGATGACTTCCACCCTATACTTGTAAAGAGGCCCACCTGAACTACAAAACAGATGATTTTTGGCATGACAGAGATGAAGGGTATGAACAGCCTAGATTCTAGATAAACAACATTGTGGGCACAGCCTAGATTCTAGATAAACAACATTGTGGGCACTCAGAGAAAATCAAGGTTTGATGTTCCCTCCCAACTTGCACCATTTGGTGTGGCCCACCTGATTCATAGATCAGCCTGATTTTCAGGATCGGAGGGTATCATGCGCTAACCCATCTGATGGACAGGTCGGATTTCATTCATCATCACATATGCTCCGCATCTGCCTCATACCACTGGAGAGTGCCTCCATAATTAATTGCATTTGTGAATCATGTGAAAAATTGCTGAGAAAATTCTTAAGCACACACGAAAAAAATATGCATAAAATCATCTTGCAAACGAGAGATCTATTAGTTGTTGAGCCACCTTATCAGGTGAAATTGTAAAAGAACAAGTCACATATTTGGCCTCTAAATAACAAATTTGCAAACAACTACGCGCTCTACAAATACAAACTTGGCATTGTAAACGAGCCTAACCAGGCAAGAGAATAAAACCATCAATTCATCAAAAATGAAAAAAGAAGAAAGATGCAAACCTTCTTCTCATAACACTTCCATAAAGGACATGAATAACACTGATGCACTGGAATTTAAATGTGAAAAACTATGTCTTAAATAGTGTTAGTGGGTTGCATAGCATTCAGTCCTCTGTAGTGTGTAGCATAAGATATACAATATATATATTTTTTAATTTGGAAATAGGAAAAATACGATAAATAGAAAATACAAAAAAAAAAAAAAAACAACAATAAAAATGCCTAAAAAATTATTCATTTCTTTAAATATAAGCATGTACAAACAAGTTATTAATTATCATTTATTAGAAGCCAATCCACATATATAAGCCTAAGCCTAATCAAATCATTATCACATCAACAAATTTCTAAGCAGACCACTTTCATTAATAATGTCTAATTGAAACCACAAGTCACGGATATTAAGTACAAAATACAAAATATAATTATCATTTATAAAAAAGAGCATAGCGTAGACTACATATGCTATGTGTATGCTACATACACTAGGAGGGATCCAGGGCCACGTCCAATGTTGTGAACCATATTCGCGCTAGAGAATGGTACGAGACAATGAATTTATTGAGTTATCTATTGAGTCAATCATAGTCATCTCTTCGGACCAGAGTTGAGAACATCCACATATCATGGATTTTGGCACTTCAGCATATCTATCTCAATAAAACTGTTTTATTTTATTTTTGTTTTTTTTTTTAATGATCTATCTCAAAAAAAAATTTCTCACTCAGAAAACGAAAGAATCATGCATTGTGAGCATGCGTTTAAGACTTGGCGATTCAACTTGACTCGTCCGGTCTCAAGTCGAGCCATGACTCACTTGAGTCGGGGTTAGATTGGCCTGGCTCTTTCGAGTCCGGGGTGACTCATGGTGTTGAACCAGATCAGGTCTGACCGATTCCAAGTCGACTCGGATGATCATCCAAGTCATCAGTCCATGGCCGTGAGTTTTCTACTCCTAAGGGAGTCGTAACAATGCATCCATAATGCATGCAGATTGCAGCATGTGTGTAAGTCAATCCAGACTATCCAAATTGCGGGCCCCATCCTGGGTGGAGCATAGAGCAAAAGTCATAATCAGCAGACTGTTCTCACCTTTCAATTGGTGTCATTGATGGAGGTAAAAGAAAAAGTGGTTGGGAGTCCAAATTCAACAGTCACAAAAGGCCCATTATAGTGGATGATCTGGATTGAATTGCATGCATGCCACATGTGCAATCGAGGTGTGACCACTGCTCTCCCCGAACTCCCATAGTGAAGAATCATAGAAAAACACACAGAACTGCAACAAAGAAAACAGAGGAAAGCTAGAAAGGCCATTTGCAATGACAATTCTTCAATCGTTTTCTGAAAATCAAGGGCAGAATCAATCATGGCAACACAAGAAACTGACCTCTCACAGAAGCACAAAATCAAAACTTTAAAATATTCAAAATTACAACAAAAACCTAATTCATAAAATAGGAAAAGAAAATGCAGGCCAAAATAAAGAAATGATGAATTTTTTGAAAAAAGGAAACCAACAAATAAAAAACAAGATCACAGCCAAAAATAGTGATCGGTCCATCACAGAATGACACAGTCAGAACTTCAAATTTTCAAAATTCCAACAAAAAACCAATTCATAAAGAAATGCTGAATTTGAGTGAAATAAGGAAAATTAAAAATAAAAGACGAAAATGGTGATAGATCCATCGCAGAATCACATAATCAGAACTTCAAATTTTCAAAATTTCAACAAAAATCCAATTCATAAAACAGGAAGAAAAGCAGACCCGAATGAAGAAATGATGAATTTCAGTGAAAAATGGAAAAATAAAAATAAAAGACGAAAATGGCGACCCACCCATCACAGAATCACATAACCAGAACTTCAAATTTTCAAACTTCCAACAGAAACCCAATTCATAAAACATGAAGAAAAGCATACCCATATGAAGAAATGATGAATTCGAGTGAAAAAAGGAAAAATGAAAGTAAAAGAAGAAAATGGTGACCGACCCATCACAGAATCACATGACCAGAACTTCAAATTTTCAAACTTCCAACAAAAACTCAATTCATAAAACATGAAGAAAAGCAGACCCATATGAAGAAATGATGAATTCGAGTGAAAAAAAAAAAAAAAAGAAGAAGGAAAAATGAAAGTAAAAGACAAAAATGGTGACCGACCCATCACAGAATCAGATGACCAGAACTTCAAAATTTCAAACTTCCAACAAAAACCCAATTCATAAAACACGAAGAAAAGCAAACCCATATGAAGAAATGAGGAATTTGAGTGAAAAAAGGAAAAATAAAAATAAAAGACGAAAATGGTGACCCGCCCATCACAGAATCACATAACCAGAACTTCAAAATTTCAAAATTACAACAAAAACCCAATTCAAAAAACAGGAAGAAAAGCATACCCAAATGAAGAACTGATGAATTTGAGTGAAAGAAAACGAGAAGTAAAAACAAAAACATGATCAGAAACGAAAATGGTGAAGAAGGAAGGAGACCAAAATAAAATAACATTGCAGAAACGAGATGAAGGATTCAAAAGCAGAGATGGGTGATGAGAATACCTTGAATTCACTGCATGCAGATGAGAGAGAGATGGCAGCTCTGAGAGCTATGAATTGCAACGGCAGCTCAGATACGCGCTTCCAACAGACACGAGGTGGTTTATCGGCAGTTTTTTCAGGCTGTCTACATGCACGCTGCCACAAGTCTCATCATGGCACGTGTCATCATGACACGTGTGAAAGCGTGCATGCGTGATCCAGGCCGTGCATGAATTGAGATCCACGGTCTAGATCCAACGTGTCATCATGGCAAGTGTATATATGCACACGAGTTAGGAAGTATTGGGTCGTTTGGATAACATGCAGGCAGTCCACGTATGCCTGATTGAGTGGACCAGCATGATTGTTAGTGTGGTCATCTACGCTGCGTGTCCCTCCTAATGGACGGTTTTGATGTTCCACACGCGCTCCAGCTTGATTTCTGGAGCCACGTGTACGGATGCATGTGGGCTTCCACTTAAGAAGGCGACTCGCAGCCGTTCATTCAGCCTACCCTTCCACGAAGTGGGCCCACGTTTTGAAAGATCCAGTCCATTCATCATGCTGACCGAGTGATAAACGTTCTGTACCCCAAAATCCGGCGGGACAACTCATCAGGTGGGCTACATGTTTACAGGAAAGATGGATCGTGTGTGGAAAAAGGGTAACCAACGGTCTATATTAATATCTTATTCTTAGGCTAAGACATTCACGGAGGGGCCCACCTGATGAATGTTAGGGATCTTGCAAGCACGTGCCACGTAGGCAAGGTGGTGCACTCTTTGTTTTTGGTGCGTGAAGACGCAGCTGCGAGTATTTGTTAGGGAAGATATCCATAAAAAGGCTTGTAACTTGCGGGAGTACCCAATTTGGCCGTTAAGCAAGTAAAGATCAAAATTTGGTTGTTAAATGCCATAAAATAAATACTATCTTATATTAAATTTCTAAATAAATTATGTATAATAAAAAAGAAACACAATATCACTTTTAATTTGAATGTCATTATTGAACAATAAGTGCCTAAAAAATACAATGATTTGAGTAATCCTACTATCTCATGCATCGTAGGTTACTACAGGATCAAACAAGCTTTACTATAATACCTTGTGTAGTCGATGCTTTTTTCACTGTAGCAAACCAATGATGAACGGTGTAGATCATTGATAGTGAACCCACCTATGGTAGATACCAACAAAGGGACTTTGAAAATGCCCATCAATCAAAGTCTAGAATCATTCGATCCATCTGATTTTGATTTGAAGATCCATCCATGGTGAGTTCTGCAGCTTGGACGGTCTAGATTGATTTAATTTGTGCCATATGTATGATTTTAAGTGCCCACTAATGAACCATCTCACTGTGCTCTTGCAGAGTATGGTCAAATCTAAGTACTCGTACACTCACGTCACGTGAATAAAGATCACATCCGCACCTTGAGTCCTGACTGGAAGACTATTAACATGAACTCATTATCCACTAGTTAGGCCACATGTATGGATGATCAGAACCGTTGAAGATGTAGGTCCCAGCATGGATAGACGTTGGTAAGATTACAAAAGATCCTACTCATTGGATATATGGACAGATATGTTCACAGAATGCTTCACGGTTCATATTCAAAATCCATCATTCGGATGATTTGATCGTCTTTTACAGAAAAAGAGGACCACCAACTGCCTATCATGGTGGGCCTACCTTCAGAAGTGCGTCCTACACTGATCCATTCAATGGCCCAGCTGGCGGACTACCATTTCACCTTAGTCATCGCAGGACTACGTTACCTTTTTAAGGGTCAAACGCTTTCTGCGCCGTATAACCAGCGCACGTAGAGAGAATCTGGAGTACAAATGGCAGGCATGCAATCTCGAAGAAATTTATTGTGAGTTTAGCACCGCTTTTAAATGGTGGTGATTAGTCCACAGTAGACGTAACTGGAGGTAGGCTTGGACCGAACCATTTTAACAACCGGGTTCGCAATTTGGGCCCGGACCGCTAAAATATGACTCGGGTCTGGTTCGGATCCAAACTCAATATGAGACCTATTTATTAAGAATCCGGATCCTCTATTGGTTATTAGAGCCTTTTTATTGGTCCACATTATCACATAAGTATGCAACCTAGTCACATCCTCAATACAATCTGATCACACTAATGTTTGGCAGTGCGATATGAACTAATAAAAAGGCTTCAAACGGGGAAAGCCAACAGAGGATCCGGACTCATTTATTAAGGAAGCAGATTAGGTGTAGCCACCCACACCACCTTTGGCGACTCATTTACTAAGGAGGCAGATTAGGTGCAGCCACCCACACCACCTTTGGGACAGCAGTAGACTAAGCGAGGATAACCTCGTTTCAACAATAATGTCTTGGTATCAATTCCCAACGTGGGGTGGTTAACATTGAAATATAACTAACAGTGTAGCACCCACCTTGATGTATGTATTTTATATCTACACGGTTCATCTA
Source organism: Liriodendron chinense (assembly GCA_003013855.2). Lineage (NCBI taxonomy): Eukaryota > Viridiplantae > Streptophyta > Magnoliopsida > Magnoliales > Magnoliaceae > Liriodendron > Liriodendron chinense. The sequence continues at coordinate 2,932,120 of ML058484.1, read as the reverse complement.
TTTTTCGGATCTTTTTAGAACACGAGCCCAAAACCTATGCTGATCTAAATCTCAGGGGGACCATACATTAGGAAACAGCCATGATTGACCATTAAAACATTGATATGATATTTGTCTTTTCCCTTCATCCATGTTTATGCCACCTTATCAATGGGTTGGATGGAAAATAAACATTATAAAAACATTACAGTGGGCTCTAGAAAGTTTTAATTGGTGAAGCGTCCAATCACCATTGTTTCTTATAGTATTATTGACTTGAGATATGGATCTGCTTCATTTTTAGCTTGTGACCTAAAATGACCTGACAAAATAGATGGATAAGAATATACAATACTTACATCAGGGTGGGCCCGCCATAAGGGCCACACTATCTTGGGTGAAGCCAGGCAGCACATAATCCACCGCTATGGAGGAAGAGGTGGGAATGGGCTGGGCTGCCAGGGTTAGGCCCCTAAACTTTTTTCTAAGGGCTAGGCCCAAGCTTGAAATCTGTGATTGGGGCCAAGCCAACTATGTATAAATTAGCCCGTTGCTCAGTCTAGTCATCAAGTGGGTCACACCTATTCCTAGTAAACAATCAACGTGCATTTGCAGTTTAAAGGTGCTCTTGGTTCAGGGGTTGATGTTTTAATGATAAAACCATTTATATTATGTCCCTTGCGGTACACAGAAGGGATACAAACAATCTTTAGATTGTATTTTTTCAAAGAATTAATTATTTTACTCTTTCCATATATGGCAAGTCTTCTCCAACCCCACTGTAAGGGTCAGGGAACTTAGGCTAGGCTAGGGCCAACCTTAGTAGGAAGCTAGGGCTAGGCCAAGGGTAAGCCTGACCCTATATACTTGGGAAGAAGAAAAGAAAAAATAATAATGGCTTTTTTCTGTACAAATAATATCTTAAAGAAAAAAAAAAGGAAAAGGAAAAAGAAAAAAAAAAAGATAGGCTTATTTGTTTCACCAATTATCACAATAATGAAAAATAAATGTGCAATAATTATAAATTACTTCACTTGCCTTTTAATAATGTTTATATTTGCATATGACCATTGATTCATATATTTGGTTTATATTTAGTAAAATTATAATAATAGCATTTTTACATTCCTTTGTGGTTAAATCATCAATAAATTACACCGACATCATTATTTGAATTCAAGATTTTCACAATAACACTATGAAAAAAAAAAAAAACACAATAATTACCCATTCTTTTAGGGTTGATTTATTTTATTAATTTTTTAATAATTTTAAGAAATTAGATCATTATCATGGTTTTACCACTGTCAAATCAAACACAAAAAAAAAAAAAGTTTGGCAAATGCCAATGTATTAAGGAAACAAGTAATTTATTCCCAACCATGGCTTAATGGTAGACAACATGCATTTCAATAATGAAGTCATGGGCTTGAATATCGATGTGGAGTGCATGTGAAAGTGAGTAATTTATAATCATTGTACTTTTTTATATAATTATTGTAAAAATCTTGCATTCGAACAACAAGATCGATCAGTGTATTGTGATAATGATTGGATATTAAAATAATATAAAAATGTCATCATTATGATTTTATTGTTAATAATTACTTATAATCATTTACACATTTTCTTTACATTAATGTGGTTACCAAGGAAAACTCGTCAAACATACACGCCCTTATCCGTCTCCCAAATACATTTACATTTGGTCACGATTATCATACCTAGTTTAGCAGTGGTAAAATCATAATAATGATGACATATTTCTTTTACATTACTATTACTAGGTAAATGGCAAAATAACCGATCTCTACAAATGTTTTGGACAACCCCTAAATTACAATATAAATGCAATTTAGCTAAATACTCACATTGTTTAGATGGCATAAAGGAAATTCTATTTAAGGCCTCAGCATGCTTTTCCTGATTCCGGAATAGAAATTAGGAATACAATTTGAGAAGTGCTGTGTGTTTAACTAATTAGGACACTCAATAGGCAATCCAATGTGAGGTCCATACAGTTGATGGCACAATTGCAATCTTAAGGTGTAGGAAATAAAATGTGGGCCCATGTGATAAATGGCACAAAAGCTACCTCGATCTGAACCACCAATTTTCATGGCTATTAATCAGGTGGTTTGGATTGTGCAATCAAAGGTGGGGCATCCATTTTAGTGATCATCGATTGGATGGCTAGAATCACCAGTCGAAGTGATTGTTAGGAGTTAAAATAAACCAAAGGAGAAATTACAGGCTATGACCATTCTAGACCATATATTTTCCTGCCCCACTGATCGGATGGTTAGAATCACCCTATCAAAGTAATTCCCAGGAGTTATAGTCAATTAAAGGTAGTCCCTACAAGATAAGACTGTCTGGATCAGCAATCAAACCTTCCTTTTTTTTCTTTTTTTTTGGCATAGCTAATCTAGACCGTCAATTTAGTAGCCATTGATTGGATGGTTAGAATCACCCTATTAAGTGATTCTTAGGAGCTATGCTCAATCAAAGTGGGGCCTATGTGATAAATGGTTCAGATTATGATTAGATCTTTTTCAGTATAATCAACCTCGATCATCCATTTTGTTGACCATTGATCACTTGATCAAAGCGGTTCTCTCCATATTATGGTCAATCAATGTGATGTGTGCATTGTAGACCGTTGATATCAATAATCAGACCTTTTTAGTATAATAAATCTAGACCATCTATTTTCATGCCTGTGGATTGGATAATCAGAATCACCTGGACATAGTGAATCTTTATAAATTATACTGATACAGTCAAAAGGTGGGGCCTACTTTATAAACGATCAAATTCAACGAACAGGCCTTTTTTTTGTGTGATCAATACGGACAATCCATTTTGTTGGTCATTAATCGAGTAGTTGAAATCATCCGCCCAAAATGGTTATTCAGACTCATAGTCAATCAAAGGTCCACCTACATTATAGACGGTCCAGATCAATCATTAGATTTTTTATTTTAATTTATTAGGAGCATCTATTTTCTTGGCCATTGATCGAATGGTCAAGATCATCCGATCAAATGTTATCAAGATCAATGATCAATCAAAAGTGGGCCTACACTATAGACGGCCTGGATCAATTAGTAGATTTTTACTTTAATTAATCTGGACCATCCATATTCTTGGCCGTTGATCAAATGGTTAGCATCAACTAGGTAAAGTGGTTCTTGAAAGCTATTGTCAATTAAGTGGGGCCTACATGATAGATCATCCAGATCAATGATTATATATTTTGTTTTAATTATTCTGGACCCTCCATTTTCTTGGCCACTTACGTAATCGTTAGCATCAACTAGTTAAAGTGGTTCTTCAGAGCTATATTCAACAAGTGTGGGGCCTACATGATAGACTGTCCATATCAATGACCAAACATTTTCCGGTATAATAAATGCGGACCGTCCATTTTCCATCATAACAATTATGGAACGTCCATTTTCCATCCATTCATTGAAGGATTAAGAGTCACCTTATCAAAGGGATGGTCTAGACTAATGATGAAACCTTTCTTAACAAAATTATTTTGGACCATCCAATTTCCTGGCCATAGATGGGATTATTAGAATCACCCAAATCAAGTTGATTCTTCAATCAATTTTTTATTGGCCATTGATCAGATGGTTGATATGAATCTTGTGATCTCATGTATCATGTGCATCTAATGCTCTACTTGGGAGTATAAAGAAAATGGCAAAACCAAGTTGCATTTTATATTGTACCCGCCAAACACACACAATGACCAAATTGCAATTTTGGTGATACCCTAGACAAACAAAATGCAGTTTGAAATACTATTTGAATTCATATGGAATTTAGTAAAATTGAGCATCCTAACACTACCTAAAAGATTAATTATTCAAATATCAGCCTGTTTGGAGCGTGGATTTAGAACCCCCTGGATTTGAAACCCCTGGTTGTGTTTGGCACCCTAGATTTGGAATCCCCTGTAATCCAAAAGTATGATATTTACAGGGATTTGAATTTAATTACCAAGTAAACTTTAATATCCCTAATTAGTGCACATATGTAATGTTTGACACAATGCCCGTTGAAATATATACTTTGGCCGAAAATGATAAAATTCCAAGTCTCAGATGGGCCAGAAGCACAGGATCACATCCAAGTGACTAACCTACGAATTTTAACTGTTGATTTTCATGGACAATGTTTGGACGGCACAGATCATCCTATTAAAGTAATTTTAGTGGTGCAGTTGATAATCTAATTGTTTTGGGATATCATCATGACCTGATAGATTAGTAGCCTAGTGACACACATGTTACATATGTGACTCTGGGAAGGATTTTAGATGTAATCCAAGCTTCTACCTTGGATTTCAAACTCCCTCATAGAGGGGATTTGAAACCCCTGGATTTGAAGCCCCCAGTTGCTTTATGTGCCAAACGCACAAGGGGATATGAACCCCTCGAATCCCCCCAAATCCATGGTGCCAAACGGGACCTAATGGAAACAGGCACAAGCCAAGCTGTATTTGGGCTTGGTCTGTTGTCATTTATACCCAGCTCGACCCCAAGCCACTTCATAAATGGACTTTATTTCCACGCCCGGGCCAGGCCCACGGGGTTCAATAAAGGAGTCTTAAGACCAGCCCAAGGGAAGTCAAGCCTCAGAGCCCACTAAGTGTTGCGCTAGCCTGGCCCGCTGACGGTCCCAGCTCCATACCAACAACACATTGGTATTCTCTAGCTTCATATATAGGAGCAACAAAACTTCTGGTTTGAATCTCACCTGCCATACAATCCATCCTTCTTGTTGTGGGGATTTCAAAACCACAATAATGACAGTTCTAGAAGAGAAATAGCAGGAAGGGTGCAATTTGGGCAGGCTAACCCTCCACCCGACCCAACCTGCAACCTGACTTGACCTGAATTCCTCTATACTCAACCCTAAACCAACACAATCCGACCTGACCGGACCAAAATATCCGTGGTTATTCCCAACTGACCTAACCTGACCTGAAATTTCTTGACCCAAACCCAAAGCGATTTTAAATCAGGTTGGAGTTTTCCAACCCTAACCTGACCTAAGGTCCCGGACAACCTGACCCGATTCGAATTCCAATCCGATGTGCCCAGAACCCAAACTGAATTCCTGCATACTTGACCCTAAACCAACTCAACACAACCCAAACATATGTGATCATTCCCAACCAGACCCAACCCAACCTGAATTTGCTCAACCCAAACCCTTTGGGTTGGAGTTTTCCAACCTTAACCCGACCGAGGACCCCAACAACACAACCTGAACTCGGGTTTGAATGAAGCGATTTGTGGCTATTAGGGATGCAACGTGGGGGGGTTGGGATCAACGAGAACCTGACAAACCCAACCCATGTTGCATCCCTAATGGCCATAATATCACTTCACCCAGGTCCATAGCTTAAGTGGCAGACTGAGTGAAGATAGCCTTGTTTCAACACTGAGGTCATGGTATCGATTCCCATGGTGGGGGTGGCTAACATTGTGATGTGACTAATAGTGGTGGGGTGGGTGTACTAACAATGGGGTGTGTGAACTAACCCAAAAAAAAAACCATGATCTTTGTTGTGATGTCAACACCATAGTTTAAAAACTCGGAAAAACTCATTTCAGACACTAACATATTTGATCATGGCATGAGGAAAAAACTTGCTTTGGTCATGACTCTCAACTCAACAAAACTCGGAAAAAAAAAAAAAAAAAAAAAAAAACGCGGTGAAACTAGACTCAACACACCAAGATTCTATAATATTTATAGATTTTTTTTTTTTTTACATTTTAAATATAAAAATAAAATGTTGGAAGAACTCGGGAAAAAACTACAAGAAACTCAAGTGAGTAAATCGGCTCAAATGACTTCCAAGTTTTTTGAGTTTTTGGACTTATACAGTCAAAACCATGAAGTTCTTTGAGCCTTCTGGTTTGTCATGAGAATGAGATCAATAGAACAAGATGATCATCATTAGATGTGAAGTTACAGTAGTCTGTCGAAAACTCCTACTCAGATTATCCGAAAAAACAAGAATTCCTCTATAATCTAATCCCAAATTCCTACTCAGATTACAATGTAAATTATCCAAAAAAACAAGAATTCATCTATAATCTAATCCCAATTGAAAAGAGATTTTGCAAGGAAGTAGTTACGACTACAGGATCAGATTCTGTCGAAAACTACTACTCAGATTACATTGTAAATTATCCCAAAAGCAAGAATTCCTCTATAATCTAATCCCAAACTCCTCCTCAGATTACAATATAAATTATCCAAAAAACAAGAATTCATCTATAATCTAATCCCAATTGAAAAGGGATTTTGCATGCAAGTTCGTTCAAAGCTAATTGGGCTGGATTTGCTTGGAGGGTGACAAGAGATGTAGGCATAGGTGGAACCCTTGGAGGTGGACTGAGAAAATCTCTCTTCACGGGGTGGTAGGTCATATGCTGAGGTGGAAATTTACATCGCTTCTTGAAGGATTCCATTCAGCAACGACTCTCTTTTGGTCCCATCGAGGTGGATTTTGCTTCCAAGAAATGTTGCTCAATGGGCCAAAAATGAGTCTGTGTAACCCTGGAGACCGCCCTATGAGCGCTAGGAAAAGCAATGTTGTGGCAATTACAATAGCCAAAGAAGCAGTTGTCGATTTTCACATTCTCAAGGGGATTCATTCCCTGTAATGCAATATGTTTGCTCGCTAATCAAGTTGTCATACACCAGGGAAAAGAATATGTAACATCAGTGTTGAGCCAGGAATTGTGCATATCTGAACCCCAATTCATAACGTAATTGTATAGTTTAAGTTGCTAAAGTTAAGAACTTATGCTTGCTTTTGTGCTTGTAGGTAAAAGAGAGAGAGATGTTATCGATTTGGAGGATTTGAAGTGATCAAAAGACGAAGGTTTGATGAACCAAATAAGAGAAGAAAAACCTTAAAGAAATCATGTTAAAAGTCGTGAATTGTCCTGAAAAGCAAAGTGTAGAGCTGCAGGGCCATAAAAGTAAAATGCAGAAAGTTGCAGTTTCTGAAGATTGATCCAAAGATTGATCCGTTGATTGATCGCCCAGCCTGAGCGATTGATCGACAGCCCTGAGTGATTGATCGCTCATAACTGAATTTTGCTGATTTGTTGCTGGACCTTGCTGGACTAAAAAGAGGAGTTGCAATTGATCTCTAGTCACTTACGATTGATCGCCCAGGCTCATAGATGTCCAGATTTAGTTTTTACAGTTGGCCCGAAAAACCGATTGATCGCTCAGACCAACCGATTGATCGACCAGTGTCCAGACTGCGTAAGGAGACTTCGATTTTTGGAAGATTCCAAGTCGGTGGCGGATTTTTGCTATAAAATGACACATCTACGTCATTCCTAAGGCATCATAGAAGGTTAAGAAATTCGTGGGAGGTGGAGACGAGCGTCGTGGAGCGTTCGCAACTCCTCCAACTAGGGTTTTTATGGTTTTTCTATGCTTTCTTAGTAATTTTCTTTTGAGATTTAGTTCAATCTGTTAATGGTTAGCTAAACCTCTTAGCTAGGGCTAAGAGGTGAAGCTTTTAATTTTTTACAATGTTTAATTCGAATTAATTCAAGTACTTTTGAGTTTTACGAAGAACACTTATAGTTTTAGTTTGAAATAAAGTTAGTATTTTTAGTTAATCTTCTCTCTTATGATTTCTCTTACATGGGATGTTTTGATTACTGAAATTGCTTAATGGGGTGTTGATTGATAGGATTTTGGGTTGTATAGATCTTAGATCCATCATAATATGTTGGATGCTAGGGGATCTTACAAACTAAGTTTCCTGAGTGCTTATCTAGAACGAAATTAAAAAAAGTTCTTATCTTTGGTATTAATCTGAGATAGGTGTTTATGTATTGATTTTGGTTTAATAGAAATTCAATTCATGCTTTTAAATCAAGTCTAGTGACAAGGCTTGAGAGAGAATCATGAATGTGATCTTGCTTGTTTTGTGAAGGATTGGGTTGTATGATCGAATACACCCAATGCCTTAGTTTATTATGAGAGAACCATATCAGTGGATGATCCATCTATGTTAGATATGATGATTTGATTGCTCTATATTCCGATTGGGTAGGGATAAAACTCTGATTTCAATTGAGTTATTGGTTTGAATGATTTGAATTAGCATTGTGAATTATTATAAGTGGATCATTGGCCCTCTAGTGCATATTTCCCTTATTTAAGTCTAAAGTAGATAGTTTTTATGTTATTAAATTTCATCCTTCGATATAATCCGAATTTAGCCCATCCTAGTTATAAAACTTAGAATTATTACAACAATCCCTGAAGATCGACCTCGATCTTACCAAGAATTATTACTACATCGCAGCCTTGCACTTGAGGCGAGCGAACAATCAGCCAAGCAAGGCTCATGCAGATACTATTGTTGTAACATATAGGCTATAACATATATTTAGTTTTTTCTGCTAAATCACCGCTATTCTGCCCATCATTCACATAAATTGCACCCATTGGCATCGCATTGGTATCATGTAGACAAATGGTCGGTTGGAACCCAATATTGAGAAATGACGACACAACAGCTTTTTACCACTAAACTGATGGTTGGATGAGTTCGACTGCCATAAAAGCCCATGACAAGTGAAGGTGTGAATTGAGAAATGTTCCAAGTCTTTCAGAAAACTAGGGTGTGTTTGGATGTGCTATCAAATCGAGTTGCAATTACTATAATACCATGGAAGTAACTATATTGTAATGTCCATCCTTGGCATTCATATCGTGGGTTTGGGCTGCATTTGGATGCACAATCAACTTGAATTGCAATGCCTAGTCCAATATAGTGAATATCCAAATCGAAGCACCTTTCCTTCGCATTCACATCAACAGTCAGCACTTCAAATTTTCATTACATGATTTTTCAAGTTGGACATGAATGAAGCACAACTGCAATTCTGACACTACTTCCTCATGGCTAGGAATGCAAATTCGGTGAGTTCGGTCAGGGTGAAGGGTCCACCCGAGCCCAACCCAATCTCAAGACGACCTAACCCAACTTGATTCCAAAACGAGGTGCCCAAATGAGCCCGACCTGAGTTCCTCTATACTCAATTCAACCTGACCCGATTTGAATTCCTCTATGCTCAATTCAACCCGACCCAACCCAACCTGACCCAAATACATGTGATCATTCCCAACCTGACCTAACCCGACCGGAATTTGCTAAACCCGAACCCAAATTGGGTTGGTACTTTCCAACCTGAGGACCTTGACAACCAGACCAAACCCAACCAGAACTCAGGTTGGGTCAATCAGGTTCAAGTTAACCTGAATCCAATTTGCAGCCTGCTCATGGTGAATGCTAGGAAATGTTTTAAATTATAACATTTTTCGGTCATTTCCACATTCAACTGTACATTGGCAATTCAATTCACTTGTGCACCAAAACACATCCTCAAAAGCTAAACTCACCCAATCCAATTGACATAACTCAATGTCTAACAACAAGAATCAAGTTTTGAATACCACAGCTTTCATCACAAAGCTCAACTTCGATATTATAGTTTTAATAAATGAATCTCAACACAACCACATGAGACGAACAAAAGGTTTAAATAACACTTACAAATGAGAATAGTCTCTAAACAAGCCACTCAAATCAATTTCTCCAACCATATGCAGAAATTGTGGAAATCACATTTGGAACAGAGATGCAACTCTTCATTCAGCATTATCTCAAGACAAGATCAAAGGCAGGAATCATATTTAAGCAAGCCCAAATATATATACAAATAAAGCGAAGTCACAGAACAGTACCATTTACAGCTAAATAGCTATTTACAAAAAAAGAAATATACAAAGCAAACCTCAGAAATGCATCAGAAATGGAGATCTGCATCAAATTCTCTAAGCATTCTCAAGACTTCCATGGCAAGAAAGCAGTGTGCTTCTGAAAGCATAAGCCGAGAACCACAATGGATATGCGACAGTGCCCATCACCGAATACACAACCTTCCACACTTTATTCTTCCGACCAAATACCAGTATCTGATTTTGGGTTGCCAAGAAAACAAAATCTCTGGTCTGACTGATTGGGAATGCACTTCGTATGGACGCTTTGATACACCTGAGGCTCACTCTATCCACAATGGCCCATTCCTCTCTCTCATAATCCACCAGCACCCAAATACTCATCCAAACGCCAGAAATCTGAATCACGGAAACCTTCCCTTCCAATTCCAACAAATAAACCCGGGTACTAGGACCATTCGCAATTTCATCAGGCAAACGGATCTTCCTCCAAACCTCATTGCCCAAATCCAGAACGAGCACGTACAAACAGGCGTACGTCAACCAATGGATAGACCCGCTCGCGAAAACAGCTTGGTTCCGATTCATGTGAGTGAATTCATCATGGCATGAAGAAGCAAACCGCCTCCACGCATTAGTCTCAGAATCAAACACCTGACAAATCAGGCAATCGAGCGGCCTGCGGCCAAATGGACGGTAGAAACCCGCCAAAACAACGTTGAATTTTCGAGCGGATCGGCCCGCTGCCAATCCTACGAGGGTGGCCTCGTTGTCTGGATGGTATCGACTGACGGGTCTTTCTCGACTTCTAGGAAGCATCCTACACTCTCTCGTCATCGGATTACAGACATAGTAGATGCCGCGATTTGGGACACTGGTGCAGCACAAGAGCCCATTGCAAGAGGCTCTAACTTTCACTCTATCATTCAGAAAATCCAACGAGAACTCGGAAGAACAGCTGGATCGATCGACACAGACGAAATTGGACACACCCGACAGCGAACATTTTCTAATCTCGACCAAAACCATCGAATTTTTCGATGAGATTTCATTGTAGAGCTCAATGAAGAACTTCTCATTGGGCAATCTGCACCAGAACTTGCAGACGGATTTGAATCGGAAGAGGGATTTCACGGGCAATCTCGCGAGAATCTGAATAATCACATCATCTGGGAAAAACCCATTTGGAATCTCGGATGGATTCATCCGATTTGGCAGAGAAATTGACGTTTCTTAGGATTGAAATGAAATGGGGGTTTTGGATTCTGCTCAGAAGAGTTTGAAATGGGTGTTGGAGAAAATACGATTTCTGGGATTTGGGGGCGGTGTGAAAACGAGAACGATCATGATCTGGGAATGGAAAATAGGAGCGACGCAGATCGTGATTTGGGCATCTTCAGATGGGTTTTGATTCGGATTTCTCAGAAATTAGAGCGATGGAGATTTGAGGGCCTGAAATTTCAGAAAAGAGGGATTTTGCAAGTGGAATTGGATTCTGAGATCGTCTCCTATTGGAGTTAACCACCATTTTAAAAAATGGTGGTGGCTCTTCAACCGTACACGTAGCACAGTTGTATGGGAATCAAGACCGTCCAAAGCAATTGTAAATGGAGCTTAAATAAAAGATTACAGGGACAATATAATACTGACCATCTGATTTATTTATTTATTTTTCTTCGAATATGGAACATTTACTAGTTTTATTTTTGACCATCCATTTTATAGCCAGCCATCTATTGGATGGTTAAGATTTCTTGATAAATGTATCCATAATTCCCTCACAATTCGGATGGTCCGGATAGCTGCAAATGAGTGCCACATGTGAGAATATGAGTCAAACCCACTTCTAAAATGGTGGTGAACTTTCACATGATTATTCTGCATTGGGAAAAGCAAAGAGAGTGGTCGACATTAGACGCCATCAATCATAAATGGTGGTGACTCGTTCACCGTACACGTGGCTTAATATTACGAATTGAACCCCACAATTTGTGGGAGCGGATTAGGTGCAACCCGGGCCTAACCCAACATGGTGCTACCGTGATGTATATGCGGTCCATTTTTTTTTTCAGCTCATTTTAATGCATAAACCCAAAAATGAAACAGATCATCACGGAAGAAGCAGTGGTGAATGATCATTAAAAACTTTTTGTGGGCCACAAAGGCATTCAATTACCATAGTTTCCTATAGTGTGATTGTTATAGGTACATTTGAGCGGACATTAGGGCTCACGCCATAAGGAAAGCCTATAGGCCCATAAGCTCAAAGACAAGTCTGCATCCAACTTTATTATGATCCTAACGTGATAATTATTATCTAACATTATTATGATATTAACGTTATAAGTAGTATCCCTCCAATAATTATCTATAAAAGGCCATAATCTAAAGAGTTTATCTCTCCATTAGTATCCGTACTTACTTAAGCATCGGAGGGCTCTAAGTCGGCACGATCCCCCCAATCTTACCCTGTGATTGCAAGTCATGCACCATTCATCATTGTGTGACTCTTGAATGACGAAGATCCACCGTTGATCCTTGATCATCATTCGTTGAACCATTTTTTGCGTTAATAGATTGACGTCATCTATGGGAATGATTAGATTGTTCTCATTTATCTTTTTCTTCGTCAATTCATTTTTCACCTCAACAATGGTGAGATCCAAAGAAGTTGTTCCCATTTTTTAATTTTTAGGCCAATTTGTGGGGCCCACTTTAATAATTTTTGAAAATTCGTTCCATCCATGTTGAAAAGCAGGTCGATGCTGAAAAAACACAAGAAGTTTCACGTCGATCCGAGCTACGAATTGACTGTGGCAACCAAAACGTTAAAACAAGATGAACTGTCTGAAAGTTTTCTAATTTCTGCCGACTCAATTTAGAAGCAAGTCCAAGTGACAGCCTTATCAAAGTATATGGATCAACCTCATCCGAAGGCCTCATTTGAAAGCCTCATCCGTCGCCCTCATTCGAAGGCTCTCATCCGTTGCCCTCATCCAAAGGCCTCATCCAAAGGTTCTCATCTAAAGGCCTCATCTGTCACCCTCATCTGAAGGCCTCATCTGAAGGCCTTGTCTTGGACCTTGTCGTCGGCCTCCTCTATAGCCCTCATCCATCGGCCTCATCCGTTGACTTTGACCTCATTTGTCAGGCTCCGACCTCGATGATAAGAAGAGAAAGATTGAAGAGACCTCGTTCTCAAACCAAAAGAAGAAAACCGAAGTGCTCCCCTAAAAGATAAGACAGCTATCCACGTTCATCGAACCAACCACAGCAAGATCAATTGCCTGGATGGCCAAGTATAAGATTGTGCTGCTAGATAGCCAACTTCAAAAGCCCTAACTTCCTCTTCAGGAGAACTTCAGATTAGCACAATTTGTTGGACGAACTGACAAGACAAGGCCAACTTGCTCAGACGGGCTGACAAATTCAAAATCCTTACCTGTTAGACGGGTTGCAAGCCGATAGGCCACGCACAGTCTGCTAGACGGGTTGCAAGCCTACGGGCCACGCACAATCTGTTGGACGGACCGGACACGTAACCATGCACAGTTTGTTAGATGGACGGAGCGCAACAACTAAGCGCAGTTTACCAGACAAACTAGACACAAGCCTACGGGCCACCTCCATTGGTCTGATAAATCTGAGGACAACTAGTCCCCTAACGATCCTTATGAGGACAACCAGTCAAAGGTCACTCACACAAGCGGGTAGACCGCCAAATTAAGGTAAACACCTACCAAGATCAGAGGATAACATCAACCCTTAAGAATAATCTGCATCATAAAGTGTAAATTACGGCAGTTCAGTCAACTTAACCATTTCTCTTCACTCTTGAGTCTGACAAGTTACGCTCGAGAGTAGGGGGCTACTGCTATGGGTAAATTCGAACTGACCTCAAGCCATAAGGAAAGCCATAAGCCCGCGGGCTCAACCACAAGTCTGCATCCAACCTCGTCATGATCCTAACATGATAAACAGTATCCAACCTTATCATGATTTTAACGTGATCCTAACGTAATAAGAATTATCCAATCTTATTATGATCCTAACGCAATAATTATTATTCCTTGAATAATTATCTATAAAAGGTCATTCGCACTCTCTCCAAGTACGCAATATATCATGATACATATTCTAAAAAGTTTATCTCCCCATCAATATCCATATTGACTTAAATATCAGAGGGCCCTAAGCCGACACGACCGGCAACCCCCCTCATGATCTTATTTTGTGATTGTAGTTCCTGCACCATTCATCTTTGTATGGCCCTCGAATGATGAAAATCCACCACGGATCATTGATCATAATTTGCTAACCCATTTTTGGCGTTAACAATGGTCTACCTAAGATTTAGATATCCAATACATGCATTAAGGTGAGCCCCATTTTCAGGGCTGCACCGTATTGGGTGAGGCTCGAGCCGCACCTAATCCACTCCAACAAGTCCGTGCACCAGGGCATGACGCAATCCGCGTCGAAAGGTGAACTGCTGAACTGCCACCGATTGGACCTCCACCAATTCTTGAGTTCCAAATTTTTTATACTCCAGCAGAGTGTGATGCCTGATACACAGGCACTAAAAATATGCACACATGGGATATAAGTAATTTAAATTAAATTGTCCAAACTATGATCCACGTTTAATGTATCTGAACAAAAATTATTCTTATTTAATTATCTGACATTTATTGGCCGGCTGAAAATGAAAAATCCAGTGGCCCTGTTTCAACTAATATAATCAACGGCTAGGATCGCTCAATCGATCTGATTTTTGCTCTAACTTAGCAACACTAAGGCCCAAATTTTATACGGTTTGAGTGGACACCTGACACGTATACAGTTTCTAAGGTCCAGCGTACATCACACGAGGCCAGAGTATCTTATAGCTCGCCGCTCGATATAGCACTGATTCTACGGACACCATAGGAACCAGATTCTGTGAGGCAGGGGAACACCCAGTTTGGTGAAGCTACAACGTGGCAAGATTTGATTAGTTGAGCCACTTGCCAGGATTTGGATTCCGTAGTGACTCCTCCCCTACAGAGCTCGGTACTGGTCCAAGCTATGTGGGCCCTACCATGATGTATGTGTTTTATCCACGCCGTCCGTCCATTTTGCCAGCTCATTGTAGAGCATCATTCATAAAATGAGGTGGATACAAAGGTCAAGTGGACCACACTATAAGAAACAATGGGAATTGAATGCTTACCATTGAAAACCTCTAGCAGGTGAGAGGAGTTTTGGATCAAGCTTTATTTTTATTTATTTTACTTCATCCAAATTTATGTGACTTTGTCAACAGGTTTGATGCAAATAAACATCATAATGAGCTTTAGAACGGTTCTAATCACTACTCCATGCTTCATTTAGTGTGGTTCTCTTTGGATCTATCTCATGTTTTTTTTTTTTTTAATCTCATGCCATAAAATGGACGCGTACTTCTAAAAGCCTTCGTAGGACCCACCGTGGTGTTTGTGAGAAATTACCCACCTCGTCCATCTATTTTTTTAACTCGTTTTAAAACATGCGAACAAAAAATAGCCGGATCCAAGACTCAAGTGGCTACACTAAAGGAAAAGGTGGGTAGGGAAATTCCTAAAGGTGAAACCTCTTATCTGCCATGCATACCATTCATAATGGCATTCTAAGATGAACGGAAAACACAAGTAAGTTCAATTGTGTAAGTTCAATCCTCACAAGCATGATTGAAAACTTTCTGTGGCCCCATGAATATTTCAATTGTGTAAGTTCAATCCTCACATTTTTGGCCCACTTGAATCTTGGATCCAGCTCATTTTTGGGCTCATGTCCTAAATGAGCTCACAAAATGGATGGACGGGTTGGATTTGTCACAAACATCACGGTGGGCCCTACTTAGGTTTCTATCGCAAGAACTTTCTTTTTTCTTTTTCTTTGTTGGGACAATGCAATAAAGACGTTTGTATTTTGGTTGAATTCAAAAACAAAAATGATACTTTTAAACTATTTTCTAAAACCTACGAAGTTTTGAAAAATGGTAAAAAGCCATTCATTTTAAGTTTGACCAACTATGGTCATAAAATTCTATCTATTATATTCTAAATTGGCAATTGTGCCCTCTTTACCTTTTGTTTACTTGGAAAAGTGGCTGAATCCACTTTAACCTTGGACTACATCATAGGGCCCAACAATGATGTGTTTGTTTAATCCATACAATCCATCCTTTATGAATTATGATTTCAGAAATGAGCCAAAAAATAAAAAATATCTAAACCTTAGCTGGACCCACAAAAGTTAACAGTGGTAATGAAATCTTACCATTAAAAAATGTTAGGGCTTACTGTAAATCTTTTTATGCCATCCAATCATCGATTCGGTAACTTGGACCTAAATTAAGGATCAACTATAATTCCTTTTTGCTACCTAATGTGTTTGGTCTCTAAGAAGTTATAAGGGTAGGCATTCAATCCCTTTCGTTTCCTATGCCGTAGTTTACTTGAGATTTGAATCTGTCTCATATTTGGGCACTTGCCCTCAAATGACATTGCAAAATGGATGAACAGAGTTGATGCATCGCATAAGTCATGATAGAGCCCACAACATTTAAAACTAAAGGTGGGCCCCACATGGTTAGGGTAACACGCTTAGGGTAACACCCACTTAGATGTTCCCAGGGTAATAGCTAATCCGCTCTTGTGCTCCCGAGGGATGCAGATTTCCTAAGTTCCTTTGCTGGAAATCAAAGTGGGCCCCACCATAATGTTTGTGAGAAATCTACACCATCCATCCATTTTGTGAGATCACTTTAAGACGTGACAAAAAAAGATCCGGATCCAAGATTCAAGCGAGCTGAAAACATGAGGATTTAACGTCCATAGATGAAATATTCGTAGGGTCACAGAAGTGTTGAATCAGGCTAATATTTGTGTTTTCAGTTCATCCCAATAGGAATGACATTATGAACGGTATGGATGGCATATAAACATCAATGTGGACCCTTGTAGGTTTCAAGGGTAGGAATTTCCCTACCCACCTTTTCCTTTAATGCAGCCCACTTGAGTCTTGGATCTGGATCTTTTTTGGTCTCATATTCTAAAATAAGCTTATAAAATGGATGGACGGCGTGGATTTCTCACAAACATTACGGTGGGCCCACCTAGATTTCCAGCGCACCAACTTTCTACTAAAGGCATTGGCATTTGCAGGAAATCCGCGTCCGCTACGAGGGGACGCTGTCAGTAGCAAGTGGAGACTAGTCGGTGCTCCGTCGGCCTCACCATGATGTATCTGTTTCATATGATTTAATTGAATGGGCTAAAAAATGAAGTATATCCAAATCTGAAGTGGACCATATTACAGGAAACAGTGTTGATTAAACACACACCCTTAAAAACTTTTTTAGGCTACAAAAGTTTTAGATCAAGCTGGTATTTGTTTTTTCCCTTCTTGATCTTTATGACCTCATCAACAGGCTGGATGTCAAATAAACTTTAAAGTGGGCTTAGGAGGTTTTTAATGGTGGACATTCAATCACTATGGTTTTCTATGTTGTGGTCCCTCCGAGATTTAGATTTGCTTGGGCTCAAGCCATATGTAAAAAATGGATGGATGGTGTGGATATAACAAATACATCCTTGTGGGATCACGGAGCATTGATAGTAGCTAGTTGAATACTCGTAGCATCGCTGACCAAAACTCAACCAGAAGAAGGCGGATTTCCTTTAAAAGCTTTCCCAGAAAGTTCCCAGCAAAATTAGGTACGCCCAATGTAATGTTTGTGTGAAATCCACCCTGTTTATTTGTTTTACTAGTTCATGTCGTGATAAAAAATGAACCGGATCCAAGACTAAAGTGGGCCCCACGAGAGGAAAGAGTGGAGATTAAATTAACAAAGCTGAAATATACATATGGCCACAAAAATTTTGTATTAGGATAAGGCTTTTTGCATTTTTAGTTCATCCCAATGGTAATAGTAACCTTATGAATGGTTTGGATGATATATAAACATCATGGTGAAGCCCAAGAAGGTTTCAACGGTAGGCATTTCTTTTTTCCTTCTTATGTGGCCCACTTGAGTCTTGATTCTGTCTCGGTTTTGATTTCAAGTCCTACAATGAGTTCACAAAGAGGATGGACGGGGTGGATAACTCACAAACATCATGGTGGGCCCCACCTAGCTTCTGCACGGCTCGGAGAGAATTTTTTGGGTTTTTTTTATCAGAGGGTAAAAATGTCTTTTAAAATATACAACATACCACATACATCGGTATTGGACGGTAGATGTTTTTTCGGCTAACGGTGGAAACTTTAGGTGGATTTTAAGAAAGAGATTAAAATCATGCCTTTTTTTGGAATTCCAACATGGACGTGCGTAGGACATTGTCTCTTTTTTTTTTTTTTTTTTTTCTATCCTTTAGTGTATACACCCCACTGTTAATGCACCCAACCCTTTTAGTCACACCACAATGTTAGCCACCCCCACTTTGGGAATCAATGCCATGACCTCAGTGTTGAGACGAGGCTATCTTCACTTAGTATACCACTTGAACTATGGATTCGGGTGTAGCGCACGTACTTCCTACAAAAGATCCATGTCCCCATAAAATGAGCTTGCAAAATAAATGGTTGAAATGAATAAAACACATATACTATGGTAGGGCTCACAAAGCTTTTCTACTATTAGAGTACGGCCATGGAGGTTCCTACTCATGCCTAGGTGGTAGACTCATAAGAGTTTCAACATGAGGTCATGAATTCAAGCACCGGTGAAATCCCACTATGGTGTGAGTGCATGAGTGTTTGGGGGTGTGAGTATTGGGTAAAATGAATAAAAAAGAAAAGAAAAAAAGATTAAGTCGTGCTCAGTGATGGCATGCTTGAAAGCCGAGTCCATTCAACCAACATGACATGGCTGGACCAATTAATCCTGCCAGGGGTCTCAATTATGTAATATTTGTGAGGTCACCTTGAGGATGCATTGTATATCTAAAGACATTCACCCCACTTAGCTCACTTTAGCACGTAAGCCATATATATAAAATGAAGAAGATTCATGCTTAAGTGGACCACACCATTGAAAATGGTGGTAACCGAGCGCCCAAAAGCTTTTTAGATGGACCCTAAAAGGTGGGCCCTATGTTTCATGTGGTATGGTCAACCTGCAATTTTGTGCTAATATGCAACACATACAAGGTAGGCCTCATGGACTTGACTGAACTCGGTTACCACAACCTGAAGGAATTCGCTCCCAATACCTTGAGACTTCTGAAAAGCATCCTAAAAAACCCCAAAAAAAAAAAAAAAAAAAAAAAAAAAAAAAAAAATAGATTAGGTGAATCCCATCCCTTGATCAATCGACACTGGTTTTGCTGTAATGGGATCATCGGAATTTTTTAATTTCACCCATCTCATAAATGTTCGTTTATTATATAATAATTATTTTTATTATTATGATATATCCAAACTTGGACCCACAATTTTATTGTTTTGATTGAATGATATGTACACAACGTTTAAAATTTCTTCCGCCTGCGTATCATCCATCTCCCTCCATCAGAGTATCAATGTTTTCCTCATTTGCAGACCTTTTCCTTATTTAGTTATTTTCTTCCATAACCGTCTAAAGTCTAGCCACCAATTCAAGGGCTAAGACTTTCCAATTTGTTGTATGGACCACTAGACGTCGCTTCCATTTGTGAATCATGGGACCCACTTGTACAACCTAAAAGCCCGAACAGCTTAGAAACTCTTGGGCCCAATACCCAAGTAATAGGAGCTAATCCAATGGCTCGAGAGGCAATAAGGTAATGCAATTCCATGAAAATGAGGTATACATGGACAAGATCAAAACCGTTCATTCAGGCCCTATTTGTTTTGAGGATTACCATAGTATTTGTTCTCATAAACGAAAGGTGGGCCCCACGGTAAGGGCCGCACCCTCTTGGGCTGGCTGATGGGTTCTTAATCCGGCTAGATTAAAACCAGGCTAAATATTTTTAACGAGCCCAGAATGGGCCAGGCCCAACAACCCAACATGCCAGCCCGACCCATTAACAGCCCTTATGAATAGTGTCTTGACGGACCATCATGTATGAATTGGGCCCATGGTTTGATCATCCAAACCGTTGATCCTACGGTCCTCAAGGGGTTAGTAAATGATATTCCACATTAGTGGTTCCTACATCCAAACCATGAAAAAATAAACGGTTAAGGGAAAAGTAAAGGAACGTACCAGAAATAAGGACCAATGATTTGATGTCTAGGGTCTCCTACTTGAAGCATATTTTGGCCCATGCACCATCTGCACTATGGCCCACAAATCAACGGTCTGGATCGACGAATTATGCACTCCCCTTGTATGAAATGGGATCACAATGAGAATCCTTAGCCCGAAAATGGGAAATGTCCTGGACTTCTCAAATTGTAGTTGTGCACGGCATGGGTCGATAGTTCATACCATTGACCCGATGGGCCCACTATCGATGGACCGTGTCCCTCAGTTCATTGGATTGGCATATCATAGACATCCAACGGTCGGTTTCATAGTGGACCAGCAGCACACCCAATCTTGTTGTAATTTCGTTTTTTAACCGTCTGTTACAGGCCACCAGCCCAAAGATTAGGGTTGTCTTGATCAAGGAGGCTTCTGAGGCACCGTCCATCTGCAGTAAGATCCATCAGACCAACGATCCGGATTTCTATACCATACGATATTATGCATTTCCTGCTGTCAATACTCAACAGTCAAGATCACATAATTCTTCAAATAGAAGCAGATTTGTGGGGTGGGCTTTATACACTTTGGCCCATCGGAGCTTAGCCTGTTGCCGAGGGCCCACCGTGATGCATGTGTATTATCCATGCCGTCCATCTGTTTTACCAGCTCATTTTAGGGCATGAATCCAGAATTTAACCATATCTAAGGTTCAAGTGGACCACACCACAGGAAACAGTGGGAATTGAACGTCCACCGTTGAAAATTTCTTAGAGGCCATAAAAGCTTCAGATCAAGCTGATGTGTGTTTTCCCTCCATCCGAGTCTATGTGATCCTATGAACAAGTTTGATGATAAACAAACATCACTGTGGGCCCTAGGAAGGTTTCAACGGTGGACTTCATTATCTTCACTGTTTCCTATGGTGTGGTCCACTTGAGATTTTTCTATGGTTAAATTTTCGGTGTAGAATACACACATTTTCCCCATGCCAGGTGCGAGGGAGTGAAGGATAGGGCTGCACATCTTCCCGGTTAACTTGACCGACCTGCCCAATCCTACCAGGCAGAAATCCGATCCGCCCCAACTCCACGGAGAAAATGATCCGATCCAGGTAAATGTAAATGCAGCTATAGTATTTTTAATTTAGGTACGGTCTAGGATACATGCCAAAACTGACTGGCCTGTCCCTTACCCCAATCCGTGTATACCCAACCTGACCCATTCCGCCCTGATTAAAAAAAAATTGTGGCACCACGTCCTATTGTAGACATTGTCACTCAATACTCACATTTTCAATGTGGCTGAAAATTTGCACGTTTTTTTTTTAGTTAGTTCACATATTCCACTATTAGTACACACACCCACACTGTTAGTCACCCTTCAATGTTAGCCACACTGTTAGTTCACACATCCCACTATTAGTACACACACCCACACTGTTAGTCACCCTTCAATGTTAGCCACACTGTTAGTTCACACATCCAAATGTTAGTACACACTCACACCTCAGTGTTGAGACAAGGTTATTTTCAAAGTTTGTATGGTTATTTTCACGTTTTCAATTTTTCAAATAGGATCATTGTTAACTGATATAAATCATTGATGAAAAGGGGCCTCACCATGGATGGCTACACAAAAAATTTATAATATGTTTTAAAGTTAAAGAAAAATTTGTTGGTTATATAATGCAGAGAGAATACTATTTAATATTACTAGAAATGCAGAGAGAATACTATTTAATATTACTAGAAATGAGTCAAACACTTCTGTTTTTAATATTTAAAGTTAAAAAGAAAATAAATAAATATAACTCAGTCCTAACCCGACCTGACCGGGTTTAACATATAGGCTTGAGTGGGGTTAGGGTTGAACCTTTTGCAAGTAGGGTAGGGCTAGGGTTGGTTCAACCCAACCCGTTCACAACCCGGACTGGAACCCAACAGTTAAAATATGTTTAGGCCCGGTTTAGGATTAGGCCCGAAGCTGACCCTAACCCGACTGGTATGCAGGCCCAGTGAAGGACTAGTATTATTGAGAGGGGAGCAGATTAGGTGAGACCCCGGATCCACTGAGGTGGGTGGGGCCTACTATGATGTATGTGACTACATCCACACTGTCCATCGGTATTGAAAGCTCATTTTAGGGCATGATCTAAAAAATGAAACAATTACTACTCCCATATGGACTATAGTACAGGAAACGGTGGTGATTGACTATTAAAAAGTTCTTGTGAGCCACAAAAGCTTTTTGGATCAAGATGATATTTGTGTGGTCTTTTTATCTAGTTGTATCTGAGAACAGGTTGGATGGTAAATAAACATTCCAGTGGAATCCATGAAGTTTTGAATGGTGGAGATTCAATTACGACTGTTTCATTTGGTGTGTTCCACCTAAGATTTGAGTCAGCTTAATTTTCGAGATCATGCCCTAAAATGAGCTTTCAAAATGGTTGGATAGTGTGGATTTAAGGCATATCCATAACTGTGAGCCCCACAGTCAGGGGTCTCAACCACCTCGGTGGACCCATTGGGAGCAGGAGTTGTTGAAGCTGTGATTGTACAGTGGTAGCCCGCAGTGGCGTTGGGATGTAGTTGGATTTGATGGGCGCGAATTAGGTGTTACCCCGGGAACAGATTAGTGGGTGTTACTCCTACCATGTGGGGCCCATCTTGATTTATTTCTTATATATCGATGCCGTCCATCTGTTTTCTTATATCATTTTAGGATGTTATCCAAAACCCTAAGAATATGAGAATCTCAGGTGGACCATATCACTAGAAACAGTGATGAATAACCATTAAAAACCTTGTGGATCACAAAAGTTTGGGATCATTCTGATCTTTATATATTCCATTCATCAAGACCTTATTGACATTATCAGGGCTCTTTCGAATTTTTAATGGTGGGATACTCAATCACACTCTTTCCAGTGGTATGGTCCACTTGAGATTTGGATCTGAGACATCATCTTAAAATAGGCTGTAGAAACGGATGGACGGTTTGGATATACAAAATATAATTCATGTGGGCCATACGGTAGGGGTAACACCCACTAAGCTGTTACCGGGGTAAAACCTAATTCGCGCCCGGATTTGATTGTCCACGAGTTGTTTTCAGAAATGAGCTGATGAAGTACAACCTAACAAATTTCAATGTCTTGATGTCATCAAATTCTGTGGGCCCCACTATGATGTACGGTATATGTTATATACACCCCTGTCCATCCATCCATTTTTCCTAGCTTGATCCAAAACTTCTATAGCTCCGGGAAGTTTTCAATGGTTGGCATTCAATCCCCACTGCCTTCTGTGGTGTGGTCCACTTGAGCATTTGATCTGTCTCATTTTTTAGGCTGTGCCCCAAACCGATCTCGCAAAATGGGTGGACAATGTGGATGTGGATATGATATATACATTATAGTGGCCCCAATAGAATTTGGTCATCACCGAGGTCGGTGCCACCATGCAAATCAGCTTCCATTTTGAATGGACGCACGTGAGAAGTTCACCACGGGTGCGAATTAGGTGTTACCCGGGTAACAGCTTAGTGGGTGTTGCCCCTTCCTTGGGGCCCACATTGATGATTTTATGTATATCCATGCCGTCCATCTGTTTCTATGGACCATTTTAGGATGGGATACCAAAATGTATACAGATCCAACTCTCAGGTGGACCACACCACATGAAATAGTGTTGATTGAGTGCCTCACCATTAAAAATTCCAAAGGGCACATTGTAACGTTTTCTTAATATTTATTTGCAGTATGGATGAAGGGAAATTAGAAAGACTATATTGATCCAAATCTTTTGTGGCCTGTAATGTCTTTAAATGTTATTCATCACTCTTTTTTATTGGTATGGTCCACCTGAGATGTGGATCTTCTTCTAATTTTGAATTGCATCCCAAAATGAGACAGGAAAATCTATGAATGGCATGGATATACAACACATACATCAAGGTGCGCCCCACATGGTATGCATAACACCCGCTAATCTGCTCCCTCTACGACCCACCTTCACACAAATATAGCTGTACACGAGTTGAGTCGAATCGAGCATTACCCTACTCGGTGCTCAATTCGAACCCACATACCCCTACTCGTTACTTGGCTTGACTCGTCCGAGTCGAGCAGGCTCTTGCTCGATCAGCAGACCGAGCGAGTTCGAGTCGATTTCGAGTTTTCGAGTTGAGTTCGAGTTTGATTCTTTCGAGCTGAGTTCGAGTTTGATAGGAATCACCCGCATTTTCATGAAAATTTTGGAGGGGGGAAGGGGATTACTCGGGTGGTCGTCGATGAGTGAGTAGGCAGCTTCTCAACCAAGGGTGGCCGGCGATGAGCGGGCATCGTGCGGGCAAAATGAGAGTGGCCGGCGACGAACGGGTGTCGTGCGGGCAGAGTGAGAGTGGCTGGCGACGAGCGGAGGGTGGCCAGCGACGAGCAGGCTGGGTGAGGGGGGGTGAGAGACTGAGGGTTGTCGGCCAGCCGGGTGGATTAGGGTTAGGGTTTGAAAATGTCAAAAGGGGGGCCCTCAAGTGGTAAAAGGTAAAAAGTAAAAAAATAGTTAGGGTTTTAAAAAAAATCTTATATATATACTACGGCTCTGAGTAGAGCCGAGTCGAATCAAATCGAACCAAGTTCGAGCTACAAACGAGTCGAGCCGAATTGAGCATGGCTCTGCTCGAAGCTCACTCGAACCCAATTGAGTATCAGAATTTTGACTCGGCTTGGCTCAAACTCACTTCCGATCTAAGCCGAGTCAAGCAGCTTCCGAGCGAGTCAAGCGAGTTTTTCGAGCTTACTCGACTCATGTACAGCTATATCCATAAAATACTACCGTTGGGTGGGCCCTATTCAAAATTTCAATTTTACATGCCGGAGTCTAGTCCATTAACAACCTTCGTTGTCAGAGAGGGAGCCAAGGGTGTTAATCTTATTGTCCGCTGCCTACCTTGACGATTGTGTTTCATATCCACATGTTTTTTCAGCTCATTTAAGCAGATTCAAATCTATGGTGGACCACACCACAGGAAAGAGTAGTGAATGACCATTACAAGGTTTTTTAGACCCCAAAAGTTTTGGATCAAGCTAATCTTTATATTTTCCCTTCACCACGTTTTGTTTGACCTTATCACCAAATTGGCTGGCAAATAAAAATTATAGATCTTCTAAAAGCAAGCCTTGGAAAGTTTTTAATGGTGAGCTTTCAATCATCACTATTTTCTTGTGGTATGGTCCACCTAAGATTTATATATGATCCAGATGGCCCCTACGGTAAGGATAACACCCACTAAGTTGTTTGTTACCCGGGTAATAACACCTAATTCACACTTTGACAGATATGCGCTGCGTTTTTTTTATGATTTCTAGCAAATGTCTAATCAGC
The DNA here is from genome assembly GCA_003013855.2 of Liriodendron chinense. Classification (NCBI taxonomy): domain Eukaryota; kingdom Viridiplantae; phylum Streptophyta; class Magnoliopsida; order Magnoliales; family Magnoliaceae; genus Liriodendron; species Liriodendron chinense. Next base: position 2,906,749 of record ML058484.1, on the reverse strand, counting down.
CCATCTACATCAGCCTCATTAATCAAATCTTACATGTCATTTTCATTGTTTTCTATCGTGTTAGATGGGCAAAGGACCAGCCATGCGGTTAGTGTGTCTACTTAATAGTCGAACCTGAGACCAGCATCTTCCAGCTGGGCTAGCTTGCTAGACACATTATTTTTGTACTGGTTTGCCTAATTATTAGACAGCCGCCCTGAATTTTTAGCCTACAGACCTTCACGGGACCCACCGGCTCGATTTGGGCTCATGCCCAAAAATGAGCTGGAAGAATGGATGGACGACTTGGATAAAACAGATACATCATGGTAGGGTCCATTAGATCTTTGACACTAGCTAGTTGTACGGTCCACGTCCAACTTTCTGTGCCTCCACAACTTTCTGAACCGTTTACAATGTGGGCCTTCAGTGAACTGGTTGTAACATATGTGAAGTTCTGATTGGACAATCCTGACCGTTAGATCATTGTGCTACAAAAATACCCGCAGAGATCATTCCAACAAAAGAAGAAGAAGAAAGAAAGAAAAGAAAAGCCAAGAAAAAGAAAATGATGGATGGTTACGATTGTCTGATCAGATCAACCTTTGGGCCAGTCGTGATCTAAGGTGGGCCCACTATGGGCAATCCACATCACGAGATGCGTCTTAGCATTCCTAAAAGTCATGGCTTTTAAATGATGTGAACAATTCTCTTCTAAGTAATATCACATCATGACAGATTTGATAGAATACATCCGTGTATGCACTTAAATACGATACGTCGAGGACTTTAAGTGTTAGATCTACATCATTTGCAATGATCTAAACTGTTCATATGATGGGCCTCACCGTGGATGGGGATATCCAGAAAAAAAATGGGGATATCCAGAAAAAAAATAAAAATAAAAATAAAAATAAAAATAAAAAAAATAAAAAAAATAAAAAAAACAAAAAAAAAACCTTATATTGAAATATTTTAACTCTTTGAGTTTTCAAGGGATAAGTAGACCGTCCATCAGATGGGTTCAAAACCAATGGATGGCTGTAAGCTTATTTTCCAAGTTTCATCCTGGCTTGTTTGATGAGTAGGATTTATTGATCTCTGGGCATGAACTTCTACTGTGAGTCTACCAGATGGACGGCTTGGATTTCAAACTAAATGCCACGTTGGCCCGTGTGGTGGCATGTATATATTTTTTCATGTAAGCGAGGCGCTTGTGAGCGTAAGAAACAAACTTCTCAAATCAAGGCTTTCTTTCCAACCAAAGTATCAACGGTTGAGAAGATTCTAGCCGTTCAAATAGTGGACTGCACGATAGAGGTCACCCCGATAAAAAAATTAGACAGATCAACTCATCAGTTTGGCCACAACCGTACATTGACTCAGATCGTTCGCTGTCAATTGAAGTTGACAACGTAGACTCTGATTAATGGACCAGCATGACTTTCACTCCACATGATCTTTCTGGTGCGGTCCACATTTTCCACGGACGGGATTTTCTACACAAAAGAACGTTGCTAGATAAGAAGAGCGTTGTATGCGAAAGGTCACACGTCACCTTGAATGCGAACGGTCCTCTATATTCCATGCGGGAGATGGTACGGTGGAGATGGAAGAGGCCGGAATACATTAGAGCCAACTCTCTAGAGTACACGTGGCAGGGTGAAATCGGGTCCGATCATATACAAGGCCCTAGCATAGATGGTTTAGATATAAAAAATTACACCTATTAAACAATCCTATCCATTGAATCGTGGACATTAAATGGACGGTGGAAAACAAAAGCAGTTAACGGTCAAATAAGCAGAGTTTTAAAGCATAAAGAAGGTATTGTCTACAACTGTCTCCTGGGTTTTATTAAGCCATCCGTTCTGATTACAGGTGGACCCCATCAATGCCTAACCTGCCACGTGTCCTGTGGAGAGATGATAATTAATGGACTGCAGGTGGCCTGATTTAATTAATGGACCGCATAAATCTTGGATTGGCCTTATCTTCCCCCCCAAGTGAGATCTTTGGTGTGGCCCACTTTTTGCACGGCTTAGATTTTCTACACGAGTGAAAATTTGGCGTGAAATACGGCGCTACATGTGAACTTTTATTGTTAGAAGTTGCACATGATCTAACTCAACTCCCATTGGCATCTACCATATAAAGTAGCTTCCAATACGACACCAACTGCATGACACGTGGCGGACGCCTATTGGTCAACCACCAACCCCACCGCTCCCATTTAAGTTGGCTTTTATTTCCAACCGCTTACTTATACGAAAGACCAATAGTGCCCCCTCTCTATAGAAACTACCAAAATGCCACTGGTCGCACCATAACTTACCCACCTACACAATGAGGTTTGTTAATTCCACGCTCGTTCACACGTGCAGACCACATCTGATGCAAATGTGACTTATCATCCAAACATTACACACAAACATAGACCATAGAAGGATGTGTTGTCTCGCCTGCTAACCCAGCTGGAAGATGCATAGGCGTTTCAATAACAGGTCTCATGCTCGAAATGCTAAGGCTACACACTAATTCCACTAATGGGTGGGTGCATAGTGTGACTAACAGTGTGGGTGCGTTAAGGATACCACAAAAACAACCCTCACATGGCCCTGAGGATGAGTACCAAACACGAGAACATAAAACGACAAATCCAGACCGTTAAAATCATACATAAGATAATAAATACATCATATCCCAAAAACCAAGGAAATCAGATCCGATCCAACCGTCCGATGAGCACCCCCACAAACTCCACACCCGAAACGAGGACCGATCAACGGACAGATCCGACGGCCGAGATTAAAACACGCATGCAATCGCAACCGCGCGAATATGGCAAACACCCAAGAACCCAAAATGGTAATTCTTATTCAAAACCAAGGGCAAGGAGACAAGGCCCACCACTATATGAGCTCCATCCAATGCAAACCACACATCACAACCAACTTCCAAGTCAAGGACACCCAAAAGATGTCTCTAGTCTCAGAAGAAGCAAAGGCCAAAGCTGAGATCTACTATGGGGATGAGATTGGAAGAGAGAAATCAAGGTTCTTGCTTCAAGAGGTGGGCCTTCCAAGGGGCCTTCTACCCTTAGAAGATATAATAGAGTGTGGCTATATTGAAGAAACTGGCTATGTTTGGCTGAAACAAAAGAAGAAAACAGAGCATCATTTTGATAAAATAGGTAAGCATGTATCATATGCAACTGATATTACTGCTTATGTGGAGAAGTTTAAGATCAAGAAGCTTACTGGGGTTAAGGTTAAGGAGCTCATGCTGTGGCTTACATTAAATGAGATTACTGTTGATGACCCGCCGACCGGGAAGCTGACTTGCAAGACGTCCACCGGGCTGTTCCGGACGTTCCCCACGTCCGCATTCGAGATCGAGGAGGACAAGAAGTGAAATGGACGGCTTGGATTCGGGCTTAGAAGATGGATTAATGGTCCGGATCGTCTCCTTTTAGCATGTGTTCCTCGTTTGGTTTTTATTTTTATGTGGGAAGTAGTTTGTGTTTGCTTTTCTAATGAAAAATAAAGAGTAATTAGAGTTTTATGATGGTACTAATCAATGGTCTGTGATTGCCTATGATCAATGAATTCAATGGTGGCGATCACCTGTGGGCCCACTCATCTGGGCTTACTTTCACCATGATCCTTGGTGTGTCCACTTGGGTCCCACATGTAAAAGTGTACGAATAATAATTCATACTGGAGATCACATATCTTAATCTAAGTTCCTCTATTTTCTTTATTTTGATGGTATTAATGGTTAGATATGGTGACACGTGGCTTCATGATCGGAGGATCCATGCCATCCATCTAGTGGGTCCTATCGTATATTTGGATACATGCATGCGGATAGTCCAATCGATGCATCAGCTAGGCATATGCGACTTTTTTCACCGTGTGATCCGTCCAAACTATGGCCCACTAAATCCCATCTTCCATGTGATTCCTGACAGTACATCATCCACCGTTGATGATGCTTTTTATCATATTGATTTAAATTGGGGGTGGTGTTTGGTTGGTTGCGATCGAGTGATATGAGCCAATCACATCAATGACCGTACACATGACCTCATATTGCGTGTATGTACTGTGGGCTATTTATTGATGGGTCCACAGATAGATGGAAATAGACAGACACTACAGCTAGAAGTGCGGAGAATCAGATATCCCAACCTGTATGGGCCAGGGCATTTTTGTAATTCAAGAAATAGGACACCCACGGTCCCCAACGAACGGTGGGGGACCGGACTGGCATCCTCTGCACGTTTTTGGGGCCCACCATGTTGTATATGTAAAATCCACTCCGTCCATCAGGTTCCATCCCAGATGTTATGCTGTAAGGACAAAAATAAACTAGATCCACTAACTCAGATGGGCCACACCACATGGCACAGTGGGAATGGGATGCCAACCACAGGTTTCTGATTGGGTACACCATGGTGTGTGTATCCTTCATCAAACCCGTTAATAACGTGTAGGTCGTTAGGATGAAGAGAATATACAAAAGTTAGCTGCGCCATACCGTATGAACTAAGCAGGTACGGAAGAAATTTTATACTGTTCCCATTGGTGTGGCCCATATGAGTTTTAAATCAGGATTATCTACTGAATCTACGGTCCAAATAATGATTCCCACCTGATGGACGGAGTAGATCTTAGGTATATAACATCGTGGATCCTATTTACGTATATAGCACCTGATGGGTGCTTTACGTGCTGCGTAAAGCAGGCGTTGTAGACGTTTCTGGATTATAGATGAGTAGAACACATCTGTTTCATAGATCTTGGCCCATCTGATGAGTGGATTGATATGATTCTTGGCGCAGTGCATCTGCATAGCAGTACCCATGTGATGGATGGATTAGATCTTGCACCCGTACGCCACGGTGTCACATGTGTGGCATGGCATGCACATGACAAGGCTTCTTCTTCTTTTTCCGTCAGAAAGTCAGTTCACCAAACAGGCAAACACATTCAATTTCGGACGCGGATTGTCTGGCTACAGGGTGTCACGTGAAATTCCCGTGGTCAGCAGCTAGGTGGGGCCCACCATGATGTTTCTGAGAAATCCACTCCTGCCATCCGTTTTGCTAGATCATGTTAGGACATGAATCCAAAATGAGGCAGATCCAAAACTCAAGTGGGCCACAGGACAGGAGAAGGTGAGGATCAAACGTCCATCAATTAAACATTCATGAGGCCATATAAATTTTGGATCAGGCTAATATTTTTGTGTTTTCAGTTCATCCCAGTAGGATGACCTTATGAACGGTTTGGATGGCATAAAAACATTGCAGTAGAACACAGGGAGGTTTCAATGGTAGGAAATGCCCCTACCCACTTTTTTTCCTGCCTTGCTGCCCACTTGAGTTTTAGATGGACCTCATTTTTTTGGTTGAAATCCTAACATGAGCTGGCAAAATCGATAGACGGTGTCAATTTCTCACAAACATCAGTGGGCCCCACCTAGATTCTGACCGCAGGAAATTACCACCACAGGGTGCAGCAGGCAATCAGCGTCCTTCAATTTCAGAGGGGTGGCTTCAATGTCCAACCACATCATCCATTCAAAACCAATCTACAATCACAGCCACACACCATCCATTCACATCATGTAAGACCCAAAATGCAAAATTCTCCATACGATGTCTGCATCACATTCACCAAAATCTTGCAGTGTTGTGATCCAAGAAGCACCAAAATGCAGGAACGATTGGCCCGACAAGATCACAGCATTTCTCCGGTGTAACGCCATCCTCCTTCGCTAATCACACAACTTCAGTGCCTGAAAAAGATCACAAAGTCAGTCGCTATTATCAACAGCGATTTGATTAGCAATGGAATTGATGCCGGGCCTTAATAGAAAAGGTTGGTAAATCCAGGCAATAGTCCGGCCCACTGTCACTGATAGCCTTATTGGGCACGATGAAATGATTCATATGACGAGCATGAACAGCAATGCACCAGATGAAATTCAAGAAAGGTGGCCCACCATTGGAAGCAATCGACTAGTCATGAGCAAAAAAATAAAAATGCTTGGCCAGGTCAGGCACTGATCACTAAAGCAATGGTGTGTTCCGAGTTTAGAACATACCCATATTGTGGACTTGGGCTGGGTCCACAGTTAATGTCGGCCGCACCCAATGTGCGCCTGTGGTTGTGAGGGATTGAGCCTAGCATTTCTCAAAGCAGCAACTCATGAGAAGAGAAATGAAGCCGCATTAACTGCATGCTTGCATTAGTGACTGAAGAACAACCATGGAATCATGGGATGGAAGGGGAGTATCCATGTTCAAACAAGGATTCATGATTCATGTGAATCAACTGTATTTCTAGGCTCCAAACATGTCGAAGAAAAATCAACAAAATCAGAATAGGTGAGAAATTTTTTTTTTTTTTTTTTTTTGTCAGATTGAACTCAAAAACTGATGGGCTGATTCTTGGGTCAAGTCAACGCCCCTCTAGAGCTGAAAGTTTAGATAAAGACACCTAAATGCTTATCCTTAGGGCATTTTGCCTACTTTTCAAGTTAAAAATCCGATAGGAGGCCCAAATGCCCATCCTAGAGATACTTTGCCCACTTCTCCAACTAAAAGTCTCCATAAGGGCGCACTTAAATGCCTATCGTTGAGGCATTCTGCACACTTCTCAAGTCAAAAAGTCCAGGTGACCAAACCCAAATGCATTCTGCACACTCCTAGAGGCATTTTGCCCATTTTTAGTCAGAAATCAAACTGAAGGCAGTTAAATGCCTATCTTTGAGACATTTTGCTATAAGGCATCTGAATGCCTATCCTTGAGGCAATTTGCCAACCTTTCAAGTTGAAAATCCAAGTAAATGTACCTAAATGCCTATCCTTAAGGCATCTTGCCCACTTTTCAAGTTAGAAATCTCGATAACTGCACTTAACTGCCTATTCCCGAGGCATTTTTCCCAGTTCTCAAGTTAAAAATCAAGGGAACCCAAAGGCCTATCCTAGAGGACTTTTGCCTACTTTTCAAGTTGAAATCTTTTATGCGGCTGCCTAAATGAATATCCTAAATGCATTTTGCCCACTTTCCGAGCAAAAAAAAATCCAGACAACGGCACCTAAATGCCTATTCTTGAGGCATTTTCTAACTTTTGAGGTAAAAAATTCAGATGATGGCACCAAAACGCCTGTCCTTGAGACATTTTGCCCACTTTTCAGTTAAAAATCCAAGCATTGGCACCCAAATGCCGATCCTTGAGGCATTTTAACTACTTTTCTAAGTAAAGATCTTAACAAGGACACCTAAATGCCCATCTTTAAGGCATGTTATACACTTATCAAGTAAAAATATTCAGGTGACAGCACTTAAATGCCAATCCTTGAGGCAATTGGCCCAGTTTTCAAGTTAGAAACCTCAGTAAAGGCACACTTTAATGCATGTCCATGAGGCAATTTTGCTCGCATTTCAAGTTAAAAATCTCAGGGCACCAAAATGCCTATCCTTAGGGCATTTGATCAACCAGTATAATTGACTATTAGATAAGATAGTGGGAGTGTTGTGCTCTCATTGCCGGTTCCAGGCCCAAAAGCAGGGTTGTGTCAAGTTGGCAGCCGATGTGAAACTCTACTTGGGATTCGTGCAGCCAACCCCAATTAGTTGGGATAAGCTTTGGTGGTGGTAATGATGATGATGATGATGATGATGATGAAGTTTAAAATCTCTAAAAAGGCATCTAAATGCCTATCATTGTGGCATTTGGCCAACTTTTCACGTCAAAATTCTAGGGGAGGGCACCTAAATGCCCATCCCAGACGCATAGTAGTTGTAGGTACGGAATTGTTTACAATTATGAAGTCGTTTTGCAAACTCAACCATAACGAATAAGAAATCATTCCCGCAATAACTTGACCTGAAAATAGATGAATCATAGGACCCTGGTTATCAGGTTTCCAGTTCTGCACCAGTGGGAACCATGGTACAGACGCAGACCACTGGCATGCGAGAATCCTACAGATGGACCACGCACCAGAAGTTCTCCTTTGTTGGAGACTCCTAGCCATTCAAATTGTGCCCAGCAAATTGACAGTTGAGGAGAAAAATACAGCATGAGTCCGCATTCAACTAACAAAGGGCCTAAGATTAGCAGCCATGTGGCTAGGATCATTCCACCTATAAGGTTTTTGGGTCAGGTCTACTCAAAGTGGGGCCCAACAGTCTGTTCTAGGTCATGGAACCATGAAACCCACTTGTACAACTAAAAGCTTGAGTATACAAGTGAATATCCTCGGCTAGCATCTAACATTATGGTAAAATGTAGCAGAACAGCTTTAGAAACAACAGTTTTAAGATTGGGATGAGTTTGATGCATGCAACTAGTCCAAGTCAACTTGGACTTAGACCGCATCCAATTCAATATCCCGAGTTGCATCAGAGTGGTCCAAGTACAGCACACTAAGGGCCTGTTTGATTTTCCTAATTATTCTGTAAAGGGCTGCAAATGGGCCATCACTATTTCTCACCATTGTTTGGTTGGAGGAGTTGCTACCTCGAAAACCATATGAATCCCATGTGTCTCTATACGCTAAAAAACTGTGGGGCCCACTGTGATGAATGTCATATCCATGCCATCCATCCGTTCCACAAGCTCGTTTTAGGACACGAGTCCAAAAAAAAAAGGCAAATCCAAAGCTCATGTGGATCACACCACATGAAATAGTGATTCTAACGGACCTCAAGCATTGAAAACTAAAACCTTCTGAGGGCCCACAATGATGTTTATTTGTCGTCCAACCTGTTCATGAGGTCATAAAGGGAAAACATAAAAATCAGATTGATCCAAAACTTGTGGTCCCCAAGAAGTTATCAACAATAGGCGATCAATTCCCGCTGTTTAATGTGGTGCGGTTCACTCGAGCTTTGGATCTGCCTCATTTTTTGGGCTCGTGCCCTAAAATGAGCCAGCGGAATGGATGAACAACGTGGATACGATATACACATCATGGTGGGCCCCACAGTTTTAGTGCCCAAAATATTTTAACAGCCTTCGATTTGCACCAAAACACTAGATTGGTTAACATCAGCTTTGGAGTAAGAGCTGTAATTACAAGTGTAACTAATTATGACTATTTTACAATGTATTTACATTGTAATTTGAAAATCAAACAGGCCCTAAGATTGGAAGTGAGAATGTTCTTCATAATTGATTAGGAAAAGAAGACGCAAACTGAGAATTCATACCTGAGAAGCCTGGACCCATCTGCCATCAATCCAGTCCTGATGAAGCCTCAATTCAGAGTGCTGAAATTCAAGCTCTTCTTTCGAATGCCGGAAATAGACAATGCACTTGGAACCTTTCAAAACTCTGGAAATCACTCCAACCCACCACCCCTCATTGTACCAAGCATCGACTTCTTCGAGCCGAGCAAAACTTTTGACCTTTGGAGTGTCAGGAGGGATGGGCCGGATGTGCTTGGAATCCACAGTTTCTCGCAGGAGCTCAGTCTCATCATCCGTCCTCAAGTTTTGGTACTCCACTAGGAAACCATTCTTCCCAGTTGAATTGACAATCATTGCAGTGAACCAAGCGCCACAGAAACCTTCTTCATCACTACTTACCTCAACTATCATCCCATCACTGAACTTTGTCTCCGACTTTCTCTGCAGAACCTGAGATAAAGGAAACCAGCCAAGTATGTGTAAAACCAAGAAAACGGAATGGAAATCCATGGTGGAGAGAGCATCAGAAAGGAAACAGGTATCCAGGATTTGGGACTGAAATCAACAAATCTCCAGAATCTCAACACAATGCAGGCCGTTGGTCTTCAACACAATCCAGAAAATATCTGAATCTCAAGATAACACAGATGCTGGTGTTTAGCACGTGGACATGTGCATACACGTACCATCATGCATCTACAGAATTTCTCTACCTTTTTCCACGCATTCCTCAGTTTTCATATGTGATTATATTGATATTAACATTTAAACCACCGACCATATGATAAAAAGGGAGAAAATAATAGAAAAAAAAGGGAAGAAAATCGAAACAAGATGAACATGTTAAAAAGAGGCCAAGGAAATTGAAGACTTGCAGTCGTAGGGAGAGAGGTTTTTGAGAGAGAAGAAGAGTGATTAGGTTACCAACCCTAATACTCCAAGTTTTATTTAAATAGGGCTTATTTGACTTTTTACAACTAACTGCCTAAAAGTAGGAAACATAACATAAAACCCCCAATAGATTTCTTACACAAAGGCCCCTATGTTTTAACAGAAATAACCCCTAAAGAAGAATAAAAACCATCTACTGGGATTTTTATAAAGCTCATAAAGTCAAAGTAGGTCCATGTAGGAGACAGCGAATACTTCTCTTCCCTTGCCAGCAACAACAAGCTGTGGCTCCAACTTCCATGGCAATTGAAAAATACAAACCGCCCATCCATTTTTCCAAAAAACAATAGTGGGGACCAACTTTCACAACACCAAAAAGCACTAGTAGTGGTTGTGGTGTGTGCATGTGCATGTGATGGTTGTCGGGTGTGAGTGTTTGCACGTGCCAAAGGATATCTTGTACACACACATAACTTTTTCAGTGGCTGTGTTGCTATGAATTTTGAAATGTCCACAAAGTGAAAAAGAACTTCACAAAAAATGGAGTAGAATGTGGACTTCATGAAGTCATGGAAGAGTCAGAAAACAAGGAGGGAGAAATGAGAAGAACACTTATAACTGGATTGAAATCTAAGTAAAAGCACGATGAACACATCAGGTAGAAGATTCCTGCTACTTAGATCCAACATCAATGCAAAGAAAAACTAATTGGAATTTGTGTATGTGAAATGGAAAGAAGAAAAACCATGAAATTTCTATATTACCAGAAATAGATAAACCAACAGCTTCTCACCAAAGTATAGACGTTGTTAAAAGAAAGTCTTAGATGCCACAGTATAAAGTTTCCTTGTCCAAGAAGAAAATCAAAGAACCTCCAAAACTCAACTAGCGTGCTGCAAAGACGCCATCAAAAAGCCTTTACACAAAAACAACAAAGGGACAACCAATGACCTTTGGATGATACTTCACAAGGAAAAAGTTATCATCTTGACCACTATAAAAGAGACTGATATTCACCAAGGAGCTGTAGCTACACTACGAAAAACATGCTTAGCATTCCGATACTCTTCCCCAATCACTTGTAACTCCTTTTGCAATTTGGCAATTTCATGGTCATTGCTCTCCTTTTGCTTTAGAATCGATGCTCTTTTTTCATGCAATTGGGTGAGATATTGCTCAAGTTCAAAGATATCCTTGTCAATTTGATCGATATTTGTATGGTGGTTATCTTTCTCGTGCTCCCTCTCAACGATTTTCCCTTCCACCATAGTTGCCCTCTCCTCAAATTTTCCATGCTTATTTTTCAGGTTTGACATCTCCCTAAGGCGAGCTCGTACAAGTTGAACATCAAATCCATGCTCTTCCAACTCAGTTAAGGCCTTCAACCTTTTCTCGAGAACACTTCGAGGATCCTCAAACTGTGAGTTGTGTGTACTAGCCACCAAATTGGCAAAGGCGAGCATGTGGCCTAAGGCCATTGCTTCACGATACTCTTCGCAGTGTTGCTCCAGGAGACGGAAATGAGGATGTTGTGGCATTATGTGAAATGCCTCCATAGACTCAACCATTTCCCATGCTGGAGAGCTCTTAACAAATGGCAAGCTTGAGTTTGTTGGCAATGGCTTATCAAAGGTGGAGGCAATCACATGGCTGCCCTTATCCATTATAACAAACTTTGATGGTTCAAATTGACCTCCTAAAGATTTTAAGACAACAACATCTTGCTCTTTACTTCTAGCCTCATCGCTTCGGATGCAAAAAGTTGTCAAATCCTCCAACTTACTAAATGAGGAGCTCATGATCATTTTTGCTCGCTCTTGGGCTTCAAAGTCCTCCTGCAATGCATGTCCCTCTATGATGCACTCTAGCATTTGTGAGATAGGTCGACTTTCATTCAGTTGCTTGCCCACCTCAGTGTTGGACGACTGCTCCTCAACTCTTGTAAACTTACGATCAATCTCAATTGGCAAATCTCCTGCACAAAGCTGAGGATGGTAAGAGAAGTTGGTTGAGTAATTACTATCATTACAAAGTCTTTCTAGCATACCCTTTCCATGACTTAGTTCTCCATTTTCCATTGATGGCGATAGGTCCTTCTCATTGGAAATGTCCAACAACCCCTGTGGGTCAAGCATTTCAGATCTGTTCAATAGACACTCTTGTTCAACAAACTCGTTGGTCATCCCTCCACCTGAAGCTTTTTGCTCCTTGTCTAGAAAGTATCAAGTATCAACCGAGGGTATTATTTCGCTAGCAAATAATAATAGCCAACAAGTACAACTAAAAGTTGGGACCCACCTCTAATTGAGGGTTTTGTATTTAGAGCCTTTGCTTTCAATCTTCCTTTTCGTTTGCCTTTCACTCCTCTTTGTCGCTCCACTGCCTGTAACAATAAAGCACCTACAATGTGATTAGGTTTGTTGGTCGATGAACATAACCAAATTAAAGGGAAAGATGAGAAAAAGACCCACCATTCCATGTGAGGCTTTTCTGTTCATCTGTGGAGATCTTGGGCCACATTTCTCAAGTTGTTGTTGCTCTCCAGAGCAAATATCTCCACTTGCTTCTTTGACTGAGTTGGCAACATCAGATCGTGCCTCCATTCCAATGAAGGGCTCGATGCCTTCAGACACTACCCCACATGCTTGTAAACAAGGACTATCTTGTATTTCTTCTCCTATTTTTGACTTCTTACAAGGCTCTGATGACTCAACCTCAGTTTGAGGGCTTGACCTTCCTGTCTTCTTGACGTTTGAAAGTAAGGTACAGAGGGGCAGTTCCTCTTCATCTCCAGCCCCAGTGTCCTCCGATATTACAAGTGGAAATGACACCGTGGGTTTTTTAGTGATATCACCAGCTTGCCACTGTTTGTGACCAGCTGACTTGATACCATGTATGGTTTGCGGTGTCATAAATATTTCCTGAAATAATTACCCATGATTTGAAATACACCCACACCGCACACAAACACACACAAATCTCTTGTAAATTAAGGAAAACATGTCACGTACTTGTTTCCAGACAAGGTTTCAGTGAGTGGAACTTATAGTGTTGTGTGCACATGGTTCTGTAGCAGCGATATAAGAGACATCTCAAATTTGCCACAGAAATGCAGGAGACATTGCCATCAGTATATCCATGCATGCATGCAGAAACAACATGCAAAGCAAATGAATGTTATAATAATAAACATAGTAACCCTGAGGCAAGTCGCTGCATTAAACCAACACGTCCTCTGTTCCAGACAGAGGCAACGGGTGGGAAATAAACACCTATGGGGCCCATTGGGGTGTCCACAGGAAATCCACACTGTTCGCATTTGCAACAGATCATTGTAAGATTTCACCCAGAAATCAGGACCATTCAGAACTTAAGTGGGCCACACCATAGGGGGCAGCCGAATAGGACACACAACATTGAAATCCTTCTGAGACGCACTGAAGTCTTGGGTAGGGAGACAGTTGTTTTTCCCTTGATGCTCCATGTACTCACCTTATGAACAGGTTGGATGCCATATAAACATCAAAGTGGGCCCTGGAAGATTTCAATGATGGACATCTCTACTCACCCATTTGCCTATGGTGTGTCCCACTTGAATTTTGGATGGACATGATTTCCCCGCTCACCTCCTAAAATGAGCTAGCTTAAATGATGGATGGATTGGGTGTCACATATGCATATGGTGGGTTCCAAAGATATTTATGTTGCCTGAACTGGAGGAGAGGGCACCTCCTAAAATGAGCTAGCTTGTACGATGGATGGGTTGGGTGTCACATATACATATGGTGGGTTCCACATATGTTTGTGTTGCCCCGACTGGAGGAGAGGGCACGTGCCACTGCAACAGGGCAAATTGCCTCCGATCAAATCGGAGTAGCAATGACACCAGGACAAAAATCATTAAAACAGAATGGACACATGTGAAGAATCCAAGCAAGGATTAAAGTGAACCTCACAACCACTGATTAATGGAACTCAGAGAATGAAAAAAACAACATGCCAAATACATCATTCAAACTACTTTCTTCTTTAAAGAATCAAATGGAACAATCAAAACTCCCAAAAAAATCCACAATCATCCTCTCTATTATCATTTCATAATCATAGCTGCCACAATCAACCATCGAGGTGGTTGGGGGGGGGGGGGGGGTTGCAGAAGCACAAATTAAAAAAAACACACACACACACACACACACAAAGCAAGGAACCCAAGAAATGCAGCCTTCCCAATCTTATTTCCTTCTCTTTCAACCATCAAATCTAAAGAAACGAACTTACACCAAAAACCATAAGGGGTCGTTTGGATAGGCTGTAAATCATTTACTAGTAAATGATTTACTAGTAAATGACTTAAGTGCTAGTAAATGATTTACTAGCTTCTGTTTGGATGTAAGTTGTAAATGATTCACTAGTAAATCATTTGCAGTGTTTGGATAGCCTGTAAATGGGTTATATCCTGTAATTGTATATTCACACCTGAAAATCAATTTAGCAAATAACATTCAAATTACATGTTGGAATTTCCTTTCAAGTGGATCATTGGGTCAAGCCCATGCCACTAAAGCTTAGAGTTAATCCTAAAAAAAAAAAAAACTAGTAGTATGTGAGCCATACAAGTGGGCCCATGAATTCAAATGCTATTGTCAAAGGCCATACAGGTGGAGAGCTATACAGGTGGAGAGCCGCTGCCGGAAGGGTGTTTGAAGCTTGGAAGATCACGAGAGGGAGGCAGGGAGGGAGGGAGATTGCAGAGAAGGAGAGGGAGAGAGAGCCATTGGATGTGATTTCACAGCAGCTGCTAATCTGCTTTTAAAGCATAAATTTGAAAATAGAGCCATTGCCATCTTGCCCATTTACTAGTAAATGAAATCTCACCTTTTTGCTAGTAAATGGGAGAGGGGTTTTGCTAGTAAATGATTTACTAGCAAATGGGAGCATCCAAACAGAAAAAATGCCCATTTTCTAGTAAATCATTTACTAGTAAATGCTTTACCACCTATCCAAACGACCCCTAATCATTCTTGGCCAAAAAAAAAAAAGGAGGGAAAGAAAAGAAAAGGCAGAGAGAGAGAGAGAGAGAGAGAGAGAGAGAAGAAAGAAAAGAATCTTCTAAAAAATGGAAGAAAAAAACCCAAATCCCATTCCCTTCCTTCTTTCTCACAGTAATCAAATGCAACCCCGACAACAGAAGAAAACCCACAAATCCCATTTCCTATCAACAAACCAAACTGAAAGAAAATCCTCTCTCCCTCCCCCTCTAAAACCCACTACAGAAAGAGAAAAAACAAAAGCAATGTAGTAGAAATCGCCAAGAATCAGAAAAAATAGCAAAAATCAAAAGAAACGAAATCGCCAAGAACCAGAAAAAATAGCAAAATTCAAAAGAAACCCAAAACCCAATTGCCATTTATTCTTCTCTTCTCACGAGAATCAAATGCATTTACAGCAGAAAGTAAAATTATATATACAAAACAAAAAAAAAAAAACGGGGGAGCGGAAACGCGAATTACCGTCTTATGCTTCAAAACCCATTTCCCATCAATCCAATCCAGATGGCGCCGCAACTCCGATCTCCCAAACTCCATCTCCTCACCCGTCCTCGAGAAGTGCACGACGTATCTCGAATCCCCGACAGCCTCCTTGATAGTGCCGTCCCACCACCCGTCATTGTAGAATGCGTCAACCTCGTCGCCCGTTTCGAAGGCTGCTACGGCCTCGACAGGTGGGAGAGGCCGGACATAGGCCAGGTCGACGACCGCTTTCAATGGCTTGGATTCGTCTTCTTCGGACATGAGGCCGTGGTACTGGACGGAGACACGGCCTGACGCGGACCTGAAGCGCTGGACGGTGGCCGTGTACCAGGAGCCTTCGAAGCCAGGCTCTTCGCTGCGAACTTCCACCTCCGTCCCTTTGCTGAACTTCACCTCCTCCGCCATTTCCTACTCTGTCCTTCCACACAGAGAGAGTGTTTCTCTGACTTTCTTCTTGGAGGGAGGGAGGGTTTAAGGGGGAGTAGATCGGGTGCGGCCCCGCCTCACCCATCACCGTGCGTCCCTGACTGTGGGGCCCACCTTGATATATTTATTGTATATCCAATCCGTCCATATTTATTTATAGATTATTTTAGTGTATTTTACATAAAATTAATCATATCCAAGTCTCTGGTGGACCACACTACAAGAAACAAACTAATACCCATTAAAAACATATTGTGGGCCACAAAAGTTTTGGATCAAGCTGATTTTTTTTTCTTAATCCATATTGTTTTTTAACGTATCAACAGGTGGATGGAAAATAAAAATTATGATACCGATTACGGTGGGCTTCAGGAAATTTTTAATGGTGACCATTCAATTACCGCTGTTTCCTATTATATAATCCACTTTACATTTGAATATTCTTTATTTTTCGTCCCATGCCTTAAAAAAGAGCTGGAAAAATGGGTGGACGGCGTGGATACCAAATACATACATCAATGTGGGCCCCACGTTCAGGGTCGTACTGTGATCACCAATCCTCACTCACCTCGGTTTAAGGGTAGAGAAAAACTCTGATACTCTGTAAGAGTGTGACGGTTGATACACAGCCACATAGAAATTAGTTAGAAATTTCATGCGTGGAAGATACTATATTTTTCAATTAAACTGAGCAAGTTATGGGTCCCATTTCAGATGTATCATCAACTAAAAATTACGATCATTTGGTTATCTGGTTCTTGTTTTGGTGGACATTTATTGGACGGCTAAAATGGAGGATATCCAATGGTCTTATTTCAATAAAAAAAAGTATTCGGTAATCAGAGATTAGGATTACTAAAAAAATCTCATTTCTAGAATGGGTCCCACAAATTTTCGCTTTAATTTGATTTAATAAATGCGCGTGTATAAAATTTCTGAGTGCCTGCGTATTAATTGTCATACTCTACCAGAGTATCAAATAAGGATTATCCGAGTTTGTTTTTACTGTGTCGCGATTAAGGATCGAATCCATGTGCTGCCGCCCTATGAGGCCCACGTGATGAAATGGTCTGATGATCTTAACCGTCCATCTTCTCTTTAACACTACGACTAACAATTTTTTAAATTGAAGGTTTCGATTACTATAATGTGGGTCCCATTTGCAGAAACTGAAAATACGCGTATCGTAAAAACTCTCCGCCCGAGCAATGTACGTGGGTTTTTTTTTGGCGGGAAAGGACTGGGAATTTGTAGCGGTACGGTCCGTTAGGGTTCCTCGCGTTGGACCAGCTTGTGAGTGCAGCGACCAGGATCGCTATGTTGCTGTTAGTCAAGGGAATCCAAATCGTCCATTTAGTGGTACCTACAGTGCTTGATCTAACATGGAGGAAACAAGATCCTTCTAAGATTTCGTCTGTTTGATTCTTGGGCTTTCTTTCTATGAATGGAGTAAGTTAAATGCTTTTGCTTTGGTCGTACATTTGATGGAAATATTACATAGCTATAATCAACTGTAACAATCGACAGAAGGTACACGAAACGGACGGTCTAGATTAACTCATTGTATATTTTTAGTGAATGACGTAAAACTAACATGGGTTCGTCGCGAAGAATGGGAGAGAGCCTCGGTGGTAACGAAGACGGGATTGTTACTACCATAGCCCTGAGGTGTGGCTATTTTTACTAAAAGTTCAATTTCTCATCCGGCTCATCTTTTTTGGCTTTTTGACGAGAAATTGAAAATTCTTAAGACCAGAAAGCCCAGGGGAATCATAGCTGCCAGGGGGAGGGACTTTTACGGCAACAGCCCTGAGGTGTGGCTGTTTTTACTAAAAGTCCAACTTCTCGTCCTCATCTCTTTTAGCCTTTTGATGAGAAATTAAAAATTTTATGGTAAAAGACGCCCCTCTGAATGGATCCCCACCGAGCACTGTAGATTCCCGCTGGGGCACATGGTGGTTGAGGGCATTTTGACCAAAAAATTTTCAATTTCTCATCAAAAGGCTAAAAAAGACAAGTCAGACGAGAAATTAAACTTTTAGTAAAAATAGCCACACCTCAGGCCCTTGCAGTGAATCACACCTCAGGCCATTGCAGTGAATATCCCGTCCCCCAACGCGTCCCCGCTGGGAAATGCATTGTGACGAAAATGGGCAGGGACTTGTATGAATCCTTCGACGTATAGTGAATGGTATTTTTGTTATTCTGGACAAATGTTAGGGTAATCAGTTCTCTTTCTATGGGTGAACTTTGGATCATGTCACAGTCACTTCTCATCATGACATGATTCTGGTTCATCCACACCGTCCACGTCCGCTGCCCATGAATCGATCTAAACCGTTCACCTTTTAAACTTCAGTTCGGTATTTCTATTGGTGGTGACTCATCCTTACCGTATGTAGGGCACTGATGTATTACCATCCGGACCACCCAAATTGTGGGTTCCATTGAGGATGGGGCATTTGTATAAAATCATACAGATCAAGCAATCCTAAGCATACATTTTATGGATACAAAATGGATGGATAAAAGTACAATACTGGATGGTTGAGATTAAAAGGAAAAAACAGATGGTTAATATTATCTATTCAGTGCAATTTTTCCGTTCTACTCAATCCACAATGCGGTGAGCTATTTGGACGGTCTAGATTGCGGTACAACGCCCAATCCACCGTTCCCTTGCTCACAGCTATTCGAGGACGGATCCCCCTTTTAAGTAGGTAGAGCACGCTTATTCTACGAACGTTGCAAGTGGGGCCTGTTGATGCTGATTTCTGGTCAACAAACGAGGTGATAGAATTTATACGCGGAGGAACGATCGTCACCACAGAAATCCTTCCTTGGAACTGGAAAAGGTGCTTGAATCAGAGGCTTGGCTTTGAATCTGTAAAACACCACAGAAAATAATAAAGGGGGGTGGCTGGGGTCCCACCGTGAACCCTCCGATGCCTAAATTAGTCGTGGCCTTTGAGAATAGTCAGACTATTTTTAATAGAGATTATTATCATACCTGTAATCGTTGTCAATCTTCTTATTTATAGACGTTGATATGGATTTCATGGGCTGAGATCATGGCGGATATCTTGCCCGAGAATCCAGGCGAAAATCTTGGGCCGTTCAGATCTTTCGGACTGTTCCGATCTTGAAGGACGCGCCCTTGTTTTAAGCCACTTAAGATGAAGATGAGGTCGGCTTCCATTTACCCGCCAGCTCGGGTCCGATCCGATCTATCTTCAGGGCAAGCGAAGTCAATAGCTCAGGCCTTCAACTTGCTATATTATTCCGAGGTCTCACATGCCCGGGTCGGATTTATGTGAAATTATCCCATAACAGGGCCCACCAAGGTGTACGCATGGCTTGGGATCCGACGAGTAGAGTGGGGGCGGGGATTGGGTACTTTCCTCGCCCACCAGCTCTGGACAGGCTAAGGCTCTGATGGCCCGTGATGTATGGATTTTATCCGCACCGTCCATGCATTTTCCATGTCATTTTAGGTTATGGGTCCAAAAATGAGGATGATCCAAGGCTCAAGTGGACCACACCATAGGAAGCATCGGTGCTAATGATGCTTACCGTTGAAACCTTCCTGGGGCCCACCATGATGTTTACTTTCCATCCAACCTGTTCATAAGGTCATAGAGACCTGGATGAAGGGAAAACACAAATATCAGCTTGATCTAAAACTTATGTGTCCCCCAAGAAGTTTTCAACAGTTGGAGTTTAATCCCCATTTCGTGGTCCACTTGAGCCTTGCATATTCTTCATTTTTTGGCACATGATCTAGAATGACATGGAAAAATGTATGGACGGTATGGATAAAATAAATATATCACAGAGAGCCCTGGTCTAAGAGAGCCCTAGTCTGTCCCGAGCTCTGGACGGGGAAGTACCCTATCCGCGCCAGCAGGGGTTGCGGCTCCGGTGAATACCTGACTGTGGGGGCCATAGAGATGTATGTGACTAACATCCACGCCGTTCATCCATTTTAAAAGATACTTTTAGGATATGATCCCGAAAATGAAGTGGATTCAAATCTCAAGTGGACCACACCAGAGGAACCAGCATCGATTGACCATTAAAAACTTCTTGTGGGCCACAATTTTTGGATCAAGCTTATATTTACGCGGTACCTTCATTTTTGGATTCTAGTGTTGTTGTCCACTTCTGACATGGACCTGCTTCATTTTTTGGATCATGACCTAAAATGAGCTATCGAAACGGATGGATGGCATGGATGTAAGTAAAATGCATCAGTGGACTCCACAGTTAGAGATCCACCGAACCAATGTCCTTACAATGATCAGGTATAGACTTGACAGTAACTCAAGCCCACCCCACTTACAAGACCGACTGAGAAATTTTATCCAAACCCAAACCATGACCCATCACACTCTTACCTGACCCGACCCACTTAAAAATTCACCAAGACCAATTCAACCCAATCCAATCTGACTAACCTAACCCAACCCCCATGACAAACTTATGTTTAAGAATACAATACAATGCTATGGCTATGCACTACCTAACTTAAACCCAAGCCATATCGATGGCCTACCTGGGTGAGTCGAGATGGGTCGGGCCGGGTCAGGTAGGGGAGGGTTCAACTCAAGCTCAACCCATTTACTTAAATGGATCACATTTTTAGCCTGAGCTCAACCCATTACCCATTTAGCTTGGCCTGAGCCCACCTCAAAAGCGAGACTGGCAAGTTACCTGTGGGTCTCTGTAAAATCCCAATTATCTATTCTGGATTCAACAATGACACTTTCGCCTATATCTGTACAATCCCAATTCATCAATCTTAATTATTCCTGCCGCCTTCTCGATCTAATTAATAATCTGAGTGGGTTCATTTGGGATCCTTCTCGATCTAATTAATAATCTGAGCGGTTGCATTCGGAATGCAATGATCGCTTTGTTTGGTAGGAGCCGATGTCTCTTCAATGGTCTCTTGTTATGATCATATAATGAGATGTTTCAGGTGGCGTTGGCGATGTTTTGGCAGATGAATGGAGAGGAAGTTGTGATGGATGAAGTTGTAGTGGTTAGTGTTCTTTCTGCTGCTCATGCTTCTTGGTGGTCAAGGGGAGGTGATTCATGGATTGACCATTACGATTGGGTTCACTTATCATGTTGATCCTCAGAATTCTTTAGTTCACATGCATTCAATGCAGCACCCACATAAATTAGGCCAATCGAACCATGTTGGTTAGCACAATCTCAGCTTGTGCTCACCTCTCTGCTCGAGACCAAGGTAAACAGTTCATACTTATATGAGGTTGTTACTATGGCTATTTTCCTTATTTTGGTAGATTTACCCATTTCAAAATGGCGAAATAACCAATAATAAGGATTTCCACTTACAATGGTAAATGGTAGTAAATGAGTCATGACTATTTACTCTTGTAATTGTGTGGTCACATCACTTACATTTGACAGTAATGATAATTTTGTTATATTATCTATTTCATATTGTTTATAATGTAAAAATGTATTGATCATATTTTATTTTACCAATTTCTCTCAAGTACATTGGACTCTCAATTTATGAGCTATAATTCATGTTTAAAAACCACCTGAAAATGATAATTATGACTCATTTGCTTTACATTTCATAGGAAATTGGAAAATCAAATGGGCCTTAACTTTACAGACATGTATGTGAAATTCCGGTGAGTGGAAAATGCACCGATGTCTTTTATGAGCTGAAGAGCTATGAGTGTTGTACCTAATGAGATAACTGCGTTTTGGATGCTTATCGGCATTTGGGCTTAGCGGATGAGGGCCGGCACTTTGATTCTATGATGCATACACGTGGGATAGTGTTAGAGGAACTCATAGAAAGCATGGCCATGATGCCAAATGTGGCTTCTTGGGTTGTCCTGCCAAGTGCTTGTAGGAAACATAGTAATGAAGAAATGAGAGAGAGGTTAAGAGGAAGGTTTGCTAAGCTTTAGCTTCCATATGATGGGTTCCATATGGCATTATCTAAGATATATGAATGCTTCAAAAATGGAAGTGGAATGTTGCTATGTAGATTGACAAAATGATAAAGCAGCAAGTAGGGGTGGCAATGGCCCGGGTTAGGGCCAGGCTGGGGAAGGTCCTAGCCCAGCCTCTTAGTCTCCTAAGCCTTAAACATCGCCTAGTCCTAGCTCTAATCGGGCTAAGAAGTCCTTAACCCTGTGTTGGGGTCCCAAAAGTGAGGATCCCCGAAATGATGATTCCGAATGCCAAAACCATCACCCGGTCGGATTTAGGACCAGTGCATCGAAAATCGCGGCACGAATCACAACACACGCATCAGATTTGCCTCAAGCATGAAATTGGACCGGTAGTGGACCCCACCGGACACCGTGACCAAAACTGTCCAAAATTGGGAAGATACCTCAATTATGAAGAAATAGGAGCAGTGCATCGGCATTCATCGCGAGACGGACCCCGCAAAACCCCCAATTTGCAAAACCCAAATCTGTGGGACACGAATGCGCCCAGCGCATCCAAAAATGGAATTTAAGGACGCACTGCGCCCAGCGCATCCAAAAAATGGAATTTAAGGACGCACTGCGCCCAGCGCATCCAAAAATGGAATTTAAGGACGCACTGCGCCCAGCGCATCCAAAAAATGGAATTTAAGGACGCACTGCGCCCAGCGCATCCAAAAATGGAATTTAAGGACGCACTGCGCCCAGCGCATCCAAAAAAGGAATTTAAGGACGCACTGCCCCCAGCGCGTCCCAAAATACGTCCAGCGCAACAAAAAATCAGCCAATTTCAGGACGCGCTGACAGCTAGCGCGCCCTGAAAATCAGCTTCCGAACTCCGATCATTTCGCAACGCGCCGAGTGGCTTTAATCGACGCGCCAGCCCATTTTCTCGACGCGCTACACGTGTCAACCGCCTATTGGACGACGATACCTATAAATACCCCGCCCACCACCTCATTTGAAAGGATTCAGCGAGAGAGAAAGAGGACCTCGTCGCCGGAAAACCTTTTCCGATTGCCGGAAACCTTCTCCGACCGCCGGAACCCCTCGCCGGAAATCGCACCTCCGATCGCACCAGGTCCGGAGGAATGACTAAGTCATCTTTTTCCGATGCGCCAGTCCCAGCGCATCATAAAAGTGACCCAGCGCATCGGGAAAGTCCTTGGTGGATTACACCAACTATCAATTGGGACATTTTAAGGACGCACTGGCTCCAGCGCGTTATAAAATAGGCCAGCGGATCAGAAAAATGCAAGATTTAGAGCCGAAGCTATTTTAAGGGCGCACTGGCTCCAGCGCGTCGCAAAATAGCCCAGCGCATCATGAAATCATTTATGGACGCACAGTTTCCAGCGCGTCATAAAATAGCCCAGCGCATCAGGAAATTAGATTTTAAGGACGCACTGGCTCCAGCGCGTTATAAAATAGCCCAGCGCATCAGGAAATTAGATTTTAAGGACGCACTGGCTCCAGCGCGTCATAAAATTACCCAGCGCATCATGAAATCATTTATGGACGCACTGGCCCCAGCGCGTCAATAAAATCAGGCCAGCGGATCGTAAAAATCAGCGCTTTGCGCATTCGTCCCAGCTCCTTTAAATCCTCATTTTATAACATTTTTAAGCCCCGTTTGAGCCTATTTTGAGTATTTCGAGCGTTCCGGACGCAATGGAGCAGTCAAACGACCCATTCGGGCTACCTAATGAGCAGAACACAAGCCTTCGAAGTCCGATCCAACCCAACGAGCTGAATGGAACAATTCTCCCGAAAAGAGGCCGCCGGTGCCCAGAATCATACTGATGCGTCATCATCACGTGTACTATCATAATATGACCCGAATCCAGGTATGGACTAAGCAAAGGGGACTATGGTTAACACGATAAACCACATCAGGAGAGTTCTAAACTATCACACACAATCTGTTAAAAAAACTGATATTCCAAGAACAGTCGATGCCCTACCCATCCAAACGGCATCCGCTGGTTGAGCTGCGCAGGTACACACAACTGTAGAATGGACTTCCCGAGGTCACCTGTCCCTACACTGACAGGCGCGGGCCCAGAGTCGTCCATCTCAGCCATAAACCCTGACAGTCTCAGCCCGGATCTCCGGTCAAAACATGGGACATAGACATCCGACTCGCACAAAGGTGGATCAGTCTATAACAAACACAGGTCTCCGTGACCATACAAACACAGGTCTCCGTGACCATACAAATACAGGTCTCCGCGACCACCAAAACACAGGTCTCCATGACTAAAGAACTCTGAGACCATAGTCCCTGCTGACTAGTCTTTTGCCTTTTAATCAAGGGTCATCGATCATTCGATGTAATTAAGGGTTCGTGCCAGATCACGGCCTGGAATGTACAAGATCTCAGAATCTCTGGAATAAAATTCGCCTTGCGATATCTCTTCTCTTGTGTATTGCGTAAATGCTTGTGATTGTCTACGAATGTTTCTATATTCAGAACCCCAGAACAACAAAACACCCACATTTCATGGAAATGTCATCGTGATGCATTTTCTAGTTCTAACAAACTGGCGACTCCGCTGGGGAGCGAACCGTACCAGAATATCTGGTTACATCTGAATATATGGACACTCTGAGATCAATTGCTCGCAAGCACGAATATACACATAAGAAAGCTACCGCGAGGCGTAATGTTTCGGCGCCCTTCGGGCGTCAAACTGGCGACTCTCAACGGGAACGTTCTTCCCTTCATCTTTAAGGCAATAGACATTCAAAAAGGTTTTCGAACCCACAATTCCCACAACTACACGAATTTTTGTCTCCTGCTTGCTTATTTTAATTTATGCACTGCGATCGATGGGCTCATACTCCCGACCGCGCTTGTGAACTGTTCTAATGATTTTTATGACATACCAGAATTAGCAAGATACTAGGACAGACAGAAGAAATGGCATGCTCAATGACCAGTTCGTGCACCTTCCTTACCTCCGGAGGCTTCAGCTTCCCTCGCTTCATTCCAGCCACGACGGTTGCTTCTAGTTCAGGATGGCAGATGGTCAAAACACGCCAACAGAAGAAAGGGCAGAAGAAAGTAGCCAGCTTAGCAACATACAAGAAAGCGAATGTTGCAAGACCTTGCCCGGCGACCAAGGGACAGTGGCAACCAAAACAAGGGCAGAAAACTTCCACCAACGGTCAGGCCACGTCAGCCACGTCCTCGGTACCCGCAATGACGATCGAACAATTTCCGCCATTGTCCAAGACCACCCCTGCCACACGAAAATCAACCAAAACCACGATCGCGAAGAGCTCCAAGCCCACAATAGTTATCGAGCCAGGACAGGGGCAAAACCAGAAGGCCCGGCCAGTGCTGGTCGCAATGGTCCAGGTAGCAGAAGCAGAAGAGGGATCGTATGAAGCGGACGAACTGCCTACGGTCCAAGATCAGATCGACAGACTAGTTCAGGCTAATCGGGAAACGAATGAACGAATGAGAGAGATCCAGGAAGCCTTGACCACTTTAATAGCTCAAAATGCTACTCGAAGCCTTGCACCACCTACGCGCCCATTAGCTGAAGAATCTCAAGGGGCGGCAGGAGAGCCAGCTAGTGCCGAACCACTCACCCAGGCCAGGAGAGTTCCAGCGGAACGAATAATAGTTCCAACTACACAAATGACGAGAGAAGAACTGTCGCAAACCATTGCAAGTCTCATGCGACAAGAGAAGGAAAAGGAAAGAGGAACCGGGTATAAATATCAGGTCCCATACCCTCTGGAAATAGAAGAAATACCATTCCCGGTCAACTTCAGATGTCCGGATCTCGAAAAGTTTGACGGAAGAGGGTCACCAGAAGAACACATCACTCGCTTCCTCACAGCATTGGGAAACTGGTCGACCGTCCCACAGTACTGTATGCGGTTATTCGGGTCAACGCTGACGGGGAAAGCTTTCCAATGGTACATGTCGCTACCAGCAGGATCAGTGAAGTCATGGGAGCAAATGCGAGACAGTTTTATTTCAAAATTCTTCTCTATAGAAAGAGAAACATCAGTGACAGATCTGGCTTTGATCAGACAAAGGCAGGGCGAACCCGTGGAGAGATTTATGGACCGATGGGGAACAATAGCGGCTCAGTGTCAAGAGTTACCCAGCGAGAAAGAACAGATAAAGATGTGCATGCGAGCCCTGGACCCAATGATATCCTACGGGTTGTCAGGGAACAGTTTTCACTCTTTCCGAGAATTAGCCACCAAAGCACACTTAGTAGAGGAAGCCGCAGCACGGGTAAACCTTAGACCCGAAAGGCAGAAAAGAGAAGGAGTGAGGATTGCCGAGACGCACAACGTAAACAAGGGAAAAAATACGATAGATCGAAAACGGCCCGCCGCGGATTCCAAGACAGACACGAAACCAACACCTACCCAAGAAAAAGGCAAGAGGCCCTACGCTCCTCAGAGAATAACAATAGCCGAGAGGGAAAGAGCCAGCGGCCCATACACCTTCGATATGGCCGACCTGATCCCCATCATGGAACAATTGGTAGAAGAAAAGGTAATTCGCCTGCCAGAACCAATTCGGCCCCACGAGGTTGGGAAGGTAGATGATCCCCGGTATTGTAAATACCATCGGTGCCTGAGCCACAAGACGGAAGACTGTTTTAGCCTGAAAGGAAGGATACAGGGGTTGATCAACCAAGGGGTAATCAGTATGAAGGCACCAGAAACAGCAACAAGGGAAACAGCAGGGGTAGTTTCAGCCCTCCCCTCGGACGAGAATGCCCAATTGGATGTCCCGTTCCCTGAACCTGAAGAACCCTGGACTTTAGTTAGCAGCCGGAAGAGGCTCGAGAATCGAAGAAGACTCCTCAACCGCAAGAAGAAAGGGACAAGAAAGAAGGATAGCCAGGGGAAGAGCCGACTTATAGAGGCTAAGGTACATTGCGCAATGGTATCATTCATAGAACAACCATCAACAGAAGAGACATTGCAGGCAGATAAAGAAGAAGTCAATGCCGTCGTCCTCCGATCCGGAAGACAGATGCCGGAGCGCATTCGGCCAGAACCAGTCGATCCGATGCAAGAAGACGAAAACCCGGATATACCCGTAACAAGGCCCCAGGGGCAGAAGTTGAAACAGAAAGTTGTCGAAGCCACGACCAGTCGTCCGGAGCCAAGACAAGGGGGAACACCAGTAGTGTATGATGTCGTGTCACACCTACGAAGGGTCCCGGCCCGCCTGAGCATATACGACGCCTTGTGTCTTTCAAAGGCGTACAGAGAAATGTTGATCAACGCGCTGCTAGACAGTGAAGCTAGAGAAATAATGATGACAGAAATTGAAGCAGAAATGAGCGATCCAGACAAGTTTTGGGAAGGAAACGCGCCAATTCAACAAGCAATGCAAATAGATCATCCCTCTATAATCACATTCTCCGAAGAAGATCGCACAATTGAAGCAACAGACCACAACCGACCGTTGATGGTCACGGGAACAATTAGAGACACGGAGATCAAGCGATGCATGCTCGACGATGGGTCCGCGGTGAATATTATGTCATTAAAGACACTCCAAAGATTGGGTTACAGGCCATCAGCCTTGCGTCCCAGCACCATGGTCATTCAAGGGTTCAATCAGGACAGCCAGCGCACTCTAGGGTCGATCACTGTGATGCTAGAAATTGAAAGGTTGAAGACAAAAGTAACATGCCAAGTAATCGATGCAGTAACAACGTATAATCTTCTGCTAGGGAGACCATGGCTCCATCAGAATCGCGTCATCCCCTCAACCTATCATCAGTGCTTTAAGTACAACAGAGAGGGAGTTCAGTACAGAGTGGCAGCAGACCCAAAGCCGTATACGATCGCAGAATCATTCTTAGCCGATGCTCGGTATTACGACCCGATCGACGAAGGGGGAGACACGAGGAAGCCCGGCACAATGCGGAAAGGACAAGGGGCAGAACCGAAAGTCAGCAAGTTTGAACAGAGGGCCAAACCTCAATCCATTATTCAGAGAGAAACAAGTCAGGCAGCTGAAGGACCTCAAAGGACTACCAAAAAATTCTACATAGTCCCGAAACACTTGCGACAGCCCGGGCAGTCCGTCCTAGAGATGATCTCGAATCAGCACATGAGTGTGCTCAAATCTAGCTTCAATATGCCAGTGCCAAAAATAGGAAGAGTTAAGCCTTTTCCGAAGGCTCCAAACCAGTTCGTGGTACCGCCAAATACCAATACAAAGAAAGAAATCAAATTTTATTCAGTGACAGATAAACCTACACGGTCCAAGGACGAGGTTGAGAAACCACTTCGCTTACCTCAACCCATAGAAGAAGGGAGATACAGTGAAGCCAGCCGTAACATCATGAAAAGTATGGGCTTCTGCTGTTCAGAATCAGCCTCGAATGGTAGAATGTTAGCGCCGTTCGAAGAAAACAACAAAGTCCATCAAGGAAGAGAAGGGTTAGGGGCAAAGACGAAGGTCAGACATGTTAACATGGTGACAATCGATACTACGGAAGAGGTACAACCACAAGAGGTAGCTGACGTTATTCAGCCCAGCGCCGCACCTGCACAGATAGAGGACGGGGGACAGCCCACGATAGATGAGCTTGAAGAAATAAATCTGGGAACCCTAGAAGACCCTAGAAATACGTACCTAAGTAAAAATGTCTCAAAAGAGGAGAAAGCGAAATACATCCGACTGTTGAGGGAAAACAGGGACGTATTCGCTTGGACATACTCAGAAATGCCGGGGCTTAGTCCAGCAATCGCGATGCACAAGTTGGGCATCTTGAAAGGGAAGAGAGCGGTCAAACAGCCTCAACGACGATTCCACCCAAGTATAGTGCCCAAAATCGAAGAAGAAGTCGAAAAGTTAATCCAGGCCGGGTTCATCCGAGAAGTTAAGTACCCACAATGGATCTCAAACATTGTGCCGGTCAAGAAAAAGAATGGTCAAATCCGAATCTGCGTAGACTTTCGGAACCTCAATGAAGCATGCCCTAAGGATGATTTCCCACTACCTATCCCAGAGTTACTGATCGACAGCACGACAGGATACGCAGTGATGTCCTTTATGGATGGTTACTCGGGGTATAATCAGATTCGTATGGCTCCGGAAGATGAGGAATCAACAGCCTTTCGTACAACGTTGGGCATATACTGTTACCGTGTGATGCCGTTCGGGTTAAAGAACGCAGGGGCAACGTATCAACGCGCGATGCAAGTAATCTTCCAGGATATGATGCACAAACACGTCGAATGCTATGTAGACGATCTGGTAGTGAGATCAGCCGGGCACGAACAGCATAGGGAGCATCTACGGCAAGTATTCCAAAGACTGAGAAAGAAAAGCCTGCGCATGAACCCATTGAAGTGCGCGTTCGGGGTTTCCTCTGGCAAGTTTTTGGGGTTTGTTATCAGACATCGAGGAATAGAAATTGACCCAACAAAGATTAAGGCAATTAGGGAGATGCCGCCACCGAAGAATCTCAAAGAGCTGAAAAGTTTCCAAGGTCGAGTCGCGTACCTAAGGAGGTTCATCTCGAACTTGTCCGGTCGTTGTCAACCATTCTCGCGCCTCAACAAGAAAGGAGTTCAGTTTAAGTGGGACGATGCTTGCCAGAAAGCGTTCGACTCTCTGAAAGACTTGCTCGACAAATCTCCAGTCCTCGCGGCACCAATTAAAGGGGAACCACTAATCCTTTACATTGCCGTCGGCGAAAATTCACTTGGAGCCCTCTTAGCCCAGAAGAACGAAGAAGGGAAGGAGAGCGCGCTCTACTACCTGAGCCGCACGCTGGTGGGAGCCGAATTTAACTACTCAGCGATCGAGAAGATCTGTTTGGCGCTGATCTTTGCAGTTAAAAAGCTCAGGCATTACTGTCTCTCTCACCAGATAACATTGATATCCAAAGCGGATCCCCTCAAATTTCTCATGAACAGACCTATGTTGTCCGGACGATTGGCCAAGTGGGCCCTTCTCCTGTCAGAATTCGACTTGACATACATGCCGGCTCGAGCCGTCAAAGGGCAAGCTATCGCAGACTTCCTCGCCGCACATCCAGTACCGAGCGGTGAAGAAATAGAATATGACCTCCCAGACGAGCAGGTCATGGCGATTAATGAAACACGCCATTGGGAGATGTATTTTGACGGCGCGGCCAGAGCAGTAGGGTCAGGGGCGGGAATTATATTCATCAGTCCGCAAAGGGACCTGCTACCCTATTCATTCACATTAGTCCCGGCATGCACCAACAACGAAGCTGAGTACCAGGCTCTTATTATTGGATTGCAGTTGGCCCTAGAAATGCAAATCAAGGAAATACGTATCTACGGCGACTCTAGGCTTGTCATCGGACAATTGACGACAGAGTACGAAGTCCGTAAACCCGAATTATCACCCTATTGCCACCAAGCGCAGTCCCTGTTTGAGCAATTTCGGAACAGCAGTATCTCACATATACCAAGGCAGGAGAATATACGAGCTGATGCACTCGCCAGTTTAGCCGCTGCTTTAGCTAACCCTGGAGGCAGCCCACTGCAGGTTACGATTGAAGAAAGAAGAATCTTGCCAACGACTGCGCTGCGCAACGGAGAATTGAGCACCAATCCCATTTGCTGCTTCGAGATCACAGAGGAAGATGACTGGAGAAAATCATTCATTGACTATCTGAAGTACGGATTTCTACCAGAAGAGCCCAAGATGCGCACACAAATCAGAAGGCGTGCCAGTTCATTTGTGCTCCAAAATGACGTACTTTACAAGCGGTCCTACGAGGGGATATTGCTGCGATGCCTAAACCAAGATGAAGCACGTAGTACATTAAAAGAAGCTCATGGCGGGGAATGCGGTGCTCATCAGGGAGGAAAGAACTTACACCACCGTGTACAACACATGGGTTACTACTGGCCGACAATGACGAAGGACGCGATAGAATACGTAAAGAAATGCCACCAGTGTCAGATCCATGCCGATATCATACGCTCGCCACCGGAAGAGTTGCATCAATCAGTGATGTCCTGGCCTTTTGCAGCCTGGGGCATGGACGTGATCGGACCAATTAGTCCGCCATCCTCCCAGGGACATCAGTACATCCTCGCGGCAACCGACTATTTCTCCAAATGGGCCGAAGCAGTCGCCCTGAGAAATGTGAAAGCCAAGCATGTCGAGGGTTTCGTTCGTCACGCCATATTATACCGGCATGGTATTCCCGAGAGAATCACCACGGACAACGGGACACCTTTCAAGAATGTTGCCATCGATAAACTGTGCGCAAAATTTAAAATCAAGCATTGCTACTCATCGCCCTATTATCCTCCTGCGAATGGGCTAGCCGAAGCATTCAACAAAACTATTGTGAAGATTCTGAAAAAGACAGTGGCGGAGAATAAGAGGGACTGGGACAGACGGTTGCCCGAAGCACTGTGGGCTTATCGAACTACGCACCGCACGGCCACCCGGGCTACGCCTTACTCACTGGTATACGGTACAGAAGCTGTAATCCCGATGGAAATACAAGTTGAGTCGCTACGGGTCGCTCTCCGACACTCCCTGACAACCGAGCATAATGCCAAGAGCCGGATGATCGAACTTGATAATCTGGATGAAAAGAGGCTCGCTGCCCAGCAAAGGCTCGAGATATATCAAAAGCAAATTTCCGCAGCATACGATAAGCGCGTTAGAGGCAGATCATTCAAAAGGGGCGATCTCGTGCTAATGATGAAGCGTCCAGCACCGCTCCAAGGATCAAGGAGCAAGTTCGACCCAAAGTGGGACCCCGTCTGCATTATCGACGAAGTGTATTCCAACGGGGCCTATCGGGTAATAGATTGCAAAGGACAGGGCGTCAGTTTGCTAGTAAATGGTCGGTTCCTGAAAAGATATTACACCTGACGTAAAAACTATCATTGCAAGTTGTAAACACCCCGATAGAGGGAATGTAATAGAATAGATGCCAAAAGAAAGAATGTCGTGCTATGACTAAACTAAAAAGCTGATCATCTGCTTTATGCTTACACAGGTATTGGAAGGGTCACCGAAGCTCGAGGCACGTCAAGCAAGACACGACGCCCTTTCGAGAATATTAAAATCAAGATAAGCCCTAAGCCAAGGCTCGGCTACATCCTCGTACACACGCGTAGGTTCAAGTCCTAAACAGGGGGACGTTCCTTTCCAAATAGCACAATCTGTTTTGCATTCAAACTCAAGAGGAACGACAAACGGGCCAAGAAGCACCATATGAACTCATCGTCACACTAGCATACATAATGATACAACACTCATTACAACGTGTTTTAAAACTACAAAAGAATCATTATCATTACATTACAGCCTAACCATCTAAAGTCCTCAAGCACTGCTCTAGTAGGTTAACCGCGGACCCCGCGATTGCCTTTTGTCTTGCCTCAGCCTCGGCCAGGACTTGAACAGGGTCGGGAGTATCTTGAAGAGACCGCTGCAGCTCCGCGATCCGTGCCCTCATAGCGTCACATTCCGTCTTGCGTTGGTCGATAGAAGACTGCAGGGTTGCTTTCTGACCACCAAGTTTCGAAAGTTTGAAATGGACGACAGAATGTTCGGCACGTAATCGGGCCATCTCATCCTCAATTTCTGCAAGACGCCTGGTGACCTCTTGGTGCTCAGTATCCACAGCCTGCCAATCCTTCTGCACTACGGCCACATCTGCCTCGTGCAACTCTAGTTCCGGAAGAAGGGACCGCAACTGACCGCGTTTTTCTTCAACAGAAGGGTCAGTCCTAAAGTGCCTTGCATCGTTCACTTGAGCCACACCATCTTTGAATTGTGACACATGGCTGACTATCGGGGAGATGTCGACTCCAAGCCACGTAGCAGTGAGTTCCAGCGCCTGCAGCGCCTCATCCAAGATAGACCCTTCGTCTCCTTTCCTAAGCGAATCAACGATGTCGGACAGTAAACTCTTCAGAAGGTTCGCCTTGGTCCTTGATAAGCCTCGGAGAGACGAGAGGAATGCCTCGGGCAGGGCTACAGGAGCCGGGACGCTGGCAGGGGTAGTGGCTGGTAAAAGAAACGGTAAACGTTAGCACACTGAAGAGAGAAAAGAAGCGAACAAACGATGAAGGAAAATATTATACCAGTAGGGATTTCATCACCCGGTACACTGGTTGAGGCAACAGGTCTCGACGAGCTGGGGGCATATCCAACCACGATTTCCGCTGCCGGCTCGAGCATTTCAGGAGAAGAAAGAATGACGACCTCAGAGGCAGAGATAGCCCGGGCTGGTTCAGCGGCCAGGGGCACTTCGGCAATAGGCTCTGGAACGCTAGTGACCTCTGCAAGCATGATTCCTCGGGGAGGGAGTGAGGCCTCTTCTAATGAGACAACGGGTCTCGCCTCAGGAGCAGGACCAGGGTTCACTGCTGCTTCGATATTGACAGGAACGGTAAGGAAGGGGTCTTCAGCTCGCGGCTCACCATCGACGTCCATAGGGACGGGTTCTATGTCTACGTCAGGAAGAGACCGCTCATACACTGGCTCGCTACCCTCGCCTCCCTCCACGGGATGATCTCCGCCGAGACCCGCCTGCGAACTCATCTCCCCTTCCTCCCTTGGACCGCTCGCTTCATCGGTCGGGACGCTGCCGGCAGCCCCGGGGGGTTGGCTCCGCGCCTTCTCAGCTCTATACAACTTCAGCAGGTCCTTTATTTTCTTACCGCCGTCAGAAACAGAGACGCGATGAGCAGTCTTTATGCGGGGCCCAGAACGTTCAGGAGATAGTTCGAAATCACTATCCTCGGGCGCAAAACGTCTGGACAGGCCCGTCCGACTTGCCGGGCTTTGGCCGCGACCTCCCTGACCCCCGGAGGGCGGGGTGCCTGCCGCCACAACGCCTCCCTCACCACCGCCTTCTCCGTCACCACCATCATCACCACCGTCATTCCCTTCGCCGCCATCATCCGCCTCCTCTTCATCACCGGCATTCCCCGCTGCAGCAGCTTCGCCACCATCATCATCGCCAATGTCATAACGCCCCCTCTGCCCCTCTGCCATAGGACCGACAAGTGGAGAATCCGGGTTCCCTTGCAACGTAACCCTCTGGCCATGAGCGACCCACCCCTCGAGTGTATGCTCGGGCTTCTCATGGTCTATTATGACGTTCAATGAGGTCATGAACTTCTGCACGCCAGGGGTAGCCAGTTGGCGAAGTGGCTCTGCTACGTACCCTAAGCCGTCGGCAGGAGTAGGATTAACAATCGGAGGAGAGACGAAGACGGGATCTGTCACGTGTCGGTTATTGCGAACCAAGGAATATTGGTGGGCCCACCACCGCATCCATCCATACGTAGCGCCAGGGACATACTCCGTCCCGGGAACGATGAAAGAACAACCTGACTTGGTAAGCAGAAGCTGTCGCCATATCCACTTCCAATGGATCGGCCCTGTGCCGTATGCCCGCTGCTCCCTTGTCACCGGTTCGATCAATTCCGGTACCCCTTGATCATAACCGAACTGCCTGGCGAATCGGTTCGGGTAGTACGGTTCTCTCCAAAATTCAGCGCCCTCTCTTAAAGGCAACGAACTCGGACGAATGGACACCAAGAACGAGCGGTGATAAGAGCTGAGACTCTCGTCGTCATCAAGCAGGTCCGGGTCCTCGCTGTTAGTCCCCGAGAAGAGGAAGAAGTCGACGTCGTCATGGCGGGCTATCTTCATCTCGATAGTCGCCGGATTTCCGCTGATCATCTTCCGTTTTTGAAAAGCGTGTAGTGGAACAGATCCCCTTTGGATGAAGTCCTTAAGCTCCATGCCGTATACCCACGGGAAGTAGACCCCAAGCCATCCCGAGAAGAAATGCCACCCACAATAAGCAGAATTCAATCCGAAGGATGCCGAACCTTTGTTGCTAATGACACCGCCGAAGGCCCGATATATTGAACACAATACTACTGGGGCCAATGCATAGCGATGACCATCGGCCAAACTCCCCGCTACGGCGAAACAGGAAACTCGC
Source organism: Liriodendron chinense (assembly GCA_003013855.2). NCBI lineage: Eukaryota > Viridiplantae > Streptophyta > Magnoliopsida > Magnoliales > Magnoliaceae > Liriodendron > Liriodendron chinense. The sequence continues at coordinate 2,871,758 of ML058484.1, read as the reverse complement.
ACACCGTCCGCTTGCTTAGAGCTCGGGAGGGCCACGCAACACAGCCAATAGGCCAAGAACCCGGCGAGTTCGCAGGTAGGGGATAGCTTATTCGGTCGCGGAAATTTCTTCTTCATCTTGGCCTCCAAGACTAATTTATCCTTGCGACCTTCATCGCTCAATCCGTAATCCAAGCTGAGACAGGAAGAAAACCATCAGCGGAAGAAAAAGAGAAAGAAACAGTGCGCGAACAGTGCAAGATAAGAGAAGAAACTCACTTCAGGCCATGACTAAAGTACACTAGCCAGTCTTCGAAAGGCACTTTATCTCTGGAGGATAGAAACTGCGGCAACTCCGCGAACAATTCGTAGCAGGCTGCAGAATAAAAGCCTTCATCAACACCCTTCTTCTTCTTGGACAGCTCCTCATCACTAGGAGTCCATTCATCATAGATTCTGCCGCGAATAGGAAGACCTGCTATCCGATACAGATCCCAGAGGGAGATGCTCATTTCTCCGCAAGGCAGATGAAAGGAGTTGGTGACAGAACTCCAATGATTCAGGAACCCCTTATAAATGCAAGGTTCTCGATGGAAATAGCTCGATGTCGCTTGAATGGCCCGAAGGAGACCTACTTGCTTCAAGACCTCTTCGTGCCGCTCGACTATCCGATTGGCCCAAGCTTCATAACCGGGATGAGGGCTCAAATGTCCTCGGGTCCTGAAACCCCCGGTAGGCCAAATTTCTGCATCGGACAGAGGACGAAACCTTTGGCGCAGGGTCTCGTAATAGTGAGTCTGAAAGGGCAGATGAGGGTCGTGGTTCGGTTCCAAAAATATCATGTCCTTCTCCTCAAGGACAGACTGCTGAGTGCCGTTCTTGGATATGGCACAGTTGACGAACGTCTCTGGAATGGACGTCCAGGAATCGACGCTATAAAAAGAATTTGCGCGACGTATATCGGAGGGCTCGATGCTTGGTAGAGAGCGGTATCTCTGGAAGCTTTTAGGGAAACGAATGAACTGCTTCGTATAAGGGTTGCGGATTACAAGGGATGATACTGGCAGCTTCACAGAAGACCAGACAACCCTCATTTTGTCGGACTTCGACTTAGTCTGGTTTTCTATATAGATTTGCTTCGCGCTCTTCCCAGTCGTCTTTGGACGACCGCGCTTGGCAGACTGAGCAGGCTCAATTGGGCTCGCTTCGCCCTCTTCGGACCCGACAACCTCATCGGTCCGAAAACCTTGTAAGGGAGCGTACCACGCATCCCACTCCTCCTGGGTACCCTCATCAGGAGGGGGCGGTAAGGCCTTGTCGCAAAGTATCTTTCGCTGGACATTCTTTGGAAGGGTCAGAATACGGTCGTAAAAATTGAATGTCTCGGGCGGGAGAAACCACTGTGGGTTCTCAGCTGACGGTCTAGAAGTCTGCTTGGTGGCGGCCCGCTTGCGCTTGGATGGAGTTTGAGACGGACCCGAAGGACCGGCTTGCGAAGGGTCGCTGGCCATTTTAATCTGCAAATGGCGTAGAAAAGGGGTTTAAGTACAGAGCACGTGAGAATATCCTCATAAAGACAATTAAGCATTCACGAAATCCAAAAGCATAAGAAGCAACAAGTGAACGAAGAACAGGCACCGATCCGGGCCAATGCACAACATCACCAACCGATGAGAATGAAATGAAATGGCAACACCAACATCATCACAAACGCGCAAGCTTTCAAAAGACAGAAATAAGGCGGAAAAGTATAAATAGCATTCATTAAATCACGAGGGCCATGCCAAAGCCCGAACCATTCAAAGTCAATTGTTTTGAAAAGATAAAAAGCCGACAGTCAATATTAAATGACCCAAAATTGTGGGGACCCCCTCCCCCAAGCCAGAAAATGAAGATTTCAGTCTTGCACCAGAGGAAGAACTCGAGCCCTCAGCTCATCGACCCTCGCTTGAATCAGGGCCTCCTTGTAGACCAAGTCCACCAAGATGGAGATGCATTGTTGTACGAGGTCGAAGTTCAGGTGCTCAGCATCGGCGTAGTTCCTTATCGCAGACAAGTCAATCGCCAAGTCATCATGCTCCCGAAGAGCCGCCCTGACCATCCTCCAAATGCCAGCACGACGATCCGGGTATTCGGCCTCCGCCAAGGGAATGAGCCAAGCCAGGAATCTCCTACTCTCCCTCTTCTCGTCCCTTAGGAAGTGGAGACGTTTCGAGAGGGACAGAAAGGAAGCAGCAAGAGAAGGCTCCGCCGCCTCCAGAACCGCCAATTCCTCCAGGAGGGAAGAATCGCCGATGTAGCCAGATATAGCCTCCTTGCGCTCATCAGAGATGCCCGCCATCGCCGAGATATTCTGCATAGCCCGGAGGATCGGGCGGGATTCAGCGCCAAGGCGAGTCGAGACTTCAGCCACCTCATCGCATTGATTAGCAAGAGATGACCAAGCCTCGGGTTGGTCCAGATCGTTTAATAGCCGCCCCATGCAGTCACGAGCCGCGCGAAGGGAAGCACGGGTTATGACCATCGTCTGCTGAAGAACAAGACAGATGAACCCGTAAGGCAGTCCGACAGAAGAAAATGCACAAAACCGCTCACGCAAAGCCAGAAAAGTCGAGAAACGACATGCAAAGGTATGCTCGAAACAACACTTTAAAATCGTCATTAGAATTGCCGATTAAACTAAAAAGGGGCCGGGGAGTCTCCCAAGTGTGTGAGACCCTACGCCTCCACAAGACGACTGGCACGCATGCGCGAACACGCAATAGAGGCATGGGGGTTCACGCCCTTTGGAGACACGACGGACCGCCGGTGCAAAACCCGTAGAAACCGCAGACTCCACCGAGGCCCGCGAGTTAGGTGCGCGAGGTTTCACATACCCTGGTAATGCTCAAAGCAGATCTGGTTTAGTAAGAGAGTGCCTGAGACCCCTCGCACCCGGAATGAGTCCCAAATATCGTGAGCAACGGTCAAATGAACCCGCAAGTAAGTCTGTTAAGCCACGATAAGCGCATCAAGACAGGACACCAGAATTGGACAACTTCCCCAACTCAGAGATCAGCGCCTATTGGCCTTAACACACCTTGCGATCGGGCCAATTGATCAAGTCCGGAGGTGCGTGTGGGAGTCGGTTTACGTAACAGATTTAGTAAATTTCACTAAGTCCCAAAGTCGCAAGCATAGAGCCCCGCGTGTCGAGAAAATCAGGCAAATTCACAAGTCCGAAGGACATGACGCGCTGGGCCCAGCGCGTCCAAGAAATGGTAAATTCACCCTAGCGCGTCCATTAAATAAATTTTCCCAGACAAGTACGGGCTGGACCCAGCGCATCGAGAAATTACAGAGTCCGACGCGCTGAGCACAGCGCGTCATGAAATTGGTTAGCGCGTCATGAAATTGGTTAGCGCTAAGGCACGGGATGACGCGCTGACCTTAGCGCGTCGATATAATGGACGCGCTGAGTACTTATCGTGTGCGCTGCAGTATGGCGCGTTCAGAAAATCAGAAATCCACAAGTCCAACAGCCGCGCTGTGCGTAGCGCGTCGATAAAATACACAAAGTTGGAATACTTCGACGCGCTACCTAATATTTCGATGCGCTGGAGATAATAAATCGATGCGCTGGAGAAAAAATCGATGCGCTGGCCGAGAGCTCTGATCGCCGGAGATGAACAGTGAAATGACGAAATAACCAGGGATCCCCTATTTATAGTGGGACCCAGAAAATCCGATGCGTCGCAATGGACCGCCGCGCGTCCATCCCAACGCATCGGAGGGGCATCTGTTGGGGTCCCAAAAGTGAGGATCCCCGAAATGATGATTCCGAATGCCAAAACCATCACCCGGTCGGATTTAGGACCAGTGCATCGAAAATCGCGGCACGAATCACAACACACGCATCAGATTTGCCTCAAGCATGAAATTGGACCGGTAGTGGACCCCACCGGACACCGTGACCAAAACTGTCCAAAATTGGGAAGATACCTCAATTATGAAGAAATAGGAGCAGTGCATCGGCATTCATCGCGAGACGGACCCCGCAAAACCCCCAATTTGCAAAACCCAAATCTGTGGGACACGAATGCGCCCAGCGCATCCAAAAATGGAATTTAAGGACGCACTGCGCCCAGCGCATCCAAAAAATGGAATTTAAGGACGCACTGCGCCCAGCGCATCCAAAAATGGAATTTAAGGACGCACTGCGCCCAGCGCATCCAAAAAATGGAATTTAAGGACGCACTGCGCCCAGCGCATCCAAAAATGGAATTTAAGGACGCACTGCGCCCAGCGCATCCAAAAAAGGAATTTAAGGACGCACTGCCCCCAGCGCGTCCCAAAATACGTCCAGCGCAACAAAAAATCAGCCAATTTCAGGACGCGCTGACAGCTAGCGCGCCCTGAAAATCAGCTTCCGAACTCCGATCATTTCGCAACGCGCCGAGTGGCTTTAATCGACGCGCCAGCCCATTTTCTCGACGCGCTACACGTGTCAACCGCCTATTGGACGACGATACCTATAAATACCCCGCCCACCACCTCATTTGAAAGGATTCAGCGAGAGAGAAAGAGGACCTCGTCGCCGGAAAACCTTTTCCGATTGCCGGAAACCTTCTCCGACCGCCGGAACCCCTCGCCGGAAATCGCACCTCCGATCGCACCAGGTCCGGAGGAATGACTAAGTCATCTTTTTCCGATGCGCCAGTCCCAGCGCATCATAAAAGTGACCCAGCGCATCGGGAAAGTCCTTGGTGGATTACACCAACTATCAATTGGGACATTTTAAGGACGCACTGGCTCCAGCGCGTTATAAAATAGGCCAGCGGATCAGAAAAATGCAAGATTTAGAGCCGAAGCTATTTTAAGGGCGCACTGGCTCCAGCGCGTCGCAAAATAGCCCAGCGCATCATGAAATCATTTATGGACGCACAGTTTCCAGCGCGTCATAAAATAGCCCAGCGCATCAGGAAATTAGATTTTAAGGACGCACTGGCTCCAGCGCGTTATAAAATAGCCCAGCGCATCAGGAAATTAGATTTTAAGGACGCACTGGCTCCAGCGCGTCATAAAATTACCCAGCGCATCATGAAATCATTTATGGACGCACTGGCCCCAGCGCGTCAATAAAATCAGGCCAGCGGATCGTAAAAATCAGCGCTTTGCGCATTCGTCCCAGCTCCTTTAAATCCTCATTTTATAACATTTTTAAGCCCCGTTTGAGCCTATTTTGAGTATTTCGAGCGTTCCGGACGCAATGGAGCAGTCAAACGACCCATTCGGGCTACCTAATGAGCAGAACACAAGCCTTCGAAGTCCGATCCAACCCAACGAGCTGAATGGAACAATTCTCCCGAAAAGAGGCCGCCGGTGCCCAGAATCATACTGATGCGTCATCATCACGTGTACTATCATAATATGACCCGAATCCAGGTATGGACTAAGCAAAGGGGACTATGGTTAACACGATAAACCACATCAGGAGAGTTCTAAACTATCACACACAATCTGTTAAAAAAACTGATATTCCAAGAACAGTCGATGCCCTACCCATCCAAACGGCATCCGCTGGTTGAGCTGCGCAGGTACACACAACTGTAGAATGGACTTCCCGAGGTCACCTGTCCCTACACTGACAGGCGCGGGCCCAGAGTCGTCCATCTCAGCCATAAACCCTGACAGTCTCAGCCCGGATCTCCGGTCAAAACATGGGACATAGACATCCGACTCGCACAAAGGTGGATCAGTCTATAACAAACACAGGTCTCCGTGACCATACAAACACAGGTCTCCGTGACCATACAAATACAGGTCTCCGCGACCACCAAAACACAGGTCTCCATGACTAAAGAACTCTGAGACCATAGTCCCTGCTGACTAGTCTTTTGCCTTTTAATCAAGGGTCATCGATCATTCGATGTAATTAAGGGTTCGTGCCAGATCACGGCCTGGAATGTACAAGATCTCAGAATCTCTGGAATAAAATTCGCCTTGCGATATCTCTTCTCTTGTGTATTGCGTAAATGCTTGTGATTGTCTACGAATGTTTCTATATTCAGAACCCCAGAACAACAAAACACCCACATTTCATGGAAATGTCATCGTGATGCATTTTCTAGTTCTAACACCCTGCCCCTATCCAGGTCGATTTAAGGCTCCTATAAGAAAAATGCTAAAATGATTAGAAGTTTTGAAATAGTATTAAATTATTAAAAAAGAAAAAAAAAAGAAAAAAGATGGGGGAATCCCCTCCATCCAAGATGAGTCCCATCGTATAAATGGTTTTGATCATGGAAACATGACACTAGATTGTATATTGAATAGGACAACTCACTAGTGTCTTTAAAATGGGACCCACTTCATGATTGGACCAGGCAGGGCCATTTATCATTTGGCTTGTTCCCAGACATCCCGTGTAGATTTCAAGCCTAGGCCCATTCCTCAGTCCAAGTTTAAGGGCTGAAGCCCTAGTTAACTGGGCAGCCCGTCCCATTGCTACACCTGGCAACAAGGAGCTGTGAAAACACCTAGTTGCAGCTTGATTGAAGCCAGTGGAATTGTTCATTGGTTCCAGCAAGAGATTGAACACACTCTCTGACAAAAGAGGACAAAATGTTGAATGAGATGTCTCAGGAGATTGGAAATTGAAGGCAATGAACCAGAAGCTAATGAGGTTGCTCTTGAAACTCAAGATATTCTTTGAAGATTATGAGATGCTCACCATTGCCTTCAGGCTTATCAACACGATTCGGCCAATGCCCATCAAGATAATGAAAAATCTATAGATAGCGGTCATAAATTGCTTGTAAATAGGGTTACAGGACCCCTAATGTGGCCAACAAAAGGTATTGCATATTGTCAGAGACGAGTCCATAAATCACTTTAAAGATTACTATGAGCCTCGCCTTTGACATACACATGCAATGCATTTTCATTGGATCATGTCAGAGATTACAAGAAATGCCTTTAACCCTTAAAGGCAATTTGCATCCAGATATTTTTTTTTTTTAGCCATTTATTTGTTTTGTATTAGTCCCCTTGGCAAGTGCAGCACCCGCTTTTAGGCCACATGCACACATAAAATGGGATGCTAAAAGAAATTAAGCATTCCATGCATGTGGACCGCTTATGCAGTGGTTGGAACTGACATATTTGGGACCATCAAATCTCCAAGTCCTAATACGATAAGCAGTTTTTTGAAAAACATGCTTTTCTTTGATTTTGTCCCACAATACTATCATAGTGAATTAGGGTAATCTTCTTAAATTAGGATATTTCTTTTTTTTTGTTATTTGTTAAGATCTCTCTCTTACCTCTTGTAATTTCCAGTGCAATGATGACCATTATTTCCCGTGCCCAGCTCCATCTCTCATTATCTTATTTAATGAAACCCACTATCAAATCTCATCTCCTCCTTTGAACTCCAAAGCCATCAACGATTGTAAACCCACAAGTTGCACTAGATCCGGTGTATGTTGGAACTGATCCTACAAATCAAAGCCCTCTCTTAAACCATCCTGAAATTAGTGAGATCTAACTTCACCTCACGCCATGTGGCTAAATCTTCTTCTTTTTTTCTTTTTTCTTTTTTGTTTAAATGAGAACATTCAAAGCCATTGGAAAAGCAATTATTGAACTCCCACCTACAAAAAATATGTATCCATTAGAAGAGCAATAATTGAAAAGAAGTGGATTGCGTACTAAGCAAACCCTTTGAAGCCCAACATGATTTATTTATTTCATCCACTTTGTCTATCCATTTTATTAGATAATTTTATGTATTTAACCCAAAAATAAAGCGTATCCAAATCTTAAGTGGATCACACAAAAGTAAATAGTGTGAATTGAATTTTACTGTTGAAAAATTCTTGGGTCCATAGAATCTTTTGATCAAGCTGATATTTGTGTTTCCTTTAATCCATGTCTTTGTGATCTTATGAATAACTTCAATGACAAATAAACATCATTGTGAGCCCTAGCAAGGTTTCAATGAAGGAAACCATTATTCCCACTGTTTCTTGTGGTCTAGTCCACTTGAGACTTGGATATGCTTCAATTTTAGGCTAACCCCTAAAATGAGGGGGAAAAACAAATGGATGATGTGGATAAATCACATACATTTACAGTGTGCCTAACAAAGTTAATACTAAGTAACTTAACACACAATCTGACTTCTAATTAAAATCCCCACAATCAAAAGTACTACTAAAGCATTCATCGATTGTTAAAAGCACCAATGGTTTACATCCTAAAAGTTATGAAAAGTATCTACCCACTACATCTCACGCATCATCAAGAATGAAATAAATAAGTTACAATTTCCACAATGTAATATATGTAGCCTTACAAATAAATTAAAGCTAAGTTTTTATTCATATAGAATAAAAGGAGCCCAAACACATCATAACATCTATCTTTTCATTTTGGTACAGTGAGCAAAGGGTCGAACCCATGACCACAACATTGCAATTGTTATGCTCAAACGGTTGAGCCGGGCGGTTCAGCCATGACTCATTTCTGCGTGGTGGAGAGGGCTTGACCCCCTAAGAAAGAGTTGATGAGCAAAAGAGCTTCACTAGGCTTGTTGAGAGGCACCAAGTGACCAGCTCCTCTCACTGTTACAAATGTTAAGGCCTCATGCTCCACAAATCTCCCTCCAACCTGCATTTCAATGGTAATCTGATCCGTTGATCAAATCGTGTCCAAAACTAACAATCCACTGATCTTCATGTTATTTTAGATCATCAAAGGGCTGATCCATGGTATTAAAGGGAATGAGATCTGTTGTATGTGATCCTTGATCAAGCACATGTATTCATGGATTTTCACCACATGGGGCCCGAGGTTTGGTTATCCAGACCATTGATTAGATGGCTCACACTGGATATGACGTGCCCCAAAATCTCTCTGATGGTATAATCCAAAACCTTTGATCAGTAGCCTGCCAATGGACGGTTAGGAAAAAATTGGATGGGTCTGATCTTCCGGTCCAGGAGATTGTCGGAGCATGGCTTATCCACTCCGGACCCTATCAGATCAATGGTTTGGATCGGCCTCACATGTATTGACTCAAGGAGGGAACAAATCACAGCCTACAAACCATCTCTAACATCCAATTACTACACACCCACACTGATCTGGACCTTTTAATTGATGGACCCAAAAATCACACTAAAACGAGATGATCCCAACCGTCCTCAATTAACTTTTCCATGGACGGTTGTCCATAGCCTCCTGACCCAATTCTTCGGTCTGGATGGACAGGCATTTGCACTAATTGAGGGAGAAATGGTTTAACACTAAATTTCAATGAATTAACTTGATCATTGCATTAGCCCTTGGAAATAGACAATTGGACCTTTTTTTACGGAGCATCATACCTTAGTCTGGTGTAGAAACCATCTCTAACAGTCAATCATGCACATACCAATTGATCTGATCTGTCCAATCACTAGGCCACACCGTTGATAACAATGGTCAACCACTGATTCACTTGGTGGCCCCTGATTTTTGAGGCATCATAATTTCATAGTGGGGCAATCCTTTTGGACCGTTTGGATTCCATGAAAATAATCAAGGTGGGCCCCTCATGCAACAGTTGTAGAATATATTAGATATTGTATATACACTGATCTTGGGTGTATAACCCCTACAGATAGGGATGGACTGACCTGATTGTTGTGGTACCAAGAACGCCATGGATTTTTTAGGGGCAGCCCCAAAGCCTCGATCCAGTATCTAGAGCCAATCACTGGGACCCTGCCATCTGTGTCCCCACTGCAGTGGGTCCCACCCAAGTCACAGGAAGATTAGAAACGACCCACAAAAATCCCATCACCCTCGCACGTGATTGTTTCACGTGAGTGTCCTCCAAACACACGTGACTTTTGGTCAGACACCACTCGGTCAGACCCAGCTTTTTCAATGCAATTCTGCACCATGAGATGCTTTCCTGGCCTTTCAGATCGAGAAAACTTCGATACTCTGGCAGAGTGTTATGGATGATACTCGGTCACTTTAAAATTACCTCGGATTGAGTACTCCGCATACAAGTAAGTCAAATAAACTGTCCAGATTATGGGTCACAGTTTAGATGTATCATGACCCAAAAATTACAATTATTTTATTATCAGAATATCGGATTGGCGGACATTTATTGGACGGTTAAAAATGAAATATCGCCGTACGTCATCAAACGTCCACTAATCAGAGGCTACGATTGTTTAGACGATCTGATGGAATGTTGAGGTAGCGACCCTGAGTCACATTCCAGTTAATATGCCACGTGTACAACTCATCAGTACCTGGATATCAAGTGTCATACTCAGCCGGAGTATCAAAGATGATAGAAGAACTGCAATGGGCTCATGCAATTCGCATACACGTCAAAACGAAAGCGTGTAAACTACCTCTGCCATTTGATGGGCGCACTGGCCCATCGACCCCGACCGTCTAATCAAGTGGGTCCACTTCTTGGATGGGCCAAACCCAAAAAAAATCACCAATGGACCAATCTCAACCATCTGATCAGTAGTCTTTGACTGGATTGGGAGATGAAACATCCTGTCCGTGAGATTTTTCAGGGTATCACATATGTAAGAAATGTTCCAACCATTAGACGGTCCGGATTGATGGGTTTTTGCAATACATAGACTATATAGGTGGCTTCTATATCTGAGTTTTGGTGTATGTATTATAATGTGTTCTTCATATATTCATTTTTCTGAAAACTTGTGGGAAGTAATAGTGTGCCTGAGACATCCAACCCTTCCAATAAGTTGGGCCCACCATGTGGATCACCTTATGAAAAAATCAACCCCATCCACTCGTCATCTGGGCCACACCATAGAAAAAGATACCTATCTGCTGTAAATAACAAAAATAGAAGTGTTCTCCACCTGATGAGTGGTTGTGGCTATTGTTTTTTCAACAAGGTGATCCTCGTGATAGCGGCAACCGATTGGACGGGTTAGATGTTATATGCACATGACAAATTGCAAGTAATCAATTGGGTTGGACGGTCCAACCAGTTGAACTTAGAGATGGACTCATTCAGTGCTGAGTCGAGTCGGGACTCGCCCGAGTTGGAGCTGAATCGGCCAGACTTGCCAAGTCAGGGGTGAGTCATGGTTGAACCCAGTTCGGGTACTACCGATTTCGAGTCGACTCGGGCGAGTCAGGCCGATTTAAAACCAAAAAGGAAATGCGGAAGTGGATGCGTACCTGTAGACCCAGATCCTCAGCCCACCTTTGATGAGTTTCGTGTAGATTGGTAAAACAGTAAATACTGTAAAATCATATGTCCTCAATATGGAATTACTAAAAAAATAAAAATAAAAAAGAAATATTAGTAAATAAAATGAAATTATAAAAAGATTAAGAGCTTTGCCAATCTCACACTTGTCTGCAAGGCACACCAAAACAGAACCAATATCCAAGCCATTCATCAGGTGGGTCCCACGGTGTAGATTTTTTTTGCCTAAAATAAACCTGGGCCACTCAACAGTTGAACCACAATATTAGAAACTTATGGACGGTTAGAAAACTTCGGCCCAGTTCTGTTTATCCATCCGTGCATTTTTATGTAAAAGATGGCCCAGGGCATCTACATAGTTGTAACACTCTCATGAATGGATTGGATCCCGCACCTATGTGCACGTGTGGCGTGTGAGGCCTAGCAAAGCTCTCAAAATAAAACATCATAGATAAATTCTCTAGTGCTCTCACAGCATTAGAAGTTATAAAGCTCGACAGTCCGATCGACCAATCCGAACTGTCCATTAAGTTCAGAACACATTTCATAGGCTTCCATGAAAAAATCACACTGATCGGATGATCTGAGCCACCAAATTTTGGCCCTATTTTCGGGATCCATCCATTTTTCCAAGCCATGGATCAGATGGTTACGGTTGCTTAACAAGAGTGATTCTTTAGAATCATAAGCAATCCATGATGATCCCTAACAAGTAGATGGATCAAATGGTTGACTGGACCTGTTTTTCGAAAATGATCTTGAGCATGTATATTTAAGTCCATTGATCAAATGGCTAATATTTGTTAGATCAGTGTGATGTTTTCATGGTAGCCCATGAAATATGTGCTGGATCTAATGAACGGTCTAGATCAATGGATTGGATTGTCTAAGTGTCCTAATGCAACTAGGAGCACTATAACTTATTAATTCATTTTAACTGTGCATTTCATTCTTACTTGCAAACCTTCCATTTTCCAATAATATTTCCTGATACATTTGCATGAAGTGCTGCTTGGACGTCCAACCGATTGAAATATTGTTCGGCATACTTGGAGAAACATGGGTCATATCCCCCATGAATTCTCATCCTCTTCAAACTATTTTTTTGTACCTAAAAAAAGAAAAAAACATTTTATTTTATTAAGAAAATATTTCTGAATTTATATAATTCAATTTTATCGTTCTTTTTTAGCTAAGTCCTCAGGTGGGCCACGATGGAGATAATAAGCTGATGGCTAAAACAATTATTTCCAATTATCTCTCTCTCATATGTTGTGGCCCACCTGATGAGTAAAATGGTTGGAATTTTAGGCAAAAAGATCTAAAGAGTGTGGGCCACTTGATGGAAAGATCTGATCAAGCATGTGTATTCCATATAGGCACATGTGCACGCATGTATATAGATGATTACCATTTTTCATTTTATTTTTTGTTTTCCATTCAACTTAACCTTGTGTGAGAGATCCATTCCGTTCATTAGGTGGGCCCCACAATGCACACGTGGTGACTTGGAATATCTAGCTGATTTGTAAAAAAAAAAAAAACAAAAAAGACGGTCCAAATTCAAAAAGGACTGATCAGTGGTCCACATTTGGCTTGCCTATGTGGGCCACATGATCAACGAACCAGCCTGAGTTTAGTTAGGCAGTGTATAAAAATCCAGGCCCACCTGATGACCGGCTCGAATCTCCCACATGTGCCACATCAACCCACGAGACCAGCTTTATCCTAAATCATGGATCAAAGAGTGTAAAACAGTCACCTTGGGATTAGAACCATCCATGTGGCCCTCAGATGATGAATCTGAACCGTCGATCACGCACGTGGGTGCATAGATATTGTAAATATCAATCTCTTGGTACTGTTGGTAGATATCAGACATGGCCCTATTGCATTCATCTGTCCAATTCAAGAGCTTGAAATCGCAGACTCGGTTCACATTCTCATAAATCTGGTCTGATATGACCGTGTGGCTCCATGCATACTCCACCAACCCCTTTGAATCATGATAATCATCTGTCTCCGGATTACCCACCTGAAATTTCCTCCACTCATCAAGTGGGACAAGAGAAAGAAAAAAAAAATGGAGGGCTAAGCTGAACTCAGGGACCAAGCTAATCTCAACCATCCACTTGGTTTGTAAATTGTGGCCAACTTGATGCATGGACGGGCCGGAGGGGCCCACCTGATTCAAGGGTCTCGATCATACCCAAGTGTGTGCCTAGCAAAGATTTGTATGTGTGTGAAATTAGCAAGATTTCAACAAGGGCTTACTATGAAACCTTTGAGATTAATATAAGGGTAATTCTTTTCATCTTTGTTCCTGTCGTACACAAGCTCAGCTAGTTGGGGCACGTAGTGACCTGTAACAAGAAACAGTAAGTCTAATTGATCAATCTGGACCATCCGTTGTGGCCAACAGACATTTTACGAGTCACCATGCAAAAATCACACCGATCGGACGATTCTAACCATCTGATCGATATCCTACAAAATCAACAGTTGAGATTGGAGATTTCAGCCATCTATTTGTTGGGGTCATCATGGACTGCTTAGGATTTATCTGGACAGATGGCTATTAAAAGAAAGGCAACCTACGGATGGATTGGATCGTCCTATCAGTATGCATTTTTCATGGCAACCTCTAAAATGTGTGATGCACCTAATGTGCGGTCTAGATACGTTGATTGACTGTCCAAGGGAACACTGGGCGATTTCTCCTGATCTACAGTGCAAATAAAATGTACTATAGTAATAAAAAAAAAAAAAAAAAAAAAAAAAAAAACTGACCTCCGTAACTCTCTCCTGATATATAGAAATCATGGGCCTGATACTGTGGAAATCTTCTTAGCCAATTCACCAAAAAATTGTATGCATCCTCAGCTAGGAAGATTGTTAAAATAAATAAATAAATGAGAAAAAAATTAGATTGTGTTTGGCTCTGATCGTGATAAAAATAATTCGCGATTTTGGGATTTCTACTCCTAGCACATAAGGCCTCTTTCTTTCTAATCATGGGTTTAAAACACCGAGTCGACTCGGACTCTCTCAGACCCAATCGTGTTCATCACCCCGAGTCACCTGACTCGACCCAGTCATGACTCAACTTGAGACTAGACGACTCGGTCTGAGTCACCAAGTCTAAAATCCATGTTTCTAATACAACACAAAAGAGACCCATCTTGCCATTTATTTTTTATTATTAATTATTATGGAAGTAGAAATTCCAAAATCACAAACTATTTTTCTCCGCTCCTGAAATAGCCATTAGTCTATTGTGGCCGCCTAAATTAATGAACTATGATGAAGTTTAATTAAGTAATTATTTAAATAAAATTACCAACAAATGCATCATTTAGTTGGGTGAGATCAGAGGATGTGTTGGTGTAAGAGAAGCCAACTCCAACTGGGGATTCCAAAAATAGCAAATTTGCTTCTGAAAAGCACAAACAATGAGATTTCAGTCATTTTGCTAACATATAGTCATTAGATGATGTAAAATTGTAAATGCACCTCATGCATTTGACATGACCAAAATACCCTTTTGAAGCTTGAAATGATAATAGGTTAATTAGGGGTAATTTTGTCATTTTGTATCTTTTATGTGACCCAAATGCACTTCTTTTTTTTCCAAATTAAATATAAGTCTAAAATGAACAAAAAATAAAAATAAAAATTCAGCCATTATGCTCACATAGTCATTAGATAGTGATGATAATGCTCCTGATGTTTTTGACATGGCCCAATTGACCTTTTCAAAGTTGAAATGATTGAAGTTAATTGGGGTACTTTGTACAATTTGTTATCTTTGATTGACCCAAATACCCTTGACTTTCCCAATTAAACAAAATTCTATAGAGAAAACAATGAGACTTCAGCCATTTTGGTCACAGTCATTTGACAATGACGAAATGCCCCTCATGTTTTTGACATGTACCAAATGCTGAAACTTAAAATGATAGAAGGGTAATTAGGGGTGCTTTGGTCATTTTGTTATCTTTTGTTTGACACATAAACCTTGACTTTTCCCAAGTTTAATAAAATTTTACAGAAAATAATGAGATTTCAGCCACTTGCTCACACGGTCATTAGATAAATGATGTTTTTGACATGACCCAAATGCCCTTTTCAAATTGAGACTTATCTTGTTAATTTTTGTGACCCAAATACCCTTGCATTTCCCTATTAAATAAAATTCCAAAGAAAACACCGAGATTTCAGCCATTTTGCTCATATAATCAATAGATAATGATGAAAATACCCCTCTTTGTTTTTTGCATGACCAAAGTGCCCTTTTTAAACTTGAAATGATAGAAAATAATTAGGGGTGCTTTAGTCATTTTGTTATCATTCATATGACCCAAATGAAAATGCAATTAAATTACTTTAATGAACTTTCAAGAACCTACTAATTACATACACCCATCCTTTATGTACACACACCATTATTTCTACTTTTGGGGTGTGTCTATCAAAAAGGGTGGGTGTAAATATCAATTTCCAAACCTTTATTCCAAGCAAATTTATTGAATTCAAGGCCAGTTCCATTCCTTTGAACCCTCAAAGGACCCAATTCCACAGCTGCTCCATACCCTATAGATGAACAACCAGGTCCTACACACACCCAAAAAAAATATATGAAAGAATTATGTACTTCTTCATTTCCCAAAAATGTAAAAATGGTGCAGTAAATAAATCAAGTTGGGTGTAGATATCAAAAATCTAGTACAAGGCATAGAAATTACATGTAGGGTGTTTGGGCACATACTCCTGTTAGTGTGTATAAATGCTACTACATACCTCCATTAAGCCATAGGAGGAGGGGTTTTTTGGACGGCTGTGATTGAGCTTCAAAGAACCAATAGAAGAGGGCCCTTCCACGGTCTTGATTGACATTGATGTAGCCTGAGAAGTGTGTGATGGGTGGGTTTGAGGGCTGGCCAGGGAGATTTAAGACCCTATCAGACTCTTGGGATGCTTCAATGCTAATAAAGAAGCTAAGGTATGTGAGGAAGAGGAATTGACAGGTGGGCATGTTTGGATGCGCCATCTCTCCAAATTGGAATTGCATTTATTCAAGGATTAATAAAAGAGAGGTGGAATATAAATACTGGAAAGGTGTGAACGCGTTTGGGTGGGCCATGGTCTTTTGGGGAACATTTCCACGAGCGCACTTATTTAATACTCTGCCTGTGTATGGCACATGATACTCAGGCACTTAGAAATGGTAAATGTTGAATATATTAACTCAAGATAAACCGACCGAAGTGTGGAACCCACTCTATCTAAGTTACGGTCATGTAAAACAGATTGGTTGAATAATCCTAACCGTCCAATTAATGTCTAGCAATCAGATATTAATAATATTGAATAAAGATAATTTTTTTATTCATGACACACGTGAAATGTTACAAATAATTTGGACGGTTTAATTGTATAGTAAAGCTATATTTTTAATTAATTTCTAAGCGCCTGCCTATCATCTATCACACTCTTCCAGAGTAACGAAGTTTCTCTCTTTCACGGGCACCGCCGCTCAGTAAGACGCTGCATGATTCTCGCGAGATGGGCGGGAATTAAATAATCGCAACTTCTCGTGAAACGTAGCAATTCTTTATTGAGAGGGATTAGATGATATGGGAGCACCATTTCAGAATACACCCTGGTTTCGATATTGGACAGTGGGGCCCACTTTTAAGTAATCCAGACCATTGATCTGATTGAACATAGAATTTATGGGACCATACCCACAATTTATCAAGATCCCAGCTGCAAATCTAATACCATCTAATACACTCTAATCCCTTAAGCACGATAGAACCCTCAGATCAACAGTTCGGATCACTAATCCATGGGACCCACTTGCAGATAATACTGTGCGGCAGTAATCTGATGAATCTAAGCCGTATAATTCTTCCTGATCACCATAAAAAGGTACCTTCTCCTTAAGCACGTGCAGCTACACACAACAAATTGCAAGCAGGATTTATTTGATACTCTGGCGGCGTATGGTGCTTGATACACAGGCACTTAGACATGGTACACGTGATTAAAATTGTGTGACATGATACACGTGATTAAACCGACTAAATTGTGGAACCCACTGTCTTAGTTAAAATCTGGAAATCAGGTTGGTTGAACAGTCTTAACCTCTTACTCTCGGACACTAGTTTGTTGAATTAAGATCCTCGTTGGTAGAATTCGCTGAGTTTCATAAGGGGTGTGGGTTTCGAAACCCACCAGTGGTGAAATATCGACGCTGCTGACCGCATTAGTGGGTGCGTTGCATTAACTACTGAGTGGGCGGGTTGCATGGCTGACGAAAAAAAAAAAAAAACCATTGGATATATTTGTTTTTAACCGTCCAATATATTTTCACCAATCCGATAGTCAATAGCGAAGTGTGGGCCACAGTGTAAAACGGCCCAGATTAGAAAATCCTACATGTAATTGGTGCCACTTTCACTGTCAATAGCTTTGCTATCTGAGAATTTTACGCCAAATACGAACGAATGGTTAAGATCACCCGAGCAGTGAATATTTCTACTTTTAAATCATTTGTTGTCAATTTTCCTGTAAGTGATCAAACGGTTACGATCTTCTGATCAATGATATGTTTCTTTAACTGGAATTTTCTATTAATTATTAACCGTCCAAAAAAGCATGATAAAACATCCAAAAGCGTAATACCTGACAAGACATACACGAGTGGGACCCACTGCCAATGGAGGCACATCTAAGTGCCTCTGGATTGTGTACCATACATGTGGCTCATGTGTATAGTGATACATGTTCGGAAAACCGGCAGCCGAAGCGAATCAAATGAGTAAACCACCATGGCAATCACACAAGCAACAATCAAACACACACAAGAAGGCAATCCAAATTTAATGTGGAAAAACTTTCTCATGGGTAAAAAAACTTACGTCACAAAGCGAACAATCCACTATGATATTAAAAGTTACAAGAGATAGAAAAAACAAATCTCGGACTCTAGCTCTACAAGAAATCCCAAGTTACCCAAGCTTTTGCTCTTGCCCTAGAACTCTCTCAATCCCCTTCTAGGAAACCTGGCCCTAATGGCGAAACTCCTAGTCTCGCATTACACCCCTTCTATAGGCATAAAACCGAAATTAGAACCCTCTTGCGTAAAACCGTGCAAGACACCGACTCAAATAGGAAACAGGGTCAACCGGTTGCGGGCCCTTGTTGCAGAAGATTTGAGGCATCCGATTCCAACAATCTCCACCACGACTCCAATCTCCATGCAACATCTTGTCATGCACCATCTTCAATCTCTACTTTGTCGTCGTCATCATCATAGTTCCACCACTTCTCATGCCTCATCGACTCTATCCTTGCACATTCATCCTCCTTGCTCTTCTTATGTGACCCTTTGGCACTTGCCACATATAAGCAACTATGGATTCTGTTGCTAATCCTACAGCTCCACCAGGAATAGTGCTCCCAATTAACTTGTAAAGATTTCCACACCTTCGGCCCTTCATCCACATGAGTGCCCCCTTCAACACTTTACAACAATGATCACGACCGATGAACACACACTCTAGCGCCCCAGTGCAGCCTGGTTGTGGTCCGAGCGTGGGTTGTCATCCGAGTCCCGTTGGGATCAGTCGGGCTTCGAAAATAGCGCTCCAGTTGGTAGGGCCTGGGTGAGGTTAGTCCCACATCGGATGGATGAGTGCCTTGTCCCTGGGCTATATGTGGAGTTCTCACATATGGATACAACGCGTTTTGAGGGAAACCCCAAGAACAAAGTCGTGAGGCCTTTGGCCAAAGCGGACAATATTGTGTCCTGTGGTGGGGTTGTCACACTCACCCTTTCGCCTCGAGTGTACCAAGAGAAATCACATTGATCTTCATTTTGGGGACATGCTTCACATCTTCTAAGACTCGTTCGATCCCATCGAACATCCTGATGCGCACTGTACCAATACCCACCACCTTATAAGTGTAGTCATCGCCCACAAACACTGACTCATCACTATACTTCTTGTATGTCGTGAATGAACTCTGGTCAAGACAAACATGACATGAAGCTCCTGAATCTAAGATCCACTTTCTATCGTGAGATCCTTTGCCGAATACTAGTCAGAACTTCACAAAACTCGCCACCGTCCTCTGCAATATTAGCTCCCTCTCTAGAAGATTTACATACCTCTCTTGCTTCAACTTGAAATTTTGACAATCCCCTTTCATGTGGCTTTCCTGACCACAACTCCGGCACTTCACATTAGCTTTCCCTTTACCCTTGGCCTTAGATTCCGATTTCGAATATCCTCCACCATACTCAGAATTAGGGCTGAAATTCGGGCGGGTTCAACCTGACCGACCCGTGACCGACCCGACATTGGGTTGGGCTTGGGCAGGAAATATCAAACCCGATCTCGAGCTTGGGCTATGAAAACTCCAACCCGATGAAGTTTGGGTTGGGCTTGGGTTGAGGTCTCGGGTTGCCCGACCCAACCCGAACCCGATCTATATACAAGTTACTTATAATTTTGTTATACTTTAGTTAAGTAAACTTATAATGTTTGAAATTTGATATGTTTGAATTTAAAATACTTGAATGTTAAAATAATAATTATCATGTATTTTAGCTTATTTGTTTAGAAAAAATGAAGTTCTTTACAATAAATAACTATATATATATAATTAATAAAGCCATAGGTACAAAAAATAAGATGTGTATTGAAACATAATAAACTAACATAATAACGAAAATATAACCCGACTAACCCGGTCAACCCGACCGAGCCCGCTTGGGTTGGGCTTGGGTTGAGAATTCCCAACACGAGGTTGGGTTGGGCTGGGTTAGGGTTGAGGTATGGGAACCTTAGGTTGGGTTAGGGTTGAGCACCAACCCGACCCAACCCGCCCGACTTTCAGCCCTACTCAGAATTTCTTCCCCTCATAATCAGTGCCTCTGAGGAAGAACGAAAACCCACGTCACCGCTTTTCTTTCTCATCGCCTTCGATTGGAGGGCTGAGATAACGGTCTCGACGTTTATGGTCTCTCTCCCTACGCGCATAGAGTCCTTAAATGACTCATATGAATCTGTAAGAGAATTCAGCAGGATGCATAGCTTGATATTCATCCTTCATCGGCTTATCTATCTCTACCAACTTGTAAACTAGCTAATTGAGCGTGCTTAACTGGTCATCCACATCCGTACCCTTAGCCATCCTCAAGGTGAACAACTGCATCAACAAATATATGCGATTCTCTAGATACTTCTTGGAATAAACCTTCTCTAACTTCATCATCGTATCAGCCGTAGTCTTCTCCTTCGTGACATGATAGAAGACATCATCCGTAAGGCATAAACATGATCGAGGTTTTACCCTACTTGTCGAGTTTCGTCCACTCATCCTCTTTCATAGCCTCAAGTCGCTTTCCAAGAGCTTTTATTAAGCCCTCGCTGAACTGGGAGGGATTCAACCTTCACCTTCCATAGTTCGGAGTTATTTTTGCTGGAAAACTTCTTTACATCGAACATTATGCTTGATTCTATTTTCTCGTTTCAAATTCGAATTCTACTCCACTCCAACTTTAGTTTTGATACTACTTGTTGGAAAAACCGATAGTAGAAGTGAATCAAATGAGCAAACCACCATGACAATCACACAAGCAACAATCAAACGCACATAAGAAGGCAATCCAA
The DNA here is from genome assembly GCA_003013855.2 of Liriodendron chinense. NCBI lineage: Eukaryota > Viridiplantae > Streptophyta > Magnoliopsida > Magnoliales > Magnoliaceae > Liriodendron > Liriodendron chinense. The sequence continues at coordinate 2,850,849 of ML058484.1, read as the reverse complement.
ATTTTACTTGGAAAAACCCCCCATAGGAAAAAAAACAATGGCACAAAGTGAACAATCCACCATGATACCAAAAGTTACAAGAGATGAAAGAAACAAAACCCGAATTCCAACTCCACAAGAGAAATCCTAAGCTACCCAGGCTTTTTCTCTTTGTAACGACCCGAGATTTTCGACTCTCGTGTATAACACGACGGCCGAATTTCCAAGTAATTTATGGAATAACTAATTTGTCAAATAATAAAATATAGCATTCAAGCACAATAGCGGAAACAATTATCATCTTATTCTATCAAACTTACTACGTCATCATCAATGTTTAAATAAGGGAACCAACCAATATCCATACTGATTAATTAAAATATAAAACCATGTCTTCTCTTGAAGACTTATTACAATTCCATAAATGTATCAACTACTCAAAAGAAATATTTAATAAATGATAACATCAATTAAATTTCTCTAACATCGTCATCCGCCATGTAATTGTACGAACATCGAACTCTTTTCCTTAAAAATCGGGTTCAATACCTGGATCTTCACCTGCATAATTTAAATTGCGATTGGGATAGCGTTAAACGCTATCATAGTGGGGAATATTTCCTCCAAGACAATCAAGAATAATAATAACGGTATAGAGTAAACGCAAGCAGTATATTATCATTTAATCAGATCAAAACAACCAACTAAAAATCTTTGTTAATGCGATGCATGGAATGCATGCTCTGGCTAAGGCACCCTGGCTAGAATCACAATACATGAAGTGGGAGACTCTCTGTTACGACTTCATGCTAGCCACTAGTCACCAGAGGTTCTTGGGACGCACAAGCCCATAGTTTTGCCCGACCACGTGAGAAATGGGACGCTCATAGCCCAAATCTACACGTGACAGTGTACGGGAGAAGTAGGACGCTCTAGCCTATTCTCAATTCCGTACACCCACATGGAGCCAAGTGAATGCATGATTTTAGTTTCACCTTTATTTAAGTGTTTTCGCATACAACCGATTTAAATAAAACTCAATGGTCACTATGGGGAGTCGCAAGCAACCTAGCATAGGCCAACAGCACGAGATTAGTGTCCATAGCACCAACCCTGGCTCATGAGAATTTGTATACTATTAGTGTTCACTCATTGTCCCGTTTTATGATTTCATCATGTTCCAAAAAGCCAATGTTGTACATCATGACCAAATTCATTAAAATACTCATGTAATGTAAATGGATCTAATCAAGCATCATATACATGTAAGGATCCATTGACAAATAATCACTTCATTCTCTCAGTTAAGTCAAGATATATTCTTCCATCATGGACACCTCTCATGGGTTCCATCTCTCTACATCGAATAATTTTACCAACTTAGGGACAAAGAGTATATAATAATGGGATGTCTATATGATGATCTTATACACATATTTCATATCACAATATGAAAACCAATGTTATTTGTAATACATGGACTAAGAAAATAATGGCATAAATTTCACAAAGATAAATAACACAAATACACATGCTTCTTAGTCAAAAAGCTAAAAAAAAAGGAATCACATCACCATATAATGATATTCATTACAATTTCTACATTAAGCTTCATGTTATATGGATCAGCAATTCAAAACAAAAAAAACTTCACATGCCACAAAAGAAACTTATGATAATCATAATATTATTAATGAAAGGCTTGAAGGAAAATCCTCACCTTAGGATGGACTTAGAAGAAGAGGGTTGTAGAAGATCCTAGCCGCTGGAAAAATATGAGAACTCTCTCTCTCTCTCTCTCTCTCTCTCTAGGGCATGGAGGCTAGGGTTAGGAGAAGGATTTGGAGGTACGTAGTAGAAATATGGAGAGGGATGTGCACGCGAGATCTTGTGTAACAACTTCTTGAGGTGGGTTTCTTAAATCTCAATATTCGGATGATCTATGATCAATTCCAATCTGTTCATCTTATCAAGCTCGAAGAGTAGAGTCAGAATACGTAAATTTCTTGATGATCCACATTCTAGATTGGCCGATCCTTGAAAATGGCCTAACGGGTGCTAAAATGGGCTAGATCTCAATTAACGGTCTACACTTGATGATCAAGGCCCAAATTTTGAAAAAATATGTGGTCATGATAGGCAAATAATTGTACAAAGTTTAGTGGTTGATTGATGGTGAGAAATGCCTAGATCTGAAATTTCAACTTTTTGCGGAAAAGAAAGGGGCTGGCTTTGTGGTTCAACAGTGTAGGATTATAGATCGGGGTCCAAATTTTGTGTAAACTCGTAGTCATATGAGTATAATAAGTGGTCCAAATTTGAGAAGCGATTGATGGTGAGAAGTGGGTGAATCGAAAGGTTCAGTTTTAAAAAGAGTTGGTAACTCGCTAATTTCTAGAACGGGATAACTTCGCGCATAAGAAAGAGGATTATCAAGGTGGGGCACTCAAATCACACTATTGGTCCATGATAAAGACAATCCAATTCACTCATATGAAGAGAAATATTCGGCTACGACTAACCATCTACTTTCCTCACTCGATGGACATGAAAATCAAGGGTTAAGGGGCTGATTTGACAATCGGATCACTTCTATTATGATTTAAGGGCTGAAATTTGATGTGTATGGTTAATATGTGCCCAAAAGCTTAAATCCAGGGTTTTGCATGAAAGTGATCGTCAGAAACTATAATACTTAAAAATGGCATCTTAACTTAAGTTTAACTAATGGCATTTTCGTAATTATCTAAAAAGTGCGTGATTTTTTAAATCTGATCTTTCTACGATGTTTATGGGATCATTTTAAGCTACTTTTGTAAAGGGTACCCTATCGGATTTCCTACGGATGTCCCGCTATTCGCAAATCAACGGTAAATGCACAATAATTAATAAAAAATAAATTAAAAATGAATTTTTAAAAATTTTCAAATAAATCTCGAAAATCTGGGCGTTACACTCTTGCCCTAGAACTCTCTCAATCCTTTATAGGAAACCTGGCCCCAATGGCAAAACGTTTAATCCTACAATACACCCCTTTTATAGGCATAAAACCAAAATTAGAAACCTCTTACACAAAATCATGCAAGAGACCGGCTCAAATAGGAAATAAGCCGATTAATCGTGGGCCCTTGCTGTAGAAGATTTGAGGCGTTCGATTCCAACCATCCGAACCAGACATCCTGCGGTGTAAGCAACTAACTAGCCACTACTAAGAAATTGCAGCGATTGGATCATCCTAACCGTTTAATTAGTGGACCTTTTTTCTTTGAATGTGAACCAATGACTTTTGTCTTCCTATGCTCTAGATCTAAGCCCTTGTTTAAAGGGTCATAATCGTCAAAACATTCTTATATTCGGCTGGTGGACCTTCCCCTACTTGGACTATAAAATGAACGGTTCTGATCTAGTTCATGTATGCCACGTGCTCAACATTATACCATAACTCCAGTGCTGGTGCCTCCTACGTACACGTGACATGTATCTCGAATCGGAGCCATCCAAAGAGTGGGAGAAACTATAAGTGGACATGCCCTAAAGTTGCGCTGAAAGCGTGCACCTAACTGGCCGGTTGGGCCCGCATCCAGTGGACGGTTCGAATTCGACAAACAAAAGTACATTAGTCAAAGGTCAGGATTGTCTAATCAAATCTGTCCCTGGCCTTTAACAATCGACAAGCATCTCCCTATTTGGACGGTTTGGATTTTGAAGTACATGCCACGTGTAAAGCTGGGGAGTCCAAGTACTCTGGTTGCCGTACAAAAGCCCAGCAGCCTCTCAGTCTCCAACCACGTTCAGTGGTGGGAGAATGAGAGGTGGCTCCAATATGATGTATGTGTTTTATCCAATTCGTCCATCCATTTTTACATAACATTTTATTGACTGATCCAACAAATGAGGAAGATCTAAATCTCAGGTGGACCACACCACGTGAAAACAGTAGTGATTGAATGTCCACCGTTAAAAGCCTCCTAGGTCCCAGTGTAATGTTTATGTGACATCCAACCGGTTGATTAGGTCATACAGACCCGAATGAAGAGAAAAAAATAAATATCAGCTTCATTACAAAACTTTTGTGGCCCCAGAACAATTTTAATGGTGTTTGTTCAATCAACACCGTGTGGTCCACTTGAGATTTGGATCTGCCTCATTTTTCGTATGGTATCATAAAATGATCTAAAATAATGGATGGACGGCATGGATGAAACACATACGTCATGGTGGGCAAACAGAGCACCGACCAACCAGTTCAGGCAGTTGCATTTATTGATGCATAAGGTGGGCCACCGCTATATGAAGAGATTGGATGGCTGAAAAAGAATTGTTAGTGGTCCATATTCAACCTGAAAATAAATACTTATGGTGATTGGAGATACCAGATTTTGATCCATGGTGGGCTCCACCTTGTGAACGGCTACGATATCTCATAAAATTTCCAGGTAAGCAGGGGTACTGCGTGTGAAGAGAGCGCGCTTGCTTGGGGCAAGCGACCCTCTCAAAACACTACTTCTAGAGTTTCTCTAGGGCACCCGCAAGGGATACTACATGCGCCACACGTTCTGATGTGTCCACCGAACTCTGGTGGTCTATATTTTTCTCCACGTCATTACATAGCGGGGCCCACCTGATGTACGGATCCAATTTCATTCCAAACTTGTAGATATGTGTGTTGACAGTCGCGTTTGAGCCTGCAAATGTATAGCAAAAGAAACGTGTCTGGTCGTATGATGCGGACGCGGATTAGGTTGTGTTGCCCACAGTGTGGCGATGTGTTGGGTGCTGTGGGGCACAAACTGATTTATATATTCTATATCCATTCCATCTATGCGTTTTTAAATATTATTTTAGAGCATTTACCAAAAAAATAAAGTAGATCTGAATCTCAAGTGAACCACAACACAAGATACAGTGGGGGTAATGACACCCACCGTTGAAACCTTCCTAAGCCCACCATAATGTTTATATACCATCGAACCTGTTTATAAGGCTACAAAGGCATGGATGAATGGAAGAAACAAATATCAGATTGATCAAAAGCTTTTATAGGGCCTGAGAAGTTTTTAATGGCGGGTATTCAATCATCGCTATTTACTGTGGTGTGGTCCACTTAAAATTAGAATCTAATTCATTTTTGGGCTATAGCCATAAAATGATCTCAAAAAACATATGGACAGCAGTGGATATAAAATAAATATATCAAGGTGAGCCCCACAGCACCCAACACATCATCACAGCAGGCTGGGGGTGGTGTGGGCAACACCACCCGATCCGCGTCCGCGTGATGCACGGGGATGACCCATACTCTCAGCTCGTTCCGCGTCCGCGTGATGCACAGGAGAACGTTTGACTCAATCCAAACCGTCCAAATTTTGAGAAAAATGCAGAGGGGGGACGCAGATTCCCTGTGAAATGTTTTCTGCAGGAACTTCGGGAAGCTTATGTGGGGCCCACCGTGATGTTTTTGAAAAATCTACACCGGCCATCCGTTTTCCATATCATGTTAGGACATGGCTCCAAAAATACTGAAAATCCAAAACTGAAGTGGGCCGCACGACAAGGAAATGTGGCAAGGTAAATTCCTACCGTTGAAGTCCAAAACTTCTGTGGCCCCATGAATGTTTCAACGGTGGATGTTCAATCTTCTGTCGTGCAGATGATCTGAAAAACGGATGGACGGGTAGATTGGGTCATCCTTTGTTTGTTTATTATAGATGACTTACATTATTCATCTTAAGCGTTCATTTGACAGCCAACACTGGTCCAATTATTATCATTATTTTAGAATGACTTTTCGAATAGCACTCCTATACAGTGATGGCCCTGATTTGGACGGATTGGATCGATGTACTTCTCAGCCAGGCATGACGTAACTGGGTTCATGATTATGGACTGTTATGATTCAGAGATCCAACCGTCAATCCTATGGCCCCCATATTGTCGATGGACAAAAAATCTTGCACATGATAACATCCTTACCCTTCAATCAGTGGCCCACGAATATACTGGTAGAAAGAAAATACAGCAACGGTCGACATCCGAATAAAAACAAGGCTCAATATTTAATGGCCTGGATCTTCCAATCTTGGAGATCCTTTGGTGCATGGACGGTCCATAATGTATAGCATCTAGTTCCTCAACTTGTGTGAGTGTGCACATTAAACTCGGACTCAGATTCGGTAGTGACCCCTCCAGTACTCACGTAGGTGCTGTAAAAGCTCGGTGGCCCCCACCATGATGTATTTGTTTTATCAATGCCGTTCATCTTTTTTTTCAGTTCATTTCAGGGTGTGGGCCCAAAAATGAGGCAGATCCAAATCCCAGATGGACCACATCCGCATGCCGCAACTTCAGTGGATCCCTGACTGTGGGGCCCACCTTGATGTATGTGAATTTCATCCACGCCGTCCCTCCATTTTGCACAGATAATTTTTGAGGATGATCCAAATCTTAGGTGGACCACACCACAGGAAACACTAGTGATTAAATAACCACCATTAAAACTCGTACGGCCACCGGATGTTTGTTTACCATCCAACCTGTTGCTATGTCACAAGGGGGTGAAAAACCCCCCCTTGATGAGGGACCACACAAATTCTTACTTGAATCAACTTTTGTGCCCACAAGAAGTTTTTAAAATGGTCAATAACCATTATTTCTTGTGGTGGGGGTCCCCTGAGATACTATCTCTGCATTTTTTTTGTTTCATGCGCTAAAATGAGCTTTCAAAACGAATGGACAGCTTGGATCTAAGGCAAGTACATAAACGTGGGCCCCACATTCAGGGCCGTGTGAGGCTGGGCCCTGTCTACAATGAGGCCAATAATTGCAACAGCCCGGATCAACCAACGATGGGCCCCACACACAGAAAATCCAATGGGTGTCTGCGGGACGATCCACAATGTTCACTCTATAACGTGGCCCACTTTGGGGAGGACGTGGGCCACACAGTTAGATCCTCTCCGATCGTCTATCTCTGGGCCAACAATCAAACGGTTCAGATTGTCCAACGGCTGAGTGTGGGTCCCACCAAATGGACGTTTATTGATCACCAAACACAGCCCACATGTGGCCCGTTTACAAATCCGTGCCATCAGTGGGCCACAAGATCAGGCCCATCAACCAACCACCGCCTATCCCAAATGACCAACTACCCTCGGGGCATGATTCCACCCCGCCCCCCCCCCCCCCCCCCGCCCCCCCAAAACAAAGCACATCTCTTCATCAGAGCTAACAACAGCCACAACGAAAAAGCAATTCCACAATGAGTTCTGTAACCGCATCTGGATTCCCGCCAAATATTCCATTTCTCCGTACACAAATCTCAAGATCCCGCCTTTGCCCTTCCTTCAACCTCCCTGCAACCAGAACTAGACCCGATTTCCAGAGATGGGTCTTCTCCAAAACCGCCATTAGAGCTTCTGCACCTTCGGAGACAAAAGCTTCCGCTTCTTCTCCTGGATTGTATTCTTCTCAGACGTTCGATCTCACGGCAGAGAACGTGGATCGTGTTCTTGAAGATGTTCGGCCATACCTGATTTCCGATGGTGGGAACGTTGACGTTGTCTCCGTCGAAGATGGAATCATCTCTCTGAAACTCCAAGGTGGGTTCTTTGTTTTGTTTTGAATTCTGCTTATTTTGATTTGGGTTTTTCTGGTATTTGATTCTTTGGTTGTATTGGAAATGAGTTTTCGAGGGTTTCTACTGGGCGATCGGATCTCGCTGTTCATATTGATCTTTAAAGATTTTGGGGTGATTTGGATTGTGATTTTTTTGAAAATGGCTCAAGCAATTTGATTGGGGTGATGAGTTAGCTGCGGCTTGTGTTGGTTGTTGAGTTGGAGGAGAGGTTTGAATTCTGAATATGAGAATTGGGTTGTAGGAGAATTTGATTGAAATGATGAGTTTGTGGTGGTTTGTGCTGATTACTGCATTGGTGCAGCGGCTTGAATTGTGGAAGTGGGTCTTTCATGACGAGTTTGCTGGGGCAACTTGTATTGATTTTTGAGATGTTGGGGTGATTTGGATTATGATTTTGGTAATGGGCTCAAGAAATTTGATTGGAATGATGAGTTTCTGCGGCTTATGTTGGTTGTTGAGTTGGAGGGGAGATATGAATCCGAATGTGAGAATTGGGTTTTTGGGGAATTCGATTGAAATGATGAAGTTTGTGATGATTTGTGTTGATTATTGCATTGGTGGGGTGGTTTGAATTAGGGGAGTGGGTCTTTTAAGAATTTGATTAGAATGATGAGTTTGTGACAGTTTATATCGATTGCTGAGAGATTAGAAATCTGACTTGTGGAAATTGATTCGAACAATGAGTTCATGCGGAGAGATTTGAATTCTGATTATGGTAATGGGTTTTGGGGGAATTTGATTGTGACAACGAGCTTGTGTAGTTTGTATTGATTATTGACTTGGTGGGGAGATTTGACTTCTGATTATAGGATGGCTTTTGTGGGTGAAACATTGAATTCCAACAGTTTATATTGATCACTAGCTTGGTGGGGAGATTTGAACCCGTATTAAGAAATAGGCTTGTGACGTATTAGATTGAAAAATGATTTCATGCTATCCTATCTTGTTGCATTGGTTGTTTCTATGGGATTTTAGTAGGAAAGGATTTAGTATGCTAGTTATCTGTTTAGTTGATTTTGTGCCATTTAGATTCCAATTCTTTGACTATATTTGATTATTTGACTTGGCGGGGAAGACTCTAATTACAGGAAATGGGTTTTTGAGGGATTAGATGAGACAATGGAGTTCAGTTGTCTTCTTTGATTTGTTGCTTTATATTGGAATTTCAGGAGAAAAATAAACAAGTTTTCCTTTTGAGTTTTTGATTTGTCAGTAGTGGGATCATGTGGAGGAATGAATAGGGAATGTGGGTGGGTGGAATGGGTCCTGTAGAAAATAGGTGCTTAAAGGTCCTATTAATAAGTCATGTGTGTTTATGTTTGAAAATACTTGCAGAGGCATTTACTTTTTAGAGCATTGATGATTTTATTGGTGAAAGGCTGAAGCCAAAGAATACAAGAAAATCAGAAAGAAAAGAAAAGGCAAAACAGAAAAACACTTGTTACAGATCATCCCAGTTATCAAAGAATTGAGATGGCACGATGGCCGAAGATTTGACTGCCCACTCCTTTAGAAGATCTATGGCTAGATTACAAACTGCCTCAGCATTTCTTTTCCGATTCCTGAAACAACGGACGATTCCTTTCCGACCAAATTGATCAAATCCCAGCTAACAAACATAGACTGCCAAACCTTCTTTCCAACCTTCCCTTTACCCCCGCCTTGCCATGACGTGAGAAGAAACTCGATAGATGCCCGGCAAGACCCACTAGATGCCAAACAAGATAAAGCAACTTTCCCACAACTTCCTTGCAAATGGGCAGTGAATGAAAAGGTGATTTACTGATTCCTTATCTTGATAGCATAGAAGACATATATTTGGTGGAATCATATGCCTCTACTTGAGTACTTTATTTCTTCCCACTAACCAAGCTAGCACCGCCACCTTTGGAGGAGCCCCATAACTCCATATGAAAGCTGTGTGACTTACGCCATTAACGCTTGATTCACCATGGATCATGTGGTAGAAAGATTTACCTGAGAATTTAGCAGGACTTATCACGTAACCATCTCAGCAAATCCCTTTCGGAGACCAGGGAACAGACCTTAGTTAACATTTGTAGCAGGTTCAACAACTCAACCTCGATCTCATCCCGGTCGGGTAGGGGCAAATGACTTCTTCCCCTTGAAGAGAAAAAACACCTTGCCACCTTCATATTATGTTCATGCTGAAATCCCTACCAAATAGGGGAAAATCTCCTTTAGTTTTTAATCCCCTAACCAAATATCCTCCCAAAATCTTATCTATTTGCCATTCCCTAAAGAAAAGGCCATCTCTTCGCAAATTTTGTATTTTAATGAGGCTACCGCTTTCCATATGGACGATGCCCTATACAGAGAAGAGTCTTTTGTCCACCATGATTCCTCTTGAACCCCATACTTCCTTGATACTAACTTTCCTCCACAAAACAACCCTCATCTACCTCAAAGCTCCAAACCCACTTACCCAATAATGCTAAATTCATTTCACCCAAAACTCAAAGATCAACCATTCCTAAATAAAATGGCTTGCAAACTTTCCTCCCACTTCAAAACGTGAAATTTGTGCTTGTCACTAACCTCTTCCCATAAGAAGTCCCTTGTAATTTTTTCTAGCTTATCCAACATTGCTTTTGGACACTTGAATAAAGACATGAAGTAGACTAGAAGGTTAGACATGGCCGCCTTAATTAATCGTTAACCTCCCACCTAAAGACAAGTGCCTTCTCTTCCAACATGATAATTTCCTCTCAAATCTCTTTATTACTTTGTCCCAATTGTGCTTAGCCGGCTTTCCAATACATAGCGGTAAACCAATTCTCTTGAAAGACCGACTCCCAATAGTTTGCTTTTGCAGATGTTTACCTTTAATCATTGATACTACCTCAAAACAAACTAGCATCAACTGAAGATTGTCAACGTTTTGGTTGTCAGCTTCACAGAAATGTAAAGCATTATCTGCATATTGCAAGGGAGATATTTGTAATTGTGAGTTATCCCCTCAGAAACCTTGCACTAAGCCTAGCTCTGTTCCTTTTTTAATCATCCTACTCAAAGCTTCCATGACTACCACAAAAAGATATGGCGGAAGTGGATCCCCTTGATGCAACCCCGTAGTTGCTTGAAAGAAACCGTTTGGTGAGCCGTTTAGTAGGATCAAGAATTTTGCTAATTGAACACAAACATGAATCCACAACCTCCACTTCTCCATGCACCCCAATTGACCGTAACATGTAATTGAGGAAATCCTAGTCGACATGATCAAAAACTTTTTCGATGTCCAATTTGCACAGTATCCCCTTCATGCCCTTTCTATGACAAGAATCAAACATTGGACTGGTCCAATGCTCATGTTATCCAACCCATAGAGAATGTTGCAAGTTCATGCCTAAAACCTCTTAATTCACATGGTGTGGCCCACATGAGCTTTGGAATAGCATTAGTTTTGGAGCGTCCCTTATACACCACCGTGGGCTCCACACTGAACTATTGGTGGGCATCCCGATCCCAACTCCCCTGGTACTGTGTCCTACCTGAGCTTTGGAACAGCCTCATTTTTTGGCTTAGGATGAACAGGAGGCAGCACACCCGATGTACTGTGTGGATTTCATGCATGTTCCCTAAATTTCCTTGTCAGGCAGGTCACAGCATTAGATGATCTGATAAAACTGTCAAGTGTCCACATTCAATGTACACTGTGTGGACCGTCTGATTAGTAGACAGCCTGTTTTTCAGGCAAGGTGACCTACTGCAGGCTGGCCCCACCCACTCACTATGCTCGCGCGGCCATGTGGTGGTGTTTTTGGGCTTATGAAAACTCTATTTGCACATCTTGATTACTTTCAGTGTAGACAAGTCTTTTCTAACTCTACGAATGACCATACAGGGGCATGCGGGAGCTGTCCGAGCTCGACAACCACCATGAAAATGGGGATTGAGCGAGTGCTCAAGGAGAAATTTGGAGAAGCGGTCAAAGATATTAAACAGGTTTCCTGACGACCAACAAACAGAAACGACCGTTGAGGTGAGTACCCATTTCATCTGAAATAACTAAAGTGAAGTTGCATCGATGATTTTATCAAGCTGCAAAATTGCAGGCGGTGAATGGTCATCTTGACATACTGAGGCCTGCGATCAAGAATTACTGGGGGAAGTGTGGAAGTGATATCTGTGGACGGCGGAGATTGCCATGTCAAGTATGTGGGGCCCTGAGTCCATCGGGTCAGGAATCAAAGCAGCCATCAAGGAGAAATTCCAGACATTGTGAATGTAGTATTCACTGGCTAGGCTTGGAGCCTTTGCATGCATCCTCCCCAACTCAATACATGTATGTATGATACATGCGCAGACGCCTGTGCATTGATGTGCTTGTATACTGGTGCATTCCTCACACAGCTTACCTTTTATAATCAATTTGAATTCTCTCGACTGCTCAACTGTATTTTTGATCAGACCATTAATTTTCTTCATTTTTTTCATGCATTGGGTAATTGTTTCGGGAGGAAATGCTATTTCCAAGGAAATCAATTTTCCTCCTCTCAATTTCAAAGAATCCAAACAGGCACTAGGGATGATAATTCAAGAAGCCATATAATATCAATGCATGGGAAGGATCCACGATGTTCGTCGGGTGGTCCCGTCACTGAATTTTCCTTGAGTGTCGTAAGTCCAGCAGGCCGTTTACTAGGTGTACCACATGTGAACGAAGAAATGGACAACAGAGATGGCCTATGGTTAATGTGAATGTGCCACTCACCTGGTGAGTGGATAGTGCTGATTTCTTGGATTTTAGGGCACATGTACTGAGGTACCTGATGATGAACATCCTGACACCTCACACGCTGGGCCCATGGTTCAAAAACCTGAAAGCTCCACTCGATGTTCAGCCGGATCAGGTCGACTCGAACAACTCGAACTGAGTCAACTCAATTTTTAATTTACAAATTAAAATTATTAAGAAGGGAAATCAATATTAAAATATTTGAATAATAAAAGGAAATATAAGCCTATTGGTTAAGAGAGTTGCTGGACACCATGAAATGGAAATTTTTTAATTTTTTTTATTTTTTAAAGAAATATGGAAAGATATGGCCCACCGGAAACAATGGACATTTTTCACCACCAACAGTGAGATCCATATTTCTGTGGCTTGGGAACTGAAGGTCGTTGAAATCAGATGGCTTTTAATTTAGGGCGTGAATGTACTTATGGATCTGGGCCATCAATTAGATTGCCATTTGGTGAAAACCCAGAATGATTGGATGGCCACCATGCAAAAAGCACCCAACAATGTCCATCAACTGGACAGTCTATCCAGCTTGGGACCTAAATATCTGAAGGTTATAATTGTATCGACCATCGAATCAATGGACATCGTAGGCTACCAAGAGGTGGCTGTTCCAACCTCGGTTTCCGGCAGTGGCAACCATTCTAATGGATGGCTAGGACTACTTGCATGCCGATGTATAGAAGCTCCTTCTCTCTATAGCTGATAGGCCCCTAATCCAAAGGGGTTGTTTGGCTCCTGGAATCTTATGTTTGGGTCTTGAGAATAGGGGAGAAAGCGAATCCCCTTGGAATCCAATTCCAAAATTTGTCACTTTCATGATTCTTTGAGAAATGAATTCCCATCCAACGGTCATATTTTTTTGAAAATGATAACAACGTACTCTTTTCCAGCATCCAATACACAATGGATTCTTGGGAATATATTTCTCTAAGCAAACCCATCAGACATTCTCTTTCACTGGGAATATATTTCTAGAGATGCATACACGGCCCCTTCTAAAATCCAGGGAGCCAAACGGCACCTAATGTTTCATGGTGCCCCTGTTTCAGCAGCTGGTGTTCTATAAAAGCTGAGAATTGCAACTAGTTCTGTAGTTCTGATGGACCGCTAGACCATGCATGGTCCATGAGTCCCAACAGACCGACGGTCTGGATCACTGACCCATGGATGCCAAAATGAAAACCTCGAGGTTGAGGATCACATCATTCCTCTTCATATATAGACATCAACCTTTTTCATTTACATGATATATATAATCCCATAAACATCTCAATGTAAGTAGATGCAGAGACAATTCCACAAGAGGGTTAGCTATGCTTCCATTCTCATAAGGGCTTGTGACGGGCTGTTGAAGATCGGATTCACAAGATTGCAGGGGTGCTTGCTATAGTTTAAACAACAAAGAAGCAATGATAAGCATGAACAAATCCAAAATATTAGAGATTCATCAAGTGGGCCCACTCCTGATTTCTCCACTGAATTCGACATTCGAGAGATCACCACCACTCATCTAGCTCCTCCGAGGCCAACGAGGGGTCTTTGGCTTTGTCAATGTAGTTATATTCTAAGGCAATGCAAAATAAAAAGAATCACATTAGTTAATATAACTTCTATCTAGGGGGAAAGGATCAACTGATGATCACCACCATTGGCAGAAGGCATAGGCCCACGCCCAAAAAACTGATGGGGGACCCTGGTGGGTTTTCCATAGGCCTCCATTAGTTAAAGCATTTAGAGAAGATACACATGCCTATGAGGCTCCTTAATCATATTGCATATCCTAGCAAAAGAAATTAAAAGAAAAAGAGCAGAAAAAAAACTACCTCATCAGCTAGAAGCTTTTAATTTTCAAGCCGTCTTTGTCGACTGGGGGGGTGACGGCGGCACTTCAGAATATCTTCCAGGAGCCTTGAAAAACAATAAGAGTCTCAAGGAAATAACAACATAAGCCTCCAAAAAATAGTCTGGAAGGATCTGTGCCAACAATAACAATAACTGCAAAAGGAAATGACTGAAGAAGGTGATATACCTTGTGTTTTTGCTCCTGTTTTCCAAGTATTTCACCTGAAATCTCAACCAGAAACAAGAATGAATCCACAACATTAAAAAGATTCACTGCTGAGTGGGTGGGTCGAGTATTTATGGCAGAAAATAATTAGCTTGCCTCCAAAGCAAGAGAATCAGGAATGATCTTGATCTTCTCCACAGTGAGAATGCTGTTCACATTTTATAGATCATGCTTTTAGATATTTTTATAATGCAGCTAGAGTCAAAGTGTCCAAAATAAAAGGCAAGCACATATTTTCACAATGTGATGGTTTTCTAATATGTTCTCACACCAGTACGGCCCCGACAACCTATTTTACTAAATGGGCATGGCACTGGGTGCATCAAGGTAGTGTTTTCCAGCCTTTTCGTCCCCAAGTCACAAACAAGATAAAATGGTCAAGGCATCCTACGGCGTATGGTACCATTTCGGTGCCAAACATGATTTGGCAGTATTGTATATTGACACCCTTGGGAGCCACGACATCCCAAACATGCCCCAAGTCTCGGACAGATTGCACACGGTCACGGATCATGCTTTGAATTATAGAGATTATTGTTGCATAAATGATTGAAACTGTTGGAAACGGACGCCGCAAATCATGTTTTACAGAGGCCACTGGCCGGCCGGTCACAATGAAAACTAAGGCAGCCAACTCGCTGGACTCTTTTTGGGCTATCCGACCGGTCGGCCGACCGGCTGGCCGACCGGCTGGTATGGGTGTCCGACGGGTCGGACGACTGGTCAGCAGTCTCCTTGTACGACGCGGATTCTTGCGCGGTTTGCGCGCAAGAGGTTTCTAATTTCGTTTTTCTTGCTTGTTTAAGATGGATTTCGAGATTAGAGGTTTCTAAGGTTGCAAAGGGGATTGAGGGAGCTTCTATGTGAGAGAAAGAGCTTGACGAAGATGTTTTCTTCTTAGGTAAGCTTGGGATTTCTCTTGTGGGCTTGGGTTTTGGGTCTTGGGTTCCATCTCTTGTAACTTCTGAGATTATAGTGGATTGGTGTTGCTTTGTGCCGTGGTTTTTTACCCGTGAGGGGTTTTTCCACGTTAAATTCGAATTGTGTATGTGTGGGTGATTGCATGCATTGTAATTGCATTGTGTTGCTTGTTTGATTCAATTGGCTGTTTGTGTTCGGCTTTGCTTCCGCTGCCAGCCCTCCTATCCCAACAACTGGTATAAGAGCGATTGTCGGGGTTGTAGCAGAAATTCGAATATGAGACAAGAGCATGGCATTAGGCATGAGGTTCGACATAGAGAAGTATTCGGGGAAAAACAATTTTAAACTTTGGAAGGTGAAGATGAAAGGCCTTCTAGTTCAGCAAGGATTGCAAGATGCGCTCCTTGGAGAGCGACCAGAAGCTATGAAAGAAGGAGAGTGGAGGAAGATCGATGAAAAAGCCAATGTCTCAATCCCGTTGTGCCTGGCAGATGAGGTCCTATATAACGTCATGAAAGAGAAGATTGCGGCTGCAACATGGGCGAAGTTGGAGAATATCTATGCGAAGAAATCTCTTGAAAATCGCATATACTTGAAGCTTCAGTTGTACAACTTGAGGATGACGGAGGGGGTCGATGTTGAGAGCCATATCAGCAATTTCAATAGGCTTATTTGCAAGTTGATGGATGTAGATGAGCTAATGAAGGACGAGGATCAAGCGTTTATCCTGTTGAATTCTCTTCCAGAATCATATGAGTCGCTCAAGGACTCTTTTTGCGCAGGTAAGGTAGACTATTGGCGTAGAAACCGTTATCTCGGCCCTTTAGGCGAAGGCGATGAGAAGGAAAAGCGGCGGCGTGGGTCCCTTTACTGATGAGGCACTGGTTATGAGGGGGAGGAATTCTGAGTGGGGTAGAGGATCTCTGTCATCGAGATCTAAATCAAAAGGCAAGTAAAGGCACAAGGTGAGATGCTGGAATTGTGGGGAAGAAGGGCATGTGAAGATGGATTGTTCGAATCCTGAAAAAGGCAGGAGAGATTTGGAGATTCTTTTAGGGAAGGAACCAATACCGTACAGGATGGTGGTGACGGTTGTGATGTATTGACTGTATCCGGCATAGAGCCTCTTGGTGGAGAGTGGCTATTGGATTTAGGGGCATCATGTCATGTATGTCCTGACCGAAGTTCATTCATATCATACAAGGTGTATGATGGTGGATCAGTGTTTGTGGGCGATGGCTATGCTTGCAATGTGGTAGGGATTGGTTCGGTGCGCATTAGGATGTTCGATGGAGTTGAACGGATCCTTGAAAGTGTGAAGCATGTCCTTGAGATGAAGAGGAATATGATATCTCTTGGTGTACTTGAGGCGAAAAGGTGCAAGTTCATCGGCTGCGATCGGTATTGTAAAGTGGTGAAGGGAGCACGCGTGATGATCAAGGCACGGAGGTGCGATAATCTTTACAAGGTGATCGAGAGCAGTATTCATGGTGGAGCTGCAGGATTGGCAGCGGGATCCACGGTTGCTCAAGTGTGGCAAGAGAAAAAGGGCCACATGGAAAGAGCAACAAGGCGTGTGAAGATGCAAGGATAGAGTCGATGGGGCATGAGAAGCGACGGGACTATAATGATGACGAAGTAGAGGTGGAGATTGTGCGTGACAAGGTGGTGCATGGTGATTTGAGTCGTGGTGGAGTTGGCTGGAAACGGACGCCGCAAATCATGTTTTACAGAGGCCACCAGCCGGTCGGTGGGGGTGTTCGGCCGGCCGGTCACAATGAAAACTAAGGCAGCTAACTCGCTGGACTCTTTTTGGGCTATCCGACCGGCCGGTAGGGGTGTCCGACCGGTCGACAGTCTCCTTGTATGACGCGGATTCTTGCGCGGTTTGCGTGCAAGAGGTTTCTAATTTCGTTTTTCTTGCTTATTTAAGGTGGATTTTAGGATTAGAGGTTTCCAAGGTTGCAAAGGGGATTGAGGGAGCTTGTAGGTGAGAGAAAGAGCTTGAAGAAGAGGTTTTCTTCCTGGGTAAGCTTGGGATTTCTCTTGTAGGCTTGAGTTTTGGGTCTTAGGTCTTGGGTTCCATCTCTTGTAACTTCTGAGATTATAGTGGATTGGTATCGCTTTGTGCCGTGGTTTTTTATCTGTGAGGGGTTTTTCCACGTTAAATTCGGATTATCAATGTGTGGGTGATTGCATGCATTGTGATTGCATTGTGTTGCTTGTTTGATTCAAGTTGCTGTTTGTGTTCGGCTTTGCTTCCGCTGCCGGCCCTCCTATCCCAGCAGAAACAATCATATTTCTTTACCTTGGGAGTGCCTGATGTTTCAACATATAAAACTGCCATTGTGACCCGAAGATTCCGTCTTCTTATATTGCACCTGATTGAAAAAATGAGGAAGTCATACAACATGAAATGTTTATGGTAACAAATGTCACATGGAGCAAGCATATATATGCATTGTTGTCTGTTATTTTAGTTTATTTCCATTTATTTTTAGCCTACTTCCCCTTTTCTAATCCACGAATTGAAACATGATGGTTTTCTTCCCCTTTTACTTGGACGTTATTTGCTTGCACTTGTGGACCGATTTCTCAAGATAATTGTTCATGATGCTCAATTCAAGAAGCATGATGCTAATGGAAGCAGATTGCGTACTGAGTAAACTGTGGGCCCCACTGTAGATGAATGTGTCTTATCCACGCCATTTTTACAGCTCATTTTACGTCATGAGCCCAAAATTGAAGCATATTCAAAGCTGAAGTGGACCACGCCACAGGAATCAGTGGGGATAATGACATCCACCATTGAAACCTTCCTAGGGCCCACAGTGATCTTTATTTTTCATCCAACCTGTTCATCAGGTCATACCGACATGAATGAAGGGAAAACACAAATATAAGCTTGATACAAAACTTGTGGCCCCCAAGAAGTTTTCAACGGTAGGCGTTCAATTAACACTGTTTCCTGTGGTGTGGTCCACTTGAGTGTTGAATATGCTTCAATTTTGGGCTCATGCCCTAAAATGAGCTGTAAAAACGTCTGGACGGCGTGGATAAGACACATACATCTATGGTGGGCCCCACAGAGTTTACTCAGTATGCTCTGACTACTGAGTTACTCAATATGCAATCTGTTTCTGATGCTAACCTAATGAAATGTATGGACTGATATGATGCAAACCCAATTGAATGTATGTATGAGCTGATTCACACTAAATCATGATTTTGTGTCTTTATCTTGCTCTTATCTTTCTGCATATCAGCAAGCCTTAAAACAAATGAATGCGAAAACATCAGATAAATACACCACATTGAATTCCCAAGGATAATAACCTGTTTCTGGAGGTTGATTAAGAATTTCTTTTCATAATCCCAGGTGCTCCGCATGAACTGCTTTGGTCGGGACCTTTAGTTTTAGATGAATCTGAAATATTGGCAAGCAATCTATCAAAAGTGGCATATTTAGTACAGATAAACTTATTGCAGAAACCACTGCTGACAGAGTTTACAATAAATTAGACATTTAAGGGCCTGTTTGGTAGATGCTTGAAAATAAGTAATTTCATTTTAGTTAATCATAATTATGTATTAGAGATAGTTCCATTATCGCTAACATAACTTTCATTAACTAAAATGAGATGAATCAATTTTCAGCTTCCACCAAACCGGTCATAATAATATAAGGAAAGCTAAGAAACATCGAGACTAGTGGATAAAACATGGTAGTAGTGGAAAACTTGAGGTTCATAAATCCTCCAAAAACAGCACCCACAACTTCCAAGTAACTTTTTTCTGGTAGGTAAGCTGGGCTTGAACCCAAGACATCAAAGTTGTAGAGAAGAGTGCTTTCAAACCAACAACTTCAAGTAACTTTTTTATTCCCTCTTCATTCAAAACAAACCAAATACTTACCACCGGGAAAGAAATCAGTGCTTGAATAATGTTCCAAGAACACAAACGTGATTCAGCTCTTTAGCTGGAGAAGATGTGAATAGGTCATCTCATTGTGTAGGAAATACCCTCCTTTTTTTTTGTTTGGATAGCAAGCAAGAAAAGACTCTTATTATTAACCTAGGGCAAAGCACAAAAGAAATATAAATAAAAGAGAAAGGGCAAAAGCCCACACCTTGGGCCAAGGACAACTGTCCATGCCCTGGGATAGGGAGGAAAAGAAAAGGGAAAGAAGCAGAAGAGTAGTCCAAACCCCAGGCTAGGAAAGAAGAAAAAGAAAAGGAAAAATCAAATAAGGCAAACTAACTTGCTAGCAGGGATAATGCAGTTGGCAGCATGCAAATGAGCACTAGCTAACTTCAGAACAATAGTCTTATGATGCTGTTTAATAAATACCAATCTGGCACCTAAGGTGGGCTATTAAGGAGTGCACCCAGCAGGCAGGTAAACAAGCGCGCCTCCCAACAAGATGAGCTCGGGATGGAGATAGCAAAAAGCACTTCCTCATTATGGTCTTCAATAAGGGCACCTGAAATATGCAGAATTAAGCGTAGAGATGCTGAGAAAGACTGTTTGGAGGCTTTTATCTCTCGGCCCATGCACGTCTGTTGTTGAGATAACTCCCAGATGGCTTTTGAAGAGGGCGGGAAACAAAGGAGACTAATCCTAGAATCATCAATTCCAAAACACCCTCCTTTTGATGTAACATTGTTAGTTCCTTCTTAATAAGATTTCAGCCCTCCTTCCCTGCCTCCCTTCTTGAATATATCTTGTTGGAATAAACTCGAGAAGCAAACTCTAATAAACAAAAATGAAAAAAAAATGAAAAAATATGAAATCTCACAACTGAATATGAAAGCGCGAGGAAAAATAATCTGAAATTTCTACTGAGGTGAGGCGCGGATAGTCGCTTTCTTTGAGATAGTTTGCACCCGTCGGTTAGTATGACTAATGCAATAGGCTCGATGATGCTCTACCATAAGGATACAACGCCCAGTGTGGTCATTTCTCTAGCGTGCACAAGCTGGGGATGAACCCAACACCATAATAGTAATTTCGTATGCCCAGAGAAAAGGTTAAAAACAAAAAAAAAAACAGATTGTTTTGTTTTGTTTTCTGTTCAGAGATGTTGATATGTGCAGGAACGTAGTGTGTTCAAAGCAAACAAAGCAGGACCCTCTTATAGACCCGGGGACTGGTTGTTTCCACTAGGGCCTTAACCACGAAACGGTCAGGCGTTTCTTATAATTACCAGAGACATTTGATGGGCCAGTCGTTATGGACCTGTTTCTCATAATGAAAACGGTCTGATTTAATGAGCCACATCAAAGTCCATATTGGGACCTCTATAAAAGGTCCAGATCAAGACACCCAGGGGCTGAATATGTGATGTCGACATGTAGGGGAGAGTAGTGCAACCCTGCCAAAGAAGCTAAAGAAGGCTCTTAAGTGGGTCACCATTACATTTGGGTGCGTTTGGACACACTATTGAACTGAATTGCAATAATTAGTCTAAGACTTTCAACCTACCAACTTGTGATTTCCTTAGCATTCACAAACGAAATATGGAAAAGAATAAATGAGGGTGTGCTTGGTTTTGCCGAGAGCTGGACACCAAGCCGAACCAAGTTGAGCTTGGCACAACTCGCCTTGATTTGACCAGCAGCCTACCCCAGTTCAAGCCTGACTGGCCAACTCGGCTCCGTCAGCAGCTCGAGCCGAGCTCGAGCTCGAGCTTTTGAGTCGAGTTGAGCTCGGGCGTTTTCTTTTTAGTTTTTATACGGGCGAGCCCTCTTTTTTTTTAATATTATATATAAAATATTAATTAAGTTATATATATAATATTATATTATATAATTAATTTATAACTCGAGATGAGTCGAGCCAAGCCAAATCGAGTTCAATTCAGACCGAGCCTCGAGCGGAGTCGAGTCAAGCTCGAGCTCGGCTCGAAATTCTTCCGAGCTAAAAACATTAGCTCGCCTCGACCTGAACCCAGCTTTCGAGTAGAGCCAAGTCAAGCTTATCTGAGAGGGGCCAAGTGAGTTAATCGAACTAGTCTCAGTTTGTGTCCAGCTCTAGTTGTGCCAAATATGATGATATTTCATAATGACCAAATAATCATGAAATATCATGCGATTTGGTGCATCCAAACGCACCCAAATGCACCAGAAATCAATAACTGAAGATTGTACCATGAACATAGTAAGAGTACAAAACAGCTGTACGAGAACACAGCATCGAAGATAGAGAGCACAAGCAATACCTTGCGAGTCAAGCAAGCATGTCACTGCCTTTTCTTCATGTTCAAGCTCGCCTGCCACATTTTCACATTCCAAATCTCTCACCCATTTGCCGAAATCGTATAAGAAATTCGAGTAAGGCATCTACGCAGATTCGTTAAACCAGGTCTCAGGATGTTTGATGTACTAGACTCATGCAAGTGTTTGGGATGCGTTTGGATGCATCACTGAACTGAATTGCTATACTTGCAGCATTTTAATTACCTTCCCCACCACTCAATTGCGAGACTAGGCTCCAGATTGCAATTATGTTTACGCTAAGTTGAATTTGAGACGAACCCAACTGCTATTCGAAGGCTTACTTCTCCAATGAACTGAATTTCCACAATTTGATTCTGTTGTGCATCCAAATGCAGACTAACAAATTGAGACCCATTTGAAGTTTCAATTCTTCAACTATCAACATGCATGCTAAATTCATCTATTTGTTGATGATATCGCATCAATCACTGTCCAATTCCTTATTTTCAAGTCCCATAAACATCAATCCTTGTTCAAATTCCCTGCATTCATATACCACATTCCAAATTGCGATTATATTACTTCTAAGTTGAACTCGAAACAAACCCAACTGCAATTCTGAGTCATACTTCTCAAATGAACTGAATTTTAGCAATTTGATTATGTTGCGCACCCAAATGCGATCTTCCAACTTGAGACCTACTTGAAGTTTCAATTCTTTGACTATTGGCATACTAAATTCATCTGTTTGTCGATGATACTGCAACAATCACTGTCTAGTTCCCCATTTTCAAATCCTACAAACATCAGTGATCAATCCCAGTTCAAATTTCCCAGTATTAAAAAACCACCTTCCAAATCATTCAGCAAGCAATCTGAATTGGCCTTCCAAATTGGCATTATGTTGCTTCTATGTTGAATTTGAAATGAACCCAACTGCAATTTGGAGGCATACTCTCAATTGAACTGAATGTTTGTGATTTGATTCTATTGTGCATCCCAATGTAGACTTACAAATTGATACCTACTTGCAATTTCCATTCATTTGTTGTCAATGTGCTAAGTCATCTGTTTGATGATGATACTGCATCATCTCCATTTTATCAAGTACCATATAGATCAATCCCAGTTCAAATTCCCCATCTTCAAATCTTGTCTTCCAAATCATGCAGCAAGCAATCCGAATCAGACTCACACTGCTGTAGTTTCATGTTCTGATTCAGCATCTCCAACTCTTCATAAACTATATCCAAATGAGGACTGGTTCTTTCACCAACAACAAAACTGCAAACCTGATTTCTCACTTCAATCCAACTCCTCCCCGCCTCTTTCTGATAACCCAACCCTCTCATCGAAATCCTCGTTGCTGCAAATTCTCCCCAATTGCCATCAGCAGCGTAAATATTTGAAAGTATGACATAAGTAGCAGCCCCTTTTGGTCTTAAATTCAAGATCTTTTCGGCAGCCAGTTTACCCAAATCCATATTTCTATGAACTTTGCAAGCCCCGAGAAGTGCGCCCCAAACCGATTCATCAGCTTCAAAAGGCATTCTCTCTATCAGATCGTAAGCCTCCATAACTCTCCCAGCCCGTCCGAGCATGTCCACGATGCACCCATAAATCTCTTGATCTGGAACAATGTGGTAATCGATACCCATCGAAGCAAAATACTTCAAACCTTCATCAATGAGTCCGGAGTGACTACAAGCACTTAGAACGCCCATGAACACAACATGGTCTGGTTGGATACCAGAACCAACCATTCGATCAAACAGCTCAATCGCCTCCCTTCCATATCCATGGGTCCCATAACCAATCATCATCGATGTCCATGAGACCTAGATCCTTCTGTGGCATTTCATTGAAAATCCTACATGAATCACCTATGCTTCCACACTTCGAGTACATATCCACGAGCGCATTCGCCATAGCTAAGTTCCCGCCAAAACCTCTTTGAATTATCGCTCCATGAACCTGTTTCCCAGCAATTCAAAATCGCCAGATTCGCGCAAGTGGAGGCAACACTGGTAAATGTAAAGCAATTTGGATCCAAATCTTGTGAACTCATTTGAGAAAACAGCTGCAATGACTCGTGGGACCCTGTTTCTTTCAAATCCAGCTATCAGAGTATTCCAAGTGATCAAATCTCGTTGATGCATTTTGTCGAAATATTGCTTTGCATTCTGGTAAGCACATGCATCTGCAATACATGTCCACTATAGAATTTGCAACAGGGAGATTGAATTCAAACCCATATTTACATGCAGCAGCATGAATCTGCTGGCCGAGAATCAGAGACCCAACTGAAGCACAAGCTCTAACCTGTGATTGAACAGCTGAATGGATTCAGTTCTACACCATCCTGTTAGAATAGTGAAACAGCAAAGGTTGCAGCATTCAGATCGTGAACTGCCATGTTTGGATGTACACAGAAATTGCATTTCTGGCGGACTCTGGTTTGAGCTGTGGCCAATATCCATTTTTTCCATCCAACCCGCCGCAAATTGCAATTCCACTCATAAAATTAGTTGCCTTTCAAAAAAAATAAAATAAATAAAATAAAATTTGCAATTCCACTCATTTCAAGTAGGCTTGAAATGGGTGGGCTATAATGTGTCTTTTGTGAAAATCAATTTTGTAAAATTGCATTTTGAAAATGTCCAAACAGAACCTTATCAATGGTAATTCTGTATTTGTAGGAATTGCGACTGAGTGAAATCTAAATATCCAATGATGATCCTCCTACTGGTTGCAAATTCAAAACGGCCATGATACGCAGTGATTGGGCTTGATCACATGATGTCAGCATGATCCAGGCCGTTCATGCTGTGGGCCCATGATGGGGATGCCATGGCCCAAAATTCACTCTGATTGGACGATCCTAACCGTCTGATCAGAAGACTTTAGCTGTTGAATATAAACACTTGCTCAGTTTTTCTAAAGCGTCCATTTGTTGGCCATTGATCGGAGAGATAAGATCGTACTGGTTGGAATGATTTATAGGGAATGGCATGTCCTAAGTGGGACCCACCTGATGGGGCAGCGTTCCGTACAAGTGGAACCGATTTTCAATCATCCAGACCGTTCATCTGCTGGGCCTGAACATCAGATGAGGATGGACTGAAAATATCGTCTGTCGAGCAAGCCAGCCACCCATATGATGGACCTACCCTTATCGCATATTGACCATCAGCCATATTTTCATCTCAACCGTCCATCTGCAGGCCGACTCTCTGACAGGGCCTGCCAATAGGAGGTTTCCTTGAGCAGCACCCATCCATGATGAGGCCCACCATATGAACGATGCCAATCACTGAAATGACTCACCCAATTGACGAAAATTCTCATATGCAACTAGTTGGACGGCTAAGTTACGGTCCACCCAGTGCATCAGTGCCAAATGTCATGCGTGTACAAAATCCAATCCGTCCAAAAGGTGGACCACAAGATGGAGATCACCTTGATCAAATTATAACTGATCCGTCCTTCAAGTGGGCCACATGTGTCTTTACAAACAGTTCAATGGCCATCTATTGTTTTTCTACAGTTGAGCCTACCTGGCAAGCAGATCTGACGGATTTTTGCACTAGCTGTTCTTCATGGAGGGGCCAAGCTTTTGAACGGGTCTGATGTGGTATGCATAATTGCCCGTTTATACTTTTGTTCCCAAATAGTTGTATGTGCAGGAGGAAAATGGGCCTGGCCCAGCACAAAAAATACAGTCTCGGCCCCCAAATACTCAGCCCACTAATGTAAAAAAGTTGGCGTGGGCCCAGGCAACTTTCGACAAGTCCTGGCAACTCGTCCGAGTCGACTCAGACCCAATCCGGTTCAACACCACGAGTCACTTTGCCAAGCCATACCTGACTTAGCTGAGTCGAGTCAATTCACACTCAATTCAAACGAGTCATGACGTGACTCATAACTGGACGACTGGGTTTCAATTGCCAAGTGACTTAACCATGCTTTAGACAGATGCAAGCCCAAGTCAAGCCCAATTAATTACAGGGCCCGAGTTAGCTCAGCCCAAAATGGACTAAGCACAGGCTAGGTGAGCCTGACGTGAATTTACACAAGGCTTGAACCTATTGGCTTAGCCTCTGGACTGTGTTTGGGCTTAGAGAGTATGGCCCAATAGGCTTTTAGGGCCTGCCGGGCTCTGGTCATTCTAGCCCGACCCTACCTAACTTAATGTGTGCATGTGCACTATTCCATCACTTACGCAACACATGCATCTTGCATGAAGACCGTCGCTTTTCAGTTTTCTAAATGTATGTTTCTTATGCGTGTGTGGCCCACCAGATCAATGGATGGATTAGGAACATTCACCTTCAGAAATAGAGATTTGATCAATGTTCTGGTCAGGCCAGTTTGGATATGCCCATGTGACTCGTCCGAGTTGACTCGTATTCGGTCCGATCCAATCAGGTTCCACACCACGAGTCAACCCGACTCAGTAGAGTCATGATTGGACTCAATACGAGACAACTCGGTCCTAGTCACCGAGTCTTGAATACTCAGCCACCCAACAAAGGATATTTCTGTCATTTTACCTGAAGCATCCGTTGAAAGGCTCGGATCCCAGCATACCCGTCCCCTCTCCTCGTATACCCGGCAATCATGGTCGTCCATGTCACAGAAGTCCTGGCCACCATCCCATCAAACACCATGCATGCATCATCCATGCCACCTCCACAAGTTGCATACACGTCCAGGAGCGCATTGCCCACATGCATGCATCCATCCACACCATGCTTCATCGCCACCCCATGGGCCAGGGCCCCACGTGAGCCACACCCCATGCCCTTGCACGCCTTCAAGACACTCGACAGTGTGAATGCGTTGGGACCCTGGCCCACCTTGATCATGTCCCCGAACATGGCCCATGCATGTTCATGGCGGCCATGTGACGTGTACCCTGCGATCATGGCCGTCCACGTGACCACGTCCCGTTCGAGAGTTTCGTCGAACACATCGCGTGCTTCCTTGAGCAGCCCCTTGTCGGTGTAGAACTTGATGAGTTGGGTGGCTGGGATTGGAGAGAGCTTTGGTGGGGTTGTGGGCTTTGATTGGGCAGTCAGATTGAGGGCTTTGGGAAGTGGGCTTTTCATTATGGGAGGCTTGGACGGTTATGATATGTCGGAAGCTATGTCTTGGAATGGATTGAATGGTTGAAAGACTTCAGGGACAATTTGGTCATTTTCAAATCTTTATAGACCAAGTGCTGGTGGGCCTCTGTCTTCCAAAAAGCGTTCCTGGGACCACTCAATCAAGTGGGCCACTTTTTCCTTGATCGGAGTCGCACCTACCCATATCTCAGCCATTGATCTCTGCCGACTGCCATTGTGTAAAGAGCCACGATCTGGTGGTATCGGTACCACCGTAAGCTTACGGTGGGACCGGCCAGGTGTGGGGCCCACGTGATGTATGAAGGCCAACCAACTAGAAAATCGGACACGTCACTTCAGATTACCCCCCACATGCCAAAAATCAGGCCGATCCAACTTTCAGGTGGGCCACAAGTGTGAGATAAGATACCCACCCTTGAATTTCTCGTGGCCCACCTGAATTAAAAAAAGGCCTGATTTCTGCCCTGACCCTTCCTACAGGCCAGAGGAAGGGACAGAACGGTCATTATTTAAAAAAAAAAAAAACATCGTGGGCCTCTGCGCAAATCAAGGGTGGAGATTCCCTCCCAACTTACTACCCGTGGTGTGGCCCACTAGATTCACGAATCAGTATGATTTTTATGATTTTTAGGTATTATGTACTTGAGCATCTGATGGACGAATTGGATTTCATTTATGCACAACGTTGAGCCCACACTAACCCGTACCATAGTAGCTTAGTGTGATCCGGTACCACTCAAGTGCACCCATGAAACAGGTTATACACCATGCTCGGGCCCACTTTTCAGTGATCCAAACCGTTGATACGATGTTCCTTCCATCGTATGGTCTATATGCCAAAAAAAAAAAAAAAACCAAGATAAGTTACTTATGGCATAAGTAGCTTATTCAAAGTAACTTACAATCCAAACGCCCCTAAGCCAGATCTGATGGGACCTAAACTACCTTTTGGCCCACACTGCTCCGTATACGGCTCTAGCTAGGACCTAAACTACCTAGGACAGTGCTCTGTGGGCCCCCACTATGACATATGTGGTTTATCCACACCATCCATCGATTTTCCCAAATCATTTTATTGCGTGTGCCCAAAAACGAAGCAGGTCTAAATCTCAAGTGGACCACAACACAAAAAACAGTAGTGATTGAACATCCACCATTAAAAAAATCTCGGGGACGATAAAAGTTTTGGATTAAGCTAATATTTGTGTTTTCCCTCAATCTAAGTCTGTTTGACCTTATCAACGGGTTGGAAAGAATATAAAAATTACAGTGGCCCTAGAAAGTTTTAATTAGTAGCCGTTCAAGCACCACTATTTTCCTATAGTGGGTCTATTTTAGATTTGCATGTGCCTCATCTTTGATCTCATGCCTTATAATGATCTTGAAAAATGGATGTACGGTGCAGATAAAGAACATTCATCATGATTGGCCCCAGAGACGCATTTGGGTTTCGATTCTGACAAAAATGGCCCTACCTAAGAATCCTGACCATTGAGCTGTTGCTTACCACCTTTGATGGAAGATTCCCCTGACTAGGCCTATTGGTTGGACCGTTGTTTTGTTGCATTGGATTTATGGGCTTTATGGGCTATAAATAGAAAATGGTGGTACTGTCCCATCAAGAGTAGTTTCAAGTCATTGTTCCCCAATGAAAAACACAACAAACCAATAGTCTGAATTCCTGAATCAAGAGCTTCACTTGTCAGAGCATTGTGAAAAGATGCAGCCGTGTATCAAATAATTCCTCCCGCACATATGCCGCAGGAGTCATTTGATACTCTTAAGTAGAGTGGCACTTGATAAGCATGCGTTCAAAACCTATACACGTGGCATATTTAATTAAACTAAGGGGAGGCTTTAATTGTTAGTATACATGGAGCAAGTGGTTATTTTACATAGTATTAGAGCTTAGAAAAATCAAGTCTATCTTTAGGACCGGAAAATCAATCTCGGCTTGTTTATAGTATGAGTATTCCTTCACCTTATGCTCGAGCTTTAAGCACAAGGACACAGGTTGCAAGGGTTGGTCTTTAAAGCGTCCAACTATCGTCCATCTTGCTTCTAAGATAATATTAAAGGCCCAAAAATTAGGCAGATCAAACGTTCCAATAACCACACTAAATAGTAAGCTTGGTTGCATTAAAAGCGCATTAAATGTACAAATAATAAATGAGAGTTGCATTAGATGCGAGATGATGGTATGGCCCACTAAAGCATTGGATCTGTCTTATTTTTAAACAGACACATTATGGTAATTTTACATGAATTATAAATTTCTTTAAATAAGATACTTATGCCACAAGTAGATAAATATGTTTGATTGATAACATTGTTATAAGCGCAAAAAAAAAAAAAAAAAAAAAAAAAGCTGATCTATCCATGGAAGTGAGCCCAAGCCCTGAGCCACAGGCCAAGCTACTAGGTCCAGACCCGGCCCATTACTACGATTAATCCTGGATCACTGGCCCACTATATACATCCTGACATCCTTGCGGAAGTATATCACCCTCCAGCCTACGATTTACATAGGCAGGGCCCATTGCTCAGTGATCTAGACCATTGATCTGTTGGCTCCCAGCCTGGATATACAATACAGTGAAAATCTTATCAATTGGACGACCATGACAAGTTTGGGGCATGCAAACGGACGGTTAAGATAAAAAAGAAGAAGCATCGGTTCACATTCAACTGATTTTTTTTCTTCTTTTGTTTATGATTAATGCATAGGGCCTCCAACATGAAAGAATTTGGGATCATGGTCTACTAAGTCGGGCCCATCATATGAACGGTCCGGATCAACAAAACGTGGCCCCCAGTGACGACTGTGAAAACAGAATATCACGAGTAGATTGTGTGTGTCCTTAGGTAGTTCCGAACCAGTCTTGGTTCAATGGCTACTGACGCGTGGCTGTACGATTGGTCAGTTGGGATGGCCCACCTGGTACGAAAACGACAACGATTAGACAATCACAGCCTTTCAGTTGATGGACGTTTGATTTTTTACTTTCGACATAGACCATTGACGGCTACCCTTTCTGCTTGAGAAAAAAATATTTAGTATTCCGATAGAGCATTATAGTTCATACACAGGCACTCAGAAACGGCCACGTTGCACATACTTAACTCAAATTGAACCGTCCAAATAGTGGGCTTCACTTTAGATTGGCCAGAAGATAAAATTTACACTTCACACATACCTCAACGAGCGGATTAGTGTCATCCAATCGGCGGCTAAAATGGAGAGAAGTCAATAATTAGATTCAACGAAAATAGTATCCACGCCCTCCCACGTAAGGCAAAATGATGCCCTCACTCTTTTTTTGTTTATATATATATATATATATATATATATATATATATATATATATATATATATATATATATATATCCATCTGTCAAGTCTAATTTGATTGGATTGGAATATGGAATTGATTCAGAGATACACGTTGGTTTGACTTATGGCAGAGCTCATAATTTATGGCCGGCTAAAATCATAGAATTACCTAAGGGCGTGTTTGGCCCACGGTATTAGAAGGGATGTAATGGTATTAGGTGGGATTAACATCATTTATTGCACAATGATTACATGTCAGGTAATCCCATGGTATTTTCATATCCAATCCCATGTTTGGGATCAAATACTTACCCTGGGAAAACCATTGGATTAAGCAAAATCACTTTTGGTGGACCATGGAATTGCTATGAACGGACCAAATTCACAACGAATGTCCATCACTTGAACATGTATATAACCATAGTGTCATGTATAAAGGACTTATATAGATAAACGGCATGGATAAAACACATGCATCAATGTGGGGCCCACCTATGTGGGATTTTGAAATCCCATGGAAATCCCACATGAAATCTCACATGGGATTAAGTGCTAAGTCCATCCCACCTAATCCCAAGCCTCCCATCCTCCCCAAACACCATGTAGAATTTGCACGGAACCAAATGCAATTCCATCCCACCAAATCCCATCTAATACCATGCCCCAAACACCCCCTAAGTAAATTATAAGATTCCTAAACTTAGAGTGACTTTTGAGGGTGGTCCAAAAA
Source organism: Liriodendron chinense (assembly GCA_003013855.2). Taxonomy (NCBI): domain Eukaryota; kingdom Viridiplantae; phylum Streptophyta; class Magnoliopsida; order Magnoliales; family Magnoliaceae; genus Liriodendron; species Liriodendron chinense. Next base: position 2,820,066 of record ML058484.1, on the reverse strand, counting down.
TATAGATTTTAGGGTAAGGGCTCCGTTTACAGTTAAGTACTCTTTTTTGACCGTGCAATTGCATGATTTTTACTTTATAAGGTTGTACTATTTTTACGGAGATTCAAAGTAACTTTTAATGCTGCGCAAATCAAGTCATACTTTAATGTAGCAAAGAAGCTCTCTAATCATAGATGGAAAAGGACAGGAGAATGAAGCCTAAAAGAAGCAACACAGTTCAAAGAGAAGGCGAAAATTCAGCACCATCAGGCGCCCGACCGTCCTTGGTCAGTTGCCCGACCATGGGCCTAAATAGTCCAGAGAACTCATTGGACAAAAAATATAATTTCGGACGCCCAACTATCTCACCATCGGGCGCGCGACCATCATTGGTTGTTTGACAACCCTTCATCGGGCACTCAAAATTTTGAATTTTTAGTTTTCTTGCCAAACTATTTTGGGTGGTCATCGAAACGCCCGACCATGTGTGAACAGGTACGTAGATTTGCGCAGATTTTTCAAAATTTTTTTTTTCCTGATTTTTTAGATTTGTTTCCAAAGTAATTAGGATTCTTTTTTATTATATTTTTTTTTAGAGTTTCTAGGGTTGGTTTCATCTTTAAATAGTTGATTAAATTTGTTTTACGTCATTCATCATTTGATTAATAGAAATATTTTAAGTTTTATTCTATTTTGCTCGTGGATTTGAAGAGAATTGGTTGAGGAGTCCAAGGAGCTTCATGGATTTGGAGTAAGTATTTTGTGAGCGACGGTGATCGACTTCACCCTGTCTACGCCACGCCATACTTCACAGTATTTTTAGGAACTGGGTGGATAAAATAAAAAAGTACAGTAATAAAGCAAAAATAACTGGCAAGGTGAGGCCATACTTCATAGCCTTTTTAGGGCACAAATTAGCAAAATATTAAAAAAATGAAGGTATAATAAAAGTGTGAGTGGGTGCAAATGTGGTAAGTGTGTAGGGAATGTGCGGAGTGAAATACTTTTTTATTTTGTGCTTTCTCGATTTGGATCTTTTCTAATATTTTTAATTGGTATTTTTTTCTAGTGAATTTTCCTTTAACCATCATAGCATCGTCAATATATTTCCTTAGTGTTGACTCCATATGAAGATCTAGATTATTACTGACATTCATGATTAAACCATCCAATGAATTTGACATTGAACAAAGTAGAAGTATGACGTTTTCTTCATCGTCAATCTTTCTATTGATTGCCACCAATCTTCTAATAAGAGAATTAAATACATTTAGGTATTTTTTCAATGATGAACATTTTTTCATCTTCAAGTTGTATAGTAGCCGTCGAGAAAGATCCTTATTTAACATCGCTTTCCTTTTATATAATTTTGCAATTTATCCCACAAACCAAACTTTTAATAGTAGTTTTATTAAATACATTGAACAAAATTGAATAATCCAGTATAAAAAGAAGATTTACTATAACTAATTAATTTTTCTTTACAAATATCTTATCTTTCATTTCTACAAGATTATTTTCTTTTCTCCGAACCACAATTTCACGTCCTTCATCAATACTACATTCATCTGCGGTTTCCACAATACCTAATTAGATTCGTCAAACTTCGATACCTCAAATTTGATAAAACTCGATCCATTGATACAAAACACAATAATAAAAACTCATTCATCTTTGATACAAATTGTTGCAGAAAAACATATGCAGTTGATGTAGACCGAGTCCAAATTACAAAAGAAAATTGTCAAAGGACCAATGCTCAAGAGACGAAAGAAACCAACAAGAGAAAGTTACTTGGTTTGATAATATGCAAGAAGAACTCACATTTCTCCCACTGTGTACATGGATGTACGGACGAGAGACGTCTCCTGGCAGGAGACATCAAATTCGACGGCCACAACAATTTGGATCACAAAATGGGTGAGCCCAACGTATCCACTTTGTCATCTCTAGTCATTATCTTTCTCATCCTTGAGCCTCTGGTTTGGACAAATGTGGCCCAAAGATTGGTGATCCAGACCGTTGGTTTGATGGAATGCCATGGACATGATTTACCCTCGAGAAATCCTAGCCATTCAATTGACTCTCAGTGGCCTGCAAATAGAAGGTCAAGGCCGATATATATGATCATCAACATAGAAATTATGTACAGTGGGCCATAGGTCTACATATTTCAATCGCGTGCATTTATCGTTGGTGTTGATGAGGGATGAAATCATGAAATAGCGAATGCCAAGGTAAAAAGAGGGAGAAGGGTTTTACCCTCCACCTCCAGTAACAAAATCTCTGCGTGAATTTCTGAGAACATCCCATCATCAGAGAGAGAAGAAGGGATCTTCCAATCCTTTTCACACCATCCGTCCATCGCTTTCTACCACCCTTTTGGGTACTTTTTACCTTTTAACTCGCCAGGGGAGCGGATTTGGTGCAGCCCCGGCCTCACCCAACATGGTGCCGCCCTGATTGTGGGGCCCACCTTAATGTATGTATTCTCTCTCTCTCTCTCTCTCTCTCTCTCTCTCAAGCTGGACCACCCAGTCGGTATCAATCAACTCTCTCAATCTAGACCATCCATTCGGTATCAATCACTCTTTATTCCTTCTCTCTCTCTCTCTCTCTCTCTCTCTCTCTCTCTCTCTCTATATATATATATATATATATATATATATATATATATATATATATATATATATTAGAATTAATCAATCTTTATCTCTCTCAATCTGGACCGTCCATTCAATATCAATCAATGTTTATCTCTCTCTTTCTCTCTCAATCTATACACTGTTTATCATTAATCAATCTTTATCTCTCTCTCAATCGAGACCATCCATTCAATATCAATCAATGTTTATATCTCTCTTGATCTTGACCACCCATTCAGTATCAGTCAATCCCCCTGGGAAGTGGATTGCCTGGTGACCTGATGACCAAACTCTGTGGATCCCACTGTGGTGTATTTGTTTCATCCACGCCGATCCATCTATTTTTCCAGCTCATTTTAGGACATGAGACAGAAAATAAATCAGTTCCAAAGCTCAAGTGGAGCACACCATGGGATTGAACGCCTACAATTTAAAACTTCTTGGGGCACAGAACTTTTGGATCAAGCTGATATTTGTGTTTTCCCATCATCCAGGTCTGTCGGACGTTATTGACAGGTTGTATCACAAATAAACATCATGGCGAGGCCTAAGAAGGTTTCAACGGTGGTCATTACTACCAGGCAATCCTTTTCCTCTCTCTCTCTCTCTCTCAATCTAGACCATCCATTCAGTATCAATTAATCCTTATCTCTTCGTATTCTCTCTCCCAATCCAGACCATCCATTCAGTATCAATCAATTGCCACACACGCTCTCTGTCTCTGGTCCAACAGTAATGATTATGCAGGAACGACACGTCCACTTCATCTACTACCATACGACTCCTTGAGCTCCTAATGCCTCTGTCGGGACTCAGGATCCCAGAATGTGCCACCCCACTGGGGCCCACTTGCTGAGATGGTCCGATGATTTGAACTGTCTATATTCTCTCTACTTCCATAAATACGCTATCGTACCAAAACCATGCCTCAATGATGATCTCGACCTTCGATTTTTTAAGTTGAATGTGAGCCACTGATTTTTTTTTCTTCAATTTTCTCAGTTCATCTACTGAGGATGGAAACCATAACTTGAACGGTTCTGATCGTTGGACTATCTCAGCATGTGGGCCTCAGTGAGGTGACATATATTGGGACTGAATCTACTCATAGAAGCATGTACTAGATCCTAACGATTCATTTGATAGGTTAGATCATTAGTTCATGGTAAGATCCAAACCATTCATTTGATAGATCAGATGGTAAGTGAGTCATGGTCCCAAAGTCACACTGTTCGGAAACGCAAAAAGGTCCACTTTTTAGATGTTAGGATCCAATCACAGAAAAAATTCTATCTGTGACAAATCAATGGTGGATCCACCATCCATGGCCTATCCTTAGTGGGGCCCACCTCCTTAAGTTGGTCTTGTGCGGATAGAAAGATACAGATCAGAACAAATAGTTCTCTTGGTCCATAATCCAAAAATAAGAGGTTGGAACATTAAACATCGAAGCTGCAGGACTATGATTTCATTTCAGTAGTCCAAGGAGATCTTGAGTTCATTTTGTCTGTGTGGCCCACCAGGACGGCCAGCACGCGCCATGTAGTGCACATGAAGAGACCATCAGATGATAGGACCGTCCATGTTCTCGGTGCGGTTTTGAATGGCCTATGATCCATTAATCACGTTGGAAAGGATGATCCTGACCATTAATTTGTAGTGTTGACTAGGAGCCGTTGGATATTTTACTTTCAATAATCTGAGTCCATCTCTGCATGTCGATGGCCAGACTCATCCGTTAATGGTCAACTTCTTATTGTGACTGACAAAACATAAGCAAGCAGAAAGCAACGGTGCAGATCAACAGACCATCTACACGTGGGTCCCAACTGAGCTAGTGTTAGACACGCAAGCGTGGGAGATCCTGGACGTTCATCTGGTGGGCCCGGTTTAAATGTTGGATGGCCCCAAAAATCAGGCCTATCCGGTCATCATGCAGACGTACCAAAAAACCAGCTAATCAGAAAAACAAAAACCATGTCCACATCTGACATACACCTGGCCCACCAAACGATGAGTCGGCTATAGTTTAGGGCCACCGAAAACACAGAAGAGGACACAACTGATGAACGGTTTAGATCTTGATCATGGATAGACAACGTCCCTAAAATCTCCCAACTTGGAAGATCCCCACCGCTGTTGATGTGGATTGTTCTTAACCATCCATTTGCAAGCCAATAATTGAAATCCACTAATTGGGTGGGCCACACCATCGGTTGTCCATTGTTTCTCTACCTATGTCTTGATCGACCTCATTTTCATATCAGGTGGTCATCATGGTGTGGCCCACCTTTTGTACGAACAACATTCTACATTCGTGTGACATCCCCATGTGATATTTATGGAGAAGGTCTCAAGTCCAACCGGTTGAACTATACAAGTTACATGGTCTTGATTTGTTCTAATTTTTCCATAGCCATCCCTTTTCTACATCATCGATGGGATGGTTACAATTACTATGCTTTAAAATCATAAGCCATCAACGATGGACCCTAACAAATAGATGGATCAGATTGTTGATTTGACCCCTTTTTTTTTTGTAAAAAATCTTGATCGTCCATGTTAAAAGCCATGGTTCAAATGGTTAATATTTATCAGAATGGCCTGTTGTTTCCATGGTAGCCCATGAAACGCTCGTTGGACCTAATGAACAGTCTGGATCAATACTATTCAAATGAATTTCATTGCATCCAGCTGCAATGTACCGGTGATAAAACCAATAGAAACGACGGTTTTCGATACATTCCGTGTTTGGTACCGCCATTTGCATAAGCGCTAAAAAAGTGAGCGTGGATTAAGTACTACCCGAGCCTGTCAGCTTGCTAACGTGGCAGGTCCCTTCTGACAATGTGCCCTTCACCTATATATAGTGACACGTATGTGCCACGTCAGGCTTGTCTTGAGCTTGGATTAGCGGGTGAACCCTACACCATCAACTGCTCCACGTACCTTTGATCAATACGTACGTGGAGAACGCAGAAGGAGGACGGTGTTATTCCTGGAGCACCGACGATTGTACGAACAGTCCAAAGAAGGCCAAGGTTCTATAGCCCCCACAATGATGTTTATTTGCCATCCAAACTGTTCATATGGTCACAAGGACCTGGATGAGGTACAAATAAATATCAGATTGATCAAAGACTTCTGTGACTGCCAAGAAATTTTCAATGGTAGATATTCAATCTCCATTGCTTTCTGCAAATGTGGTCCACTTGAGATTTGAATACATCTCATTTTTTGTGTAAATTGTTACAATAACCACGAAAAATGAGTAGACAGCTTGGATATAACACATGCCTCTTTGTGGGAACCACAGAACTTGCTGACGCAAATACAGCAGCTAAGTTGGTGGTGCAGGGTTCACCGGCCAATCCGCTTCCGCTGGGATTTCCTGCGAAAGCCTTCAGAAGGAACTTTCTGCGCTGGGAACTAAAGTTGGGCGCAAAGTGATGTTTTTTTGATAAATCCACCCTGTCCATCCGTTTTGGTAGGTCATTTTAGGACATGAAAACAAAAATGAACAGGATCCAAGACTCAAGTGGGCCGAAAACTTGAGGATTGAACGTCCACAGTTGAAATATTTGTGGAGTCACAAGAGTTTCTAATCGAGATAATATTTTTGTTTCCAGTTCATCCCAGTACTAGTGACGTTATGGACGGTATGGATGTCATATAAACATCACTGTGGACCCCGAGAGGTTTCAACGGTAGTAATTTACCTACCCACCTTTTCCTTTAGTGAGGGCCACTTGAGTCTTGTATCCGGTTCATTTTTGTTCTCATAGCATAAAATGATCTCTCAAAACGGATGGACGGGATGGATTTATTAAAAAACATCACTGTGGGCCCCACCTTGGTTCCCAGTGCAGGAAAACCGCCCCCCGCTTCCGCTCGGATTTCCTGCGAAAGCCTTGCGCAGGAAGTTTATGCGCTGGCAACCAAGGTTTGGCCCAAAGTGATGTTTTTTGATAAATCCACCCTGTCCATCCGTTTTGGGAGCTCATTTTAGGACATGACAACAAAAATAAACCCGATCCAAAGCTAGAGTGGGCGAAAACGTGAGGATTGAACGTCCACAGTTGAAATATTTGTGGAGCCACAGGAGTTTCGAATCGGGATAATATTTGTGTTTCCAGTTCATCCCAGTATTAGTGACGTTATGAACGGCATGGATGTCATATAAACATCACTGTGAACCCCAGGGGGTTTCAACGGTAGTAATTTACCTACCCACCTTTTCCTTTAGTGAGGGCCACTTTAGTTTTGTATCCGGTTCATTTTTGTTCTCATACCCTAAAATAAGCTCTCAAAACGGATGGACGGGATGGATTTATAAAAAAAATCACTGTGGCCCCCACCTTGGTTCCCAGTGCAGGAACTTCCATGGGCAAGGCTTTGCAGGAAATCCGCGCCCTAAAAAACATGAAGAGGCAGGGACAATGTGGGAATTTTCGAGGGAAAGGGGTATTTTGGGAACAGGACCTGATTACAACAGCAAGTCCCCATCAACCTGTCCATCTAGGTGTATATGATTTTCACGTGATCTAAAGTCCCAAAATGGTAAAAATGTAAATGACTGTTGAGCCATTTTACCACACTCCACGAGTGGTCAGAATCTACTTGGAAGTTGGAAGAGAGGAGGAAAGTTTGGATTGAATGGATGGTCCAGATAGAGATGTTTGGATTGAATGGATGTTCTAGATTTATTGATACTGAATGGATGGTCACGATTGAGAGAGATAGGTTGGATTTAATGGATGGTCTAGATCGATTGGGGGGGGGGGGGGGGGGGGGGGGGGGGGGCTAGAATGATTGGTATTGAATGAACGGTCAAGATTAAGAGACAGAAGTTTTGGATTGAATGGATGGTTTAGATTGATTGATAATGAATGGGCAGTCAAGATTGAGAGAGAGAGAGAGAGAGTTAGAGAGAGAGAGTTTTTGATTGAATGGATGGTCTAGATTGTTTGATAATGAATGGACAGTCGAGAGAGAGAGAGAGAGAGGGGTTGGCTTGAATGGATGGTCTAGATCGATTGATCCAGAATGGATGGTCAATAATGAAAGAAAGAAATTGAGAGGTTAGATTGAATGGATGGTCTAGATTGTGTGTGTGTGTGTGTGTGTGTGTGTGTGTGTGTGTGTGAGAGAGAGAGAGAGAGAGAGAGAGAGTTTTGGATTGATTGGATGGTCTAGATTGGGAGAGAGACATAGGGTTGGATTGAATGGACTGTCTAGATCAGTTGATACTGAATGGATGGTCAGGATTAAGAGAGGAAGAAGTTGGATTGAATGGATGGTCTGGATTGATTGATATTGACTGGCTGATCAAGATGGAGAGAAGGACTGTTCACGACAAACCAAATACAAGGACCACCAATTTACATCCAAACATCAAGAATCTTTGCAGCCTTTTCTACTATTCTATTTTTTATTTCATTTCACTTTTATTAGTTATTGTTTCGTTTTCAATGCAACTCTTGTAATTTCTCTTACGTCCAAATAGCCTTCTTTTCATTTAAGTACCTTTCTTCTCAAAATTTTAACCAGAGATGAGAAGGGAAAACACCTTTATCCCCATACACGTGGCACACATCTATCAGATCTCAACCATTGGTTGGGCATTTTTACAACTTCCCATCTGTAAGCATCAAAAGCTCTCCCATCGTCCACAGCGGGACTGGAATATTCTACTACATGTCAACACCTGTTTCATGCTCTGTGGAGACATAATGTTTTAAATATAAATCGACTCCGTCAATAAGGTAAGAAACATTATTTTAACCGTCCACACAAAATATCAGACTCATATGAAGCTCTGGTGGGCCACACCAATGGAACAATGTAAAACTATTCCTAAACCTCTTAAGTTCATGCGGTGCGGCCAGCGTAATATTTGGACCAGGCTGTATTTTGTATTTTCACGTCATCCTAGTGCTGATTAACGGGTTTGATGAAAGATACACACAATGGTGGCCCCATACACATACCTATGGTCATCCATCCCTATTTTCTCCTGTGGTGTGGCCCGGCCCCCTCCTAGGGCTCTTAATTGAGTGGGTCATATCCGAAAGCCGATTCGCTCCAAATTCGTATAATGAGAATTTGGATCTTAAAATAAGTCTGAGTACTTAAATGGACTGAATTTGGATCTTAGAATAGGTCCGACTATTTAAATGGACCAAATATAGATTCACAGGAACATATCCGAGTTTGATCTGAATCCGATTAAGATCCAACTCATTGTCACCTTACTTACGGTATATGTTATATTCATGCTCGGTTTTACAAATTATTTTAGGCCATGTCAACCATATCATAATAAATAGTAGGATTTGCATCATTTTTCTACTAAATTAAATATATTATATTATATATTTTATATCATATAAATTTTTAGATTTGTAATGGGGTGGATTCGGACCTAGATCCGACCCGGGTTATATGGATTTTGGATCAGAAATTGATCTAACAATTTATGAATGAACCGGATATGGATGACACCTTTTAGACTCGAGTTGGATCCGAATTTGATCCAAATCCGTATACAGACATACGAACTTGGAGCCGGATCCAACCCGATCCAGATCCGACCCATTGAGAGCCTTAGGCCCACCTGAATTCTATCTCTCTTATGTTTAAATACCAGTCTCAAGAATCGAGGCAGAATCAGATAAACGGAGTGGATTTTACATATAAAACAAGGTGGGCCCCACAAGCTGGCTGTGTTTACGCGTTGCCGAAAACAGGTACCAGAAAGGATTCCGGTCCCCATCGGGTGGATATGATCATGTGAACCCGTTGGAATTTTGTGGTACAGGCCATCAATAGTAATATCCGGAAGATGAACGGTCCGGATCCTGTACACGTAAGCTTGATGTATGAGAATAGATCAAGTGCAGTAAGGGACAAGATCTGCTACCACGGCCCTATCACGAGAAGCATATCTAAGACGTTGACTGCATGGGATGTTCATCATTTCAGCAACCGGACCACATGGGCCGCTTTCAATAATCAGGCTTTTGAGGCATGTATGCATGTATCTGATAATGCACCTTAGAATGTCTGCATGCAAGCACGTGTGCCAGTATAGCACACGTACGTGAAATACAAGTTGTACATTTGGTGCATGGGGCTCACTGTTTCCATCTCCATAGGTGGGCCACTACCTACAAAACAAATGGATGGCTAAAAAAATGTGTTAGGATAGGTGGTCCATCTGATGGGAAACATTGGGACCTGTACTTGGGTGTGGATGTTGAAGGTTAATAACTCTGGCCGTCCAATAAATGGACCAGCTCTTAGATGGGCTTGATGAGATTTTGGAAACCATCACCATTCTCTCAGTATCGTTTGTTGGACAGGAACAGCATGTCGATCCAAAAGTTGAATTGATCAAGCAATCAGTGCCATTCGTACAATTCCATCTTTAGGTTATTATTCATTTAAAAGTAGCCCATTTATTGGACGGTCTTGATCAGGTTCCCCGTTCAACAGTATTTTGCAGGGTATGTATGGGTTCATTCTCTTTTGTTTTGTTTGATCGGCCCACCCGCGTGTATAATTCAGCTCATGTCCCCGACACCATCTGTGCCAGCGTGGCACACAGGTAATCCAATCGTTGCTAGGAACAAAGGAGGTTCATTAGTCAGCTGGGCCACGTGTTATGGAATACATCAAGTTTTCTAGGCCGTCCATTTTTTTAAAAAAATCCGCGGACTATAAGATAGTGGATCACCCTATTTTTGTCAGAGAGAACCTAAACCGTCGGACCCACTTGATGGACGGCTTGGATTTTGCACCTGTTTGCCAAGATGGCACATGTAGTGGCATGTAGGTGGGATGCGGTGTTTGTGCAATAATAAACACCAGTAATCGGAGCTTCGCTAAGCGCGCGCGCGTGTGTAATAAAGCTAAAGGACACGCCACACACGTGCCAGCATGGCACAATGAGTCCTAGATCCACTCCTTCTGAACGGCACCACTACATCACTTTGATCTAGTAGTCAGGTGGGCCACAGTTTGAAATATAAATGTACGGCTCTAAAAATCTTGGCTGAAGTTTCCTAAACCACCTGTTTGCGATACTGGTGTCCACACACTTAATGAACCAGATTTTAATCTTGGAAAAACATGCACAAGAAAAGACCAACCTCATGGATGGATTAGATCTCGCACATATTTCCCATTCTGGCACATGTGGGCGTGTACACGAGCTTATTACACACGCGCGTACGCTTAGCAAAGCTCCTACAGGACAAATTACCATTGAATCAATGGATAAGCTTAAACCTGCTGTTTTTTTAATAAGATCTGAGCCGTCCAATTAGTTGTCTTTGTCACGAGGATTATTCTTTTCTCGAATCAGCCTAATCCACTTATCAGGCGGACTACACTATAAAAAAAAATGTATAGGGGGTGATAAATAACAGCATACAAGTGTATTCCATCCCATTAGTGGATTGGGATAGTTTTCGCATAAGATCATCTAAAAGGTGGGTCCATCTTAATCAACGGTTTGGATTTTGCACACACTAGACAGGTTAGAACTTATCTGAACGTGCAACTGATTATACATGAGACCTCTAACAATACAGTACACGCACGTGCCAACGTGAGACGTCCGTGGGAGCAATCAGGACCATTCATCTGATCGGTTCCACAACGCACGTGCTGCCGCCTAAAATTCGTGCCACTCGTGCAAAAAAAGCCACGAGCGGTCCATATTCCTTGTACACGTGTGGCCCACTAATGACACAACCAACGGCAACATCAGCAACCCACATCACACACACGCTGGAAGATGTCACGTGTAAAAGAGCATGATTCCCAAGCTTAGCTAGTTTAGGGTCAATTTCCATATATGGAAAGTGAGGTTTAAATAGGAAGCTTTTCCGGGGTGTGAATGTGAGGGCATCTTGATGAACGTGTGTCAGGAAAGCTTGCTAGGAAAAGGAGGAATCAAGGGCTTGGATTGAAGAAGGAGCCAACAGCGACGTGTTATGGGAGGAGAGTATCTGTTTGTCTGAGCTGGGGATGGGCCAGGGCCAAGAAAAAGGACCCGGTCTGGTCAGTCAGGGGACGAGTCGGGTAGGTATTTGTGACAAATCTCCTTCTCGCCAATTTCTCCGCCTGAAAGTTTCTTGTGAGATTTTCATTTTTGTTTTTTCCTCGCCATATTCTCGATAAAATCTCCCTAAAAAATAAAATATAAAAAAACTATTTACTATAAATAAATAAATGAATTTTTACTGCAATCCATTTTTACTAAATAATGCTTGGATGATTAGAAATGACAAAAGGATACTTTTCGAAGAATGACATTATAAAAATGCACTCACTTAACTTTTTCTTTATAAATTAGTGAAAATCGAGACTTATAGACATATGGTATATGTTCGAACCACACAGTGTCGATCGTGCGGACAAAATTAGGCCGATTAAATCATCACATGGGCTACACTTGTATTTAGATGCTAGAGGGGTGAATATTAATTTTCATTTTTTGATTTGCTGATAATAATGACAATTGTCATTCATTAGACAAATTGGATGTAAGACACATATCATGTGGGCTCCAAAATTATGAATATCTTCACTTTGGAAAGAAAAAAATAATGATGGTAACAACTTGTCTAGTTGAAAGATCATCTAATTAGTGTACTATTGCACCTTAGACTACTGCCAATGACACTTGTATGGAGGGTCTAGACTGGGGCACAACTTTGGTGGATCCTTGGCCATGGAGCACACCTGTGATACAAGTACCTTGAGTTCGAATCCTCTACTCGAGCCGAGCAAGTAACCTTTGCTGCTGCCGACTTAATTGTCCACTGTTGTATGCTGACACTATCATGCTGACTGTGGACCATTCAGACATGCATAAAGTAGGGTTTCTTTGCTATAGGATCTAGATTTTTGTACCTTACAACTACACTATACATCCATTTTGATGGCTCATTTTAGGGCACCGTCCACAAAATGAAGCATATTCAAATCTTATGGGAACCATACCATAGAAAACAATTGTGATTAAATACCCACCATTAAAAACTTGTTAGTGGCCATTGGTATGTTTATTTGTCATCTAACCTGTTAATAAGATCACAAAGACCAAGATAAATGGACCACACAAATATCAACTTGATCTAAAACTTTTGATATTGAGTGTCCCAAATGTCATTCTTGGGATGCTCTGCCGGCCAGGGCAAAAAAATAAATAAAAAATGTAAAAATATCTCATTATTTTCATGATATAGCGTCTGATGAGCTTTTGGTGATATTATCGTGATATTTTAAAAATCCCGTCGATATTAGTGATAATATTGGCCGGGTTAGGTCAACCTGCCCGATGCTGCTGCTCGTCGGCTTTTGTTATAGAATTTACAAAAGGACGCAGGCCCAACGATTCTACTGGTTTGACCCTGCCCTGGAAGACCGTGACCGCTGCCCGCGTGCGCACCCATTCCCCATGCCACTACAATTTAAAAATTCATTTTTTTATTACAAGGGAAATGATCCAGTGCTCCCACAGCACTTGAACAGTACATTCGCTCGATCTGAACCGTCTATTAAGTCCACAACACATTTCATGGACTATGATGCAAATATCGCATTGATCGGATGATCCAATCCATCCTTGAGTTTTTACCTTATTTTCTTAGCCATCCTTTTTTCAAGCCATGAATTAGATGGTTATGATTGCCTAGCGGAAGTGATTGTTTAAAATCGTGATTGGACTGGTTTTTGTGTAAACAATCTTGACCTTCCATATTAAAGACCATTGATCAAATGGTTAATATCTGTTAGTTTTGTTGCAAACTTGTATCATAGCCATTGAAATTTTGCTTGCATATAATGAACGGTCTGGATCTATGTATTAAACTGTCTAAGTGTCCCAACGCAACTAGGAGCACTATAACTTCCAGTGCTTCGAGAGCATCCGAGCATTTACCTAGTATTAAAATAAAAAAAGAGAAAAAACTTTTATACTCTGGCAGACTGAAATAGATGATACTTATGTACTAAGAAATTACTTAGTGATGTGACACGTGGCATAAAAGTAATTTAATTCAAATTAAACCGTACAAATTTCATGGACCAGTTATATTTACGCTTATTCCATTATCTGATTTTCAGATTTGTGGACATTATTGGACGGTTGAAAATGAAATACGTCTAAGGTTAGGATTGTTCACCAATGTAATTTTTTTTTTTTACTGTAACTTAGTAAGATTCCACAATTTAGTCGGTCCAATTGAGTTGGTATACTCCATGTGTACCTTTTCCTAGTGCATGTGTATCAGGTGTCATATGCAGCCAGAGTATCAGGTGTCAGTGCATGTGCGTACCATCTTGGCACAATTTACATGCGTTTTAAAATTTGAGTTTATGAGAAGTGGTGTCCCCGGTTCGATAATCTAGACCATTGGTATCGTGTCACACCGTAGATTGGACAGTGTTGTTAAAAAAAAAATCCTAGACGTTGAAATTTTGACATTTCGATTTGTGGCCCACGGATAGACGGCTACGAGAAAAAGTATAGCAACGGTCCAAAAACAAGCGAACGTCTTAAGGGCTCATCCATCTATTGATGGAATCAAATGACCAACAGTCTAGATTGCATAATCATGGTTATTAAAAAGCCCTTTTAATAAATAAATCAAAGTTTCAATAAAAAAAAAATGAATTTCTAAAATGTAAAAGACCTCAGTACCCTTTTCCAAGTGTGTAGAAATTTTAGAATGGCTGATGTGCCTTCCCAAAGGGGGAGCAGATTAGGTGTTACCCGGGTAAGATCATAGTGGGTGTTAGCCTTACCGTGGGGCCCACCTTTATGATTTATTGTATACTCACGCCGTCCATCCGTTTTTTCAGCCCATTTTAGGATGTAGTCCCAAAAATTAAGCAAATCGAAATCTCATGTGGACCACATCACAGGAAACAGTGGTGATTGATACCATTAAATATTTCCCAGGGCGTACCATAAGCATATCCCTAATGTTTATTTGCCATCCAACCTGTTGATAAGGTTAATCAGACCCGAGAAAGGAAAAATAGAAAGACCATCTTGATCCCGAACTTCTTTGGCCTTCAAAAAGTTTTTAATGTTCATTCACTACTTTTTTGCCTATGGTGTGGTCTATGAGAGATTTTGATCTACTTGAGTTTTTGGATATCTTATAAAATGAGCTGAAAAAAATGGATAATAGGATAGATATACAACACATTCATTAAGGTGGGCCCCACACAATAAGGATAACACTCGCTAAGGTGTTACCATCTACTCCCTTCCCAATGGATAGCAAGGTCCTTAGCCAAACACTATGAGATTTGATTGGATGGTAGGCCGTTGTTAAGAGAAATGTTGATGCCTACTTTATTTATTGGTATCCCTAAAGTAGCATACTTAGTAAATTTTGTAAGGCCTACATAATGTATGTGTCTTATCCACACTATTCATCCACTTTTTCAACTCATTTTAAGGCATAACTCAAAATTAAAGCATACTTCAGAACTTAAGTGGACGACACCACAAGAAACAATAAGAATTGAATACCTAGGTTGAAAACTTCTTAGGGACACAAAAGTTTTAGATCAAGCTAATATTTATGTTTTCCCTTCATCCATGCCTATATGCCCTCATGAATAAGTTGGATGACAAACAAACATCATTGCGAGCCTTAAGAAGGTTTCAACAGTGGACATAATTGTCTCCACTATTTCCTGTGGTGTGGTTCACTTGAGCTTTCAATATGCTTCAATTTTGGGATCATGCCCTAAAATGAGTTGGTAAATTGATGAACGGTGTAGATAAGACACATACACCATGGTGGGCCCTTACAAAGTTTACTCAGCACATGGTAGCCATATTGAGTTGCTCAATACAACCTTAAGGAGATGCGGCTGCCATCCAATCAAATCCTACCATATAAACGGGCCAAGGCAGGCACACTACCCAATCTAGCTCTCTTCCCCTGCAAGGAAATTCAATTTCTTCCTTTGGCTAAACCATATGTTAGCTTTGTATGACATAAATATATAGCTATGAGCCTATGATTTAATAGGCTAAGGGCATTGAAATCTTTCAATGCACATGGCTGCATTTGGACTTATTGTCATTGGCATCACAAATGTGAACCGACATTAGGTCCGTTATCTCTTTCAGGTACCATTAGGCAAAAGTCACACCAATTAGATGGCCTCATGCATTAGCATCTAGACCTATCTTCCACGAGCAATCTTGCACCTTCGTTTTCTCATGTACATTGATTGAACGGTATGGATCATCCAACCAATGAGATTTTTTTTCAGGATCGCCTAATTAATGAACGGTCCAATAAGTGATGGAGACGTCAAGTAGTGCAAGTGCAGCTATGTGCATGGGAAGGTTTCCATGCGCTTAGCCTACTTATATCACTACTCCACCATAAAAATGATGGAGACTTTTCAACCGTTCACATGGCTTAACAGTGCCATACGCCAGAGTTCAGAAATCACTGACCCGACAACAGTGGAGTATAACATAAAAATTATGTCCAAACGATATTATTATCTTATTTATTTTCCCTTTGAATTTGGACCACTCCTTGGTTTACCTTAATCATTCATTTCATAGCCATTAATTGGATGGTTAATTAAGATTAGTTGGTTAATGTGATTTTATAGATATGGCCGCTTTCTAGTTTGCCTTAATCATTCATTGCATAGCTATTAATTGAATGGTTAGGATTAGTTGTGTTGTCATTAAAAACTGGATAATAGATGAGATGACTTGATCTCCATTTTGGATGGATGGATGTTGTTGATCTCTTACAGGTGTGCAAATTGGATTTGAAACGGAAGTTTGCTGGATCCTATAGAGCACAAAGAGAAAGCTAAGGGTGGTGGTTGGGGTCCGGCCATTAGCCCTCCTATACATAAGTTAGTTGGGTGTAGGAAATCATAGAGGCAGGTCTCGTAAGTGGAGAGTTGAGCATACCTTAGGCTCTGGGAAAGTGCCTTGATATATAGGACCGTTGGAGAGAAGTTGAGGGCCACGATCGTGGCTTCAATCGTGGGTGTTATGTCCATTGAGGGTAGCGTGATTCTTGAAGTTGTGGATCACCCCTGTAATGTTTGGAGGCGTGCTTGCTTTCTTTGGGCTCATCTGTGGACTTTCTTATGCTTTTATGGCAGTCGTGGCCCAGGTTTGCTTGGTAATATAGGCCAAGGCTGAGCTATTTGCTCGTCAGCCATGTCAATAGAACAACCTAATTCGAGTTGTTTTGAGATATCAAAAATGACCTTTCTAGAGGCCAAACTATCGTCATGTTGGCTCTGTTCTTGGCTCTCTTCTTGTCATCGTCGGCCGTTACGACGGATGTCAATGTGTGAACCTAATAACTTGTACCTATGCCCATTGGCCTATGGGCTTTCCTTGTGACATGAGATCAGCTTGGATTTACCCACAACAAGTTGGTCAATGTTTATTGATATGACCATTCTTTGGTTTGCCTTAATCATTAATTGGATGGTTATGATTTATGGTAAATGTGATTTTATAATTATGACCCACTTGGCAGTTTGCCTCAACCAGTCATTTCATAGCCATTAATTGGATGGTCATGATTGATTGGTTAATGTGAGTTTATAGGCATAAACACTCACTAATTTGCACCATTCATTTCATAGCTATTAATTCTATTAATTAAGGTTGTTACAAATACTTTTCTCCGACGCCAGTCTATCAAGGGACATGCTTTCATTTAGGCAATGGCCCATCGGTCATCCATTTCCATTCTATCTTTTCGACGGACAAGTCATGCGAGTGGAGAAATCTGAGCCGTGCAAAAGATGGGCTGCAAATCGTGCTTATCTTCGAGCCAGACAATCAGCTCTCCATCGCTCTCAAATGGGCGGCCCACATTACATGTAGACTAGATACAATTGGCTATTTGGAGGCGTGACACCATCATGTCAACGATCTGGACCGTCCATTCATCATATATACCCCTCTATTGTCAGCCCACCATGCAAAGATCACACCGGTCAGATCCAATGATCATCACCATCCGGCCAAAGAGTCAGATAATCAGTGGGTGTAAGATCAAGCTTCACTACAATGGCAATTTCGTCATTTGCATGACACTAAGGGGTTCTAGAAAGAACGGTGGTTCTGCTCCATTTTCGACGAAAGCTGGTATATTTTCGTACCTTACACGAAAAACCATCCCAGCAGAAACACACGCATGCAGGCCGCACGTGCCTTCACGTGTACGTGGGCTAGCTAATCTGAATTCAATGTGGTCCCTAAAATAATCTTATCCAGTTAATAACATTCTCCAGCCGTTGATATGATTGGCTTCATTACTTTCATATGGGAAGATCTTATCCCTTAAATCCGCTGAAGTGGACCATCGCTGTATCTATTCTTAATCGTCCGTTTTTAGACCAATGGTTGAAGGGTGAGGATCCTATCAACTATGGGGAGCGAATTAGGTGTTACCCAGGTGACAGCTTAGTGGGTGTTACCCCTACCGTGTGGCCCACCTTGATGATTTCATGTATATCCACGCCGTCCATCTGCTTCTCCAGATCATTTTAGAATGGGGTTCCAAATATTATGCAGATCCAAATCTCAGGTGGACCACGCCACGGGAAGCATTAGTGATTGAGTACTTCACCATTAAAAATTTCAAAGGGCCCATCGTAACGTTTATTTGCAATCCAACCTATTGATAATGTCAATGTCAATAAGATCTGGTTGAAGGGAAATTAGAAAGATCAAATTGATATAAATTTGTGTGGACCTCAAAATGTTTTTAATGGTTATTCATCGCTATTTCTATTGGTATAGTCCACCTGAAATTTGGATCTTCTTATGATTTGGTATGTCATCCTAAAATGAGATGTAAAAACAGATGGTACGGCGTGGATATACAAAAGTAAAACACATCAAGGTGGGCCCCACACTGGTTAGGGTAACACCCACTAAGCCGTTACCCGGGTAACAGCTAATTCGCTCCCTAAACTATTGAGGGTTTTCAGGAAATTCCCAACCACAGGTAGGGCCCACCAGACCAACGGTCCACTTCACCAAACCCTGCGGCACTTGGATGGAATTGAGCACAAGCGACTATTAATGCAATGATCCTGATAAACGGTCTAGATCACCAGTATACCTTTCACCACCGTAACGTGGCACATGTCCAATTAACCTAATCTGACAATCTCAGCCGTTGATAACGGATCCCGAAACGGATATTAATAACAGTCTAACTTTTGAAGTTGCAGCATTTTGACGGTTTCGATCTGTCTAATCCCAGAAAGTTCGCGAGCTACCGTCAGTAGCCTCACGAGCGTTCCCGGGCTCCTAATTCACGGGCACTTTGAGGCCGCCACGTGGACGGCTACCTTGAGATGAGGAAATAGAAAAAGCGAAATATGGGTTATTTGATGCTCTGCCGGAACGTGATAGTTGATATACGTGCACTTAGATAGGTATAATTGCCAAACATTGCCGCAAATCCAATCATACAAATTGTGGGAATTACTAATAAAAAAGAAGAAGTTCCAAACACCAAAAATCAGACTGGTTGAATGATCCTCACCTTTGAATTAAGTAAAATCGCATGATGAATCAGGAGCATCAGAAATATTAAATTTCAGCCGTTAATTAAAAATATAGCAATCAGGTGGCTTAGTAATGAAAGCAGTGTAATATTTGGGTGAAGATACATGTAAGTTGAGTTGGGGAATATGGAGTTGAATTTTAAGTGTATCAGGTGAACCATTGTTTAGTGACCGTGTATCAAAGATTAGGGTAAGGCAGAGTATAAAAGAAGAAGAGAAGTGGGAGGAAGGGATGGTTGGGGTTGGACGTATGGGGTGAGAGGGTAGGAGGGGAAGGATGGGCCAGGACCGGCGGGGAAGTCGGCTGAGCGCTGGGGCTTACGTCAGGGGGGTCGGTTACATTCCTTCTGGGCTGGGAGCAGTCGCTGTCAGGGCCACCCCACCCGGGCAGCCCCACTTCCTCCATCTGCCCGAACCCCTTCATAAGCAGGTGCAGGCCCAGCTCTCTCTCTTGCTCCTTTCTTCTCCTCCTCCTATCCTCCTCCTATCCTCCTCTTTCTCTCTTCCCTCAACAGTTCTAAGGTACAAGGTAAAGAAAGATGCTGTATCCCTCTCTCTTCCCCCAACAAGTCAAGATATAAGGTAAAGAAAGATGCTGCATCTCTCTCTCTCTCCTTCTCTCTCTATCTATTTACCTACATGAAGTACAAGTGTATAGCAAAGTAGGGAATTCCTCTCTCTCTCTCTCTCTCTCTCTCTCTCTCCTTATCTATCTATCTATCTACAAGAAGTATAGGTGTATAGCAAAGCAGGGAATTCCTCTCTCCTCCTCCTCTCCCTCTCCATCTATTTTCCTACATGAAGTACAAGTGTATAACACGGTAGGGCATCTCTCTCTCTCTCTCTCTCTCTCTCTCTCTCTCTATTTACCTACATGAAGTACAAGTGTATAAGACAGTAGACAATCTCTCTCTCTCTCTCTCTCTCTCTCTCTCTCTCTCTATCTATCTATCTACAAGAAGTATAGGTGTATAACAAGTAGGGAATTCCTCTCTCTCTCTCGTCCTCGTCTCCCTCTCCCTCTCTATTTACCTACATGAAGTACAAGTGTATAACACGGCATTTCTCTCTCTCTCTCTCTCTCTCTCTCTCTCTCTCTCTCTACTAAAGTAGGGTATTACTCTCTCTCTCTCTCTCTCTCTCTCTCTCTCTTCAGACGATATACGGTAATGGGTCTTATTATTTATCTACAGTTCTTTAAGCAAGATTTCATGTGGAAAGCTAAGATCCCTGCATTTCTTCACTTACCATTTCTATTCTTCTTCCTTTTGTCTTCCTTACATCATTGAATCTTCTTCTCAGAAATATAAAATCTAGAAAGCAGCTTTCTCTAACATTGAATTGGTAGAATACAAACTACTTTATATAATTCTCTCACTTCTCTTCACAACTCTCACTTTTGCAGGCTACAATGTCTAGCTTCTTCACCACTCTCTCCATCTCCACCATTCCAAGAATCGGAATCTTCGGCCGCGACAGAATGTTCGTCGATGGAATCATCATCCCCATGGATTTGATCATTATTGCACTTGAAAGCAACTCAAAATCAACGGCAGCCGTCGCAGCTTTCTCGCCTTAGACAGGCGCTATCCTACCTGAGCTTTTCCCCCCTTTACTTCCCCCCACCTCCTTATTCCAACGTCTTTTCCGATCCTTTGCTCTAGTCCCCAGAGCTGTAGTCTTCTTGACCTTGTAAGACCTTTTCTTGACCTTGTAAGACCCTACGCCACATTTACTATCTTGCTTTCTTATTCCATCACCAGCACTCCATCAGAAGGCCCTGATGGAGATCTAGCCTTCCATTTTCCTTCGTTACCACCCTTCCCTTCTTCTCTCCCTCTGTCTATCCCTCTTGAGCTATTTAAAACTTGAATTTCCATACTGCTTGCTTTCAAATTGTTGTCATTTGTATGTAATTTTTTAAGAAAAAAAAAAGTGATTATTAAGGAAATATTGCTAAGATTTCTATGGTTTTTTTTAAATCATTTTCATTGACAATGTTACCCACCCAAGTGATAAAATTACACCCATTTTCTTCCACTCCTTGTAATACATCAATATAAATTTGTACCACTGTATTACCATAAGTGAAAAAGATGGGTTTAAACATACAACGGCTGTGTCATAGCATAGACATTTGGGACATGGATTTGCTGCTACCACAGACTGCAATGCGGTGTGTTTGGGGCCTAATTGGTGCTCACTATGATGTTTTTGAGAAATCCAACCCGTCCATATGTTTAGCCAGCTCATGTTAGGGCATGAGCCAAAAAAAGGAGACACATCGAAAAACTCAAAGTGGGCCACACCTCATCCCGCCGTTGAAACATTCATGTGGCCACTACAGTTTTGGATCAAGCTAATATTTTTTGTGTTTTCAGTTCATGCCAGTGGGAATCACCCTATGAACGGTTGGATAGCACATAAACATCACAGTGGATCCCAGGAAGGTTTCAATAGTAAGATGTGGTGTGGCCCACTCGACTCTTGGATTGCCTAATTTTTGGGCTCATGGGCTCATGTCCTAACATGAGCTGGAAAAATGGATGCACCTGGTGATTTCTAACAAACATCATGGGTGGGACCCACATAGGTTCCGACTGCAGGATCTCCTTGTCGTTGGGGTCGCAGGCAATCCATGTGTCAAGGGAAAACATAAAATCTGTCGTGATTTTCATACCCCACGATCATCATGGTGTGGCCTACCTTTTTCATGGATCGGATATTCTACAAAATGACAAGTTGGGGGGAAAAATGGTTCAATAATATCATAAGTTATCATACAGCCGGCTGTATGTGAACATTTTTTTTTTTTTTCCTGAACCCTTTTAATGGTATTGGTGGTGGTGGGGCATGGAGTATGTGTGCAGAAAAGAGCAGTGCAGGCATCAGTTTCGTTGTTTTATATGTTGTTTGGGTGATGGATGAGAAGACAATAAATATTCCCATGACTCCACTCTCTGTAGAGTCACCTCGTGAGTGTTCGAGCGGACAGCATATCCTCCTGCCATTATTTTGGACCTTTTTGGGACACTGCGTGCGTGCAACTAGGGTCGGTGCGCACATGCACCCATTGTCCTGATGTGGTGGGGGTGGCGGGAATCTAGATGCATTCTGAAATGGGGTTGTTGGGGTTCTCCCCAATCATGCTTTTTTAAAGATGGACGGCAGATATCGTACAAGACATGTCTATATAGTTGTCTGGCCATGGAGAGAGAGAGGCTTTTGTTTTGTACTCTCTAGATTAGATCTGATGCGTGCATGAAATAGAATTGTACCCTCTCCATTAGATCTAGCATGAGAGAGAGAGAGAGAGAGTCCAGAACGTTGCATCAATGCACAGGAGCTTGCATCAGTGCAAAAGCTAAACTTTGATAGTTGTTAGTCAATCCCAATCATATATGTTGGACGTTCTAGGTGTGTGGGGCCCACCGTGATGTTTGAGTGCCATTCAAGCCGTATATTAGATGCACGGCTTTAAATCCAGACCAAGAGATAACTGATCAGGTGGGCCACACCAAAAGGAAACAATGGGGGAGGGTGGCCCTGAGACCATAGAAACTTTCAGAAACAACTGGGTCCACCGTTGAGTGTAATTAATGTCACCCAACTCTGTCATCACATCGCCCCCACAAGGTTGAAGTGACAAACCCAAAAGTCCCAAACTCAGCCCATTCCAAGAGCCAGGTGGACTCTATATATATATATATATATATATATATATATATATATATATATATATATATATATATATATATATATATATGGGAAATGGTACTATAAGGTCGACCTCATGGGAACTTCCCATGAGGTCGAGCTGTGTGGGCCCCACTGTGATGTGTGTCGAACATCTGCCCCATCTGTCAGACGTATCATTCTATGGTGGGCCATAGTCTTAAAAATCAGGTAAATCCATAACTAATTAGGTGGGCCACACCACATACAACAGTTGAGAGGGGTTACCCACCCATTAAAATCTTCATGATCGTTTATTGGGGCCACCAAGATGTGGTTCACAAATCCAGCCCATCCATTGTGTGTGTCCCACTTGGATGAGGGGTCAGAACAAGTTTCAGCTTCATCCAATGCTCAGGTGGGCCCCACCAAGTGATTATATATATATATATATATATATATATATATATATATATATATATATATATATATATATATATATATATATATATATATATATATATATATATGTCGACCATGAGGGGTGTGTGTGTGTGTGTGTGAATCTTTGGGTGCATAGTGAATAGCAGCAGCACCAGATTAACGGTTTGGATTTTATGGATGGCCCCAGACATCTCTAACGTATTGTCAGCGAGGAGGGGAAACTTATCAACCACTGAATCTTACGAGGGGTGGCCCATATGTGTGAAATCTAGACTGTTCAATGTTTCCCTCCCATAGGCATACCATACAAAGCCGCACTACCTAGACAATCCTAACCGTTGCTTGGAGGACTTTTGTGCATGAACATCAATTATTGTTTGGACACTAACCTAATTGCCCATTTGTAATCTTCCAGATTCGTCCAATCAGTGGCTTGGATCATCCATCTGGTGTTATTCGTGGGTCATTTACTGCCATTAAAAAGGTCTAACAGATGAAGGTGTGAGATTGGAACTTGTGTACACTGCATATCCTGCTAGTGAATGCTTGATAGCTTTCATAATCCAATGGCCTTGACTTTTGGCTATGGCCTAATCACATAGTGGCCCATAAAATCAATCCTAGCCGAACATCATAGCACATATTGAAAATCTCCAACCTTTCAAAGACAGTCAGCGGGAATCTCGGCAAGCACTTCAAAATGCAAATTCTTAAAAGCCCATTTTGTAATGGCGTCATGAATCCAGCGCATGGCAGGAGATATGCACCCACCAACCATGGTGCACACTGTGCACACCCAAGATGGACTGTGTGCATTTAGTTCATGGTGGTAATCGAAATTCTCGCACCTTAATGAAGCCCTAGAGTCAGGAAAGCGTCCTAATGCAGGCAAGAAGAGACACATGTAGACTGTTGATCTGATGGGCCTATCATGGATGGATTGGAATGACCAAAAAATACCCCAAATTCAAAGATCCCAACCATCCAATGTGTGAATAACTTAATGGTATAGATTGTTTGGATGAAAATTGCTGAAGACAGATTAATCTCTATCACATAATGGAAGCTGTGTTTGAAGTTGGCAAATGATGATGAAATTTGATCTTATGCACTTTACACCTTGGTAGAAAAGGGAGATGTGACAATGAGAGATTTGAGATGGCTAAGACTTATATTTATAGAAAAGATGATTGAAATAGTTAAACTCATCTTCGGGATAGGAGTTTATGTTTATGCAGGAGTCCATATTTCATTAAAATACTCTAGAGTCCATGTAAGTATTTTGGATACGTGGCAGTGCATGTCCAAGCGCTCCACTCCTAATATATCTAAACCAATCGCAGCTTCTATAAGGTTCATTCGTATGCTCAATTTAAATATCAAACAGTCAACAGGTTTAATCAATTAGAATCTTTGATCATGTAAGGCCCACATATTAGAAGCCTTACATCTAGTTTTTAGCCTTTTTGAATGTGGGCCATCAATCCGATATTTATGTTTTAATTTGTTATGGATTTTCTATCTACAGGCTTGCCATCAAAGGGTTAGGATCTACCAATTAATCAGGAAAACTTTTAGGTCAGCCACTTTAAAATTAATGTTGGATGTCTCGGGATATTAAGCATAAGAATCAAAGGATCAAATAAAGGAGTCACTTGTCTCTCCAGAACTAAGCTCATGAGAAGTGGATTCGATTATCAAGGGACCAAATTTAGGTCCTAAGAAAGTGTGAGAAATTAATAATTTTTCATGAAAATTCAATTCCCGAACCTGTTTACAATTAAAATTTTTAATACATGAATTTTTATCTAACTTTCATATTTTTAAAGGGCATGTTTGGCATGCAAATTCTTTGGAGATATATGAAAAATGTAATAATTATGAAATTTTCTTAAGATAATTATGTTTGTACGTAAGTGAAAATATTAAGTTTATAAAACAATAGTTACCTAATATTTTGTGCTTCAAACTGATACTATGAATAAGGGCAATGATTATATCGAAAACCCTACTACTTTTTGTCTACACTGAAAGCATGATCAATCTTGCAAAAGAAATCTAATTTCTTTTCCTTGTCTGATTCCATAAATCCAAACACAGCCTAGAAGCATAAACTGTTCATAACTGTACTCCTTTTCCAAATCCAAGGTCATGGCTTTTCCAGCACCCAAACACCATAGACAGTTTCTTTCATCATTGTCATAACTATCATCTAAGCCTTATCGCAAGTAACTGAGGTCGGCTACCTGCCACGCAACTGCTGTTACTTCCATTAAAAGCAACCCCTTTAGAGATTCTAGGGACCCCTTAAACAATAATGATACTGCCTTGGTGAAATTTTAGATGCAGAAGTTTTTTATAAATGAATAGACGGCCGGATCAGACGGAAGAGTTTGATTATGTTGTAGCCATAGCTCACACTCGTCGAGCGTTGGGCCCACATGCAGTGATGGTCAAATTATCATGTCCTTCCATCTTCTTCTGTGTGGATAACTGGCTTGTGGGGCCCACTTGTCCAAACTCAAGGTTGTGGACCATATTTCATGGTTACTCCTAACTTTGGGAATGGGCTTGGAATGAAAACTAGAAGGATTAAGGGTAATTAATATATATGCAATGGAGATGTACCATTTAATCTAAAAGCCTGTTTGGGTGCCACCAAAAATGCATTTTAACGCATGTCCATGCTTGTTGAAAGCATACCAACGGCTTGGAGTTTGATGAACGGTTCAAATTTATGAACGCATGTCATGCATTTGCAGTCAAAGGCAGTCAATCAATAACTCACTAGATGATTTTTAAATAATATTGTACCATTGTCTACTGCAGATTTAATGAAAAATGTAAAATGGGTGGCATCCAAACGCACCCTAAACGATTTGCAACAGTTGAGTCATTCATGCATGTTGAATATGGGCCATTGGCACATGCAAGTGTGGCCTGCCTGATGTGCAGACCAGTCTGATTTTGTGCCAAAGGTATGGTTCCAGTCTGCCCCACTCAATGAGCAGTGTGGATCTCACGAACATGTGCCATGTTGGCATGTGTACCAGCCCATCTCATATGGGTGGGACCCACTTTGAATTCTTCTTGTTTTAGGTACTTTATATGAGGTGTAACCCACAAAGCATTGTCTCCTCTCAAAGCCCTATCTTCTTTGTATCTATGTTTAAAGTGGCATACATGGCCACTCATTAGTGTTCCTTCTGTGGCCTAAAAAGCGTGCTTGCTTACACCGGTCAATCCATGTGGGGCCCACCTTGTCATCCTTGGATGGTGAGCCTCATCAGATGTACTTCCACCCATGTGGGGCCCATGTTTTGATGATCTAGACAGATGATCCAATGGGCTCTGCCGGTGATTGGGTATGGCCCAAAGATCTCCCACAATCGAAGATTCGAACCCTTTGATCTTTGGCTTCCCGGTTGAATGTGGACTATTGTTGTATTACTTCTCAATTGTCTATTTTCAGCACGCCAGTCGAAGGGTTAGGATCTTCCACTTTCAGAAATTTTGGGGCATCTCCCTATCCACAGTAGAGCATTCTCATCAACGGTCTGGATCTCCAAATATTGGGCCCCACTTCCAGGAAATCGTGTCCTTTCAAAACTGTGGATTGGATTAACAAATGTATGACTATATGGTACACCACTGGAGGTCACGCAGCCATGGTTAGGTGATCCAGACCATTGCTCTGTTGGCCCCACACTGTGGATAGACCATGCCACCCAAAAATCTTTTGTTCTAGATAGATCCAACGGTTGAGAAGCTTTCACTTGTTGGTACCACTTCACAGAATATTATAACGAAAATACCCACAGATCGCAAAAGGAGATCATCATGAGGTTTGAGAAACTTTTTCTTCATTTATGTATAGTCGGTCGCAGATATTTTCATGGCAGACCAGAGAAAGCCCGGTCGGAGGCAAAAATGATTCAAACTCTTAGAATCTTAAAACCAGTCGTATCTCGCAAATTGGGATGAGTTTTTCGACATATTATATATGATTTGGGGGTACGAGGACATATTTAAGCCAACCAATCTCACTATGCCGGGTTTCTCATGCCGGATTTGTGAGATTTCATCAGATCCACGGTCAAAAGTCCTGTTTACTTTCGTTTTTACTATAAATTGTAAGTTTTAATTTAACTTTTGATCCTTTGAGTTATAGAAGTCGTGCCTAATATGAAAATGACTTAAAAAAGTTAAGAGAATAATATGGTTGGGCCAAATTGGACACTTATTATTTTTTGCCGAAAACCACAAAGTTTAGTAGGAATAAAGGTCGTCCATAAATAATAAGTTTATTATTTATAATAAGTCACATTTTTAGGGTGTTTGAGTTAAAGTATAAGTTTAAAACTCTATCATAGGTTTGAATTCCTTATTTAAAGAGTTGTAATTTCATTTTTTTTAATAATCAATCAAGTTATTTCGAATTTATTATGAATTATTCCTGATTTTATCCCTCGTGGATTCGAGGAAGCTATGCGAGGAGTCCAAAGAGCTTCGTGAATTTGGAGTAGTTATCTGGTGAGAAAGACGATGATCAACCTTACCATGTTCATGTTATGTCACATGAAATAGGCTAATGACGCAAGGAGGACGTGGTAGGTCGATCACCGTCTCTCTAACCAAGTGTTTCTCGAATCCACGAGAAGAAATAAAAAGATAAAAAAAGAGGAAATTAATTTCGAATAATGTTTTTGATAATTGAATGAATAAAAAACGGAATGACAATGCATATAAATAGGAAACTAAACCTTAGTAAAGTATCAAAATCCAACTCCAACTTAAACTCCTAGAAAACGCAACTTACTATAAATTGTAAACTTACTATTTATAGAAGTCGTTCAATCCTACTAGAACTCTTGGTTTTCGGCTAACAATAGAAAGTTATCAAACGGCCTCAACCACGTTGTTCTACTAAATATTCTAAGCCCTTTTCATGTTGGGCACTAACTCTAAAGCCCTACAGATGCAAAATTATGATCGAATTAAAACTTACTATAAATAGTAAAACTGAAAATAAACTAGCCTAATGACCGTTAATACGGTTGAATCTCGCGATTCTGGCTTGGGCAACCCGGCGTAGTGGGTTGGTTGGCTAAAGTAGCTCGAGCTACCCCAAATTGATATATTATACGTCCCGTAACTCATTCCGGATTGTGAGATACGGCCGATTTACAGTCCTGACGGTCCGGATCACTTTCGACCCCGACCGGTCTTCTTTTGCTCCATCTGGGTCATTAAATAATCAGCGACCCGTTCTACATCAGTCTCCTCCACTTCGAAAGAACTCGACCCCGAGTTCTTATCCAGCTTTGGTTTATGATATTCGTACAGATCTGGCATGTTGAAAGTCCTTGAAATCTCCATGTCATTCAGAAGATCAACAACGTAGGCATTGTCATTGATCTTGCGAATGATCGGTACCGGTTCAATCTTCTTGTGTTTCAACTTGTTGTAAGTCCCGGTAGGAAATCGCTCTTTACGTAGGTGGACCATCACCTGATCACCTATTTCGAACACTTTGGTACGTCGATGCTTGTCGGCCGCTTCTTAGTACTTCTCGTTTGAAGTCTGTAATTTGTTACACACGTCTGCATGTATGTCCATGATTCGGTCTGCCATATGTTCAGCTGTAACGCTTATGCCCGGAAGCTTGGGCAGTGGAACCAAATCGAGTGTGTGACGAGGCACACACCCATAAACAATCTGGAACGAAAACTTTCCTGTCGATCAGTTTACCATGTTGTTGAACGCAAACTCTGCTTGAGCTAGGGTCATGTCCCACTGCTTCGGTTTGTCACCTGAAAGGCAACGGATGAGATTCCCCAATGTACGGTTGACGACCTCAGTCTGCCCATCTGTTTGTGGATGATAAGCACTGCTGAAGTGAAGTCGTGTACCGAACCGATTCCACAAGGCTCGCCAAAAGTGGCTAACGAACTTTGCGTTCCGATCTGAAGTGATCGTCTTAGGAATCCCATGTAGTCGCACAACCTCTCTGAAGAAAAGGTTCGCAACGTGTACTGCATCAAAAGTCTTCTTGCACGGAATGAAGTGTGCCATCTTGGAGAATCGGTCTACCACCACGAACATTGAGTCCATGCCGCGTTGTGTTCATGGGAGCCCTAATACAAAATCCATAGATAATTCCTCCCAAGGGGCATCTGGCACAGGTAATGGCGTGTAAAGACCTGTATTTTGAGATTGCCCCTTAGCTGTTTGACAAATATGACATTGTTTTACCACCCTGCTAACATCACGAGCAAGTTGCAGCCAGTAATACCGCTCTTCCACCATCGCTCGAGTCTTATCTTGTCCTAGATGACAGCCGAGGCCACCGCCATGCAGCTCGATAATAATTTTGTCCCGTAACGAACTCTGCGGAATGCAAAGTCGATTTCCTTTGAAGAGGAAACCATCTTGAATTAGAATGTCACTTGGGTGACCCTCTTGGCACTTTTTCCATGCATCTGCAAAATCCTCGTCGTTGACATAAAGTTCCTTGAGACAATCGAATCCGACCACCTCACTGCTCATGGTGATAAGAAGGGATGCACGTCGGCTAAGTGCATCGGCTACCTTATTCTGCTGCCCTGACTTGTGTTTCAGAACGAACGTGAATTCTGTAAAAACGAAATCCATCTAGTATGCATAACGATTCACATTAGTCTGAGTATATTGACAAATTTAAGGGCCTTGATGATCAGTGTACAATATAAATTCCCTTTGAATAAGATAAATGGCGCCAATGGCGCAGTGCCTGAAACCACGGCCTATGAATTCCAAAGCTCATAGGTCGAACCACTTCTGTCCGTGCATCGCTGAGTTTCTCACTGTAAAAGGCACTGGCCTGACCATTTGCTGTGTATATACGGGTGTATTATGATAATATTGTCATCTCAGACATCGATTTATTTATCAACTCACGTGTTAAATAGGGACAACTGATTAATTAAAATACAAAACCATGTCTTCTCTTGAAGACTTATTACAATTTCATAAATGTATCAACTACTCAAAAGAAACATTTAATAAATGAAAACATTGATTAAGTTTCTCCAACATCGTCATCCGCCATGTGATTGTACGCACCATCGAACTCTTGTCCTTAAAAATCGGGTTCAATACCTGGATCTTCACCTGCATCACCTAAATTGTGTTTGGGATAGCGTTAAACGCTATCATAGTGGGGAATATTCCCTCCAAGACTATCAAGAATAACAATGTACAAAACTCAGAGTAATGCAACACAATAATATCTTTATTCAAACAAAACAATCAAGTAAAAATCTTTGTTAATGCGATGCATGGAATGCATGCTCTGGCTAAGGCACCCTGGCTAGAATCACAATCCATGAAGTGGGAGACTCCCTGTTACGACTTCATGCTAGCCACTAGTCACCAGAGGTTCCTGTGACGCACAAGCCCATAGTTTTGCCCGACCACGTGAGAAACGGGACGCTCATAGCCCAAATCTACACGTGACAGTGTACGGGAGAAGTAGGACGCTCTAGCCTATTCTCAATTCCGTACACCCACATGGAGCCAAGTGAATGCATGACTTTAGTTTCACCTTTATTTAAGTGTTTTCGCGTACAACCGATTTAAATAAAACTCAATGGTCACTGTGGGGAGTCGCAATCAACCCAGCATAGGCTGATAGCACGGGATTAGTGTCCATAGCACCAACCTCGGCTCATGAGAATTTGTATACCATTAGTGTCCACTCATTGTCCCGTTTTATGATTTCATCATGTCCCAAAAAGCCAATGTTGTACATCATGACCAAATTCATTAAAATACTCGTGTAATATAAATGGATCAAATCAAGCATCATGTACATGTAAGGATCCATTAACAAACAATCACTTCAATCTCTCAGTCAAGTCAAGATATATTCTTCCATCATGGACACCTCTCACGTGTTTCATCTCTCTACATCGAATAATTTTACCAACTTAAGGACAAAGAGTATACAATAATAGGATGTCCATATGATGATCTTATACACATATTTAATATATATCACAATATAAAAATCAATGTTACTTGTAACACATAGACTAAGAAAATAAGGGCATAGATTTCACAAAAATAAATAACACAAATACACATGCTTCTTAGTAAAAAAAAAATCTAAATAAGGAATCACATCATTATATAATGATATTCATTACAAAATCCTACATTAAACTTCATATTATATGGATCAGCAATTTAAAATAAAATAACTATACATGCCACAAAATAACTTACGATAATCGTGATTTTATTAATGAAAGGCTTGAAGGAAATTCCTCACCTTATGATGGACTTAGAAGAAGAGGGTCGTAGAAGATCCTAGCCGTTGGAAAAATATGAGAAAGAACTCTTCTCTCTCTCTCTCTCTCTCTCTCTCTCTCTCTTTAGGGCATGGAGGTAGGGTTAGGAGAAGGATTTGGAGGTGCGTACTAGAAATATGAAGAGGGATGTGCACGCGAGGTCTTGTGTAACAACTTCTTGAGGTGGGTTTCTCAAATCTCAATATTCGGATGATCTATGATCAATTCCAATCTGTTCATCTTATCAAGCTCGAAGAGTAGAGTCAGAATACGTAAATTTCTTGATGATCCACATTCTAGATTGGCCGATCCTTCAAAATGGCCTAACGGGTGCTAAAATGGGCTTAATCTCAATTAACGGTCTATGCTTGATGATCAGGGCTCAAATTTTGGAAAAATATGTAGTCATGATAGGCAAATAATTATACAAATTTTAGTGGTTGATTGATGGTGAGAAATGCATAGATCTGAAATTTCAACTTTTGGCGGAAAAGGAAAGGGCTGGCTTTGTGGTTCAACGGTGTAGGATTATAGATCGGGGTCCAAATTTTGTGTAAACTCGTAGTCATATGAGTATAATAAGTGGTCCAAATTTGAGAAGCGATTGATGATGAGAAGTAGGTAAATTGAAAGGTTCAAATTTGAGAAGAGTTGGTAACTCGTTAATTTCTAGAACGGGATAACTTCGCGCATAAGAAAGAGGCTTATCAAGGTGGGGCATTCAAATCACACTATTAGTCCATGATAAAGACGATCCAAGTCATTCATATGAAGAGAAATATTCGACTACGACTAACCATCTACTTTCCTCACTCGATGGACATGAAAATCAAGAGTTAAGGGCTGATTTGACAATTGGACCACTTCTACTATGATTTAAGAGCTGAAATTTGATGTGTACGGTTAATATGTACCCAAAAGCTTAAATCCAGGGTTTTGTATGAAAGTGATCTTCAGAAACTATAATACTTAAAAATGACATCTTAACTTAAGTTTAACTAATGGCATTTTCGTAATTATCTGAAAAGTGCGTGATTTTTTAAATCTGATCTATCTACGATGTTTATGGGATCATTCTAAGCAACTTTTGTAAAGGGTCCCCTATCAGATTTCCTAGGGATGTCCCGCTATTCGCAAATCAACGGTAAATGTACGATAATTAATAAAAAAATAAATTAAAAATGAATTTTCAAAAAGTTTCAAATAAATCTCGAAAATTTGGGGCGTTACAGCCTGCCCTCCTGAGAAAGGACTCACCCAATGCCGACAATAGATGCGTCATATTCTACCTCAAACAACTTATCGAAATTAGCGAGTACCAGGACTGGGGTAGTGGACAACCGATGTTTAATTTCTACAAAACTCTTCTCTGCCCCTTCGGTCCATTGAAACGGACCCTTCTTCATACAGTTGGTAATCGGCGCGACGATACTGCTGAAGTTCCGCACAAACTGACGATAGAAGGTCGCCAACCCATGAAAACTTCGTACCTCATTAATGTTCGTCGGAGTCAGCCAATCCCGAATAGCTCGAACTTTCTCTTCGTCTACTCGGATACCCGTAGACGACACAATGAACCCCAGAAATAATAATCGATCAGTTAAGAAGCTACACTTTTTCAGATTTAAGTATAGCTTGTTGTCGGCCAACACTTGTAGCACTTTTCTGATGTGGGTCATGTGCTCCATTTCATCCTGACTGTATATTAGGATGTCGTCAAAGTAAACGACAACAAAACGGCCAATAAAGGGCTTCAACACTTGGTTCATTAAACGTATGAAGGTGCTTGGTGTGTTGGTCAGACCGAAGGGCATAACCAGCCATTCATATAGCCCTTCCTTGGTCTTGAAGGCCGTTTTCCACTGTCACCTTGCCTAATACAGATTTAATGGTATCTACTCTGTAAGTCCAGTTTTGAGAACACCTTGGAGCCCTCGAGCATGTCCAGCATGTCATCCAACCGCGGTATTGGAAATCGATATTTACCTGTTATTTTATTGATCGCACGGCTATCGATACACATGCGCCATGTTCCATCTTTCTTTAGGGTAAGGAACGGCACACGGACTCATGCTCTTTTTAATAAGATCCTTACGGATGAGTTCCTCCACTTGTCCCTGTAGAATTTCACACTCTTTCGGACTCATCCGATAGTACGGTCGGTTGGGTAAACTGGACCCTAGGACAAGGTTGATGTGATGTTGTATGTCTCACATGGGAGACAACTCATCTCCAGGCCAAGTACTTCGAAATTCTTCTAGCAACGGTTTAAGGCGTTGAGGAATATTAAAGGATCTTGGCTCATCGCCTTTTACCATAACGGCATATATTTCATCCGTTTCCTTTGATTCCTTAACAAACTCGCGAATGGTAAGGAGAGAGTTCCCCTCCACTTTAGAAGTTTTAGGGTGTTTCTTTGGTTTCATAGGGGCCGAAACAATTTTTCAACCATCCTTGGTGAACATGTATATGTTTTCCCGTCCACCGTGGGTCACATCTCGATCCGATTGCCATGGCCGCCCGAGTAACATGTGGCAGGCTTCTATGTCAACCACATCACAGAGGACCTCGTCCTTATAGCTTTTACTAATGGAAAATGAGATAATGCATTGATGAGTTACCTTTGTTTCGTTCACCTTCTTGATTCAGCTGATCAAGTAAGGGGTAGGGTGTTTTTTCATAGGCAGATGTAACTTATCCACCATAATTTTTGAGACAAATATTTTTGCTATTCCCACTGTCTATGATCACATCACATATTTTGCCTTGCACGGTGCACTTTGTGCGAAAGATATTATGTCGTTGTGGGTGCACTTCCTTCCTGGGAGCGTAAAGTAGTCGTCTCACTACTAGCGATTCCCTATGATCTTCAGTCAGCCAATCTACATCTTCTGTGTCCCCCTCTTCAGCATGTCCCAGTTCAAGGTTGTTTTCCGTTACTTCACCTTCTGCGCCACCTTCATTCATAATTAAGTGGGCTGCAGGGCGTTGAGGG
Source organism: Liriodendron chinense (assembly GCA_003013855.2). Taxonomy (NCBI): domain Eukaryota; kingdom Viridiplantae; phylum Streptophyta; class Magnoliopsida; order Magnoliales; family Magnoliaceae; genus Liriodendron; species Liriodendron chinense. Next base: position 2,785,381 of record ML058484.1, on the reverse strand, counting down.
CAACCGTTTAACCAGTGACTTGGTTGGCCACAACGGAGACAATGGTCTGGCCTTAGTTGACCATATGGGTTGGGGATCCTGCTAGGACCCGCTGTAGTGGGAGCTGCACGTTGAGGTCTTGAGGGACCGCTTCCCCCTTCCCGGTTCATGACCATAGGAGGTTGAGGACGCCCTCCTGTAGGTTCCTTGCCTTTGGCCAACGTGGTATCTTGAGTGGGTCCGGCGATGGGATTCCGTGTTGCCGGATAGGGTTGAGCAGAGGGCCGTGACAACTGTATTTCTGCTTGGGTGGTCATTTGGTTGGCCTCACTCAACGTCCAGACTGGATGCATTTGGACCCAATCCTAGATTGCAAACCGTAACCCACAAATGAATCGTGATACTTGTTGTGCCTCTGATTCCGATAAATTATTTCGTGTAGCCAGTCGCTGGAATTCTTCAAGATATTCGGCTACGGTTAGATTTCCCTGACGACAATTTTGATATTGTTGGAACAAAATTTGTTCATAGTCGCTAGGGAGGAATCGAACTTTAAGAAGCTGTCTCATCCGAGGCCAGGTTCAGATGGGTGTCTTATTCTGACGGGTGCGGGAAACTTATAGGTTTTCCCACCATGCTGAAGCACCGAATTTAAATTTATAGGCAATTAGTTTTACCTTCTTGTCATCCGGGATTTCCATATAGTCGAAGTATCGTTCGACCTCTGCTAGCCAGTCGAGGAACTCCTTTATTCGAAGTAGGCCATTAACGCTGGGAAGATCAGCTTTGTCCCGATAGTCTCGTTCTGCTCGTTCCACACGCTCATTCCCTAGCGCAGGTCGTCGTACCAAAATGTCTTCGACCTCGTCATCGATTGGTTCTGAATCGTCCGGTGTAGCCCTACGATTATCCACTTGGGGTGCTCTACGGACAACAGGATTCTCCCGTATAGCAACTGTTGGTGGTTGCTGGTCGCCTTGGGCTCGAAGCGTAGCTAGCGATGCTGCAATCTGGTCGAGGGTCGCCTGTATACCTTGCAGGATCAACCGGTTCTCCCGTTGTGCTGCCTCAAAAGCTGTCGCCGTTAGATAGTCCATTGGAGCATCGTCCTTAGGATGAGGATCCAACCCTTCATTAGAGGTCATCGTCCTGAGGAAGAAACCTCTCTCTGATACCAATAACGCAAGGAGAACGTGGTAGATCGATCACCATCTCCCTAACCGAGTGTTTCTCGAAACCACGAGAAGAAATAAAAAGATATAAAAAGAGAAAATTAATTTCGAATAATGTTTTTGATAATTGAATGAATAAAAAACGGAATTACAATGCATATAAATAGGAAACTAAACCCTAGGTAAAGTATCAGAATCCAACTCCAACTTAAACTCCTAGAAAACGCAACTTACTATAAATAGTAAACTTACTATTTACAGAAGTCGTTCAATCCTACTAGAACTCTTGGTTTTCTGCCAAAAATAGAAAGTTATCAAACGGCCTCAACTACGCTTGTTCTACTAAATATTCTAAGCCCTTTTCATGTTGGGCACTAACTCTAAAGCCATACAGATGCAAAGTTATGATCGAATATAAATAGTAAAACTGAAAATAAATTAGCCTAATGATCGTCGATACGGTCGAATCTCACGATTCCGGCCTCAGCAATCCGGCGTAGCGGGTTGGTTGGATAAAGTAGCTCGAGCTACCCCAAATTAATATATTATACGTCCCGTAACTCATTCTGGATTGTGAGATACGGCCGATTTACGGTCCTGACGGTCCGGATCACTTTCAACCCCGACCGGTCTTCTTTTGCTCCATATGGGCTATGAAATAATCAACGACCCGTTCTACATCAGTTAACCTATTAAGTGGAGGAACCCTAGTATATATGAAGTCATATCCCCCCCCCCCCCCCCCCCCCCCCCCCCCCACACACACACACACACACACACACACACACAACGGAACTTGGGGCGTGCAACACGCATGCACGGGGGCCTCCCCCTCCTCCTACATGGGCCTGGTCAGATAACCTGACTCTGATACCACTGTTTCGGAATAGAGCCCTGATAGCAAAAGCGAATCAAACAAGCAACCATGTACAATGGCAACGATCAAGCAAATCAACACACACAAGAAAACAATATGATTTTTACATAAAAAAACCTCTCATAAGTAAAAAACCATGACACAGAGCGAACAATTCACTATGATATTAGAAGTTACAAGAGATGGAAACCCAAAACTTGGATCACAAGCCTCACAAGAGGAAGCTCAAGCTCTCCAAGAGGAAACCAATGTGGCCCTTCCTCTCAAACTCTTTCTCTCACCTAGGAAACTCTCCCAACCCACCTAGGATTACCCTAATCTCGTTTACACCCGCTTAATAAGTAATAAACGGAATTAGAAATACCTTGCGTAAAATTGCGCAAGAAACCGACTCAAAATAGGAAATTGCTGACCAGTCGCTCAAAACCGCTGACCGGTCAAGGACCCCAGGACCCCTACCGACCGGTTGGAGACCGATCGGACAACGTCCATAGAGCTCTATCAAGAAATCTGCTACGACCGACAGGTCGGTTGATGAGTGTCCAATATTGCAAATTTGGAACCTCCAAATACAACGGTTTTACATGGTTTTCAAGATAAAACACATGTTTTAAGTCCGTTTGCATACATAGAGTCATATGGTGCATTTGTGATAAATAGACGCTAATTAATGAATTTTGATACATAAATTAAATAGTCGGCACTCATGCATGGACTGGACACTAATTCAAGGAAGTGATAGACCTAAAATATGAAAAGAACAGAAGAAAAATGAGCCGAACGGTCAAAGTACAAGAATTGGATTCAAGGAACCAAACAAAGCGCCACAGATGAATGTTTGTCCCAACCGATGTGGGACAAACACCAACAGTTCATCCTTGCATCAGTTATAGATACGCATCATACATCAGGTAGGTTAAGAGGCTATGAACCCTTTGATGACCTAGAGAACATACGTGCCACCAAAACACTAGAGGTGGTTATTCTTCTAGTGACATGGGGCTGTATGAGATAGCCCATGTATGTAAATGTTTTAGAAGAACATACAAATAAATTGACGTTAAGGCCGTGATTTATATTAATATGTGCCAAGGCATGATTGGTTGCATGCGTTAGAATGACAATTGACTATGCCAAGAGAAATAGAAGCCATTTTGAATTAGGAATACAAATGCTCAAGGTTACATAAAGATTTGCCAACTTCTAAAAGGGTCATGAGACGTAATTCCAGATTAGAATCATATTACTAGTTAATTGGCCGTAAGTCAAGAGGATCATATGCAAAGTCATTTCCTATCCAAACCTAAAGAATAAAGAATTTTAGGCTCTCGTTAATCTAAATACGCATATTTCTTATTCGGCACAACACTGCTTTTATTTTATTTTATTATTTTAAAATCCTTGTGAATGCGTATCCTAGTTTATTTTAGTTTAATCTCTCCTATATCTGTCAAGCATAATGTTACAGCAGGTCTAGATTGATTAGCATAGTTTAGTTTAGTTTCATTTTTATTTGCTTCTGTCTAACACATCGTTGTAGCAAGTTTAGATAGTTTAGCTTTTCGTTCATGACCTCGTCATCAGATAACAAGACCCTAAGTTCTCACTTAACGATTTCACTAGGCCACAAGGATTTGAACATACAATGATAATTTTACAACCACTAAGGTTTTGACGACTATCAATCATCAACGTCCACTTCACCCACTTGACTATAGTAGTAATCTTTCTTTGCGGTCCTTTTTCTATTTTCTTGCCAATTGTTCTACATTCTTCTTCAATTCAATAAAATGGGTGCTTAGCTTTATCTCTTACTCTTGAGCATATTGTATTGTTGTTAAACGATACAAGTTATCATCGATGTAAACTCCTTGCCATCAAAGAAAAAAATAGACATCACTTGAAAAGGATTAACCCTCTCCTTTCAAATCACCTGATTCTTTATAATTTGTGGTTGGAATTATAGCCAAATCTTCTCTGATCCGGTCTTACTTTGCCTATTTCAGCGCCTACGTCATAAGGCATTCAGTTCAAATTAAGTCATATTCGGTTCTAGCACACCCGACACATACATACATGCAGCATCCACAATTTAATCTCAGGCCAAGTACTACACGTGCATCTGTGTCTGAATTAAAGCCAACACTTTCAAACTAGGATTTTTTGGGGCATGGTTCATCCAAAGCAGGCATAACAAACCAACGGTCTAGATCGGATCACTGCATAATGGGCCCCACTTCTACAAACTAAAAGCCCAAATGTACTATGCAAGACCTCGGGTCAATTGCACCGATTCAACTCAAAAACAGTCCATGATTTGTGGTTAGAATCGTCCCGTCATGGAGAATTTTGCGGCATAATCCGTCCAACGAACGGTCTGGATTATTGAGACATACTCCCAAATATCAGATCTAATATCTCAAGTTCACACTCATAACCTTCCTTGTATATTACCCTTTACCATTTTAATACGCCCCACCCATTGCTAGGCTTAGGTGGGCCTGAATATATAGGCCAATACTCCCGACAACTTTTTGAAGGGCCAAGATTAGGTTGGAGCTGATTGCCTGGGCCTTTGTTTGTCCTGAATGGGCCCATGTAAGGCCCAATCCCAACATGGGGCTGTCAATTGGCCAGGACCAGACCGGGCCAAAAGTCTTTCCAAGCCCCTCCAGCATTGCAAACCCTAGGGCTGAGCCTGGCCTGGGCCATGATGGATCGAAAAAAGGTCCGACCCCAGCCAGCCACTATTGTGCAAGATCTGGGCTGTTCATTATGTGTGCCCACTCTTGCAAGAAATTTGTGACAAGGACGCCCTATACGGGAGCTTGGTTGATGGCTCGAAAACACGACTGAACCTAGCCCAGTTAATAAATGGTCTTAGATTTAGGGATGGGCCTGGCTTTCGTTCCTAGTATTCGAGTCCAAGCCCACCACAATGCCGGCCTGTCCTGAAATGCCAAAGGGTTAACCCACGTTGATACCAATGAGTAGACACGAGGCCCATCAGTTTTGGTCCACTGAGAAACTGCTATATAAATCATGGTTAGTGTGGTTGGAGCCCACCATCAAGATATTGGGCCCACAGATATTAATAAGTCGGGATAGCCTGAAGCCCTACTCGAGCCCGATTAATTATCGGACCTAAGGCTGAGGCCCAGATACAACATGGGCCAAGCCCAAATCCGCCCAATGCTTACTGGACTTGGGCCGACATAGGGCAGGCAACATAGCCCATTTCTTACCCTACAACTGAGTATTTGTAAGGATGCATCTCTGAAGGGTAGGAGATTTGTGGGCCCCGTAACGAGCAATCCAGAATGGCAATTCTACGCATCCCGTCCATCAATCAGGAGAAGGATTACTACAAAAAGTAAGGCCAAATCAAGGATGGACAGACCATCCGATCCATCAGATTTTTGGATGGTAGCCGATAAAATGTGTTCTTGAATTAATAGACGGTTCAGATCAACCGATTTGACTGTCCAAGTGAGCCGATACAACTAGGAGCACTATAAGTTACAGTGCTCTGGGAGTACTCGAGCACTATAAGTCTTTATGCTCTGCAGCTCTGGCCTGGCATTGTACAGTACAGTTTGGGTCTGCCATTCAGCGATCCAAACCATTGATATAAACGGCCCCACCATGAAAGTTCCATTTACCAAAAATCTGATCCTAGACCTTTAATTAGTGGACCAACAAAGAAATGGCTACAAAGTAAATGCATCAACGGCTTTGAAACACCAAACTAGCAAGGGATAGGATCTTTCAATCGAGAGGATGGTTTTAAGACTCAGTGGTACCCGCCGATTCGCTACTACGAGCCGCTCCCCCCATTCACCCCTGACTCAGGTGAGTTGGGCCGATTCACACTCCACTCGGGCGAGTCTTGACTCAACTCAAGGCTGAATCAGTCTATACGAACCACCGCCGTGTTTTTTAAACCATGATCTAGACGGTTTCTGGTGCATGGACCACCCAAGGTGAGTCCCATGACGTCAACGGTCCAGATCCCTGACTGAAAGCCCAAACGAACCGTACAAACCTTATGCTGGAGCACTGATGTCTTCAAAACTTAGCAACATGGGTTTTTGGACTCAGTAACTCGGAGTGATTCAGTCCTGAGTCAAGGTGCAACTCGGGGCTTCCATCTCAAGCGGGTTGGGTGGTGCCCCGCTGTGGGCACCACTGTGTTGTATGTGTTTTATCCCCGCTGTTTTTTCCAGCTCATTTTAGGGCATGATCCAAAAAATGAAGTGGATCAAAAGCTCAAGTGGACCACACCACAGGAAACAGTTGTGATTGAATGCCTACCAATAAAAACTTCCTGCGGACCACAAAAGTTTCGGATCAAGCTGATATTCGTGTTTTCCCTTCATTCAAATAACAGGTTGGATGGAAAATAACCACTCTGGTGGGCCCTAGGAAGGTTTTGACGGTGGGTGTCATTATCCCACTGTTTCCTATGGTGTGGTCCACTTGAGCTTCTGATCTGCTTCATTTTTGGAATCGTGCCTTAAAACGGGCTGGAACCAACTGGATATAAAACACATACATCAAGTTGGGCCCCACATACCACCCAATTTGCTTCCCACCCGAGCTGGGCACAAACCAAGCTAGCTCGAAATCTCAGCTTGGATTGATTTGAATAGAAGTTCAAAACAGACTAAGCCTTGGAGCTGAGCTGTCATGCCCAAACTTGGAGACTGGGCTCACTAAATTCTCGATCACCGACCTTGGTGCCAATAGCTTCTGTAGTACTCCATTCTCGGCTTCTAGCTGGAACCAACTGGATATGCCAGGTTACAATCCTAATATCCCACCAGGAGGATTGTCAAGGGATTTTTTTTTTTTTTTTTTTTTTTTTTTTTTTTTTTTTTTTTTTTTTTTTTTTTGTAAAGGAGCATAACCAAAACCATAAAACATCATCAGATATCCACTACATAGTTTGTTAAGTATAGTGCTGAAAAAGGGCAATACAAAAATGTAGCAAAAGTCTAAAATATCAGGCACATGAACCGATCTCAACGCTGCTGATATGCCCTAGTACCTGCAGCGTAAACAAACGCGCATAAGCTTCCTACGAAGGTCAGTAGAGTGCGTGTGTGCTTGTGTGATGCATATGACAAGTATACAGATATCAGAGTAAGCGAAAGTGATAGAGGGCTAAGTTATCAAGTTTATGAATGCTATCAACCATCTCAAGGCTATGCGATGCAAGGGCCTACATGGCCGAATGTTATATATTAGGGATGCAATGAAAACATGTCAATCCTCAACTAATCCACATATCAAAATGGTTCTCATCTGGGACATCACCGGGGTCTAGTATACTCTGACACTGGCCGCTGTACATCGCGCCCATAACCAAGCGAGTAGAAAAGACCTCACTATCCGCCTCGTCAGTGGTATGCCAATGCCCACCTGGCTTGCCGACAGCGGACCCATTTCACGAGCTGGTCAGATTCGACCTAGCTTATAGCCCACTGCACCCGAGCGGATAAGGTCACACCCCTTTCCAACCGACCTCGACACAGTGGGAGACGCAATCTACTGGTATTTGGCACTTGAGCGCTCATGTTATCCACTCGGTCTCGATGTTGGAGCATCTTACTGGTACCACAGGGTTGACTTTCACCCAATGACATTCATAGCACTCACGTGCTAGAACATATTTCCTGTGTCCATTACTGCCAATCACGATGTGACTATGGTGGCCACCACCCCGATGCTGCTAGGGTGTGAAGGCGATCGTGACACACATAATGCGAAATGCATGAGTCATACAATCCAAGTCATGTACCAAACTTACGCATACTGCGCAATCATGTGGGGCGACCCTGTCTCGCACAGGTCCCCTAAGTATAACAAGCCAAAATGGTATATGCTATGATTAATCATGATCCATAACCGGCATACAAATGATGCGTATGGGCATATGAATGAGCATGGTATTCATTATACTAAGCATATTATCAGTGTGACCTATCAAACTAAGTATACTAGCATGTTATTAAACATATCCTATGATGTTGGCCTTAAATGACCCAATATATGTAGAGAGTGGGACTCAGACTGGGGGCCCCATTGGAAGTGTAAAGGTCTTCGTGGCATAGCTCACTTGAGACTATATCGGCCCCATACTTGGGCCTGCACATACAAAATGAGCTGATGAAATAGGTGTACAGTATGGATAAAACATATATATCGAAGGGGGGACCATGGCGGGCCCCGCCTACTGGTTGGATAGCAAATACACATCATCGTAGGTCTTAGGAAGTTTTAATGGTAGGTATTCGATCACCACCATTTCCCAAGTGAGGCCCACTCAAAATTGGGCCCCACTCACCGGCCAAGACGGGTGGCATAATACCCAATACATCCATCAAGGTGGAACCTAAAGATGGGCCCACAACCTTTGGTTGGATGAAAAATGATCATTACAGTGGCCCCAAGAAAGTTTTCAATGGTGGGCATCAATGACCACTGTTTCCTACAGGTGTGGCCCACCTGAGGTTTGGATCTGCCTCATTTTTGGGGCCATGTCCTAGAATGGCATGGAAAAACAGATGGGCAGCGTGGATAAGACATGTACATCTTGGTGGGACCCACAGGGTGGGCCACCTGCTGGGCAGTGTGCGCACGCACGCTGTCAACACCGTGGGACCCCCCTGGGGTCACATTAGTTTTGAATCAAGCTATTATTTGTGTTTTCCCCTCCATCCAGACCTATGCCACATGTCTGAATGGCATTATAAACATTATAGTGAGCCTTAGGAAGGCTTCAACGGTAGCCGTTCAATCTCCATCATTTCCTGACAGTGGGGCCCACACAATTTCTAGATCAATCTGGTATTGTGTGGGTCTTTTGCACATGTATATGCGACCTTATCCATAGGTTGGGATGGCTAGAAAACATCAACGTGGGTCAGGAAAGATTTCAACAGTGGACGTCATTATCCCCCACTGTTAGGGCTCTCAACGGGTTGGATACGAGCCGGATCAGTGATGATCCGTATCCGATCCGATTAAGGATATATCCGACCCGAATCCGATTCAGATCACAAGTGTATGATCCGAACCCGACTTGTTTAGATATTTTCGAAATCTGTATCCGATCCGAATATGATCCGACCCGATATTCGAATATGATCCGATATCCGAATATTATGATTTTCAGGCCCGCCCGGCCATTGAAACCCTATATAAATTCTGATTTTCAGGCCCGCCTGGCCCATTGAAACGTACTTTTATTATTTTATATACTATCTTTAATCGGATTGAGTCCTTAACGAGCCGGATCACAGTCGATCTGAATCCGACCCGAATATTAAACGGATCATCTTTAGGTATTCGTATCCGACCCGATTACCCAATTATTGATCCGAATCCGATTAAATCGGATCGGATACGGATCAAGATCGGTGCCGTTGACAGCCCTACCCACTGTATCCTATGATGCGGCCCACCTAGGAAGTGGATCTGGCCTAAAATTGGGCCTGAGGCCTAAAATAATTTGGCAAAAAGGATGGACGGCGTGGATGATACATATACATCATGGTGGGTCCCATGAGTGGGCCACCTTGTGAAGTCCAAGGAGTCCAGCGGACGCTGGTTACTCCCAGCGTCTCTGATGCTGTGAGTTGTCAGCGTTCACACGCTCTCTCTCTCTCTCTCTCTCTCTCTCTCTCTCTCTCTCTTTTCTTTTTTCTTTTTTCCAAGTGGGGCCCACATGAGAACGATCCACTTCGTCTCTCAAGTTTCCTAGCTCATGGGGGACCCAAAGAGCCCTATATTGGGTATGTTTCATGGGCTACAAACATCAAGGTGGGCCAAGGAAGGTTCAACATTAGACGTCATTATCTCCACTTTTTCATGTGGTGTGGTCCGCTTAAGATCTGGACCTTCTTCATGTTGGGCTCTGGCCCTAAGATGATCCGGGAAAACAGATGGACGGTGTGGATCAAACACAAACATCAAGCTGGGTCCCACGAGTGGGGACCCCATTGACGCCATTCCAACGTCTCTGACGCTGAGTACGCCCAACGTACTCTCTCCCTTTCTTTTTATTTATTTTTTATTTTTTTTATCAAGTGGGGCCCACATGAGGACGATCCACTCCGTCTATCAGGTTTCCCACCTCATGGGGAACCCAATGAGTCTTATATTGGGTGGGTTGCATGGCATATAAATACCACAGTAGGCCTAAGAAGTTTTCAACAGTAGTATCATTGTCTTCACTGTTTTCTATGGTGCGGTCCACCTGAGATTTGGTTATCTCTCATTTTTTTGTCCAAGGCCTAACATGACTTGGCAGAAAATATGGACGGTGTGGATTAAAGCCATACATCATGGTGGGTCCCACGAGTGGAGCCTCTAGAGGATGTTGTCTGTCCTAGCAGCCGTTTTGCAATTTTTTTTTTTTGTGTCATTCAAATGGGGCTCATGTGTGGACAATCCACTCTAACCATCTGATCGGCCACCTTATTGGTAAGCCCAAACACCTTTAGATCAAGCTGAAATTTGTGTATCTCCTTCGTACACATTTGTGTGAACTAACCAATAGTTTGAATGGCAACTAAATATCATAATAGCCACACATAGTGGTCCACTTTGTGATAGCATGCAAGGTACGTTGTCCCACAGCGTGACCCACTTGTGGGCCCAAAAAATGAAAGGAAAATAAGGAAAAGGGGGAGTTTATGTCCCCCATTGCACTCACTTGAAGAATGGACGGTTGGATCGAGTCGGGTCGTTGATCGGACGACTCGGATGAGCTCCTCTAACTCAACCAACTCCCTAAGCTCTCTCTTTTAATCTCTCTCCTAAGCGCTCTCTTTCTTTCTTCTTAATCTTCTCTCTCTCTCTCTCTCTCTCTCTCTTGCAAATGGGAATGAGAAAGCCCCATACGTATGACCTTTGTATGGGTAGAGATTTTGGGGATAGAGGAGGGATTAAAAGGGGAAATAGAAGTAGATAGGGAAGGAAAAAGTAAGGGAATGATGGTTAATAATTATAGGGTAAGGTAGGTGTTGACTTTAGGGGTTTTTGGCATGAAAGGTGATGGATTGATGGAAAAAGGTGATGGGGGATTGATTGATGGATAGATAGAGTGATTGATTGATTGATTAGACTTTCTAGGAACTTCTGCAAGTGGGGTCCGCGCCACACGTGCGTTGCGTAGCTCGCCTCAGATTGCGCAAATGATCGTAACTTTCGCACTGGGTATCGCAATTGGGCATGCCGCACAGCCTTGGAATCGCAGCGCCTACGCGGTCGCCAGGGTATAGATCTTGGGTCGATGCGGTACTAAAATATGGTCGCGATTAAGGCTAGCTAATCTGGTCCATCCGAAATGTACCGACATCGAAAACTAAGCATACAGAGGGCAAATTAGGGTACGGGTCTTACATGAGTTCATTTAAAAAAAAAATAAACCAAGCTCAAACTAGGGCATTACTGGAACGGCTCACCTCGGTTTGATTCGGCTCGTATAATATTGTAAGCACATTGTTTCTGTGGTCTAATCCACTTGAGCTTTGGATATGGTTCAATTTTGGAATCATGTCCTAAAATGATATGTAAAAATAGATGGATAGTGTGGATAATACATATGTATGACGACGTGGATAATACATAATACATATATATGAATGCACATTGTTTCTTTGTGCTTGTAAAGTTATGTTTGTGTGCTTTTGTTTGGAAAAAACTCTTACATGCCTATTTTGAAGTTGCACTTTTTCTTTGGAAGAATTTAAATTAACATCATGTAGTAAGATACTTTTGCATTTTTTTTTGTATTATTTCTAAATTTTTTAATTTTTTTTTATTTGAAAAAAAAAAAAAAAGAGCTGCCATCTATTTGAACTTGGCCTGGCCCGGTTCAAAAATTTTGACCAAACTGATCTTAGCCGGAGCCTAATTTTTTTGTGCAAACCGAACTTGGGCCGCATGGGTCGGCCCGGAAATCCAAACCAGGCCAATCCACAAATTGGGTGGCACAAAAACAAGCCAAACCAAACTAGGGCTAACTCGCTTGGCCCAGATCGTTGCCCACCTCTACTTCCCACCTAATTGAGTTGACTGGGATAAGTCACACCCGATCTGACGAGTCGTCAATCCAGGATTCGCAAGTCAACGCCTCGACCTCCAGAGTCGAGTTGGTTAGTGGTAAAAGACGCAGGATCATCGAATCCGTTGGTCTCATGGTGGAGAAAATGATACAAGAATCACACCATCTATGGCTGAGATAGCACCACGTGTACAAATAGGACGATGACCATAGCACAGGTGAAATGCTGACCACAGACGGCCGAACACGTTACATTGACTCCAACAGATGCTTGATGATGAAAAAATGACATCATGATTGCGATATTAGGAAATTGGATGTGGCCCACCTTTCTAAAGCTGATCGATTCCATTATTTACAAGCAACGTTGACAACATAAGGTCATCCGTAGACGTTAGAAATTCATGATCAGGACTTGAATGACAATGAATCTATTCATGAGGGGATTCTTGATTGGACAGCTCAATCAGCTGATCTAGTCCGTCCATTATTTCCAACACAATTTCATGGGTCACCGTATAAAAAATCACACTGATAGAACGATTCTGATCATCCGATCAATAGCCAATAAAATGGATGGTCAATATTATTTTCTGAAAAATAAGCCTATACAACAATTTGAGCCTTCTATTGGTTGGGGCCCATCATGCATTTCTTATGTTTCTACAGCATCGATTCTATCAGAGAATCCTAAACATGCCATCCATGGCTATAGAAATGAATGTCCATAAAAATAGGGCCAAGTTATGGATGGACCAGATCTTCCCTTGGACGTGGTTTTCATACTGTAGGCCACGAGGTATATGCTGAACCTAATAGACGGTCTGGATTGATGGTTTCAATTGTCCAATCTTCTTGATGCACTTATACTGCCCTAAGAGCACTGGATTATTTCTTATTAATATGTCTACATCACTTTCACAATCCATGCTACTCTTTCCATCGCTGTAGCCATGGTCCTCACAGGCTGTCTGTGCTCGAGTCGGATCTGATTGGGTTGACTCAAAGACTCAATCTAGTCATGCTTGACTCGACTAGGTTCTTGATAATTACAAAAGATGTCAATCGAGTAGTTTTTTTTTTTTTTTTTTTTTTTTTTTTTTTTTTTTTTTTTTTTTTTAAATCAAGGATTTGAGACTCAGCGAGTCGGGTGGTGTCTTGCCCCATATTTTCAATGCTGACTTTTGGTGGAGAACTGATCTGACGGATCAGACTCGATTGAGTCCGAGTCAACTCAGATTAGTAGCATCCGATTCGGATGGGTAGTCAGTCTTTATTGTCAGGTCAGGACCTACTCGCTGTCACAATCGAGTCTACTAGTAGGTCGGTTGGGAATATCGCTGAGTCGAGTTGACTCGCCATGATTCTGAGTCAAGTGAGCGAGTTTAAGAACCATGGCGTGGCCCTACTCAAAGGCAGAACTCGCATTGGGCCAAGTTCAAAGGAAAGGATTTGGTGTTTTAAATATCTGGTTGTCTGTCTCCAAACATGTGACACGCATGTAGGAAATCCAGGCCGTTCATCACACGGACACAAGCACTATATATGCTCTGCCAGGTCATTTGGATAGTCCTATTCATAGATCTGGACTGTCCATTAGGTTCAACACATTTTTCATAGGCTACCACGCAAAAATCACATCGATTGGATGATCAAACCATTAAATCAATAGCCTATAAAATGGATGTACAAGATCATTCATGGGGGATAGATCCCGTTGACAATTTCAACCATCAATTTTCCAGGGTTCATCATGGATTGCTTATGGTTTTAAAGAACTGCTTTTATCCAACAATCCTAACCATCCCATCGATGGCTTGGAATGCAGATGGCTATAAAAGACAAGGCCAGCTCGCACAGGGATTTGCCCAACAGATCAGTCTGACTTTTACGTGGTAGTTGAAGGAATGGGTGGAGAAGGTAATGGACGGTCCAGATCAATCAATTGGACTATGAAAGTGTCCCAATGCAAGTACGAGCATTGTCAATGGTCCGTCCCTGATAAGGCCCACCAAACAAGCATAGGGGTACCTGATTGGCCAATCTTAGAGATTGGGGCAGTATTTGTGCGGCTGCGGTTTCAATTTCGTACAAGGGGCCCAAGGGTGCAGTGATCTAAGCCGTTGATACTATATTCATAGTTGTGGATGGCGATGTACCAATAACCTCTCAGAGGAAAATCCTAGCCCCTTCTTCTAGAAGAAAATAATAATCAATCTAGTTGCGTTTAGCACTGCATTTGTTATGATTTTTGGATTTCATGTGGCTGTCATGCATAGGCATGTCTTTTCTAGTTAGATACATAGCTATTGGCCATTTTGAGTTAGTGATAGGTGTTAATATAGTTTTGTTTTTACATGAGTGTATGCATACACCACACATACACACAAATGTTCTCTTCAAAATGAGTTCTCTTGAAAACTTTGTGAGAACTTTTGATACCAGATACAAGCAGAAAATTCAGATGGTCCACCAGATGAGTCGCCTCATGAAACTTAGTTAACTTTTTGACTTGATCTAAGAATTTGGTGGGCCATAGCAAAGTGAAAATCCCTATAACCTTGATTTGCTTCTCACCTTCCTATGACCCAAAATATTTTGGATCAAGCAAAAAATTTAGCCCCAAGGGTTTCATGAGGTGACCCCATCTAGCAAGACCATTTAGATTTTTCATCCACATTACATGTCAAAAACTTTTGCTATTTTGGATTCCACGTGTGGCTGGCATACATTGGCATGTCTTTTCTAGTTAGATATATAGCTATTGGCCATTTTGCGTTAGTGCTAGGTGTTAATAAAGTTTTGTTTTTGCACGAGTGTATGCACACATACACAGAAATGCTCTCTTCAAATGGGATCTCATGAGAACTTTGTGAGAACTTTTGACACATGATAGAGCACAAAATCCAAATGGTTCACCAGATGAGTCACCTCATAAAACTTAGTTAACTTTTTGGCCTGATGTAAGAATTTAGTGGGCCATAGCAAAGTGAAAATCTTTAGACCCTTGATTTGCTTCTAACTTTGCTATGACCCAATAAATTTTTGGATCAAGCAAAAAAATCAGCCCCGTCAGTTTCATGAGATGGCCCATCTAGTAAACCGTCTAGAAATTGTGCCCACATTATTAGTCAGAATTCCTTCTGCTATTTTGGATTCCACATGTAGGTGTCATACATAGTAACGAATTTTAGTTAGATATATAGCTATTGCTACTTTGTGTTAATGCTAGGTGTTAGTAGAGTCTTGTTCTGAATTGAGTTTATATATGTAAGTCTAATACATGTGAATTCCTATAAAAGAAGTTGAATATGGATGTGATTTTTTAAACCCATTTCTCTTATTGCCTCCATCATGGTCCACACAAGTAAATAAGGCCATCAAATACAAGATCCATGGGCCATCCATGATGTCTTGGGCTCATGATAATACAGCAACCTACGGCGTGGTAGGGTAACTAGGGCTCTTAATGGAGCGGGTCAGATCCGAGATCCGATTCGCTCCGAATCCATATAATGCGGATTTGGATCTTAAAATAAGTCCGATTAGTTAAATGAACCGGATTTGGATCTTAAAATAGGTCCGATTACTTAAATGGAGCGGATATGGATTCACAGGAACATATCCGAGGTCGATCCGAATCCGATTAAGATCCGACTCATTGTCACCTTATTGTATATGTTATATTCATGCTGGCCATCCGTTTTACAAATTATTTTAGGCCATGTTGACCATACCATACTAAATAGTGAGATTTGCATCATTTTTCTACTAAATTAAATATATTATATTATATATTTTATATCATATATTTTTTAAGATTTGTAATGGGGGTGGATTCGGACCTAGGTCTGACCCGAATCCGATGGTTATATAGATTTTGGATCGGAAATGGATTTAACAATTTATAAATGGATCGGATATGGATATCACCTTTTGGATCCAAGTTGGATCTGAATCCGTCTACATATATACGGACTTGGAGCCGGATTCAACTGGATCCGATCCAGATCTGACCCATTGAGAGCCCTAGCAGGGTTACTAAAGGCGTGGGCCTGTTTGGACGAATCCAATACTGAGAATGTACTGAATAAGGCTCAACCCATGTGCATTTTTTGGTAACGTAGGAGAAAAAGGACCCAAAATGAGAATGCAATGATAATCGGTGGGCCATGATTCAAGTACCATTTTCTTGTGTGGTGGAAACACGGATTGTCCAGTACTTATGGCACCGCAGAAGTGGATCTAAATTCTAAAAGTGATCTTAAATGAGATGTGGGGTCTCATCATTGACGCAAGCCCGGTTTCGCCACGGAGCTCGTTGCGAGATCATATAGAGAGCGGTCTACGTCATGGTGGGCCATGCACTCGTGCGAGAGAAGCAGGCCGACCTGCCTGCCGGCATAAGTAATCATAATCAATGTTCATAATCAATAGTTAAAAGCAGTTTTTAAATGCTTGGCTTTGGCCAGTCAAGGATCCTAGTTTGATCTTTTGTGAGAAAAGCTTACCAACCCAATGTTATTTTACATACAAGGCAAAATGGAAACAGACAGATCATTTAGAGAGAGAAAGAGAGAGGTTAGATTAAATGGATGATCTAGCTTGATTGAAACTAAATAAATGGTTAAGATTGAGAGAGAGAGAGAGTCTCTTGGGCCCAAAGGGAGCTCATGCCAAACAAACAAAGGAAATGTGAAGAACATGAGCCATAGAGAATTCTCAACCTCCTATTTTGACAGATATGGTTTGGCTTTAATGAAAGATCCACCAGCATTAGAACATACACAAGTATGTGACCATGTCCTACATTGTCTCATCTCCACCCTTGGAAAGCTCTTGTCGTTGTACGGAAAATGCTGAGTCTATTCACATGCCGACATCCCATGCTTGTGTAAGATCATGGCCACTTCTTCAGGTGGGTCTCACCCACCAGAGCCCAAAAATAGGCCGGTCGACAACTAATCAGCCGCACCAAACGCTCCCCGTGAGAAAGATGGTTAGTAGAAACACCAAAAATTTCCATATAGAATGCACATGTGGGCCACCCATGATGAATGGACCAGCCCTGATTGTCGGCCACAGCATGATCATGTGGGCCCCACCTGAAGAAAATTTACATGGTTTTGGGCTCAATGGAAGATCCAACAACAATAAGACATCTATATGACCCATGATGTCTTATAAATGTACACACCTGATGAATGGGCCAGCTTGATTTTGGCCATGGCATGATCATGTGGGTCCCACCTGAAGAAATTTACATGGTTTTGGCCTCAATGGAAGATCCAAAAACAATAAGACATCCACACGGGGTATGTGACCCATGTTGTCTTATGTACACTCCAAGAAAGCCCTTGTCTTTGTATTTTTGTAACATTGCAATTGGACCATCCAACCAAAGCCCTTACATTGCAATGTCCACATCCCAAAAACCCAAATATCGTCTAGTGGGAGGTATTTAGCTGTTTGTTGCTTTTCATCTATTCATTGGCTTTCCTCCATTTGCTTCTTTAATAAATACAAAGTCCACTCGCACAAGCACACCTTGAGAGTGCACTTGTCTCCCGTGTGGAAATGATCACACGCGTGCAAGATCTGAGACGCTCGTTGGGCGATCTGAACAGTTAAAAGCCATGATCATATGATCATCCAGTCGACCACAAAACAAATGAACAGTTAAAAGCAATTCATTCAGAAATGTGCGATCCAAACAGCATAGATGCTGAAAACCAGGCCCACATAATCATCAGGTGGGACCCACATGTACAAATTGAAGGAATAATAAAGAGAACTGTCCAACGGTTCAAAATTCTTGACAATTGTGTGGCCCACTCGATGATCGTATTTTCCTGATTTTCAGATGCGTGGAATCCAAACGCCGAGGATCATCCGATGCACAGACCCGATCATACAAACGTGCGACTCATTTCCACGTGCGAGGAAAGTATTACTTGATCAGTGCATGAGCTGGCAACTTTGATGCACCTCCCAGTCATCAACCAAGCATAAATTCCATTTTGTTTGCGTTGTTTGGGAAGGAAATCCCATTCCAAACAGCTTCATGACAAGACCCATAACCCCACGCCACCCAACCTCCAAAAGGTAGGATTGAAGGAATACAGATGTGCATGTACAGTTGAATTTTCCTAGGTCCACCCACATGTATGAGGGATCCCAGCTACACCCCACCACACGTGCCAACCTGTCACACATACATGAGATCCAAGACATCCATCAAGTGGGTCCCACGGCATCTGATGATCAGGTACGCTAAAGTGTCTGAAAAAAAAGAGATGGACAAAAACGCTTACGGGCTTTTTTTGAAACCATCCATTTATTTATATCATTATGGCCCACCTGAAAAAGGGTCCCACCTGAATTTTTGATAACCAAATCTAGAGGGCGAGACCCACCTGATAGACAGCTTAGATCGCACACGCATGTACGTAGATGGGCTTCCTCATGCACACGCATGGACTTAGCAAACCTTGATAGATATAATCCTACATTAATCTCATTTGATTTTTTGTAGTCGGCTCACCAGACCCAACTTCTTTTCCTTTATTTAGAGCCTTTGGATAATGACCCAAGAATAGTTAAAGAATATGGGAAGATCTAATGTATAGAGAACATCTCAGGTCCAACTGGTTGGACCACAAGTTACAGTCCATCACGCGGAAACTTCCATACCTTTCATGTGCATACCACATCCAACCTGTCTGATTGGTTGGGCCCATCATTAGGATAGCTTTGTGCAAAACAACCACATCCACTCATTAAGTGGAGTAAAAGTGTCTTTTACTATTTATCAACAGTTAGATATTATTTTATATGGTGTGGTCCACTTAATGAGTACATGGAACTGATTTTTGTAAAAGGTGAACCTCATGGTGGGGCCAACCTATTAGAAGGGTTGAATGTTTGGTGCCCATGATAGTTTGGAAGTTATTGGCTGGGCAGACTGTAACTTGTGGTCCCATCAGTTGTACTTGAGATCTCTCTCTCTCTCTATATCTATCTCTCCCGTGCGTACACATGTAGGAGAAATGCTCACATCCAACTGATTGGACCATTAGTTACTCTCCTCTCATTGGATAACTTCAACAAGTGATCATATGCCTGCAACATCCAATTTGTTTAGTAGGTGGGCCCCACCATAAGAAATACCTTATGCAAAAAATCAGCCCTATCCATTGATCAGGTGGACCACAATTGTATTGGGCATATTTTTGCTCAAGGTTATCCTCATGGTGGGGCTAACTCCTGTTGCATGCGTACGATAGGTTGGAAGTTATTCATTGGGTGGATGGTAACTGATCATCTGATGGATTAGGCATGAGTGGGAGTCTCTGCATGTGTGTGTGTGTGTGTGGCACATACATATTAGGTCGAGCTCTAAAATCGCTTGACTTAGGTGGGCCACACCAGTATGTAAGCCAGCCCATTGAAAACTTACTCATTGTATATAAGGCCTACAAAGATGTGGTTTTGACATCCAACCCATCCATTGTGTGTCCCACAGTTGGACGAGAAGTCACACCAAAGTTTAGGCCATTCCAAAAATTTAGGTGGGCCCTGCTAGGTGCTTTTAAATGTTTTAAGCATATTCTCATGATTTCAGATGGCATGGTCCCTGAGTTCCGGATATATTCACACCATCCAATATCGGTGTCTCCATATTATTTTAGGATGGGGTATCAAAAATTAAACAGATGCAAATCTCAGGTGGACCACGCCAAAGGAAACAGTAGTGATTGAGTGCTTCACCATTAAAAATTGCAAAGGGCTCATCGTAACATTTTAGTAATGTTTATTTGCAATCCAACCTATTAATTATGTCAAGAAGATCTGTTTAAAGGGAAATTAGAAATTTTGCATTGATCCAAGACATTTATGGCCTACGAAAAGTTTTTAGTGGTTATTCATCATTGTTTCTATTGGTATGGTACACCTGAGATTTGGCTCTTTGAGATTACATCCTAAAATGAGATGGAAAAACGGATGGACAGCGTGGATATGCATAAACTACATCGAGGTGGCCCCAACAAGGTTAGGGTAACACCTACTGAGCTCTTACCTGCAGGGTAAGAGCTAATTCACTCCATGGAACTCAACCCAAGGAAGCTCTCATGAGGTCGACCACATAGTACCATTTCTCATATATGTGTGCCTTTCGGACATGTGTATTTATGTATATAAACATATGAAGGGCTCAAATCCAACCAGTTGTATCACTAATTTGTGGTCTAACCATTAGACAAGTTTCCGTCTATCACGCGGGCATGCGAGACGTCCAACTCATCCAAAAGGTTGGCTCCACCATAAGGATTACCTTGTGCAAAAAATCAGCTTAATCTACTAATTAGGTGGACCACACTTCTATTCTTTTATGGTATTAGTGGCTATCTATAATTTTATATTATATGGGCTACCTGAGGAGTAGATTTATAGGTATCTTCATTAGGAGGCATGCATATAACCTGAAAATTGGATCGAGGAGATAACTTTCACCCTTTTAATTTGAACCACTTACTCTTTTACCTTTAAAATCCATTTGATAGCAATTAATTAGATGGTTAGGCTTGCTTGATCAGTGTATAGAGATATACTCCATCCGTGATGGGGCCCATGTTTTGGATGGATGGAATAATTGCACATTAATGCCACATGTTGGGTCCTTATTCATGCCTGAGAAGTAAAATCACAAGAGTTTTATCACGAGGTCATGCGGGTACTCATTATGGTATATAAAAAAAAGCTATTGTGGTGCAAGTGTGTGTGAGGGGTGTGAGTGCCAGTGTATAAAATAAATAAATAAATCACAACATGCTACGGCTCACAACCATTCTTTAAATTGTGCCAAACTAACTTAGGAATCAGCCCCCTGTTATGTGGTGTGCTTCATATTGCTAGTAATTTTGAATTTGTGGTATCTTATGTAGCTTCAATCGAGCACTCAAGGTGCACATTACAAGATCTGGACCGTTCATCAGTCTGGACTGTTCATTGATTGGATGTACTCTGAAAAATTATATTGGTAAAAGGAAATGCTCAAATATCTTAAAAAGCTTGATAATCCAGGTTGAGTTCGCAGATATTTTAATTCTTACGGCCTGTTTGGAACAGGAGATTAAATGGTATGAAATTGAATAAGATGGAGTTAACCGTGGTATTTTGATGGTCTACTCTCACATTCGGGATCAAATTCTTCCTTTGAGAAATATACCATATTAAAGGAAACCTATGTTTGGTCGACCATAGAAATGCAATCAACAGGTCAGATTTTACAACTATAAACTCATATATCACATGTAAAGGGTGCATATGGATTGATAGCATAGATAAAACACATACATCAATGTGAAGCCCACCAATGTACTGGATTTCGGAAAATCCCACAGTCCTAATGTTGGGATTGGATGATATGATGCATGGATTAATCCAATATTTCCTCTCATTTCAAAATGCAGGATGGAATTTGCATGCAACCAAATGCAATTCTATACCCCTAAGCCCATGTTTCCAACAGGCTTTAAATTTATCAATTACCTAGAATTTATACTGAAACGTGCCAGTTGAGCAATTAATTCAACTTGTATTATTCTTAAGAAGTATCTTAACATGATTATATTTATGTGTGGTGACTAATCGCATGTCCCGGCAATTTTAAGTCGTGGGATCATATCTACCGAACTCAATCCTTCTTGTTACCTTTTAAAATTCCAACAGTCAATGTCTTTTACCGTGGGCCTATGGAAGGCGGCCGAACAGATCAAAGGTCCAGATTTCAATAATATGTGCCACAAGGAATGAGTCCATTGTCCCTCTGCATAAAAAAATGGAATGGAAAACGTGTGATCCCAAGTTGCAGCCCATGGCCCGTTTGGAAGCTTGGATTTGGAAAGCATTGGAATCCAAATCATGATTACAAATTCTCATTTGTGCTTGGTTGAAATGCATAGAATCCAAATCTCTTCTATGGGAGCTTACATTTGGAGGGCATCGGAATTTTTGGGTATATTCACATGACTTAGAATTGATTAACTAAATTAACTTACATACTCTAAATTAGTGTATATATGCAGTATTTGGTAGAATGGCTATAATAAGCCCATTAAAATATATACTTTGGCAAAAAAGAAAAAATTCTGAGCCTTTGGTGGGCCACAAATGCAAGGATTACAAATCAGCAACTCACTAACATTTTTTAACCATCTGTTTAAATGTCTAACATTTGGATGGTTCAGATCATTCTATTGATATGATTTTAGTATTGCAGCCGATAATTGAACTATTTTTGGGTATTATAAACGTGCCATGTGTTTAATGGATTAGTAGCTCATAGATATCTTTGTTTCATGTGTAACTCTCCTCCCCTCAAAAGGGAGGCAAAAAATGCATTTCCTCTTAATTCCATCCAATCTTAGCATATTCTTAAAACTTCAAAACACATTAAAAGGAGGATTTGAAATACCTTCGATTCCAATAGCCTCCAAATCCAAGGCTTCCAAATGCAAAAAGTAACTATATAGATTTCAAATACTTTCAATTGCCACTACATCTATGGTGTCAAACGGGGCTTAAGACGGTCAACCCACCTGTTACCAATGCAATTACCCCCAAACTATTTAAAATACCAAGATTGCCCTTAATCTTTTCACCCATGTTAAAAAAAAAAAAAGGCATGAAAGTCAATCCATGCAACTTTTTTATGGTGACATGATTATCTCTCCTTCTCCTCCTCTTTTCATTATTAACAACTATCATTATCATCATGATCATCATCACCACCATCATCATCACCGTCGTCATCATCGCTATAATTACTCATTCGTGGTGGAGCGGTTCATTGCATTAAAACCATGTAAGAATAAACTAAGGATTTTTATTTTATTTATTTTATTTTTTTATTTTTTTGTGGACCACTAATTAGAAATGATATGTTCTTTCTTTTGTGACACTCACAAATAATCAAATCATTTTTTAAACTAAAAATCGGGCCGTGGGCCGAATATCTTTGGCTGCCGTCGATCTCTTTCATGTGCCCATCAATCCATAAATTCATGCTTAATTGCCGGTGAGTGGCATCAAACCATGATAGGGATCCCATGAGGACCATAGCTCTGTGGGTGTGCCACGTGGCAGGTTCTGAAAGCATGCTTGAGGCAACACTGCTGTTGGTGTGACTTAAAAGGGACACTTAGAATAATACCGTGAAAGAAGATTTGATACAATGGAGGAATATTCTGATCCGTGTGCTTGCATGCGTGCCGACGACATCTAACATACATCTAGCTTAATTTGAACCGTCTAAATGGTTGGTGAATGTTAGATTAATCATAAACCAAAAATTTCTATATTATAGGATGATTATAAGTGCTTGATTGGTGTCCATTAAATGGATGATTAAAATTTCAAAATCAATGGTTCAGATTGAGTCAATGAACATTGATGAATCAGAGATAGGATATAGTCCAATCAGTTTGAAACTGGGGCATGCCACATTAATAGTGGGGACAGCGGCATGAATGGTTTGGATTTAGGTATCTGCATGCGTATGTAGAATAACAGAGTAGCAGAGTATGAAATAAATACTCTAATGACAAATAACCTCCCCCATGTCATGGATAATTGGGAAGGAAGCCACCGGCTCAGATAGATTTCTTTTATATGTTTTTGTCTGGTCTTCCTGTCTTGCACCATGACCGTTTCGTAATAGAGTTCTCTCTCTCTCTCTCTCTCTCCCTCTCTCAAGATTGACCATCCATTCACTATCAATCAATGTGGACCATCCACTAAATCCAACCCCCCCCCCCCCCCGCCTCTCTCCTCTCTCAGATTGACCATCCATTCACTATCAATCAATGTGGACCATCCACTAATCCAAATCCCCCCCCCCCCCCCCCCCCCCCAATCTTGATCTTCCATTCAGCATCAATCATTCTAGACCATCCATTCATCCAACCCTCTCTCTCTCTCTCACACACACACACACACACACACACACACACAATCTTGACCATCCATTCAGCATTAATCAATCTAGATCCTCGATTCAACCCAACCCCCCACCCCCTCACTCTCCTTTCTCACAATCTTGATCTTCCATTGAGCATCAACCATGCTAGACCATCCATTCAATCCAATCCCGCCCCCCCCCCCCCCCCCCCCACCCCCCCCCCCCCCCCAGTATCAATCATCTAAACCATCAATTCAATAAAACCCTCTCTCTACCTTTCAAAAAAAAAAAAAAAAAAAACCCTCTCCCATCCCTCTCTCTGTCTCTCAATCTAGACCATCCATTCAATCCAGCCTCTCTCTGTCTCTCAATCTAGACCATCCATTCAATCCAACCCCCACCCCCTCCTCTCACAATATTGACCATCCATTCTGTATCAATCAGTCTTGACAATCTATTCGATCCAAACCCCCCCCCCCCCCCCCCCCCCCCCCGTTCTCTTTCACAACCATCCATTCAGTATCAATCAATCTAAACCATCAATTCAATAAAACCCTCTCTCTACCTTTCCAACAAAAAAAAAACCCCCCTCTCTCATCCCTCTCTCTGTCTCTCAATCTAGACCATCCATTCAATCCAGCCTCTCTCTATCTCTCAATCTAGACCATCCATTCAATCCAGCGTCTCTCTCCCTCTCTCTCTCTCTCTCTCTCTCCAATTTCATTTGGACAATGTTCCCAACATTGTCATAGAGTACTATTTTAAAGGGGATTAGCATGTGGCAAACCGAGTGTTTTAGGGGTTGATAATCAGGGTCAGGGTTATGTCTGCCTGATCTGTCTTGCCCTATCACAACAAGGAAGAAAACAATACCCTTTTTTTTCTTTTTCTTTTTAGTGTTTGATTATAGTATTCGGACATTCAATGTGGATATTTATATTACGACGTTGTAATGTATATATTAACATTTAATATTTCTATATTGTAGTAAGTATATTGCTATGCCAATCCCACAACCTTGTCTAATTCAGTACTTGTCCACAACCCCACGTGCAACATCCGGACCCTTAATCAGTCAGCCTCACCATTTTTTTTAAAGAAAAAGAAAAAAAAATCTATTCGCAGCTACTACAAAGTCCTTAAACACATTCGGGTGAGCCTTTGCTCACACAAAAAACACAACAGGCCACCTATCATATAGAACCCATTATTGAGGGGTTGGATGAGGCCTACCCAAAACCACCCTACCCAACTCCAGCACTATAAACAGATCGATGCTTCCGAATTGCTCACCAGGCTCACCTTGTCAAGAAAGGTCAAACCCCTGATTTCGTCGGACAGGTCCGAGGGACTGGATGAAGGTCTTGTTAACTTGCATTTTGCTTCCCATGCTAACCCATACGCTACAAAATTCCCACCATGTTGATCCTTGATTCAAAAGTCAGCTTTCAACTCATCTGGTGAGCCATGCATCATCCAAGGGCGCCAATTCACTCACCTATGGCTAACTAAGGATATAGTCTTTGATAGAATGGAATGGCATTGTAAGATTCATGTAGTTGACTCTAATTAGTTGTGATAATGCGTAAATGATGGTAGACAGAAAAAAACTTTAGTTTAACCGTCCATTTTTTAATACACCGTGGCCTGCAAGTTTGTCAGCTAGGCTCATTTTATGGCTTGGCAATGTAAACATCAATGCCCACCTGATGGATGGATTGGTTGTTCTACACATGTACCATGTTGAGCATGCGACTAGCTACATATGGGGGCAAGCTAACAAAACTCCTCACATTACCAATTTCTTCAATTTGAAATTAGTGATAAATGACTAGTAGTAAATATCCAATATAGAATATAGCCATTACCAAAATACACTTACATATGATATGTTTTTCATTGGGCCTCATCTTTTATATAAATGAATAACCATTGGGCTGATTTGAAAGTTAATCTTCATGGGTAGGACTCTTTTACACATGTGGACGTCTTACCCGTGCGACACATAGGCAGGTAAGGACCAGAAGCATATGAAATGTATGTGATCTCTATGTATGTATGCACCTGAATGAAAGTGATGGAAATGTAAAGTAATTTCTATTTAGTGGAGGACAGCTTCATCTTAAATTACCTAAATGCTCCTGAGTAATGCATGAAAGTGAAAGTTCACATATATTGATTGTGTATGATCATATCTCTATCTCTAGTAAGGCTGGCACCCACAATGTAGGTGGTGGAGATCAAGAGTAAATAGTTTTCTATTTTAATGAAGAGGACAGTGATATAGCTTCATCTTATAAATTACCTAAATTCCCTTTCAATCGCTTAAACCCATTCGCATTCTTTTCGTGTTACATGGTTTGATTATTTGAACGAATAATTGCATATATTTTTTTATTTTTTGGGCGAAGGGTGCGAGTCTAGTAATATATAATGTCTAAGCATGCACATAAAAATATTACTAATTGAACTCTTGCATGTGTGGGATGGACGTGGTCTCCCACAAGCAGACCATCAAATGCGTCACATCATCTAAGGGCCAAAGTAAAAAATTAGGCTAGTCCGTGATTTAAATGAGCCCCACCAAGAAAAATAGTTGGGAGCAAATGTCCACTCTCGGTTTCTCTAGGACATACCTAAATTGCAAAATGGCTTGATTTTTAGGTCCTGGGTGTAACATTGGGTGACATACCTAGACCTGAGTGTATTTTACATACACAACATGGTGTGCCTTGTACAAAATCAAGAGTGGTTGTCTCCCTCCCAACTGTTTTCATTGGTATGGCCCACCTGAATCTCAGAGCCACCTGAAATTTGGGCCTGGGCCTAACATAGGGTGGTGCACCTAATGGATGGTCAGAGCGAATTTTGCTGACACCTCGTGGTGGGGCATCGGTCTATATGTATGCATGCATGAACATATGCATGTGAATTATATGGATGCATGGCATTTATATACACATGCATATGAAGAAGAGGTAGCAGTAGGACTGTAGGAGTCTTATGGTAGGAGGGTTGGGGGCCTTGCCTCGTTGGTAGACTTTGTGGAGTTTCAACAAGGGGTTGCAGTCTCGAAACCTATCAGTGGTGAAATATCCATGCTGCTGACACACATCAATGGGTGCGTTGCATGATTGATTGGGTGGTTGTGTTGCGCGATTGACTAGGTGGGTGGGTTGCATGACTAATCAGAAAAAAAAATAGAAGAAAAAAAAATGGTAGTATGGTAGGATGGGGTTTTCAGAGATTTTATTTTGGGGACTTGATGAATGCAACTTTAGACCCGCCGATGAAAGGGACTTTCCAAGTTCTTCAAGGAGGCTTCCTTTGAAGCCAGCCTTCACCCATCGAAGTGAGCGTCATTTGTTGCATGGGAAACCAAACCCTAGACATCACGGGTCAACAACCTTTCCCATACGTAGGATTTGTGATCTATGAGTAATTAGATACTTTGACAGTCTATGAAACTTAATACGCATGCACATAGGCATGGACTCAGATTAAACCAACTAAATGGTAGATCACACTGTAACTAAGTCACAATCCCAAAATCATATTCGTGGAAACTTGTTTGCTAAAGTAGGACCATTGGATATTTTCATTTTCAACCATCCAATAAATGTCTAGTACTAATCCGATATTTATATAATCATATAAATATAATTCTTGGTTTATGATGCATCTAAACTCAGACCCATGATTTAGTAAGTTCAATTTGAATTACTTGCATGCCACACGTACAATCTCTCAGTGCATGTGTATCATCTATCACAGTCTGCCAGAGTATCAAACTATTCCTCTTTGGTATCAGGAGTACAAAATCTCCCCTCAAATCTTACCCTTAAATAAAAAAATAAGAAAAAAAGAGCATAAATAGTATAAAAGAGAAATTTTGAATGCAGTTTACAAAACTTATGGAGATAACATAAATACGTTAGATATGGGTCGATCACCAGAAGAATCCCACCAGGTGGGCCACACCACTTAGAAAAAGTTGACCCAGGACCACATTTGACAAATATGTGAAGCCCCATATGATGACTACACCAGCCTGACTTTTGGGACATGAAACATACGGGGTGGGGCCCACCTGATGAGTATGATCCACATCTAATAGCTTACCCAACTCCCCCCCTCCCCCCCCCCCCCCCAAAAAAAAAACCCATTGCTTATAGGTTTTAGCTGACCTACCAAAGTGAGGGAAGAGAAAACAATTGGATATCTGATCGCTTGGCCAACGAGAGAATGAAAGTGATATTTTTTCTAAACATAAACTCATTTGATTTATTGTAGTATCTTGTGAAGTGACCCTCTTATCTTGTGAAGTGACCCTTTTAATCTTATCTTATGAAAGGCCACTTTCAACTCTCCTTCTAAACACTTCTATTTCATTTCTTTTACCAAAATAAATACTCATTTTGGTCTCTTTCTTGTATAGTTTTGTATATTTTCTTCCATATCTCAAACCTATATCTCTAATCTTCCTATGGTTTTGATGAGTCACAGACACAGAAATAGATTTTTCGGTGCTCTCAGAACTTAAAATATAGTGCTCCTAATTGCATTGGTTCACCTCGGATAGCCCACTCAATTGATCTGAACCGTCTATCAAGTCCAACAACACATCTCATGGAGTACCATATAAACATCACATTGATGGTATGATTCAATCCATCCTTGATTTGACCTTATTTTTTCCATAGACATCCCTTTCCTAAGTGATGGATGGGATGGTTACGATTGCCTAGAAAAAGTGATACTTGTTTTTTTTTTTTTGTGTGTGTGTGTTTGTGTATAATCCTGACTGTTGATATTACAGGCCATTAATCAAAAGGTTAATATTTGTCACATCGGCATCATGTTTGCATGGTAGCTCATAAAATGTGCATGAAATCCACCCCTCCCCCATCAGATCGCGTCACCTCATGTTACCCCTAGGGCCAGAAAATCAGGTGGCAATCTGTGATTCAGGTGGGCCATATCATGGGAACAAGATGGGAGGGAACGCCCTACCCTTGATTTTCTTGGGACCCACCTAATGGTGTAATAGTCATTCAAGCCATTCAGACCCTTCATCTAACCTGGACAATGGGTTGGGTCAACAATCAAGCTGCATGGATGTATATGTGTAAGTCATACCTTGCCCAACAGCCCAAGGTTAGGTCCCATAAGCTTAGGTCAAGGGTCCTAATCCATTTTTGTCTACCGGAAAGCAACATAATAATAATAATAATAATAATAATAAAAGAAAATAATAATAATATTATATTATTATTATCATTATTATTATTATTATTATTTGAGAAGACAAGTCAATGGAACAGGAAAGTCAACGTTCTCCGGTGCAACAGGAATCTGCTAGTTGTACTTCACCAACGGCTACGATTCCTGAATCCACGAGCTTTAATATTCTTCTCCGAAGATTCTCCCTTCCCACCCTTCTTAAATATCCCCCCTCCCCACTTCCTCTCTACAAACCCATCTCTCTCTCTCTCTCTCTCTCTCTCTCTCTCACACACACACACACACACACAGTAGAAAACAACTATGGTGGTGGCCTCACCAACACCAATTGGTAGTGAAAAGATCCGATCCGTCGGAGTTCCGGTCATCGATCTCTCCCGCAAGAGGTCCCATGTTTCGGAACTCGTTGTTAAAGCCTGCGAAGATTATGGGTTCTTTAAGGTGATCAATCATGGAGTCCCTGACGAGACGATCTCAAGGATGGAAGCTGAAGGACAAAATTTCTTCGCACGGCCCGCCTCCGAGAAGCAAAGAGCCGGGCCACCAAATCCTCTCGGCTACGGGTGCAGGAACATCGGCTTCAATGGCGACACCGGAGAAGTCGAGTATCTCCTTCTCCACACCAATCCTCTCTCCATTTCCCAGAGATCCAGAACCTTTTGCAAGGACCCAATGAGATTCTGGTAATTGCACTTGAATTCTCTCCTCTCCTCTCTCTCTCTCTCTCTCTCTCTCTCCATCATAATCATTAATATAAATAAAATATTAGGCAATGGATTATTGAAAATTCCTAATTATCATTAAGCTTGGGCCTCAAGATTGTTTACTCGTATGTATGAGCATGCATGTATGTATTTATGTCATGTTTATGCATGCATGTGTTTGTCGGTGCCCAAGATTGGGTTATTCAAGCATGTGTATACATTTTCATATATTTTCTAATTTCAATGAATGGGAGTTATGTGGTATATCATTTGACCATGTCCACCTAAACATTTTATGATGATTTATAAGGTCATGTGTCTCTATTTTTTAATGGTAAACCAAGATTTAAATAAAGAAATAAAAAGTTATGAGACCACCTAAAGTAGTAATGAAATTAAAAATAAGCCATCCATTTATAGTGATGGCCGATGATCATCATCCGCCACACTTCTTTGCCTCTTTCAACTAAAGCTTGCGATCGTTGTGATAAAATACTATCACTGATCACCACCACCACCACTACCATCATCTTCCGAGCATTGTCCCAATCAATTAACATCGGTAAGTACCATCATGGGTTCGGGCGACATTATCGACAACAAAGCTGATATGTACTTAACAGCTAATGACCTAATATAGTCCTAATGACTAATATAGTCCTTAAATGACCTTAAGTTCACATGGAGCTCACATGGCATTAGTGAGGGCGGTCATTCGATCTAGAAAGCATTAATACCTAATTACTCAATGCCCCAAGTGGCAAGGACACACGGCCGGCACCGACTAGACCTTGGGTTCGACCCGGGCTGACTCAACCACCCTAAAATAAAAAGAAAAAAAAATAAAAGGAAGTAGATAAGCATCTATGGGTAGTGATGAACTAATGATATATAAATCAATAGATTAACCTAAACCCAGATGTTTTTGAGCATTGGAATGCATCAATGGCATCTAATCTAATGCTAATATCAATAAAGAAACAAGACCCAAGTGCTTAAATTATGCTTCTTGTACTGAATAAAGCAATGTAATCATATGCTTTTAAACGGTCATTAAAGCTAGTAATCATCACTAATTAAACAAGGACATGTGACCTTTTTTGCAATCTTTTTGTGCAGCTGTGTGGTGAATGATTACATTGAGGCAGTTCAAGGGCTTGCATGTGAGATCTTGGACCTGTTGGCTGAAGGGTTGAGATTACATGATAGGAAGGTTCTAAGTAGATTGATCAAGGACAGTGATAGTGACTCGGTGTTCAGGATCAATCACTACCCTTCATCACGCAAGGAGGTGGACAAAGGGAGGGATGCGACGGCCCAGTGCCGGATCGGGTTTGGGGAGCACACGGACCCACAGATCCTGACCATCCTGCGATCCAACGACTGTCGGGGGCCTGCAGATCTCGGTCGACGATGGAGTTTGGGTCCCGATCTTGCCGGATCCCGCCGCATTTTGTGTCAACGTTGGGGATGCACTGCAGGTGAGCAGATGGAAATTTACCATAATGCCCTTAAAATTGAGATCTGGTGTGCACGTTTGGAAGCTTAATTTAATCGTTTTTCTTTTGGTGGCCTTATTGGAGAGGAATGCCACCTGCAAAGGCCAAACACCATCACCCCCACAAGTGCCTGCGTGGCACACGTGTGTGAAATCCAGTCTGTTCATTGATTTGGCCCTGTAAGTGAATATGACCAGCCCAAAAATCAGGAAGGCCCACTCTTCAGTTGAGCCAAACATGTACACAAATCCTGGCCATTGGTTATGCTTTTGTAACCATCCATTTATTTTGTACATTGTCCCACCTGAAAATTGGACCTGCCTTATTTTGTATACGTGTGGCCCACCTGATGAACAGCATGGATGTCTCACACATTTGCCATTTTGGCATGCATGGACGCTTGTGGTAGCATACGAAGATGGGCGTCTGAAAGAACCTTTGTGGTGCTAAGTTTCACTTGGTTGGTTGCTGATGGATTAAGCTTCACCCGTGGAAAATGACTGATTTGCCCATGTGATGCACTTGTCCTTCCTCATAATTACAAGGGCAAATCAGCCATTTTTCCTTTTGGGGTCGTTTGGGTGGTGGTAAAATCTTTCTTACGTAGTAAACTCTCTAAATAGGCAAAGAGCTTCACAGATGAATTACAGCTGTTTCATTTCTATAACAGCTAACTGGAAAAATGGTTATGGGTAAATACTGTTTCCCTGTTTGGGTACCACTAAAAATTTAATTTTGAAAGTTTTAAGTTAGAAAAATGCTTTACACCAGTTTTTGTACCATCCAAACACATGCTGTAAAGTGTTGACAGCCTGAGATTTTTACAAGCTAGCATCCAACCAAAGGTTAAAATAGAGAGATGGTAAGGTGCCTTGCAGCTCATGTGCCAGCTTGGAACCGTGTGATATCATGCCGTTCATCAGGTGGGGCCCACCATGGACATGCTCGTGCCCAAAAATGGGTCCACTCATTATATTGGCCACCTTTACGAGGAGAATGGACAGCTAAAAAGAAAAGGAATTAAAAAAAAAAAGAAAAGAAAAAAAAAGAAGGCAACAAAAGGTCTACATCAAACAGACACGTGCAGCCTACTGATGAGTGGGACGGGCGAGATTTAGTTCATGAAAATCATCACGGTCAGCCCCACTGATTGGACGGCCTGGAATCCAATTTAACATGGAAAAGCCTGGTATTGGATATGTGGGAACATCCAATCCACCTATATTTTCCACCAAAGACAATCTACAGTGGGGTCAGCAAGATGGACGGTCCGGATTTAGCAACCTAAAGCCACATTTACTTCGGCCAATTGGAACTAACCAACATAGGTGGTCGCTGGAGCGCACGTGTAAATTAGTCACTTTGGCAATTAGTTCACTCATTTAAGGCTATTAAGCTTAATCATGATTTCGGCAGGCATCATATCATTATATCCTGAATGTAGGGTTCAGTGTTCACACTGCATTTGTGTTCCATATATATATATATATATATAAAAGGAAAAGGTACCGTGCGCTCGACCTCATGGGAAGTTCCCAAGAGGTCGAGCTTTGTGGGCCCCACTGTGATGTGTGTTAGGCATCCACACCATCAGTCAGATGCACCATTCCGTGGTGGGTCATTGGACTAAAACTCTGGCTAATTCAGGACTTGGGTGGGTCACACCATACACAACAGTTAAGAGTAAACATCCACCCATTGAAACCTTTAGGGGGCGTTTGGTGCATGGACTTAAATGGAAATAGGTGGGATGGAATTACATGGAAGGTGATAATTAAGGGTGTCAGGGGATTGTTGGGGATTGTCGGGGAAGGGGGAATTAGAGGGCAAATCTCAATCCAGTAAATTTTTCATAAGGCAACCTGGGATAAACCTCATATGATGTTTGGACATGCACGGTAGCACGGCTACAGTAACAGATTCCTAGTGAAGTGATGTCACTAAGTTTTGTGCGCCCCACCATGATGTATGTGTCGTATCTCCACTGTCCATCCATTTGGATCTCAAATAAACATCATGGTAGGCCTTAGGAAGGTTTCAACGGTGAGCATCACTGTCCCCACTGTTTTCTACGGTGGGGTCCACTTGAGCTTTGGATCTGCCTTGTTCTTTGGCTCATTGCCTAAAATGATCTCTCTAAATGGATGGACGGAGTAGATATAACACATACATCATGGTGGGGTCGACAGAGCTTGGTGACACACTTCTGTAGTAAGGTTCACATCCAATGTCTTGAGTGCTATTCAAGTCCTGTGAGGGGTAGATCAAATCCCATCTTCAGCTTGCACAGCACTGGCACAATCTCCAATGCTCACACCCTTGCTTGAGGAATGCCCTGCCCAAACACTCATTTCAGTTTCCAACGTAGGATTCCAAGTTTCATCCCGCCTACTCTCATTTAAGTCCATGCACCAAACGCCCCCTTATAATCATTTATAGGATTTACTTAGATGTGGTTGAGAAATCCAGACAATCCATTATGCATGTCCCACCTAAACAAGAGTTACACAAAGTTTCAACCATATCCAAAACTTAGTGAGCTCCAACAAATGCTTTTAGATGTTGTAGGCATGATTTTACACTATTTCAGTTGGTATGACCCACTTAAGTTTAGATACAGCTGATTTTTTGGATATCTCATGACCAATAGGGGACCCGCCAAATTCATGGTGTGGATGCCCATCATCACAGCGGGCACAAAATCTGAGTCCATTAAATAAGTCACCTCATGAAACTCTTAAGGTTGACTTTTTGACTCGATTTAAAAATCTGATGTGCATAGCTAAGTAGGGTTTTCACTTTGCTATGATACCTCAGATTTTTAGATCACTCCAAAAAATTAGTCGGGAGAGTTTCATGAAGTGACTTAATTAGTAAACTATCTAGATTTTGTACCCACGCCACGTGTAAAATTTTTTCATGAAGTTTCCATGAGAACCTATTCCCATGAGAACATTTGTTTGTGTAAAATGAACGTCATCCTCTAACAATAGTCATGTGATCCAAGCCATCCAACACTAGTCCCACAATGAAAATGCCATGCCACAAAAATCAGTCTAATCTAATTACCTAGTGACCCACTAGGGCCTGCTTCTAGCAACAGGAAGTTCAAAGTCAATGATTTAGCAGATTTGTTGTTTGATTGCCTAGGAAGAGACATGCTCTTATAATAGAGGAAGGGGCTCTTCATTACCCATATGTGGGCTCTCCATGGTTTGGGTATGTCATCCAAACCATCCAGAAAGGGAGCCCTATCATGAAAACCCCAAGTCTCAGAAATCTTTCTGACCCAATCACCAAGTGGGCCACCAGGTGAATTTAGATGTTTGTCCATTATGTGGCCCACCTATTGCT
The DNA here is from genome assembly GCA_003013855.2 of Liriodendron chinense. Taxonomy (NCBI): domain Eukaryota; kingdom Viridiplantae; phylum Streptophyta; class Magnoliopsida; order Magnoliales; family Magnoliaceae; genus Liriodendron; species Liriodendron chinense. Next base: position 2,750,515 of record ML058484.1, on the reverse strand, counting down.
TGGATCATCCTGAATTTTTTACTCATCCTATTTAATGGTGAGAGGATCCTATTGGACGGGTTAGATGCCATACACACAACATAGAATGGTCAGGGCCACACATAAGTAATTACAGAGCCACTGTAAAAAAATATTCTAATCTAATAAAAATACCCTAATAAACTCTAACAAGTATATTACCAACTTTAATATATGATGTGATGAATCAAGAAGAGACATCCACTGCCCAACTAACACATGGTAGGCCAGAAGCTAGATTTAGTGGGTCTTGTCCATTGATGGCAATCAAACGATCCTCACCATCGGTTCCTCAAGTGAATCAATTTCCATACCAATCCAAGCCCAACCATCCATGGCAAGCACCAACTAGATGAACGGTCTGAACCCATTCAACCATCGGCTAAGGGTTTATAAGGGCTATAAATGTCTCTCTCTTTTTTAATCAAAATTTTATTTCAATAAAAAAAAAAGTGCATTAATATTAAAAGACCTATTTTTTGTTATGGTATATTTGCAGGCTCTAACCAACGGGAGGTTCTTGAGTGTGAGACATAGAGCCATGGCTAACTCTTATAAGGCCAGGATGTCAATGATATATTTTGGTGCACCTCCTCTCCATGCAAGGATCTCACCCCTCCCAGAGATGGTCACACCCATTAATCCATGCCTTTACAGGCCCTTCACCTGGAGCGAATACAAGAAGGCTGCATACTCTCTCAGGCTGGGAGATGCTCGGCTCGATCTCTTCCGATCGTGCCCTGCTGAAGACGATCAGTGACACAAGAAAAGTGGACCCTTCTCAAGGTCCCAAGATCTTCAACCTCCATAGAGAATGCCACAAGTGAGAAATGCTATTTTCAGCCATTGCACCTTTCATGAGCCAAACAGGAGCACCCTACACAAGCTGTTGTCATGACTGTGGTTTCAAGACTTAGTGACTCAGACCCACTTGTTTGTTCCTGAGTCAAGTTGTGACTCTACCGAGTTGAGGATGAGTCAGCCCGAATCACCTCCTATTCGTAATTCTGACTCAAGGTGTCAAACCGGATTTTGTCCGGCCGAGTCTGAGTTGACTCGTATGAGTTGCAAGTGACTCATCCAGTCCAAGTCTTAAAACCTTCATTTTGTGCCACAAATGTACGAGATCTGTGGTGTTTGTCTTCTGGGTTCCTTGGCTAATGTGCTTTAGCCCAAAAATCAGTGTGGCCCACTTGATAAGTGCCTAGAAATTAGCGAAATGGACCATTGTTAGCCTTTTCCTCCCCATCCATTTCCAAGATTTCAAGTGTGACCCACCTGATGACTGGACCAACCGCGTTTTTGGGCTAAGGAACACTCGCCGTGAGGCCAAGCTGATAAACAGCCATGATCACTTACACATGTGCCATATCAATGTGTGAACGGCGCTCGTGCTCGGTGCGTGTGCAGATGGACGGCTGCAAATAGCATTCCCCAACTATGGGTATGGAAGGTTGAGTGTGTACATGACATGAAAAACAAAGGAGGGATTTTGGTACTTCCCCAAATGTCTTCTTAGGTTGTGTTGATTGAATGGAAGGGAGACTAGTAGGGCCGTTCGATGGGCCGGGCCCAGACGAAACAATCTCAAAAGGACGGGCCTGATCAATTCAAAATCTGGGCCGTAACAACCTCAGGTCCGGCCCATTGACAGCCCTAGAGAGTAGAGATTGTGTGAGGGTGCAATTCCTTGTTTGTAGGATAAGATAGTGAGTTCGAAATTGGTTTGGAATCTACTTATAGAAATAGATATGGGATGTACCATACATGTATTGTATTCTATGTTAGTAAATCTTGATTTTTATAATTTGCAATCCAAATTTCAATGTTTGGAAATATCCACACCTTCCATCATATCCATCCCAATGTGTTTAATCAGGATCTTAAAAATCAGTCCAATTCAAAACTCAGGTGGGCCACATCATGGGAACAATGGGGAGACGACGCCCACAGTAGCAAACTTCTAGATTGGGTGTGGGGTCCACTATGGTGTGTATATCACATCCAACCTGCTCATCCGGGGTACCTCACCAGGATGAAGAGACGACTCAATCCTATACGATATGCATTTCAAGGTTTCGAGCATTAGTATACGTTCTTTCTTATGGTGTGGTCCACCTGAGTTTTGGATCAGTCCAGATTTTGGGATCTGAGGACAAAAAGATTGTGCGGAACAGATTTGTGGGTTGGATTCCATGCGAACACCATGGTGGACCCACACGTTCTTGTATGGGACCCGTGTTCATGATCCAAGCTAGTCGTCTGGTGTGAGTCTTCTGAGTCGACTCGGATTGGTTAGACTCAATCTGGTTTAACACCGTTAGTCACAACCGAGTCATCTGTGACTCGGGCTAGTCACTCTGATTTGAGTTGCACCGAGTCACCGAGTCATAAGTCCATGTTTAGGGTACGTGGGTTCACCACTGTGCCACATGAATTTTTCATTTGAATGAAATGGGCAACCTGCTTTAATGAAAATAATAGTACTCAAGCTGCATCAGGTCACCTGGACAGTCCAACTGATCAATCTGGACCGTCTATTACATCAAGTAATATTTCATGGTTTCCCATGAAAAAATCACACAGATCAGATGGTTCTAACCGTCCGATCAATAGCTTATAATGGTCAAGATTATTATACATAAGAATAGGCCCTCGGACCCATCAGTTTGTTGGGTCCATCTTGGATCTTTTACGGTTCTAAAGAGTTTCTTTTAGCCACTAGTCCTAATCATCCCATCCATGGATTGGAGAGCATTGCCAATAAAAAGAAGGCCAACTTACGGATGGATGAGATCATCGGGTTGGTGTGATTTTTACATGGTAGATGTCTGTGTGTAACAAATAGGTGCTTCATCCACCATTAATATGCTGTAGCTTACAAATCAGGCTAACCCATAATTCAAGTGATCAGCTACAAACAGTTGTGAGAGAGATTTGCACTTACGAATTTTTATAAGGCCCACCATGGTGATTATGTGAAATACATGTGAACCATTAGGTATCACATCACACAAAATTTAGAACCTAGGGCTATCCATGATTCAGGGAGACCCTACTAAGGGAAACAGATTAGTGGATGGGCATTGCCCAATACTATTTTCAATTGTATGGTTCACTTGAATCACATTTGAGGGTTATTTTTTAGCCATACATCTTATATTAGGTCACACACCTAATGGTCAAAGTAGATTTTGCAAAGAACTCGTGTTTGAGCTAGTTGCAAGTATATGCCTCTGTTACACAAATGCTTCCCTTTGCATGGTAAGCAGATGCGTACCAAAACAGCTTCAAGGGGAGAAACCTAAGGATTAAGGAAATGGGTTGTCTGGCTGAGGTAGCTCTACCATTACATATATTTCTAAAATCTACTCCGATCATGTGCATTATCTAATATTAGATGTAGTGCCAAAAGATCAATACAATCCATGATTCAGGTGCAGCACACAATTTGAAATAGTGTATAAGGTAATACTTACCTTTCAAGTTGTTTCCCTTGCTTTGGCCTACCTGAATAAAAAAAAAGGAGGGGGCCTATTTTTGGGCCCCATTCCTATATTTTAGCATGGCATATAATGGTTTGAGTGAATCTCATATAATTATTACAGTAGGCCTTGTTAAAAATCAACCATGGACATTTTTCTCTCAAGTATTTCCTTCCTTGAGCTCACTTGAATCATGTGTCAACCTAGTTTTCTAGCATGAGCCTAACAGGATGACACGTACAATAGTTAAAGTGAATTTCACATATATATTATGGTGGGCTCATAAAAAATCCGGGGTTAGTGTATCCTTGGTTGCATCCTCTCGAAATAAATATAAGAGTGCATGTGGCTCCCATGCCTTATCGGTCACAGCCAAGCACTACACCACACATACGGCAGTCTCCTATGAACTACATTGTTATGAGCAAATGGAGGGTTGGCCCACCATAATGTGTTTCTTCAATGTACTTTGACAATCAGATGCCTTAACTCATATTAGACCCAATGCCCAAAAATCAACCGCATCTATGATACTGGTTAGCCATACCAAGGAAAATAGTTGGTAGGAGTTCTAACCCTAATTTTTTATAGGTTCCAATAATATTTATATGCGCAATCCACTCCAACCAACAGTTGCGTCATCAACTATTAGGGTGAGGGCCCAAAAATCACACTAACTTGTGATTTAGGTGGGCCACACCAACCAAAGTAGTTGGGAGAGAGATGTGCACCATTGATTTTTTATAGGGTGATAATTATAGAAAATCCACTCCAACCATTAGATGGTACACAAAAAATTAAGCCTGGGCCCAAAGATCAGGCCCATCTGTGATTCAGGTGGGGCCACACTAATTAGGGAAATAGTTTGGAAGGTAAGGTTTCCAATCATGTGGCCCCACCTGAATCCGGATGGGGCTTTTTCAGCTCCAGTTGTCAAGCACCTGATGGTAAGAGTGGGCTTTTGAAAAACATCACGTTAGGACTCATTGCCAGCAGATCCTTTGCTGCCTTAGGTAAAAGCCACCTTAAAGGGGTTGTACAGCTTGGGTGGGCTCATCATCATGTATTTTCAAAATTCACTTGGACTATTAAGTGGGTGATCCAATTATAGGCCTAGGGCTATAAACTAGTCTCACCTGTGATGTAAGTGGACCACACAATTGGAAAGTGTACTGTGCAATACACACCCTACAAACTATTTCCCTTGGTGTGGCACATTTATATAATAGATGGGCCTATTTTTTGGGGTCATGCCTAAACTTTAGTACGGCATCAAATGGTTTGAAGAGATTTCACAAAATCATCCCAGTGGGCTTTAAAAAATCAACTGTGGATGTCTCTCTCCCAGCTGTTTCAGTTTAGTGGGACCACCTGAATCACAAGTTAGACTAATCTTTTAGCCCTAGGCCAAACATGGGATGGGACATGTAATGTTTGGTGTGGATATCATGAATACATCACAGTAAACCTATAAAAAATCAAGTGTGAGTGTTCTCCTCCCAACTTTTTTCCTTGGTATGGCCCACATGAATGATGGAATGGACTGATTGAGACTACGATCTAGTTGTTGGATATGGTCGGATTGGATTTCAGAAATGCATCATGGTAGGATTTCAGAAATGCATCATGGTAGGACTCGCCCTAGCCAACCAACCCATTTTGCTTGGGTGGGGCCCCACAGTGATGTTTATGTAAAATCCACCCCAACCACGAAATTGGATTACTTACTGCGAACTCTATTGGGCCCACCGTGAATGTATGTGGTTTATCCACAGTGATGTTTATTTGTCATCCAACCTGTTCATAACATCACATATGCATGGATGAAGGGAAAGCACAAATATCATCTTATCCAAAACTTCTGTGGCCCCCAGGAATTTTTCACCATTAGACATTTAGTTCACACTTTTCCTATGGTGTGGTCCACTTGAGCTTTTTGGATATGCTACATTTTTGGGATACAGACCTAAAATTATCTGTTAGGATGGATGGACAGAGTGGATAAAACAATTAAATCACAGTGGGCCCCGTAGAGTTTACTCAGTATGCTTACACATTTAGTGATTCAGGTGGGAGAGGGATCATGTACCCTTGATTTTTACACGGCCCACTGTGATGTGTCATAATTTAGGTCCAAGGCCAAAAGATCAGGCTGAATTGTGATTTTAGTGGGCCACTTGAAAGATAACAGTTGAGAGAGACTTCGACCCTTATTTTTTTGCAGGCCACCATAATTATTATATGAAATCCATTCCCGTCATTAGATGATGCACTAAAATTTAGGCCCCATCTGTGATTCAGGCGGGCAACAATAAGAGAAATTGTTTGGAGGATGAGCACTACCCTGTAGACTTTTCCCTTGGTGTGGCCCACTTGATTCAAGGAATGGGTTGACTTTTGGGACCTACGCCTAATATGAGGTAATGCACCTGGTGATCAGGGTGGATTTCACCTAAATATCACGATGAGTCCCCGTAGAAATTACACAAAAAAAAAAAAAAAGAAAAAAAGAGGGTGCATGTTCACCTCCCAACTATTTCCCTTGGTATGGCCCACCTGAATCCCGAATCTGCCTTAGCTTTAGAGCCTAAACCCTAAAAAGTAGCATGCATCAAATGGTTAGAGTGGATTATGAAAACACATTATAATAGGCTCACTCCATAAAAGCACCACTTTTGCTAGTACTAGGGAACACACGTGTGCGTAAAAGGAGAGAGATGTGGTCAAGGTCGAGTTCCGTGGGCCCTCATATAATGAATGTCATGCATCTACAGAATCAATTACATTCACCACTCGATGGTGGGCCATGGGCTTAATAATCAGGCCAATCCCTTGACTGGGGCGGGCCACACCATAGACAACAGTTGAAAGTGTGTTTTCACCCATCAAAACATTTCTGATTGTCTATAGGGCCCACTGATTTATAGTTTAGACGTCTAATCCATCCATTACATTGTCCATTTGGATGACATGTCACATCAAATTCCAGGCCACTCTAAAATTCATATGAGCCCTGCCAAGTGCTTTTAGGCCCTGTTTGGATTCATGAAAAGCATGGAAAAGGAAATAATGTTTTCATGAAACTCACTCTTAGGGCTCTCAATGGGTCGGATCTGGATCGGATCCGGCTCCAAGTCCGTATATCTGTAGACGGATTCGAATTGGATTCGGATCCAACTCGGATCCAAAAGGTAATATCCATATCTGATCCATTTATAAATTGTTAGATCCATTTCTGATTCAAAATCCATATAGCCATTGGATTCGGGTCAGATCTAGGTCCGAATCCACCCCATTACAAATCTAAAAAAATATATGATATAAAATATATAATATGATATATTTAATTTAGTAGAAAAATGATGCAAATCCCACTATTTACTATGGTATGGTTGACATGGCCTAAAATAATTTGTAAAACAGATGGTCAGCATGAATATAACATATACAATAAGGTGACAATGAGTCGGATCTTAATCGGATTCGGATCGAACTCGGATATGTTCTTTGAATCCATATCTGGTCCATTTAAGTAATTAGACCTATTTTAAGATCCAAATCCGGTCCATTTAAGTAATCGGACCTATTTTAAGATCCAAATCCACATTATATGGATTCGGAGCGAATCGGATCTCAGATCTGACCCGCTCTATTGAGAGCCCTACTCACTCTCCTTAATTTACTAAGCCTATTTTTTTTGTGTAAAATTATAAGCTATCTTTGTTGGAAAATAAATAAATTTATTTTCTGAGCTCTACTCGTAAATAGGTTTCTCAAGGGATAGAGTCCAAACATGCGACTATCCATGCTCAATCACCTCAATCTTACACCCAAGTCCATAGCTCAAGTGGCAGACTGAGTGAAGATAGCCACGTTTCAACACTAAGGTCATGGTATGATTCCCATAGTGGGGTGGGCCAACATTGTGATGTGACTAACACAGGTGGGTGGGTGTACTAACAATGGGGTGTGTGAAATAACCCATAAAAAATAAAAATCGCCTCAAGAGTGCACATGTGTTAATGTGCCAAACAAGACATTATCCATATTCAATCATACCCCACATGTGCAACTATGCCACATGTGCCACCATCCGTCTATCAAGCTCCACATATGTAAAGAGCCCCACATGTGCCACCATCCGTCTATCAAGCCCCACATATGTAAAGAGCCCCACATGTGCACATGTGCCACATGTGTCATCATTCATCTTCTCTTACAGTACCCCACATGTGCATTATGCCACATGTACCACCATTCATCTTACTTGTAACCCCACATATGCCAATATGCTATTGTCCATCTTCAATCTTCTAAATACGCCAAGTGAGACTGGTGCCAATGTCTCAGGTACTGTCATCTAGCTTTAGTGCCTACATGTCAAATGTGCTAATGCATGTCCACAGTTCAGCTTCAAATACTCATTTATGCCATGTGTGCCATGTGTGCTACTGTTCATCTCTAAGCATCTCACATTTGTACGTGTTCTAATCTAAGACATGCTAAGGACTGCCTTAAAAAAAAATTCAAGGAAAATTTTTACCTTGTCAAATAGCAAATTCGAAAATAGATTATAAATTACTATGAAAATGTAGTTGAAAAGCAAATAGGGAAAAGAAAAAAAAAGAAGAAGAATATTTCCTTCCCTACAATTTCTTGGAAATGAGGTTTCCCAAGTGTGTCTCACGTGATAGCCCAGCTGGAAGACACCTAGGCATTTTAACATCATGTGCTAAGGAGACACACTAACCCCACCAGTGGGTGGGTGCATAGTGTGACTAACCATGAGGGTGCATTGCATGGCTAACAGGATGCACTGCATCACTAAAAAAAGATGAAGGTTTCCCAATAAATATTATTTTCTTTCTCTTGCTTTTCATAAATCCAAACAGGCCCATAAGTGTTGTAGGCATAATTTTACATGATTTCATATTACATGGCCCACTTGAATTCGGAATGCTGTGAATCTTTGAGACATCTCATAACCTAGAAGGGACCCACCAACTGCACAATGTGGATGTCCAACACACATCACAGTGGTGCATTGCATAGCTAGTTGCAAGCATATGCCTTTGTTACGCAAATGCTTCCCTTTGGATGGTAGGCAAATGCGTACCTAAACGGCTTTAAGTGGGGGAACCTAAGGATTAAGTAAATGGGTTGTCTGGCTAGGGTAGCTCTACCATTATGTATATTTCTAAAATCTACTCCGATCATTAAGTGCATTATCCAATATTAGATGTAGTACCAAAAGATCAATACAATCCATGATTCAGGTACAAAACACCATTTGAAATAGTGTAGAGGGTAATCCTTACCCTTCAAGTTGTTTCCCTTGCTGTGGCCTACCTGAATTAAAAAAAAATGGGCCTATCTTTGGGCCCATTCCTATATTTTAGCATGGCATATAATGGTCTGAGCGAATCTCATATAATTATTACAATCAACCATGGACATAATTTCCTTCCCTGAGCCCATTTGAATCATGGGTCAACCTAATTTTTTAACATGAGCCTAACATGGATGACACATATAATGGTTAAAGTGAATTTCACATATACATTATGGTGGGCTCATAAAAAATCCAGGGTTAGTGTACCCTTGGTTATATCCTCTCCAAGTAAATTTAAGAGTGCATGTGGCTCCCTTACCTTATCGATCGCAGCCAAGCTCTACACCACACATACGCCAGTTCCCTACGAACTACATTGTTACGAGCAGATGTAGGGTTGGCCCACCATAATATGTCTCTTCAATGTACTCTGACAATCAGATGCCTTAATTCATATTAGACCCAAGGCCCAAAAATCAACCACATCTATGATACCGGTTAGCCATACCAAGGGAAATCGTTGATAGCTGGTAGGAGTTCTATACCCAATTTTTTATGGGTTCCAATAATATTTATATGCGCAATCCACTCCAACCAACAGTTGCATCATCAACTATTAGGGTGAGGGCCCAAAAATCACACTAACTTGGGATTCAGGTGGGCCACACCAACCAAAGTAGTTCGGAGAGAAATGTGCACCATTGATTTTTTATAGGGTGATAACTATAGAAAATCCACTCCAACCATTGGATGGCACACAAAAAATTAAGTCTGGGCCCAAAGATCAGGCCCATCTGTGATTCAGGTGGGGCCACACTAATTAGGGAAATAGTTTGGAAGGTAAAGTTTCCAATCATGTGGCCCCACCTGAATCACGGATGGGGCTTTTTCAGCTCCAGGTGTCAAGCACCTGATGGTAGGAGTCATTGCCAGCAGGTCCTTAGCTGCCTTAGATAAAAGCCACCTTAAAGGGGTTGTATAGCTTGGGTGGGCTCATCATCATGTATTTTCAAAATTCACTTGGACTATTAGGTGCGTGATCCAATTATAGGCCTAGGGTTATAAACTAGTCTCATCCGTGATGTAAGTGGACCACACAATTGGAAAGTGTACTGTGCAATACTCACCCTTCAAACTATTTCCCTTGGTGTGGCACATTTATATAATAGATGGGCCTGATTTTTTGGGGTCATGCCTAAATTTTAGTACGGTGTCTAATGGTTTGAAGAGATTTCACAAAATCATCGCAGTGGGCTATAAAAAATTAACTGTGGATGTCTCTATCCCAACTGTTTCAGTTTAGTGGGGCCACCTGAATCACAAGTTAGCCTAATCTTTTAGCCCTAGGCCGAACATGGGATGGGACATGTAATGTTTGGAGTGGATATCATGAATACATCACAGCAAACCTATAAAAAATTGTAGTGTGAGCGTTCTCCTCCTAACTTTATTCCTCGGTATGGCCCACATGAATGATGGAATGGGCTGATTGAGACTACGATCTAGTTGTCGGATATGGTCGTATTGGATTTCAGAAACGCATCATGGTAGGACTCGCCTGAGCCAACCAACCCATTTTGCTTGGGTGGGGCCCCACAGTGATGTTTATGTAAAATCCACCCCAACCTGCCGTGCGAAACTGGATGGCTTACTGAGAACTCTATTGGGCCCACCATGAATGTGTGTGGTTTATCCACACCGTCCGTCCGTAATTCCAACTCATTTTAGGGGTTGAGCCCAAAATTGAAGCATCCAAAGCTCAAGTGGACCATGCCACAGGAAACAGTGGGAATAATGATTTCCACCATTGAAATCTTTCTAGCCCCACAGTGATGTTTATTTGTCATCCAACCTGTTCATAAGATCACATAGGCATGGATGAAGGGAAAGCACAAATATCAGCTTGATCCAAAACTTCTGTGGCCCCCTAGGAATTTTTCAACGTTAGACATTTAGTTTACACTTTTCCTATGGTGTGGTCCACTTGAGCTTTTCGATATGCTTCATTTTTGGGATACAGACCTAAAATTAGCTGTTAGGATGGATGGACAGAGTGGATAAAATAATTAAATCACAGCAGGCCCCTTAGAGTTTACTCAGTATGCTTACACATTCAGTGATTCAGGTGGGAGAGGGACATGTACCCTTGATTTTTACACGGCCCACTGTGATGTCTATGAAAAATTCACTCTGAAAAAATGCGTCATAATTTAGGTCCAAGGTCAAAAGATAAGGCTGAATTGTGATTTTGGTGGGCCACTTGAAAGATAACAGTTGAGATAGACCTCCACCCTTTTTTTTTTTCCAGGCCGCCATGATTATTATATTTAATCCATTCCCATCATTAGATGATGTACTAAAATTTAGGCCCATCTGTGATTCAGGCGGGCAACAATTAAGAGAAATTGTTTGGAGGATGAGCACTACCCTGTAGACTTTTCCCTTGGTGTGGCCCACTTGATTCAAGGAATGGTTGACTTTTGGGACCTACGCCTAATATGAGGTAATGCACCTGGTGATCAGGGTGGGTTTCACCTAAATATCACAATGAGTGCCGTAGAAAAAACAAAATAAAAAATAAAAAATAAAAATTTGAGGGTGCATGTCCACCTCCCAACTATTTCCCTTGGTATGGCCCACCTGAATGAAGAATCTGCCTTAGCTTTAGAGCCTAAATCCTAAAAAGTAGCATGCATCAAATGGTTAGAGTGGATTATGAAAACAAATCATAATAGGCCCACTCCATAAAAGCACCACTTTTGCTAGTACTAGGGAACACACGTGTACGTAAAAGGAGAGAGATGTGGTGAAGGTCGAGTTCCGTGGGCCCTCATATAATGAATGCCATGCATCTACACAATCAATTACATTCACCCCTCGATGGTGGGCCATGGGCTTAATAATCAGGCCAATCCCTTGACTTGGGCGGGCCACACCATAGACAACAGTTGAAAGTGTATTTTCACCCGTCGAAACATTTCTGATTGTCTATAGGCCCACTGATATATAGTTTAGACATCTAATCCATCCATTAGATGTGTCCATTTGGATGACGGGTCACATTAAATTCCAGGCCACTCTAAAATTCGTATGAGCCCTACCAAGTGCTTTTAGGCCCCGTTTGGATTCATAAAAAGCTTGGGAAAGGAAATAATGTTTTTCATGAAACTCACTCTTACGGCTCTCAATGGGTCGGATTTGGATGGGATGTAGTTGGATCGGGCTCCAAGTCCGTACATATGTAGATGGATTTGAATCCAACTGGGATCCAAAAGGTGATATCCATATCCGATCCATTTATAAATTGTTAGATCCATTTGCGATCCAAAATCCATATAACCATCGGATTTGGGTCGGATCTAGGTCCGAATCCACCCCATTACAAATCTAAAAAAATATATGATATAAAATATATAATATAGTATATTTAATTTAGTAGAAAAATGATGCAAATCCCACTATTTACTATGGTATGGTCGACATGGCTTAAAATAATTTGTAAAACGGATGGTCAGCATGAATATAACATATACAATAAGGTGACAATGAGTCGGATCTTAATCGAATTCGGATCGAACTTGGATATGTTATTGTGAATCCATATCCAGTCCATTTAAGTAATCAGACCTACTTTAAGATCCAAATATGGTCCATTTAAATATTCAGACCTATTTTAAGATCCAAATCCGCATTATACGGATTCGGAGCGAATTGGATCTTGGATCTGACCTGCTCCATTGAGAGCCCTACTCACTCTCCTTAATTTACTAAGTCTATTTTTTTTTTTTTGTGTGTAAACTTATAAGGCTATCTTTGTTGGAAAATAAATAAATTTATTTTTTCACCTCTACTCTTAAATAAGTTTCTCAAGGGATAGAGTCCAAATATGTGACTATCCATGCTCGATCACCTCAAACGTACACCCAAGTCCATAGCTCAAGTTAGCCATGTTTCAACACTAAGGTCATGGTATGATTCCCAGAGTGGGCGTGGCCAACATTGTGATGTGACTAACACAGGCGGGTGGGCGTACAAGCAATGGGGTGTGTGAAATAACCCATATAAAAATCACCTCAAGAGTGCCACGTGTTAATGTGCCAAACGAGACATTATCCATATTCAATCATACCCCACATGTGCAACTATGCCACATGTACCACCATCCATCTTCTATCGTGCCCCACATATGTGAAGAGCCCCACATGTGTCATCATTCATCTTCTATTACAGTACCCTCACATGTGCATTATGCCACATGTACCACCATTTATCTTACTTGTGGCCCCACATATGCCTTATATGCTATTGTCCATCTTCAATCTTTCAAATATGCCACGTGAGAATAGTGCAAATGTCACAGGTACTCATCTAGCTTTAGTGCCTACATGTCAAATGTGCTCATGCATGTCCCGAGTCTTCAAATACTCATTTATGCCATGTGTGCCATGTGTGCTACTGTTCATCTCTAAGCATCCCACATTTGTTCATGTTCTAATCTAAGACATACTAATGACTGCCTGAAATTATTTTTTTTTAAGAAATTTTTTTATTTTGTCAAATAGCAAATTTGAAAGTAGATTATAAATTTCTATGAAAATTCAGTTAAAAAGCAAATAGGGGAAAAAAAAGATTATTTCCTTCCCTACAATTTCTTGGAAATAAGGTTTCCCAAGTGTGTCTCACCTGCTAGCCCAGCTGAAAGTCACCTAAGCATTTTAACACCAAGTATCAGGTTCATGTGCTCAAGAGACACACTAACCCCACGGGTGGGTGGGTGCATAGTGTGACTAACCATGTGGGTGAATCGCATAGCTAACAGGGTGGTTGTGCTGCATGACTTAAAAAAAAAAAATGAAGGTTTTCCAATAAATACTATTTTCTTGCTTTTCATAAATCCAAACAGGCCCTTAAGTGTTGTAGGCATGATTTTACATGATTTCATATTACGGGGCTCACCTGAATTCCCATAACCTAGGTCTGATGGCATTGGACCTTCTGCTCTGATACCATATCAAACAACCACTTTCTCCGAAAGCTCGAGCTATCAAAGGATGGTGAATCAATATTGTATGGTGAGGAATTCTAACACTCCAAATGCCATGTGCTAGGGATGACACTGGGCCAGGCTGCTTTGGCCCCTAACATTGGCCCGATGGCCAATCTCAGGCTTGAAACTGGGCCCAGTGGCTGGGTCGTGCCAAGCCAAAATCAATGATGATGGTCCACCTTGTTGGCCCAATTCAATGATTAAGTGGATCACTGTTATATAAAAAGATGCACTATTTGAAGATACTTTATCAGTGGTCTAATTCAAAGTTAAAAGCATATTTAGATTCGGAGTCATGTTTCTGCGCCGATTTATCATAAATGTAGAAGATAATGCAAAAACCTGGCCCACTGCAGCCCTACCATCTGCACCGTTCATTGCCAGTCCCACTATTTTAACTAAAATAGGATTGCCCAACCACGTGCTTTGTTCCAAATATAGGTAATGAGGTTGTTTTCTTTACCCTTCTAACAAATCATACAAGACGACAATGCACACGGTGTGTCACCGAGCATCCATGCGCACATCCCCCATCGTTGGACGGTGAGAATCTAGAAAGCATTTCAAAATGAGATTTTCAAAATCTGATTTTAGAAATGCAGCTTTAGATTCCCTCCCACCATTATTCGATGGTGAGGGATATCTGCACACCGCTCTCGGTGCACACTATGCGCACACAAACTTTCGCGTTTCTTGCCATCCAAGGCTGGATTGGCAAATCTCAGGGTTTCCTCCAAACAGAAATGCACATAGAAATTGTACACTCTGCATGTGTATAACTCAATGTAAACCGTCCAAATTGTGGGGCCCACTAGATTTACATTGATCCTCACCGTTCAGCACACCACTGATGGAGGTTAAAATGAAAATTCATCAAGGGTCCGATTTCATTGAACAAGCATCAATAGATCAGAAGCGTGGATCGTCCAATCAATCTGATTTCAGGGCTATGACCTATCTACATTGGGCCAGACTATTTGAACGGTTATAATTGAATCTCATGCATGCCATGTATACAATTTTGTAAGTACATGTGTGTGAACCATAACACTCCCAGATTATCCAATAGTTGTACTTGAGGTGCGTTTGGTTGCACCAAGTATCACGAAATTTTGAAATATCATGATATTTGGTGCAACCAAACGCACCCTTAAGTAAAACAACACCCTTCTCTCTCTTTCAACGTGGTTCAACGGCTATTGACTCATGCAAAGAGGCTTAGATGGCCAACCCCAGAAATAATCGTTGCATGAAGAAATATCACATTTCTTATTCTTAAGAAATGTGTGGTGTGCATGAACAAGCTACGCACCTTCTAAATCACACCTAACTTTTCCAAAATTCCCATTAATGTCCTATGGTTTTCTAAAAATTTGTGAATGCATCTGCAAATTGACCAAAATACCCTCAAGATAATAGGTCACTCAAGATTTCATTCAGCCAGCTCTTGTACATAAATGAATCTGGAGGTTGTTATGGTAATTTTCACGTTGACAACTAGATAGATATTTTGGATGTTTGGATAAAGTTGGAGTAGTTGAAATGATTTGGGCTTTTCTCAAATGTCCAGTATACTTCCTGGGCTTTCTGAAAATTACTGGAATATCCTCATTGAGTGAAGTTTACTCAAATATCCTTGGAGATAGTAGGTAAATCTATCAAGATTACACTCAACCATCTCTTGTATATTAGTATATCTTAAGAGTATTTTGATAATTTCGACTTGTGCCCATATGGATTTTTTGGGTATTTTAAGAAAGTGAGGTGTAGTCGAAATGATTTGGGCTTTATATATAGAGGAGTGATCATGGTCAGTGGGGTCTCTCCATGCAGATACATGGCTTCACTTATGCTATTCTTGGGAGTTCTGATGAGAGGGTCTCATAACCGCCTTTCGACGGCTGAGAAATGCAAAGAGAGCAACAGAGAGGGTGAGGATCGTGTTAAAGGATGGACAAACACAACTGCGGCGAGACAGACGGCTACAATGGGAAGCAATCATCTTGAGGGCCATGGAAATGTCCACTAAGAGGGAGGAAGATCAAACATGGAAAATAGCTGAGTGTTGCAATTGGCCTTAGTAGAATTTGATTTTATTCATGTTTTGTGTCCAATCTAGTGGATATCAAGGTTTCATTTGAATAGAATAAGATGGTCACTCTGATGTTTGATGTGTGCATGTAGGCACAGGTCTGTGTTGGGCCCACTTGCATGTGTGTGATGCTTGAGATGGACCATTCATCAGTTAGGCCCACCATGGATTGGGCATGAAACAGAATTGGACGAACCATCCAATGTGAGGACCTTGAATGTGGACTGCTTGTCTATTTTCTTTCTTCACTGATTGCATGTTTAGAATTATTTGGTCAGGATGGTTTCTTGGCTTTTGATCAATCTGTGGCAGTGGACACTGGATGGATGAACGGTCCTGATGATCTTGATTTCAACTAGATGAGTCAATCACAAGATTCTCACCTTCTTATGCCATCATTGCTCCTGATGACTTAGTAAGATCACGGATTGTTGCTTGAGAGTCTTTAGAGCATGCTGAATTCCATTTACTCCGGCGAGTGGGGCCTGGTTTTCCTGTGGGCTACCAATCGGAGGGCAAGGATCATTCCAATGGCTGATTTTCTGTTAAGTAAAGCTTAACCTTTCGACTGTTGGCGTACAAACAGACAGTTAAGAAGAGAAATACAACAATAATCCACATTCAACTGGAAAAGGTTGTAATATTAGTTTTTGGAATTTCAAAAGGCTGATTTTGAGCAGTCTCCACCAGTGATGGGATTTAATAAACCAATGATGATGCGGGCATCTTAGCATGACTCCAAGGATGCCACATATCTCCACATTGGAGTGGGGTGGCCCATAAGGTGCGGTCTATGAGATGCAAAATAGCCACAGGTGGGGCCCATTGTAGGACCGTATGATTTAGGGACCTGTGTGATGCAGGGGTTGCCCACCGGGACACCTCGCCTGGGTTTGCCTGGGAGAGCGTATATATAAAGATAAACCGGTCTTTCCCCATCAGCTTTGAAGCTTTTGGTGCGATGGTCAGTTGTCCGCTATCACGTACAGATGGTACGGTGTCCTAAAAGAGCACCAAAAATAAGAAAAATATATTTCTCCTACAGTGGGAAATGAAAATCACCATGCACAGTTAAGGAATTATGTCATTCTCAAAATCACAATCAGAAAGTACAAGCGCTGCATTTGGAAGAACAAGTGAATCAAATTGCAAACATTTGAAGAAACAAGAAAATAATGTAACATTTCATGACTAAGGAAATTACGATTTAATTACTTTCGCTTTATCAGAATAATAATTGCAATTTGATTCCATTGGTGCATCCAAACATGCCTGTAAGTTTTGTCCCCACTTTCTGCACCCACGTCAGATGTAGGATTTGATCCGCTAAACAGTTGTAGATGCAAATAGCTTGTAAATCATTGTCTCCATGCACGCCACATTAACTGCTTAAGTTTCAGCATAAAAGGAGACTTCACAAAGCACAGATCCAAACAAGCACGGATTTGAAAATGGCACACTTGTGTGAGATCCCAGCTTTCCGTCAGGTGGGGGTCTTCTCACTGATCAAATCTTCTCGCTAAAAATCAGTCAATTTCACTCATCAGGTGGTCGAGAATGTCCAAAACAAACAGACAGCTATACTTCTACTTTTTCTAGCCCAGCTGAGGAATGAAACAGCCTGATTTTTTCAGCAGAAGATCCAAACAGCATGGCCCACCTGATGGATATCTTGGATCTCGTAAAAATGTGTCACGTGTGCATGTGTATTGACCAGCGCTCCACACATGAGGGCTTAGCAAACCTCAGGAGAAGATGAGCATGTAAAACAGGAAAACCACAAACATCCATATTTTCTACTAATCAATTTCACTGATAGAATATATGTAAACATACATGGTTATCGTTACAATAAAACCAAACAGAAATGTTCCATTGTCGAGCCACGGTAGCCACAGTTGCGATTCGAGTCTAATTCCCAAATCATGTAAGGGATTGATTCCAATCCCACTTTACTGTTAGCTCATAAACAAATAAAAATACAATGTGGGTAAAAAATATGAGAACCACATGCTATTTTTCACCTAATCTAAGAAGGGTTTCATTCTTCTAATATATAAATGAATCCCTGAATGCTGCATTTTCCAATAGGAAAATGCTTTCCTATCTTTTCTTTTATACTTTGTTTACTATACATTATTGAAGGTGTAAGACCATCGAATGGTTGATGTTGTTACACAAGGATCTGAGATCTAGCAGTGGGGCGAGAGCATTTCTTTCGAGAGGTTTTGTTCAGCATGCAGGCACAGCCCTCAAGAAGCTCCAGATCTTCCTCACATGTCAGCATGGACGCCATCTCCGGATTCTCCAAAAGCATCTTGGAGGTTAGGAATCCAGCTATTGTCCATGTCTGGTTAAGACGCGCCTGCTTTCCGATGAATCGGCCTGTTCGGGTGTCGTAGTATTCTGGCCACTTGTCGTCCAAGAGCCTCTTCTCAGCCACCTCAATGGCCCTCCTGGCTAAATCTGGCCTACCCATCTTGATGCAGGCCAATGTGAACTGAAAAATCAAGCAAAAAGAAATCATTAGATTGAGTAGGGAAAAAAATTTTAAAATAAAAATAAAAAAATCAGATGGATTGCCATATATTGAAGAGATGAATCCAAGCATACCTGCCATAGCAGTGTTGGCCATGATCCTCCATTATGATATGACCAAGGGCTGCAAAAGGAAACTTCTTGTCAGATACAATGTCCTAAAAATCCCAGTCTTTTCTCCTAGAACAGGTGCTATAGATCATATATCTATCTATATGAAGAAGAAATCATGTGAGGAAGAGGATTCCTAGTTGTATAAATGGTACTTCAGACTTGGAACGAGCATGAAGAAATTAACAGTACTGCTTTATCTTTTGAGTTGGCCTGCCAGATCATTTGCTCAAAGTTTTTAGTCTCCAACTGCAGCCCGACAGGTTCCCCCTATCGATTTGGCCCAGGCCTAAGTGAAAGTGAAGTGGTGGGCCTACCCATCCCAACCTGGGGTATGCTGGGATTCGCGAAGAGCAGCACCTTACGATGTTCATGACCAATCGGATCCGAGTGTTTAGGAAGATCAGATTTTGTTGCAAGTTTGACCAGAATGATGTCAATTTAATGTAAAAAAAAAAAAAAAATGCATGTTGAGATTCGGTATAGTCAGCTTAAAGATGACCAGGGCAATGATAGTCTCTGCCACAAACTCAGAACAGCACAGAGATTTCATTGACTCACTGAATTTCGACTCAGAAATTGTAAGAATGGCAACCAAGTGACACTTAGAACCTTGGGTGCCCATCTTTAGACATTCAAGATTTCAACTCTGGACTTTGTCATAACAGTTTAGGTTCAAGGTTTTCCTAGCATGGGAGCATTTCCTCTGATGTTACTCCTTTTTTTATGCTCTGTAATTTGTTCTCATTTGGATATTCCAAGTGGCCTAAAATGCGTTTGGCTGCAACAAAGATTTGAACAAAGTGCTATTAAAGAGCAAGGGTGAAATGCAACCTTCTGGGAAAGGACTTCCCGTAAAATATAAAATAAAATAAAAAATCTCTGCTCCACATGCCCAACTGCAACTGTAATCCATGTGCAACCCAACACAAGCTGGATTTCAAGAGACAGCATGTTAATATTTTAGAACCCACTTATTGTAGGATTCTAGCTTTGTGCACATACACATGGCTCAGCTCACCTCTTCTATATATATGCTCCTGCAAACCTTAGTTCATTCTTTTTATTCATTAAAAACATCATGCTGTTGTCAAAGGTCAGGCCAGTTGGACCAGTTTCAACCAGACCGCCCATGAGACCAAGTTGGGTTCCAGTCTGAGTTTATGACATGTGTTTTCTTGTCACATTCAGAAACCATTCAATCATGACTCTTAAAACTCACTAGTAAAGGAAGGAGAAAAAGGAAAAGCGTTTAAAGATTTGATAAGCCTATGTTGCGTGTACAAAGCAACTGATCTACATGCCACCACATGCGCCAACCTGGCATATGTGTGAGAGATCTAAACCATCCACAAGCTGGGTCCTACCTTGCAGATGTACTGTCCCAAAAACCAGGGCGGTCCAACGAAAAAACAAACGAGATTGACCATTTCACTGCTCAGGTGGACAGGGTGTTTGAGAAAAATGGACTGCTAGAGAAAACTTTAAAGCCTTTCATTCACTTTGAGCAGTATGGCCCACCTGATCTGGTGAGTGGACTACCCTGATATCTGCGACAGGACTCCAACATGGCACACCCACCTGGTGAACAGCTTAAATCTCGTACATGTGGTCTTAGCAAAGCACAAGCCATGTTCACTGAAAATCCCACAAAGTTGTGAAGAAGACTCACGTGTTCTTTGGATCGCAGCCAGTGATTATACGCCACTCCTCGTCTTCCAAAGCAGGGTAGCATATTTTGAGTGGCATGTTCGCAACAAGATCATCCCATTTGTCTTCAATGAGATTCAGAATACCCTCAGATTGTCTTGGGGTCGCCAAAGATGAAACTATTGCCCAGAGATTGCCGAGTGAGAAGAACCTAAAATCCATGTGAGCTGGCTGTAAATTGCCTATGAGATAACCACCTTTATCAGGAACCCAATCCACCAGCCAAGCAGGTATCTGATCAGGATAGATATTGAATTTGTTAATAGCATCATGAGAATATTCTTCTGTCTTGTAGCGGTATATCTCATTGATCTTCTTCATATCCACCCAATAATACTCTCTGATGTGAAATGACAGTGCACTGAGTCTATTATTGATAGCTCGGACAAGATTCTTGGATCCGTCATTGACTACGATCATTTCACGGGAACACCGCAGAGCTGAGTAGAACAATGCCTGTGAAACTGAACTTGTCAACCAGATGGTAGAAGCATAATGCTGATGGAGAAATAATCAAGACTGAAATAAGATGCAAACCAAAAAGATAAATGAAGAAATTGCAAACAGGACAGGAGAGATAATCTAATACAATTTTTCAGATAACTTTTTTTTTTTTTTTGGTCGAAATAGGAAAGCTGACCGCAAACCATGCTTCCTACGTTAGGGTTCGTAGAATGCAAACTGTGGTTGGTTGTAAGAAGATATTCAAGAAAGATTTCTAAACAGGAGGGATGGTAATCTGAGAAGCATGTATTTGCATCACAACCAAGTAGAATGCCCATATATGATAAATCAGGCACACAGATAACAAGGGCTTAAAAAGTGATTTTGGAGTGCAAGACCAAAAACAGTATGACTCACCCCAACTCGTCCAATCCAGTCCCGTATCTGTTGGTTCCGGATGTGTTTCAGTTCCACATGGGTCAGTTGACTAGTTTCATTGCGGACCAAAAGTGGTATGATGGACAAAACTGAGTTGTAGCGGACAAATTTAAACCATGGCTGGCAAAGAGTATAAAGTAGAGGCATTTTCTTCTCACAGTTACAAGTTATTTTTCTCTACAACATTAAAATCAATTAATGTTTTCAATGATTTGTTACATTTTTCTATTTTCAACAAAATTAGTAAATCTTTTCAATGATTTTTAGTACAATAATATAAGTAACAGCACTAAATCAGTTTCATTGCTCTTTCTTTACTTTCATACTTTATCATTGCCCTTTCCTTTTACTTTAGGTTGCATTTGGTTGCACCAAATATCGTGAGATCTTGTTAAATTTCATCAGTAATCAATCTAATTTGGTGCAAAATATCATGAAATTGGTGCAACCAAGCACAACCTTGATTAAAAATCTAAAAGTAGCATATAGCTCACACTATACACGAAGTAGTGTACACCTCATGCTTCAGAGGGGTGAATGTTGTACTACACGCTATGTAGCTTATGCCCCATGCTTCAAAGGGGTGAACGCTATGCTACACGCTATTTGCTATTTAAACAATGGCGTTTAGTTCATCTTTTCTCAACCTACATTCATTTACCTGATATGTTTTCATCATTTTATAAATGAGCATGTACAAAGGTGCATTTAGAAATATGAAATCCATCAAAACTCAACTTACTTGGATCTCAAGAGGGTGTCCATGGATACCCATCCGCCGGTCTATCATGCAAGAGCCATCAGTGACTAACAGAGAAGGAAACATGTCAAACCCATCTGACAAGCATAAATTCAAGATCAGTTTTATGCCTGTTTGGACGTCCACCCTTTCTTGCAATGCGTAATCACCAGTAATCTTTCCGTAAGCTCTCAACAAGATAATCCACCACAAACCTGGTAAAGACAAGAATAAACCGCTTACTTGATATCAAGGTTGAAAGTATTGATACGTACCGGTATCGCCCGTGAACTATACATACTATACAGCTGTCAGCCCAAAACAGCTGGATATAGGGGCGTTACAGGGCCATTTCAGTGGTGAACGATATGATACCCAATACACCAATTTAAAACCTTGCTCCCCATTCTATTTAGAACTTTATAGAGTACCGATATGAACATTCTGCTATGTGACAACTCGACAACACTTAAAAAAAAAAAAAAAATTAAAAAGGGCCTTGCAACAATGTAAAATCTAAATAATTAACAATTACCAGAATCAACAGGCGCCACACGACCAATTGCTGACTCGCCGAAATCTGGATCCAAAACTTCCTCAAATGCTTCATTGCTTCCATCAAGAGGGACAGTTTTAACTTTAAAACTAGCAGGCATCAAACCTTGACCAGGGCTGTAGCAATCCACAGTTTTCTCCCAACTCTGGACTCAAAAAATAAAATAAAAAAGAATTTTAGAATTTTAAAGCACATCAAAGCACAAGAAGAAAACACAGTATGAATTCTTCATATGATTAAATGTGTGGTATGGATAATACCAAAATCCGATCCATCCAAATTGAGGAAGTCATTGTTGATGGAGCGTGATTCGAAAATCACACTGATTGAATGATACTAGCCATCCAACCGGTGCATATCAATTGATGGTTAAAATAAAATGACCAGAACCCCAAATTTGAAGGAAAAAAGAAAAAAGATGGTTAAGATCATCTGAAGAGTGTGATTTTCAGGCTATTCTCTCCATAACGGGGACCATGATTTGTTAAGGTCCAGATTTCCTTATTTGTATGCCACGTACACGGTGGATGAGTTCTCCACCATTTTGAAGATGGTGTTGAACAATCACATCTTCACCTCCATTTAATGGAGAAAGAAACTGACTTGTAAAAAGTCCAAGCTTCAGGATAAAAATCATTGTACTGGAAACAAAACAAAATGATTGACACTGAGAATGCATCTAAGAAGATGTTTAATAAATTTAATAGACTTTTACATCATTTCAAACTTGCAATTAACATGGCTGACCACAGGTACACAGCGCACAGTACATGATGCTAATGTCCCAAATGAGCTGCACCCACATTCTGTCCATCCACGATAGTGTAATGTTCTGGTTCAACACGCCAACAGAGAACGCTTGCTATTAGAGGCCTTACCATGATGGGAAGCTGGCCACACTTGATCAAACCACCCCCATAAAAGCCAAACCACGCCCCACCTCCCATTATGGTCTGATCATGAAATGGTGGTTAAACTATGAGGGCATCTAACAAGCCCTGTAATGGGCTTTTACAACGTTTCAAACATGCGATTGACATATTGGACAAAATGGTCCAAATGATCTGCACCAAGATGATGTCCCCACACATACAGTGGAATATTCCCGTTCAAATGCCAATAGAGAAAGCTTCTTATTGATGGCTCACCATGATGGGGAACGGGCCCAAGTTCATCAAACTGTCCCCAGAAAAATTTGAAGCATGCCCTACCTCCTGTTATGGTCCGATCATGAAAAGGTGGTTAAACTCACCACCAACAAGACCCAATATCAGTGTTTCAAACATGCTAAGGGTCGAGATTAACAATACAGGACGCCAGTAAAGCCAACCAATCAATGAACATTGAACATTGAAAATTGAAAAACATGTATCAATAACGTTGTTAAAGAAGGCACATATCATCAGCACCACCAGACAATCAAATCAAGGAAATCACAGACGTAAAGTTCATTATTCAAATTGCAATTTATATACAATTAGAATGAAACCAACAAAAAAAACAACTTACCCAAAAGGCATTAGATTGAGAAACTATGAATAAAATCAAATTAGTGGCAGTTAAGATCGCCGGACAAATCACCTGCAATTGCAACGTATGGAGAAGGAAATTCCGGACAATCTCGCCCTCCCCTTTAAGCAAGAAAGCGAGCGCCGATGGGACAAAGTCGCGTATGAACACCTGATCGTAATTCAACGGTGTCTTGTCAGCGGGGTCGTTCGCTGCAACAGTCCCCACCGGGCTCCCGCAGTAGGTCACCACCGAATCGCGCAGCAACCTCCACGCCTCCCTCTCGCCCTCAGACACCTCTCTTGCCGGCACGCTCGCCTCTTCCACAAGCTCCGAGTCGGCGGTATTTACATCTACACCACTGCCATCTAACCGACGCTCCTCCTCTCTCTCTTCCACCCCCCTTTCGATCTTCTTGATGACGAGAGGCTTCACGCCCATCCCTTGAATGTAAATCTCCTCAAAGCTCTTCGCACCACCGCCCACTTGGGTGTCAGCGGACGTCGAGAACTGCCGGAAATCGGATGCGACATGTGAAATTACCGAAATGCCCCTGCCGCGGCCTGCTCTAGATTGACCCCAATTCGAACAGCGACCATGCGAGGACCGGCGTTTCGGATCCCGGAGACTTAGAATTCGAAGAGGGCGGTGATCCGAACGCCGTCGATCTCGAGCCAATTTCAACCCGCTGCGGGAGAGATCTTCGATCGGGGAATGGGAGCATTTTGGGAAAACGGAAAATGAGGGATTTCTGCAGCTGATGAGAATCCTGCAGCAGGGTTTCATGGTAGAAATCCCCATGGAAGGGCTAGGATTCATATCAAAGAGAGGGACCAAATGGGAAAAAATGGGTTTTTTTTCTTTTTTTCTTTTTTTTTTAGAAATATACAGAACAAAGGTGTATGGCTAATATCTACAGAGATCTCCGTTTGGATTGAAAAAGAGAAAACAGAGATTTTTGAAAGCAAATGAAGGAAGAAAAAATGAATTTTTGAGAAATGAAACGAAAATGGTTTTTTCTTTTGAGAGGGAGAGAGAGAGGGAGAGAAGAGGAGAAGGATGGGATTTTTATAGGTGAGAAAAGGAAAGTTCCACGACAGACGAAAGAGGGGTTGGTTTTCAAGATTTCGATTTCCTCCATCGCGACATACAATCTACAGCGTGTCTCCATGACATCGAGCGCTGGGTGGGATCCCTGAAGGTGGGTCCAACTTGAAGTATGTTCCATTCGTCTGTTTTGAATACATGATCCAAAAGATAAGTGGACCACGATACAGGAAACAGTCGCAATCCGACCATTAAATACTTCCTCATGGGCCACGAAAAGTTTTGGATCAACCTTATATTTGTCTGGTCTCTTAATTCAGGTATTTTAGGGCTGTAAATGGCCAAGTTTGGACAGGTTTAGCAAAAACCTAACCCATTTACTAAATGAATTTGAGTCTAAATTTTTTATCCAACCCTTCTACTGAAGGGATATGTTTGAGTCCAAGTTGGGTTTGAATCAATCCCATCAAACCCATTTATAGTAGAGTAAGATCCCCGGTGGACCCATTTATAAATGGTATAAATGGGTCCCGTCTAACGAGTCTAGGTTCGAATTTGGTATACAAGTATTTTTATTAGGTTTAAAACCAAGTTTGGACAAGTCTAGGCTTGAATGGGTCCCTTGCAACAAACTAAACCTGATCATTTACTAAATACGTTCAAATCAAGTTAAGCCTAATATAAAGAAACCAAATCCAGAACCATTTAGCAATTGAGGTTTCTTATTAGACCTAAACCCCTACCATTTAACAAATGCGTCTAATTTGGGTCAAGTGCAAATGGATTAGGTTTGTGTACCCCCATACCCTTTTGCAGCCCTAAGGATTTGTGAGCTTATCAAGATTGTTTCCTATGGTATGGTCCACTTAAGATTTTGATATGGTTAATTTTTGGGTCCATGTCGAAATGAGCTTTCAAAATGGATGTATGGTGTGGATGTAAGGCACATACATCACAGTGGGCCCACCCAAACCGCGCCCTATATTGTGAGTCTGTGACCATGTGCTGAGATTTTTCTATGATCTCAACCGTCCATACTGTCTTTAATATGATATATAAGGTAATAATCACGCATCATATATCATTTTATTCATCTATTTTGTAGGTTAAATCATACCTATTGAAGAATTTTTTCACTGTTCTAATTTTTTCTGCAGAAAGTCGTATGTAGATGGTTCCGAAAATCGGATAGCTCAACAGTGGGGAAACTAACGGACTGCGACACACGATGGAATCTTAGTCGCGACATAGGCAAATCGAACCCTTTTACACATGAATTTCAGAAGATAAAATACGAGTACGAAAATGCCCTTGGGAAGGAAGGATGTACATATTTTCTCTCGGGTAGGTGTGTGGGGGCATTTTCGTCCAGATGGCAAATATGGACACTTTCGGTTGAGGGGAATTATACGGTACGTGGCCTGTACATTTGTACATGAAACACACGTTTTACATTTTGATAATCAAAGCCATGGTTTGGAAATCTAGACCGTAGAAATGTACTGATGGTCCTTATATTGACTATAACCGTTAAAAAATCAATAAAAGATCTTAACCTTTCAAATTTCAGTCTACACATAGACGGTTAGATGGAAACGGTCCACATTCAAGTGATAAAGTTGGCAATATTACTAGCTGTGGTCTCCCAATATTAGAGATTTCAAGGGAAATGTCCATCCAGGGTGGGCCTCAACGTACGAACCGTCTGGATTGTCCCAAACACCTTATCAAATACATTGATGCAAGCCACGTATCATGTTATTCCTAGACAGTTGAAAAGATTAAAAAAAAACATGTCGGTTACGTTCTGTTGTAAATCCGAGATATTGGCACGAGATATTCATTTGCCGAAAGAAAAACAGACAAAAAAGCGTCTTTTTCGGGAAAGCATCTCCGTCCATTTCCGTATAAATATACGGAAATCTTATACGTAGATGCGTAGAATTTGCCCACACGGCTTGGGAATTATGGGACACAGCGTGAAGTGCGTGTGGAATCCGAACCGTGCATCGGATCAAATGTTTCATTTTCTCCGTACATAACAAAAATCAGATCGATCCAATATTCAAGAGTGCTACAGAAATAGTAACAATTTAATATGTTACGCCTGTCGAATGTATTGGATTGGCATATACAAAGCACACTGGAGCGAATTAGGTGTTACCCCTACTGTGGGGGCCACATTAATGATTTTATGTATATCTATTCGGTCCATCCGTTTCTACAGACTATTATAGGATGGGTTACTAAACATTATGCAGATCATAATCTCAGGTGGACCACACCACAGGAAACAGTGTCGATTGAGTTTCTCACCATTAAAAATTCCAAAGGGCCCATCGTAATGTTTTCTTAGTTTTATTTGCAATCCAACCTGTTGATAACGTCAATAAGATCTTCTTGAAGGTAAATTACAAAGATTAGATTGAGCCAAAGCTTGTGGCCCACAAAATTTTTTTAATGGTTATTAATCACTGCTTCTGTTGGTATGGTCCGCCTGAGATTTGGATCTTCTTATGATTTGGGATCGCGTACTAAAATGAGATGGAAAAATAGATGGACGGTGTGGATATGAAAAAATGGCATCAAGGTGGGCCCCACATGGTAGGGGTAACACCCACTAAGTTGTAACGCGGGTAACAGCTAATTCTCTCCCTTCTTCTCCCACCCAAATCTTACTTAGTTGTGGCCCACCTGAGATATTGATTAAGCTGATTTTCGGCATGATTTATTAACATAGGGGGCCGCATTTGATGGAAGGTTTGGATGGCACAGAAACATCAAGGAGTAGTGGAATCTATCGGAACCGATATACTCGGACGGACATGATCATCTCCCGATTGGGGGAATGTATAGTGAACTCTCTCGCGTGAGATGGACAAGTTGGTTTCTTGAAATATGTGACAAAATGACCCACCGGTATATAGAATCTGAACCTTTAATCAGGTATGCGCATGCGTACATATGTTTTTTTTTAATTTTATGGCTGATTCTCCAGGAAGGCACACTTACGTGAGAAAACTAGAAAGATAAAAATGATCAACGGTCAATAATCTGTAAATACATTTAGGCTAGATGAGAATGATATTCATTTTTTTTTTCTTCTATCGCTTAAAAATAAGTAATACTTATAAGATGAATGGACTGGATATCTCACATATTTTTATATTTACATGTTTAATGCGAAGCCTTCGTTACATTTAACGCGCGCTAGTGTATTATTTTTCGTCCTTTGTCAGGTTATCCACGTTTCTTTAAACGAGTGGCTGAGTTTTCTGTGGTCGGTGGAACGTGGCTTTCGCGTTTCGATATTTCTTATTGATCTTTCCCGGATAATTCAATGAGAGTTCACCACTATTTACAAATGGTGGTAACCGGAGTATGTAAGTCAATCTTGACCATCCAAATAGTGGCCCCACTGATATCACTCCAATCAAAACTAAAGCTGATCAAAGAATCTTTCCCTTCTAATATAGTAAGTTGAATCTGGACCCGGCCTTTACAATTTTAACCGTCCATTGTCACTACAGCTCCGATGGTTATGATCGTTTCGAAAGGAGTATGTGCTTGAGATCCGCAAAATCCATCGACCTCCATTTTATGGACGATCAGGATCGTCGCATCACGGTGTCATTAGATGGTGGACGAGTCCCCACTCGCCACCATTTAAGAAATAAATACTAATACTGAACTAACACCGGAGTCCACTTTCCTTCATTCACGTGGGCGGGAATAAAAGCCACTCATCTCTTTTAGCGTGTCAGCTAAAATATCGTCGGGCGACTACAGATCTCCACGTTTTTTAAATTTTGACTGATTCTAGGTCTTCTACAAGATCTGGACCGTTCATCACATTACAATCCACTTTAGCATTCGAATGGACGGTTAGTCGTAAGAAAAGAGCAATGGTCCATGTCCAGTGGACCAAAGTCCCCCATTGGATGGTTGGGATTGGTTTTGGCTCAGTGCAGCTTCCTTAGCCGTCAAACTTAAAATGAACCATGCGGATATTATCACGTGGGTGGATTGAGAGGAAGGTGAACCTGGGACGACTCCTCTACACATGACAAACACCTCAGATCCAAACCGTCGAACGGGTGGGGCCCATTCTCGATCGTCCATATACCAAATTTCATTCTGATTAAATAATCTCGACCTCTGATTAATGTACTTTTGTTTGTTTAGTTTGGACAGTGTACTAACTTTCATCTTGACCGTCCATTAGATGTCCACTAAATGGCCGGTCTGGATAATATTAACAATGAAAATTTTAGTTTATAATCCATCAATAGTGAGTTCCATTACTTGGACAGTAGTGATTCGGGGCAAATTCCACGTGTACGGTACAGGAAGTGCCGTAGCTTGTTGTCCAACACCCAGCACCTCAGCGGCTGACGTAAGAGATGAGCGGATTGCGTCCTGCCCCCGCCTCGAGGATAAGCCGTCCAGGCAGGGGCACTGTGGGATCCACCGTGATTAATGGTTTTAATCCACGCCGTCCATTCATTTTTCGGTTCATACCCTAAAATGCTCTGTAAAAACGGATGGACGGCGTGGATATAATCCACTGATCACAGATGGCCCCACAGATCCCTGTCTGGATGGATTATCTCGTCCTAGAGAAGGCAGGACGCAATACGCTTCCAGATAAGTGCTGGTGACGTGGAGAGTCATATCTTCTCGAATTCCGTCCACGCACTCTTTCTTAAGCTAACCAACACGTTGGAAAGCCTCAAACCATGTCATTTTGCCACGTGTCAGGCATTTCTTGTGGAAAAGTGTCAAAGAGGCGCACCACAGGTGGTCCCAAACAAAGTCGGGTATTTCCGGTTGATGGAAATCTGGTGGGGTCCACCTTTAATGAGTCATGGTCCACATTCAACGAAGAAAAAGTGCATTGATCAAATCACTAATAAAGTGAGTGGTGCGACGCTGGTCTCCTCTGGAAAATTTCTGCACGTGGCAAAGTCATCTCTACAAGACACGTGGCAGAATAGCTGCCAACGGGTCACGGAGTAAACTGGCCCCACCCGATTTTAAGGTGAGATGGGGCCAGGCTAAAAGCCGCAGCGGCTTAGGCGCAGCCAGTCTCTGTTGACACGTCGTCTTGGATTGAGCCGAATCTATCAACATAGAAATAAAATAAAATAAATATAAATGAATTCTTTTAGGGCATAATTCATTAAAAGCGTGAGAAATAAAATAATGTTTAATGAAAAACGTTATTTCCAAGAAATTGCTAAAAAGGTAACTCATATTTACATATATTTGGCAGAAGAAAGTATTTCATACTTAAATTCATGAGCTCCCCTGTAAGGTTTGATGTGGAGTCCACTATGAATAGCTAGTCATCCATATGAGTTCCTTTTACCTTAGAAGCGATGACTTTTTATCATTGTACCTGGTGATAGCTTATGCCATTTATTAACCAAGTAAACACTCGTAGAAAAAAATATATATATATATAAGGTTAGGTGTTGATTTTTATTAAATTGAATATGAGTATGGTACAATTGATAAATAGATAAATGAAGCAAGGAAAATTACCAACAACACTTTGAACAAACAGAGTAATCATAGATAGATACGATTGTCTAAACCTGGACAGTCAAGGTTAACCAATGGGTCATGGTGTGGTCGTGAATGAAAAGCTATGCTAATTTCAACTTACTGCATTAATGTGCAGAACAGAAGTAGAGAAACTAAAGTTTAGCTATATTAATCGACCCAGATGAGCTGTAGCAATGTGCTGAACAGAAGTGAAGAAATTAGCCATTTGGCACTATGGTTTTGATGAAAAGTGATGAGAAATCACTTGCTTTCTTTGTTTGGTGAAGCGGATTTGATGAGAAATAGATTTCTTAGGAATCTATGAGAAATCAAAAGTGCATTTCACAGCACTTTTCCTATTTCTCCTAAAACAATGGGATTTGATGAGAAATCCTCCCTAACGTGGGAGCTTTGGTGGATCCCTGACCATGGCGTCCCTAGTGTGATGTGTGTGTCTTATATCCACACCATCCATCCAATTTGAAAACTCATTTTAGAGCATGATCTAAAAAATTAAGTGCATCCAAATCTCAAGTGGACCATAATAACATAAACCATGGTACTCAACCATTAAAAACTTCTCTTGGGCCACAAAAGTTTTGGATCAAGCTTATATTTGTATGGTCTCTTCATCCAGGTCTTTGTGACCTTGTCAATAGGTTGGAAAATAAACGTTCCAGTAACCCCCTTGATGTTTTTAATGGTGGGGATTCAATCACTACTGTTTCATGTGGTATGGTCCGCCTAAGATTTGGATCTACTTCATTTTTGGGACCATGCCCTAAAATGAACTTTCAAAAGGCATGGACAATGTAGATGTAAGGCACATACATCACAATGACCCCACAACTGGGATCCACCCAAACCGTGCCATGTATCCCTGACTGTGGGACCTAACATGATGTATATTTCTCACATCCATGACGTCCATCCGTTTTGAAAGCTCAATTTAGGGCATGATCCAAAAAATGAAGATGCAGATCCCAAGAGGAACACACCATAGTAAACAGTAGTGATTAAATATCCACCATTAAGAAAATTTGTTAGGGCCACATGAATGTTTATTCACCATTCAACTTGTTGATAAGGTCATAAATGTTGTCAGAGCCTCCAAAATCACTAATTTGGGTGTCAGACCAATCTTATTTTTTGGACAGAGCCTTGAAAGGCTTGCTGGACATGTGCTCCGACTGGTCTTAACCGGTAGGACAGTGGAGGCCGACCGGTCGGACAGAGGCTGGAAATCTCTAGGCAAAACTATCTGGACCTGTTTTGCACGGGTCCGACCGGTCGGGTATAGTGGGGTATACGCGCGGTTTTGTGCAAATTCGACTTGCATGTTTCTATTTTGGGTTGGAAGACAGAGATGAGACATGGGCCTATACTGAAGTGCAGACAGAGGTACATGATCAGGTGGAGCAGCCACCTGTACGAAGAAATCCACCCAGGAATCGCAGGTTACCGGCAAGGTACAGGGATGACTCGAATGTTGCATTCGCTCTCATTACAGATGAGAGGGATCCGTCTAACTTTGAGGAATTACTACAAGATGTAGATGTTGAGAAATGGAAGACGAAAATGCAAGATGAGATGGACTCCTTGTACAAGAATGAGACTTGGGAGCTTGTGGAGCTTCCAGTGGGCCGAAAAATGATAGGGTGTAAGTGAATTTTTTGGAAGAAATAGGATAGATGCAAGGCAAGGTTAGTAGCGAAAGGTTATGCTCAGCGTGAAGGCGTAGACTTCAGTGAGATTTTTACGCCTGTTGTGAAGCAAGTATCTATCAGGTTCGTGTTAGCACTGGTTGCTCAATACGACCTCGAGTTGGAACAGATGGATGTGAAAACTGCTTTCCTGCATAGGGAATTGGAAGAGCAGATATACATGGTGCAACCAGAAGGTTATACAGTGCAAGGGGCTGAGAACAAGGTTTACAGGTTGAGGAGATCGTTGTACGGTATCAAATAGTCGCCTAGGCAGTGGTACAAGAAATTGATTCCTTCATGATGAGTCGGGGCTTTACCAGGAGCCAGTACGATCATTGTGTCTATTTCAAGAACTGAATGATGAGAAATTTCTCATACTGGTGTTGTACGTTGATGACATGCTTATTGCCAGTCATAGCATGTCTGACATCGATGTGTTGAAGACTCAGCTTTCAGGGACACTTGAGATGAAAGATCCGGGGGCTGCAAAGAGGATTCTTAGCATAGATATTCATAGAGACAGGAAGATGAGCAGGTTGTGGTTATCTTAGGAAGAATACCCTGAGAAGGTATTGAA
The DNA here is from genome assembly GCA_003013855.2 of Liriodendron chinense. Classification (NCBI taxonomy): domain Eukaryota; kingdom Viridiplantae; phylum Streptophyta; class Magnoliopsida; order Magnoliales; family Magnoliaceae; genus Liriodendron; species Liriodendron chinense. The sequence continues at coordinate 2,717,616 of ML058484.1, read as the reverse complement.
AAAGTACGAGATAGACAAGTCCAAACTGGTTAGCGTTCCCCACGCAACTCACCTCAAGCTTTCTTCTGAACATTGTACCAAAACGGATGAAGAAAAGCATATTATGTCTCATGTGCCCCATTCAAGTGTTGTAGGCAGTTTAATGTATGACATGGTCTGTACAAGACCAGATATTTCACAGGCTATGGGTGTTGTAAGCCGATTCATGTCTAACCCGGACAAACAACACTGGGAAGCTATGAAATAGCTACTTCGATACATTTGGGGTACGCAAGACTGCATCTTGTCGTTTGAAAAGTGCAAGGATAAGTTGGTTGGTTACGTAGATTCTAACTACACAGGTAATGTGGATAGTAGGAGGTCAACTTCAGGATACTCATTTGTATTTGCGGGTGGAGCGATTAGTTAGATGTCTAAACTTCAGTCTGTGGTTGCTCTTTCCACTACCGAAGCTGAGTACATGGTGGTGACAGAAGCTTTCAAAGAAGCTGTTTGGTTGAAAGGAATGATAAATCAATTGGGGCTTCAACAAGAAGCCGTGCCGGTTAATTGTGACAGCTCTAGTGCTACCAATTTGGCTAAAAATTATGTTTATCACTCTCGTACTAAACACATTAATGTGTGTCACCATTTTATTCGACAGGTGCTTGAGGAAGGAGATGTGACTCTGGATAAGACTCACACTAGCGTGAATTCGACGGATATGCTGACCAAGGTGGTCCCAACAGAGAAGTTCAAGTTCTGTGTAACTTCTCTGGGATTGGCAAAAGCTTAATGAAGACGCAGTGATGCACGAGAAGTGACAACACCATTTTTTAAGATGAGTTGATCGACGAAGCAAAGGAAAGATTGTTCGATTTTGAAGCCTCGATGGAGTTTGTTGTTAGAGCCTCCAAAATCACTGATTTGGGTGTCGGACCAATCCTGTTTTTTGGACAGTGGAGGCCGACCGGTCGAACAGAGGTTGGAAATCTCTTTTTTGAAGGCAAAACTCTCTGGACCTATTTTGCACAGGTCCGACCAGTCGTGACCGGTCGGGTATAGTAGGGTATACACGTGGTTTTGCGCAAATTCGAATTGCATGTTTCTATTTTGGGTTGAAGGCCTATAAAAGCACCTCCTAATCCATCTTAGAAGTATCATAATCAATACCAAGGAGTCATATTTTGAGATTAGGGCTTGGGGGAGAGATTGTGAGGTTTGAGAGTGCCTTGTTAATCTTTGGGATTTGCTTGAGGGTAGATTAGCTTTGTAATATTCTGGAATTCATAGTGGAGGTGTCGCTTTGTGCCGTGGTTTCTTCCCGCAAGGGTTTTCCAAGTAAAATTCGTTTGCTTTTGCGTTGATTGCTTGTGTGGCTTTGTGGTGATTGTTTGATCTTCTTCGGTGATTCCGCTGACCGAATTTCCAACAATAAAGACCTGGATGAAGGTACCACACAAATATCAGTTTGATCCAAAACTTTTGTGTCATAAAGGCCATTCTCCACTTTTTCCTGTTTTATGGTCCACCTAAGATGTGGATCTACTTTATTTTTTGGATCTTGCCATAAAATGATCAATAAAAATAGATGGATGGCATGGATTTAAAAATGGATGGATGGTGGGATCAAAATTCAAAGTATAGGTGAGCAGACGGTGGGATTAAAATCCACATTGTCCATTCCCTCTTGTTTGACTTCTCTCCAAGTTCGGGCTACCAAGCAAGAAATTTGGAATTGATAAGAATTGGAATTAAGGAGAATTCATATGGATTCCACTTCTCACCACTTCCTCTCAAATCTATGGTGCCAAATAAGCCTTGGACTAAACTAAGCTAGGATAGGTGTCTATATGAGATAAAAAGCTAAGGTAGGTTAGCTTATAGTAAGCTGAATAAAAGATTTGTGTGTTTGAATTGGTGAGGCTTGGGCTCTTCATTCTTTGATGCTTTTAGGGCCTATTTGGATCGTGGACTACCACAGTGATGTGGTTAACTCACATAATTATTCTTTACCTTTGATTGGATATTGCCTGCTGTTAAATCATGGTAATCCTTTAGAATCACCACATGAGACAGATTAGAAGAGGTGTGTTGATATGGTATAATTTTGCGAGCCCCACCATGATGTATGTGTTGTATCCACATCATCCATCCCTCTTGTGTGATCATTTATGCAATGGAACAAGAAATGTGGCAAATCCAAAGAAGACATGGACCATTCCATGGCTAGGGATTGAACGCCTGCCATTGAAAATTTCTTGAGGCTCACAGAATTGTTGGATCAAGCTCATTTTTAAGGACACGTTTTAAAATGATAATGCAAAATGGATAGACAGTGCGGATGTAACACATATTGACGAAATTACATTTAAGTGTATCTAACTAGCGAAATTACTTTACATGCCAAAAGTGGAGATGCAAGACTAGTATTACACACGGTCACTACTTTGTTTTACTTTAGACTACTACGATAGTAATGATAATCATTTTTTTTTATCACACATTATAGCACATTACTGCTATAATTGCTAATCCAAGCATGCCCTTATAGAGCTGAAAGGTAGCTATTGGATAACTTTGTTCCACATCATGAGAGTTTAAGCTAGCTAACTATGTGATCTCATGCAAAAAAATTTGAGCCTTGGAAGTGTAACATTTTACATTCAACCACTTGTATAAGAAAGAAATATCTTCGGCGAGTAATATGACTGCCTATACTATCTTAATCTATGAAGAATTATTTCTCCAGCAAGTTACGAGACAATGCACACTTTATTAGGCCATTACTTTAGCTATGATCATTTCAGTCTTGTGATATAATAGATGAAGATTTGCCTTTATAACTTTATTAAAGAGTTTTTCTTTGCTGGATTCTTGCATTTAATATTTTATTGAGAAGTTGCTTTTGGTAAACTCTTACATTTAATACTTCTCACATGGCTCTAGCTTCTTCACTTTTAATTTTATCTTCATCTATATTGTTCCCACATAATGCCTCCTAGACCGTTCGTATGATCTATATTAGGTCAGGGGTAAACGCACCTGTGTCTTGCCTACTAGCCCAGCTGGAAGACGCCTAGGCATGTCAACAGCAGGTCTCAAGTTCGAAATGCTAAGTAGACACATAGTGTGACGCCCCACTCAGGGACACGATATTGTCCGCTTTGGCCAAAGGCCTCACGGCTTTGCTCTCGGGGTTGCCCCCAAAACGCGTCATTTTCATATGGTGGGAACTCCACTTATAGCCCAGTCCGAAGGTCACTCCCTTTCCGATGTGGGATTGCGTCCAAGGCCCTACCAACTGGAGCGATATTTTCGAAGCCCGACCGATCCCAACGGGACCCGGATGACAACCCTCGCTCGGACCACAGCCAGGCTGCACAAGGACCCTCCCCCCCAACGGGAGACAGAGCGACCCCGCTCTGATACCATCTGTGACGCCCCACCCAGGGACACGATATTGTTCGCTTTGGCCAAAGGCCTCACGGCTTTGCTCTCGGGGTTGCCCCCAAAACGCGTCGTTCCAGTTAAGGAAGAATATTGTCCGCTATAAGCCCCGACCAACTGGAGCGCTATTTTCGAAGAGGGTCCGGATCAGACGGCTCACCCCAACCCGCGCTCGGACCACAGTCCGGATAAACCCTCACGGCTTTGTTTCTGCCCAGCGGAAGCACATGACTACACACCCACAGAACGCGTCATTCCAGTTAAGGAAGAATATTGTCCGCTTTAGGCCCCGACCAATTGGAGCGCTATTTTCGAAGAGGGTCCGGATCAGACGGCTCACCCCAACCCGCGCTCGGACCACAGTCCGGATAAACCCTCACGGCTTTGTTTCTGCCCAGCGGAAGCACATGGCTACACACCCACAGAACGCGTCATATTCATATGGTGGGAACTCCACTTATAGCCCAGTCCGAAGGTCACTCCCTTTCCGATGTGGGATTGCGTCCAAGGCCCTACCAACTGGAGCGATATTTTCGAAGCCCGACCGATCCCAACGGGACCCGGATGACAACCCTCGCTCGGACCACAGCCAGGCTGCACAAGGACCCTCCCCCCCAACGGGAGACAGAGCGACCTCGCTCTGATACCATCTATGACGCCCCACCAAGGTACACGATATTGTCCGCTTTGGCCAAAGGCCTCACGGCTTTGCTCTCGGGGTTGCCCCCAAAACGCGTCGTATTCATATGGTGGGAACTCCACTTATAGCCCAGTCCGAAGGTCACTCCCTTTCCGATGTGGGATTGAATCCAAGGCCCTACCAACTGGAGCGATATTTTCGAAGCCCGACCGATCCCAACGGGACCCGGATGACAACCCTCGCTCGGACCACAGCCAGGCTGCACAAGGACCCTCCCCCCCAACGGGAGACAGAGCTGTCCTTGTGCAGCCTGGCTGTGGTCCGAGCGAGGGTTGTCATCCGAGTCCTGTTGGGATCGGTCGGGCTTCGAAAATATCGCTCCAGTTGGTAGGGCCTTGGACGCAATCCCACATCGGAAAGGGAGTGACCTTCGGACTGGGCTATAAGTGGAGTTCCCACCATATGAATACGACGCGTTTTGGGGGCAACCCCGAGAGCAAAGCCGTGAGGCCTTTGGCCAAAGCGGACAATATCATATCCCTGGGTGGGGCATCACATATAGATACACTAAACCCGTGGGTGAGTGGGTGGGTGGGTGGGTGCATCTTGTGACTAACCGTGTGGGTGAGTTGCGCAGCTAATAGGGTGGATGCGTTGCATGACTTAAAAAAAAAAAAAATGGTAAACGCATCCTAGCTGATAGATGATAACGCCCCTACCGTAGGGTTACTGTGAGCCCACGTTAATACATACATCAAGGTGGGCTCCACGGTAACCCCACAGTAAGGGCCTCACCATCTTAGGTGAGGCTGGGGTCTCACCTGATCCGCTCTCTTGATAAATAGGATCGAAGGGGGGTGGTTTCTAGTCATTTCTATCCCATACCATTCTTCACGTGACTTCCTACCACTTGGCAATTCATGATGAGCCTACCAGATGCCATCCATCCACAAGTGTACAATGAAATTCTTGGAGGGGCCCACCAATCACATACATTCCAATTCCCGATTTTAGGCATATATCAAAATCCAGCCAAAGGGAACAATGGCCAACATTGAGGAAGGGGCACCAACTATAGAAACCCCATCTTCTATGTTGTGTATGTGTCATCCAACACATTCATCTAAGTGCACCTCATCTGATGAAGAGATGGGCCACAACAACAAGTGATATAAAGGTTTTTTAGTGTGATTGCACATTGATCCTTGTGGTGTGTCCCACCTGAGATATTGATAGCGATGGTTCATTATATGCATGGTGCCCATGAGGAAACCCACCCAGATGCACGGTTTGGATTCCATATACACACCACAAGTGGGTCCTCACTCAAATCAAATGGTAAAGATTGAGCAAACCATGGATGACAAATGCTACATAGCTCCTGCGCCTGACCTCTTATGGTGTATCGTGTTGGCTGCCCGATCAAACCATGACATAGACCTACCAAGAAAATCGAGAGATCAAGATCGCAATGTATTGATGATACCTTAAGTGCACCTGTCTTCTTTATATCGAAAAATTCATTAAAAACAAAAACAAAATGATTCTTTTTTCTATAATTATTGCTTTCATTACATTCTTAAGGAAATTTCCACCACTCATTTTCAGGTATCTTGTGGTGGATATTGAGATTAGAGAGCGTGTGTAGTGGAGGAACTCAAATTGATAATTTTTTGATGAATTTAAACCGTTTCTTTTTCTTCAAAGAAGTTTATAATTCATGATTTTGTGTGCCTAATCAAAGGTTTAACATTCAACTTTCAAATTTGGAAAAATTTACAGAAATAATTTTTTTTTTTTTTTGAAATTTACTATAATTCATTTACTTAACTTGCAATTAGAGGTCAAAAAAAATCATATCAAAGCGTTTGGAGGTTAATTTACAAATTAATGAAACCTTTTAAATTAAGTAATTTTATTTAAAAACAACTAAATTAACCATATGTTCCGTATGCCTAATATTTTATGTTTAGGAGTATATACTAATCTTAATTTCAGCTACATATGCTCATTTATTTTCGAAAAGTAATTGACTTTTTAATTATTAAAAATTATTAAAAATATACTTTTAAATAAATGCACAATATATAGTAGGACATATTTATGTTTATTAGTATATACTAATCTTAACTTCAGCTGCACTTGTTTATTTATTTTCATGAAGTAATTGATTTTTTAATTATAAAAAATAATTAAAATAGATACATTTAAATAAATTCCCAATATATTGTAGGACGTATTTAATGTCAATACATTGAATATGCTTACAAGTGCTATGAATTATAAAAAATATTAATAATGCCTAATATTTTATGTTTATGAGTATATACTCATCTTAACTTCAGCTACGCTTGTTCATTTATTTTCAAAAAGTAACTGATTTTTTAATTATAAAATATGCTTTTAAATAAATATATTATAGGACATATTTAATGTCAATATATTGAATGTGCTCATAAGTGCTATGAATTATAAAAGTATTTAATTTTTAATATTATCTGATAAAGCATAGTTTAGTGCCTTATACAAAGAAAACTTAGATGTAATAATCACTTTTTTAGGGCTCGTTTGAAAACCACCAAATAAATTACTTTTTAACTTATATCTAGCTATTAAGTTAATTTTTCCACATATAGTTTAAAAAAATACGATGGTAGAAGTATCTTTTGTGCTTAAAGCTACTTATACCTAAAAATTTATTTTTTTTCTACTTGCCAACCCTCTCTCTTTCTCTCCATCCAAATCAAAGAAGGCCTCACATGATGGATTGTCCACATCGAAGATGGGGCCGACAATATGGACGATCACATCAAATGTGAGCCCACACATGATGGATATAGTGGATAGTCCACATCAAAAGCTGGCCCCTAATGAATCCAAAATGGGCGGGTATCATGGACGACCCACTTCAGAGATGGGGCCCACATGGACGATCCTAACAAAATGAGCTCCACATGATGCGAAATGGCCATGAAGCTGAGCCCCACATGATGGATGACCCACATTGAGGTGGCCCCACGTCATGAACTCTCCACAGCAAAGGTCAGCCCCTACTGATGAATGACTCACATCCAAGGCAAGCACCGCATGATGGGCATACTCACATTAAAGGTGGGGCCCACATGATGGACCGTCCACATAAAGGTAGGCTCAATTAATAACAGTGGGATCCACGAGATGAATGACCAACATCAATGTGGGACGCCACATGATGGAAGGTCCACATCAAAGGCTGGCCCTAATGATGACTGGCCCATATAATGCAGGCCCTACACAATGGACAATAAGATTGGACACAATGACAGCCCACATAAAAGGTGGGGCACACAAATGAATAATCTACATGAAAGGTGGGCTCCAGAGGATGGTTGGTGGATATTGAAGGTTTCACCGCACATCATAGATGACCAACATCAAAGGTGGATCCTACATAATGGATGGTGCACATTAAAGGTTGAACCCTAATGGTGAATGGCCCACATCCAAGGTGTGCCCGGCATGATGGACAATTCGCATGGATGTTTGGCCCCACAAGATTGGGGGTGAATGTAAGAGGGACAAAACAGACCACGAGCAATAAATACTTGTCATTGTGGAAATCAAACATGCTTTTCTACTGTTTTGCCGAGTATGTTGTTTACCAAACATACCAGTATGCTAAATTCAAAATAAGCTACTTGTCACATAAATTGCCTATCTAAAAGTAACTAGGCAAACAAAACACACCCAAAGTTTCATTAAAAAAAACACACCCAAAGTTTCATTAAAAAATTTGAACAATTTTTCAATGCTTCCCAATATTTTCCAAGCATGCAATGGGATTATGAAAACATTGCATGTGGCAAACCGCTTTTCCCACAATTGAATGTGAGCAAACTCAGTTTATTTTTGTCATTCATTGACGTAGTTCAACCAGCTTGATTTTCTTTTTTATTATATATATGTGTGTTCCGGACGGGCGCGACTTAGGTGAGACCCCGGAACCACCAAAGTGGGTGGGACCCTGACGTGTCCTCCCGCCATTCGTCCAACCGGCAGCAAGTGTGCTAGGCTTGGGCACGTGAGAAAGCCAACCGCCGTTAGAGACTAACGGACCGTCAGCATGCTCCCTCTCATTCCTCTCTCTCTCCAGCCCTCTTTTCCTCTCCCACTAACCTCTCCCAGGAGATCTCCCTCTGGCAAGGGATCATGTTCTCTCTCTCTCTCTCTCTCTCTCTCTCTATTCGATTGCAAGACGAGACTACAGTGGAGAAGGAAGCTTTGCCTGCTCCCCACAGCGCCCCCATGCATATTCTTTTTGCAAGATGCTAAGGGCTTCAGACACATAGACCCATGTTGTGGATAGGAGAAGAAAAAGATAGAAGACAGATCCAGTTATGGATGTCTAGGATAATTGAATTGTCGTTACTTTCCATAGCACTAGATGAAGTGGATGTGGATGCCAACAAGTTCGAATGCAACTAGGTGCATGGGAAGGTTTCACACACACAGCCATTAGATTATTTCTCCCAGAAAATGTAAGCAATAAAATTGTTAGGACGTCTAAAAACAAAGTTAAAACTCCACCAGGAAAAAAAAAAAAAACTAATTTAATACCAGCTCATCATTTGTCTTCAACATCATGTGTGACCAAGCGTGCGTGTATGAGAAATGCTTTTGAGTGTCATCAGAGCAATATTAAGTTATGGTGCTCATAGTTGCATCTGAATTGGCAAATAAATTCAGAATACAAAGGATCTAATCCATCCTCAATTTAATTTCTTTGCCTAACCAAAGTGATTCTTTCAAATCTTAAGGAATCCATTATAGTCCCTAACAAATATATGGATCAAATTTTATACAGTTAGGGTTTTTATTTGAATGTCTTTTTCTTTTTTTTTTTGTTAAAAAATCTAGAAGGAAAAAAAAAAAGTTATTATGCTAAAAAAAAAACCAACATCCCCGTGCCACTGTTGGAGAAAGAGAACATGATCTCTCTCCTTTCACAGGGTGTAGGGAGAGGAAGAGACAGTAGGAAGAGAGAAAACGGCCGTTAGACGATGTGGTCTCTCACATGCGTAAGGCTAGCACACTTGCCGTCCAGTTGGACGAATGGCGGGAGGACACGTCAGGGTCCCACCCACTTCGGTGGTTCCGGGGTCTCACCTAAGTCGCGCCCGTTCCGGACCTCTCCATGCATGCTATCATGGACTGGGCCGTTTCAGCTAGGGAGACGTATCATATAATTCTACAGAAGATTATAGCCAAAAGATCTTCACAGTTAACCAGAGTTCTCTAGTGGTTTATGGAAACCTAGTGTTGCAGAATCTAGAAAGCTTTTAACCAGTGTGATAATCAACGCATTAAACTACATTCGAGAGGCACACCAAAAATACTCAGAGCTCTCTTCTTACGTACAAAACTACCGTGGCTCTACACTTCTAGTCTCTATTATGGACAGTCTACAGGAAAGCCCTTGGGCCACGACATAAAGCCTTGTGAAAGAGTCACTATAAATAAGAGAAAACACTAACATGCAGCTTCCACCATAATTACATGCAGCTCCCCTCCCATCACAAAAAAGCAACACACATTGCAGCCACGACCGACCATTGATATACAGTGGGCAACACATAGGAGCCTGCAGGCAGAAAGTGGCATGCAATGGGAATTTAAGAGCCTGCAGCTGATTCCAATCAGCAAAGCAGATGGAGAAGGCATTTATTAAGAGTCAACTCGCTGCAATTTTCAACCATTCGTGATAGCCCAACAGATTGAATTATTGCACCCTTGTTCAACTGAAAATCCATATCAAATGCCTTTCGACACACAAGAATTGAATCATAAACATAGAATTTTGTGATATCTACTACAAAAAATATCAATAATGAGGGAGTACATGCAATGAGGGTAACTATTGCAATGAACTGTGTCCAAACAAACCATCCATGTGAGAAATAAAAGAAAGCTTCAAGCAAGACTGTATAAAAAAATAAGGATAACAAAGGAAACTTGAAATGGAATGAAAAAAGAAATGTGAGCTGGATAAATGACAATAGATAAACATAGATCACTGTATAAAATCAAACTGATAAAAAATTGAATTGAATTATAATCTGATACTCAAATACAATATTCTAATAACCAGGCACAACTAACATTCTTATCCCAACCTCGGTGGAATTACATGCAATAGAACAGTAACACTTAAAACCGATGTTTTATATATAAAACTAATAATCTGGCATTTTAAATGCATCAAAGATTCGGCTCAGAACCACAGACAAAACACTACGAAGCCCAATCATTTGAAGAAGAAAATAACACACACACACACACACACACACACACACACACACAGAGGGGGGCATTGAATATCTGGCACTCGAATGCAATAATCTAATAACCAAGCATCAGAAACCTTGTTTTTCAACCTCGCATAGAACAAGTTGAATTACAGGGAATATAACAGTGATGGATAAAACCGGCATTTTATATATAAAAAAAAAAATCACAACAGTTCAAATGCATTGACTATTCAGCATGGATGTCCAGATGACCATAAACAAGCATCATGAAACCCAAATCATTTTTTTTTTAATCTCAAGAGACAATAAAAAGGTCTGTGTGTGTGTGCGTGAAATTCCTTTACAGGAAAATATGTCATTCGTGGAAGTACAACATGAAATCATAAAGCAAATATCACAAATCAAATACATAAAAGCAAAATCGGCTAAACAGATTTAAGACCAATACACAACGGGAACCAAATATATATAAAAGGCCAACCAAGAACCCCGCGCCAATTCTCTCATACAAAATGCACCTCAGGTTGCAGGAACAAGGAGGAAAAAAGATGAGACCACTTCAGTGATAGACAGTTTCAGGACCCACTAGCTGCAAAATCTGCAACTCATATAGAGGCTTCCTTTGATCTAACACACGCTGACAGGATTTTAATTTTGCAGATGATGAAGAACCGTAATACAAGTTCCAAGGTGACCAATGTCCAAAAGGGAGAGGTTATCCGCCATAAGGGATTCTCTGTCATTTCGAATTCAATCCTTGGGTGATTACGAGAACAGATAAGAAAGGAACTGCAATTCGACCATCAGAAGTTTAGCCACAGGACACCCACAAAGGCAACTGGGAACATTAATTTGCTGCCGTAAATCATTTTATCACATGCAGCTACCGAAACAAGACGCTCTTAGTCTTCTCCACAACAAGAGAGCATGACAGAGAACAGAAGAACCGTATGAGAGCAAGCCCAAATAGCGGCCGAACCTGCAAAAGCTTGCAAAACAACCTGCAGCGTTTTACACAGAGAACAGAGACCCTTCCCCCAACCAAAATCATCAATGCTGGACCGTGGTGTTCCATATGGTGCATTTAAAATTCCACATAGCTGTTGAAGCTGCCCAAAGAGAGCTTTTCACAATTTTAATTTGTAAAAAACCGTGTCTCAAAGAAACCCAAGCATGCATCCAAAAAGATCATAAAGGCCAAATCGTAGCCTGCCAAAACATTAAACACAATTAAAACCATTTCATCGGGTATAAAACAAAGAAACTGGCACACAAGATTATATGGTAAGAAATGAAAATTTACCGCGTTTCTTCCCGTCAATGACTTGGTAAGAACCCGTGGTATGGAGAGGCATTGCTCTTTCTAGTAGAAACTAGCCACGAAACATGCATCAAGAATAACACCATACCAAGAACCCAGAACCGCTATAATTACGCAAGCAAACCATCCAGCAGCAATAACGGGTAATCAAAGACTAAAAAGACAAAACCCCAAGTTCATGTCAAGCAAGCTACGAAGGCAAACCCTGTCCAAAACATCATATGACCATATCTGACACACCACAAAACAGTCGGTCCACAGATATTTCTGCCAACTGCCCAAGTCTTAAACAGGGAAATGGGGGAGACAGTGAAGTAGATCCACCAGATTTGAAACGAGTGCATGCGTCATTTGGAGCATCTGGTAACAAGGCCCACAGTCACCATTTCGCTCAGAGTAGCAGCCGCACAAGCTCCAAGGCTGCAAAAAGTCATGAAAATATTCCTGTTAGTTTGTCAAACCAATCATAAAGAGTGGCAATATGATTGTTTACATAATGTTTGTTCAATGAAATCTACCACTTGATCAAGATCGAAAACCTCCTGAGCTAGGGCGCTCATATGGACCAGAACGATCCCGATTGTATCGGTCACCACCAAACCCCCCACGGCCACCGCTATCCCTGTTGCGTCCCCCATAACGATCCCCATTACGATCAGGGCCATAGCGACTGTTACCACCACCACCACCACCATACCTATCTTCCCTGCCACCATACCTATCCCCACCTTTTCCACCACCTCCACCGCCAGATGGACACTCCCTAGCAAAATGCCCTGGCTTGCCACATTTGAAGCACTCTCCACCACTAGAACTTCGCCCACCACCGTAATCGCGATCACGGCCACGGTCACGACCACGGTCACTGTCACGGTCACCATCACGGTCTCTGCTGGAGCCTTGTGGCTGAGCTTTATCCACAGTAATAGATCGCCCATCCAGATCCATACCATTCATTGCACGTATAGCATCTTCCATGGCTGCCTCATCATCAAAAGTAACAAACCCAAATCCACGAGAGCGACCAGAAAACCTGTCCACAACTACCTGTAATTAGCAAGAAAAGGAAACTGTTAGAAAGCACCCACAAAAAAAGAAAAGAAACTTCTAGAAACCCTAAATTAGCCAAAAGAGAGTAAAGGAGCCATAGAATTTTTTAAAAGGTGACAGGAATTTTATTAAGAGAAGGCAAGAGAACCTATAGGCAAGAGAACAATACAGAAAGAAGCTCCCAAACTAGAAAGTACGGATTTAATCTCCCTAATACAATTAGCAAGCCTTTAAAGGCCCCTGGTGTATCGTCCATAAGCCACTGAAAGACATTCCCAGCATCCCCGCAAAAATTGAGCACCAAAAAAATACTTGATAACACGTTTCAAGTTCCAATTCCAAATTACACTGCTTTCAGGAAAGGTCGTCTTCAGCATACTGTATAGCCTGTATCGGCATGGAGCATTCATTGCCTAATACCTAATTTGTCACAGTTGGGGCAGTAGCCCACAGCCATCCATCTAGTAGGTGCTATCTGTGGATTGCCTATTGTTGAGAATCACACTGAACATACAACCCAGAAATTTACTTACTCTAAAAGTAAAAGTAGAAAGAGTTTACAAATATAAGTCAGTTATCATAGTTGGAACATTTGACTTCAAGCAGAAGCGGTGGGTTCAAGTTTCAAGATTTGACTGGTTTAGTTGCACCTTTCAACAAAACAGCTCCCCACTTCTGGTGCCCAGTTCCAAACCGCCCAACCGGTCCAATTGTGTCTGGGTTTTAAAACACTGCTTAAAATATGGTCACTAGTAAATTTCAAGGATTTCTTAATGAGAACCAATTAGCCTCAAAAGAACTGCACCCAACTCGATGTGAAGAGAAAGAAACACACAAATATACAAACAAAGAGAAAAATAAATAATATGTAGTATCTCAATCTCAAAGATTACCTTTGCCTCAGTAAGATGGCCAAACTTCTCAAATGCACTTTTCAGAACTCTGTCAGATGTTGACCATGCAAGACCGCCGATAAAACAGCGGTACTCCACAGAGTCCGACATTTATCAGATGATTGAACTGCAATTGAAAAGAAAATGAGGTAAGGAAGCCAATACAGAGAGTATCGCTGGAAAAATTTAAATCTATATCCCAAGAATTTTATCATTCAACTACTATCAACAAATCACAGACATCAGTAATATGAATATGCAGAGAGCATTTAAAAATAACACATTTAGCAGACATCTCAAAATAGCAAACATTAATGACTAGATGAAACATAACAGCAGGTTGTCTTCAGAAGGGTATGCCAACAAAAGGTTCATTCCATGATGAAACACATCAAATACCAGTACTATTCTGGAAGTCGTATTGGATCATAAATTCACGAGAGGGCTGAGAAGCCTGAGATTGCAGGACATAAATTGCAAATCACAAGATCATAAGATTTCATGAAATTTTCTGGAGAGAAATATCTACAATTAAATTAGAGAAATATGGGTAGTTGTATGATCAAATCCTCTATGTTCAACCATACCACATCTAGATTTTGCAAAACATCAACAAAATACCATAATCCATTTGTCTTTTTTTTTCTTTTTCTTTTTTTGAGAGTTATAAAACCCATTCTCTGTTGTTGTCAGAAAAATATATATATATATATATATATATATATATATATATATATAGAGAGAGAGAGAGAGAGAGAGAGAGAGAGAGAGAGAGACTCTCAAAAGTCCACCCATTGGATAACTTCTAACTTGCTAAGTGCATGGGACATCCAACCCGTCCAATATATTGACCCTACCATGAAAAACAATTCATGCAAAATCCGCTGCATCCACTGACCCAGCGTACCACACTTGTATTTTGCTATTAATCAATGGCTATACACTGTTTTCTATATTGTAGCTCACTTAATGATTGGATAGGGCTGATTTTGGCACTAGGTGATCCTCAGGTGGGGCCAACCTACTAGGAGGATTAGATGTCACAAGCACTTGAAAGCTTGGAAGCAATCCACTGGGTTGACTACAAACTGTGGTCCAACCGGTTGGACTTGATAGTGACTTTGTAGCTCACTTAATGATTGTATAGGGCTGATTTTTGCACTAGGTGATCCTCATGGTGGGGCCAACCCACTAGGAGGATTAGATGTCACAAGCACTTAAAAGGTTGGAAGCAATCCACTGGGTGGACTACAAACTGGGGTCCAACCGGTTGGACTTGAGAGTGACTCATATATATATTCAGACATCTAATCTCCAAGCTCTGAGTTCCAAAGGTAAGAGCTCGAAGAAAACAAAAGCAATGTACTCAAACCTCAAGCTATGTCATTCTGTCAATCAATGAGAAATTATCTTAACATCTTCATCTCCACTGTAACCACTGGGTGGACTACAAACTGTGGTCCAACCGGTTGGACTTGAGAGTGACTAGTATGTATATTCAGACATCTAATTTCCAAGCTCTGAGTTCCAAAGGTAAGAGCTCGAAGAAAACGAAAGCAATGTACTCAAAACCTCAAGCTATGTCATTCTGTCAATCAACGAGAAATTATGTCAACATCTTCATCTCCACTGTAACCATCATCATTGGAATCATCCATGTCTGGCATATCCAGAGAAGATTGTAATGCAACCAAATTGGAAGAACTGATGTTAAATTGAATTAGTTTTTAAATTATCAAATCTCCAAAGAAAAGCCCTAACTTGATAACCAAGCCCAATAAAAAACTAGAGCAAATAATGGTAGTAGATAAACATGCTTAGAAAGGATAAAGCAACACATGCTAGAACTTCAAAACAACTTCATTCAATTCAAACAGCATCAACTCTCTTGAAGTCCACATGTATAGCTTTATATAGACATATTTACATAAATAATCTCATTTAATACCAAAAGTCCAAGAAAAGAAGCATATATCATAATTAAAATAGAAACCAAGGATAACATCCTATCGGTACACACATGGATGGACTCTTCTTAAACTCTCTCTACAGACTCTAGATAAAACTAACTAAAACGTTTAAATCCAATCAAATAACTAAAAGTACACCATTAAAGACATGTAAACCCATCATGCTTTCCAAAATACCAACCATGTAACGCCCTCATACATGGACGTATGCTTTATACAAGCTATACATTTTATATAAAAGGCTCCATTCTTGATTAAAATTACCCATCTATCAGCCAGTTGGCTTTATACAAAGCCAAATGAGTTGGGATGCCTTGCATAAGGTTGCGTTTTGCTGTATTTGTCTATAAAGCACGCAAAAAGCAACAGTTGATTATCACCCAGTTGGACTACTGGAACCCACAGTTCAATCAGACTATCAGCCAGTTGAATTAGTGGACCCCACAGTCCAATCAGACCATCATGCAAGTGGACTAGTGGAACCCACAGTCCAAACAGATCAAGAATAAGTAGACAGTCAATCAGTTGGAAATTTGATGAAGCACTTACCATCATTTTTTTCTTGAGAGATAACTGAAAGATTTATGGAAGAACCGACAAAGCAGGAAAGCACTTACACCATCATATTCACATGTTTATGTCAATATGATGGCAAAAAAAAACGAGAAGAAGATAATCAGTTGGAAAATCCTAGAAAAAGAACGGTCTCTTTCTCACTCTTCTCATGTCTACACCATCCATCACTCTCCTTGTGCGTCCCATTAGTTTACAACTTACCCAATATCACCAACGCCTGTTAAAGATAAACCAAATCCAAAAATCTTCAGAAGTGAAGTTTGCCTCAAGGAATAATTCCAAGCATTTGGCAGTGTTGTTCCACAAGGAGAAATATATGTTCAACAGTCGCTCTTCCTATTTCTTGCCCCCATACTGCAAGGTTGACTGGAGTCCACTAGTTCATAAGATTCAGTTTCCTTCTTATAAACATTTTATATCCTCCCCTAATACACGCACACAAGCAGATGGGAGCCCCTCAAGGCACATAAACATCCTCATTTCTCTGAGAGAAGATACTAGCAGACAAGCATTAGCTGAGGAGAAGCAACCATTCTTCTACCACTCCCCTTATGCCTGCTTCCGTGGACCCAAATGATTTTAACTATAGCATATGCATTTTGAATTTCCAAATCCACATGAGAATAAGAGATGTCTATTGATACTTCTACTTTTATTTTATATTGTTCAAGGTACCCAAGGCTATACTCATGACAAAACTATCCTTCAAAGAACACCAGAAGCCTCATATGCCCCACCACTTTCCACCTGATGCACAAATGGTCACTAGAAGCACTTGATGAAATTCAAACCAAGAAGCATCCGTTACTCGTGGGGAATCATATACAAGCTTTGCAAAGGATATGGAAACCTTGCTTATGAGCATCTGCAATACCCATGTCTAGCAAAACACAATAACATCCAACACCAGAAACAAATCCATCACACAAAAAAACAGTACTCTTGTGAAAATTTTCAATGTTTCAACATACAATTGCATGTCAGAGAGACCTCCACCCAATAGCAACAATACCCATGTATATAAAACCCAGAGATCACCAACTAGAAGCAAAATTAACCAAACAATGAAACAACCAACAAAAGCCATATGAAAATTCACAAGAATCCAATATAAAAGAACATACAAAAGAAGACCCCTTTCTGGATCCTCTCTGCAATACCCACGTCCAAAAATTCAGAAGTTGCAAACCAGGAGATCGGAAAGAAAAAACAGAAAAGAACATGTAAAAAGCCCATAAATCTCCAACCACAAGCAAATTCACAGGCGTCTCAAATCAGAAGATTGGAAAACAAACAAAAAGCGTATCAGATATTCCAAGATCAGAACAAAAAATAAAAAGTAAAAAAGCCCATCTGATGATCAGAGATCCCCTACATTCATGCATAAAAAGCACAGAAATCTCCAACCACAAGCAAAGTCACCATATTAAGAACAAAACACATACAAGAACTTCCAAGGCTCCAAGCACAGACATGATCAGAGATCCCCTACATTCATGCATAAAAAGCACAGAAATCTCCAACCACAAGCAAAGTCACCATATTAAGAACAAAACACATACAAGAACTTCCAAGGCTCCAAGCACAGACATGATCAAGTTCAAATCTTATTTGCAGTATCCATCTTTAAAACAGCAGAAATCAAACCCATATGAAAATTTTCAAACCCATTAAAAATTTTCATTATTCCAACAAAAAATAGCATACGAAAACCGCAGAACCACTGCAACATCTATCTATACCAAAGAGAGGAGAACAAAAGAACCAACCAAAAGCAAATTCATCACAAAAACAACAAAACCGATATGAAAATTTTCAGGATTCCAACCTGAAAACCCAAATCTTCTCTGGAATACCAATCTCTAAAAAAACCCAGAAATCCCAAACCAGAAGCAAAATCATCAGAAAGTAAGAAAAACCCAATTAAGATTTTCTCTATACCAAACAGATAAAAACCAGAAGCAAGTTCATCGCACGAACAACAAAACCGATATGAAAATTTTCAAGATCCAAACATGAAAACCCTAATCCTCATCAGAAAAGTAAGTAAAAGCCATTTGAGATGCTCTATACCAAACAGAGAAAAACAACCCAGAAGCAAATTCATCACACGAACAGCAAAACCCATATGAAAATTTTCAAGATCCAAACATGAAAACCCTAATCCTCTCTGCAATACCAATCTCTAAAAACCCTCAGAAATCCCAGGCCAGAAGCAAAATCATGAGAAAATAAACAAAACCCATGTGAGATTTGCCAAAACAGGACGAAATCCTCTCCTCAAGCCATCGCAAACGCATTCTATAGTCTGCAGAGATTATACTACTCACATAGCAGATTGAAGAAATTAGGGCTCGAAAAGATAGAATAACATAAGAGAAAGCAAAAATTACCTTTCGAGATCTGCTGCAGAGAGAGAGAGAGAGAGAGAGAGAGCTGCAGAAGGAGGGACAGAGGGAGGGAGTCGCTTCAGTTCTCAGATCGATCGCAGAAACGGATTGCAAACCTAGCGACGACCAGAGAAGTATATAAAAGGGCAAGACTCGTGCGTACATCGCGTTGGTCAGACAATTTCTCTTAAACGACTTACGTTCATGAAATCCACATCGTCAATCAGGCTGATTCAGTACTCAGGTGGACCATCCCATAAAATAATGCCTAAACAATATAAATTCAGGGGGCCTTACAAGAAACTAATGGCAAGCGTCCAATCCCAAATTTTTCCTACGGTGTGGCCTTCATGAGTTTTAGATGGTTTTGATTTTTGGACATCAAGATGATCATGAGGCAATGTACCTGATGGACGGGTTGGATCTCATGAAACTTCCACCCACGTGGCTCTTGGTGAGTGAGGTACCGAGTGCTAGTTTCGTTGGCGTCGTTCATATAAAAGGTATATCACTATAGCTCTACAAAGTGAGATGCTTCATACACATGCACTCAGGATTTGTCCACGTGGCATATATTTAGCCTAAATTTAAACCGTATAAATTATTTAAACTAACTAAGATGGTCCATATTTTAAAAAATGAATAAAACGATATCCTAACTTTCAATGAATTAGTGGACATCTGAAACGACGGTCCAAATTCAACAATCAAATATCCGTCATTTAAAGGTGTGGATACTTCCATCAACCTAGGCGTGGACGGTTCGATTCGAGTTACGTGTATTCCACGGAAACAATCACATTCTGCGGGAGCATCAAATAACTTCAGTTGTACGCTGCTCGATCGATGGGAGATCCTGTACGCTCCAGTTCTCACTTTGTACAAGTGGGGCCCATGGTTCAGTGATCTAATCCGTTGATACAATGGGTCCCGAGCTAGATCACAAATGGACCGAAATTCTCACAGATCTAGCAATTTTAATCATCCGATATAGGTTGGATCCATCTCAAAATAAGCCAAACAATTTCATTTAATGGGTGGGGTCTGAGTATAGAACCCGGACCCAACTCAAGAGACCCATTAGATTCATGGATAGTCTGGGCCATGTCTCAGCTGGGCAAAAGCATTCTCATAAACATTCCTATGTGATGGACGGCACAAATATGGAGAAAAATAATCTCAACTAGAGATTAATTAAAGCATCTCTTATATCATAACTATAATGGGATATAATGAATTACTATGCTCCCTCCTAATTATAAAACCTAATTTATACCCCCCAATTAAGAAGATCCAAAGTAGGAATTCCAGTCAGAAGAAAATGAATTTAAAAATTAAGAAAAGCAATTTTCTTTTGTTTGTGGTCTTGGTTTTTTCCCTTGATGGTTTAGTCGAAAAGATAATGAAAAAATTGAGCCTTCATATTGAACTTGGCTTGAGTTCAACCTCACATATGCACACATGGCTTGAGTTCAACCTCACGTATGCACACATGGAGGCTGCAGTCACAATAGTAACATAAGTATTTAATGATCGGGCATGTGTGGTCAATGTGCCAATTGGATGCTCATCAAGCCCCAATATATATATATAGATATATATATAATATATATATATATAATATATATATATATTCAACTTGTCTTCTCATAGACGAGCAAGAAAAATCTCTGCTTCTTTTCTTCATTGGGGTTTTTCTTTTAAGTTTTCTTTTGGGCAAATTTGTTCAAGCAAGCTTTGAATTTACGAGGTCGAGATTATGCATGCACTAGATTTAAGACATTATCAAAGAGGAGAGTTGTTGTATCCCAAGGGTAGAGTTGCTAAGACTCATTACATTAAGTTTCTTTCTTGTAGGGACAAATTTGTCTCCAAGACAACATCTATAATGTACCTCAGCTCTCCAAATTACTTTTGTTTTATTTTTTCTGTTTTACTAAATTTTCTGCTATATTTCTTTACCATAAACAACACTTATGAGGTCATAATTCTTTATAGGGAAATGAGATCACACCAAATGATACAAATGAAATTTTTTTTTTTTATCATAATCTTCAACTGTTTGTTCTAGATCACTGATTTAACACAATCAATTTGGTACATGCTTAATTCTACACGTATGCACAAGCACAAACCCCAATTCTTCGGTCATGACACATATTTTTTTTTTTACTTTTGAGATTAAATGAATCATATATAGAAAACCTTTTACAATAAAGCTTGAATTGTCCATTTAATCCAATGTCTTAGGTAAGTTTCATGTGCATTATCACCACCGTTACTCATTTATGATCTTTCTATATTTCATCTCGGTGACTCGATCTTAGTTTGATTACTTTTTCAATTTGCTTTTGATTCAGTTGAATTGTGGCCTTAAGAATGTATATCAAAGTAGCATTTAGCATGCTCACACAACAACTGAACTAAAATCAACCCATCGCTTGTAAATAATGGTCTTGCAACACGTGCTTAGCTCACATATCTTGAATGACCAAGTGATCATCATCCACACACAATCACCAAGTAGGGTTCATCTGATCAACCAATGGTTTATCCCTATTACAATATATAAGCTTACACAATATAACCAAGTATTGAATCGATTCTTTCAATTTCTACGAGATTTGATCTGGATCATCTTATAAATCAAAAGAAAATACTTTTTATATGTACATATTTCAATATGTATCACTCTTGTTGTACATTTCTTATATAATGGACTACGCCATACAAAAATTGAATTGAGCATTTAATTGACAAATATCTACAACATCTCGTCATAATAACCAATCTAAATATCCATATGCATACATCATTATGAGACTTTATTATCTGTACATATAACTTGAATATTCAAAAATCTCAATATAATCTGACAAAAAAATACATGTGCATGTTAATAATGGTCCAATAGACCACATAAAGTCTAACAACACACTCATCTATCAAGCCGCACGTCTCTTAAATTTGGACCTTTGTACTTCTTTTTTATAATTGCCCATTCTTCCTATAAAATTTGATGAGGATCATCAATCAACCAATATTATTTTTAGACCATAGCACGTTCACAGAGTAACCAACCTGACAAGTGGTCCACATCACTGACACAAGTGCTGCATGTAGGGAACCTTCACACGTGGTTGCCCCTCACGGCATCAGGAAGCTTAGCTAATTACAAATTCATAAACCAAATTTCCCAAATTAAAGCTAGTAATCATATACAATTTTCTAATCGGGTCCTTATACTTTCCTCAGCAGTAGAATCTCAAGAATTTCAACAATGGGTCTTGGGTTCGAGTAATCATAGGTGGTGAAATCCCACTAGGACGTGAGTGTAGGTGTGTGTGAAAGAAAATGTACAATTTCTATTTCCCATGTTTCTCTAGGAATGTAGTAATTAACCATTTCCCTAGGTTTGGGTTTGGTTTGAATCCTAGCGTGGATCAAGTTCAGGTTGGGTCCATTTTAGAATGACCCAAAATCTAACCCATTTAAAAATTATATCCAAATGAGAACAGGACACATCGGGTCAAACTATCGAACCCATATCGGCCAAGTAGAATCTATAACCCGAGGTTTTCGCTTTTGACAAGTGGGGCCCATGGCTAAGCTGATCCAGACCACGGGATCATGTCCCATTGTTGATGGATCATTAATAAAAAGATAATCACACATGACAATTTTACTTTTTTATTTATGGTATAAAAATAGATGGTTAAATGTTAAAAAAACAAAAAACTGTGTTCAACTAAAAAAATGCACAAATTGGTGGCTAGGATCTTCCATAGGAGACTTTTGGGTCATAACCCATCCATGACAAGGTCATATATATAGAACAAGATGTCCACAGATCACTACTGTCCATGATTGACGGCCCAGATGTCTCCTATATTGGATCCTTGTCACCAATCTTGATACTATTTTTCAGCGAGACAAGGCCATCGTTCGCCACTGTATATTTGTGAATGACAGATCGGAAGGTTGGGATTGTCTTATCTATATTTTATTTTTTGGAATTTGTCCATTCACAATGAGTTAATGGACCAATGTTGTGGACCCCCAAATTTTTAGCCCAGCCATTCAGGAATGGAAAACTTAAAAGAGTATACAGGACAAAAACTCTAGATAAGGATCCTATAATTGAAATGTGGCTAACGATGTATTAAGTCCAGCTGGTTGAACCAAACGATGTATCAAGTCCAGCTGGTTGAACCATAGGTCACTGTCCACCCAACACATTACTTCCAATCCTTCACGCGTCCGCAATATTCAAGCTGTCCAACATTAGTATTGCCTAGTGCTAAAATCAGCCACATTCACTCAGGTTCACTTCTATTTGTTACTTATCAATGGCAAGAAATTTTCTTTGGTGTGGCCCACCTGATCAGAGGGTGGGGCTTATTAGAAGCGTTGGACAACACAAGCAAATGAGATTGGATCTTGGAAGTGATTCGATAGGAGGACCATAAATTGTGTGTTCCAACCGGTTGTACTTGAGACCTGATGGTTAAAATAGTCTTTTCACCGAGACATTAATGGTATCTAGTTATAACACGTTTATAGCAGGTTACCCAAAATTGAACATAGAAAACCCCTGTGAAAACCCCTGCAAAATTCAAGAATAATTTCATTATTTAGCTAGGAGTATTGTTTTTCATGAAAATGTAAAAACATAAATGGCCAAGCAAGGAGAGCTCTTCTCAAAACTGTGTAAATTATCATTTAACTTTCTTTTTCTTTCTTCAGAAATTGATATTCAAATGTAAAAAAAGAAATGAAAAAACAAAACAAAACAAAAAAAAAAAAAAATCATCACACACATATTGGATATGAAAGTCGATTTTGAAGACGGCTACTTTCCTCAATCAGGGAAAGAAAATTCTCATGAAAATAAACAAAATTTTTCCCGAAGTTTTCTACCTTTCCAACAACCCCTAAGGACCTATTTGGATAGAATGCAAACTGGGGAATGCAACCAATTCATACTGACAAGACATTTGTACCTGTTTGTAAGATATGGATATTAGCTTTTTTCTACACAAAATGTACAATTTTCTTTTTAAAAAAGAACAGAAGAGTTTGCCTTTGACACGAGGTTTTAAATTGTCCCTTTACATGGTTGCAATCTAAACAATTGCAATTTCCCTGTTATGGCTGAAAGCGGTAAGTGCTTTCCATTAAA
Source organism: Liriodendron chinense (assembly GCA_003013855.2). NCBI lineage: Eukaryota > Viridiplantae > Streptophyta > Magnoliopsida > Magnoliales > Magnoliaceae > Liriodendron > Liriodendron chinense. Next base: position 2,693,878 of record ML058484.1, on the reverse strand, counting down.
AATTTTGATCACTCTTGACCAAAATACCCTCAAACTTTTACTAAATGACAAGGTTACCCTTAATAAAGGAACTCCTGTAAAAGATTTGCCAGACTTACGAATTAACCAATACTTGGCAAAGTTTTATAGACCCCGCTAAGATGTATGATCCACATTGTCTATCCATTTTCTCATATCATTTTAGGCCATGAGCCAAAAAAGTGAGGCAAATGCAAGTTGATGTGGTCCATACCGTGAAAGGTAGTGGGGATAGTTTCTTCCCCCATTGAAACCTTCCTAGGGACCACCATGATGTTTATTTGTCATCCAACCAGTTCACGAGGTCACACATACTTAGATGAAGGGAAAACACAAATATCATCTTGATCCAAAACTTCTATGGCCCGCAGGAAGCTTTCAATGGTGGGTGTTGAAACCCCATTGTTTTCTATGGTGTGGTCCACTTGAGCTTTGGATCGGTCTCATCTTTTGACTCATACCTTAAAATGATCTGGCCGAATGTATGGGTGGTGTGAACATAACACATATATCATGGTAGGCCACACAAAACTTGCTACATCAACACGGCATGTGGTTGGATTTGCAAAATCCTTCTCCGCAATGAGAAGGGGCAGATTAGGTGTTGCCACACTAACACGATGGTAAGGGGGTGTTATAGGAACCGGGGCACTCACCTGGTTGCATGCGTTGTATATCTAAGCCGTCTGCCAATTTTTCTAGCTCATTTTAGTTTGAGGTCTAAAAAATAATGCATATGCAAATTTCCCGTGGACCCCACGGTGGAGATTAAATATCATCGTTAAAAATTTCTTGAAGGCCACAAAAGTTTTGGATCAAGCTGATATTTGTGTTTTCCCTTCATCCAGGTCTATGTGACCTTATCAACTAGTTGGATAGCAAATAAGCATTAAGGTGTGCTTAGGAAGTGTTTACTAATGGACATTCAATGACCACCATTTCCTATGATATGGTCCACTTAAGATTTGGATGCACTTATTTCTTGAGACCATGCCTTAAAATGGGCTGGGTTAATTGATGGGTCACATGGACATACAACATATATTAAGGTGGGCCTGCGGTCTTAGTAGCAACCACTAAGGTTTACCTATGTCCACAAACGTAAGACTCAGTTCAGTAGTGAACATTCTAGTCGTTGTTGAAAAGCTTTATGGGCCCACCATGGTGTGTGGTTTTATCCACATGCCATCCATTTTCCTGATCATTTTAGGTCATGATTAAAAAAATGAGCAAATTTAAATCTTAGATGGACCACATCATAAGAAACAATAGTGATTAAACACCCACCCACTATTAAAAACTTCTTGGGACAAAATCTTTGGATCAAGTTGGTATTTGTGTTTCTCTTTATTTAGGTCCGTGTGACCTCAATAGGTTGGATGGAAAATAAACATTACAACGAGCCATATGAAGTTTTTAATGATGGATGTTTAATCATCATTCTTTCCTATGTCATTGGTAGAAGTGTTATGATTATTTTATTAAGAATAATATAATGCATGGTCCATGGTTTGACCAGTCTCACCAATACACTTTCATTATATAACTAAAAGCAACACTTATATTATCACCTACTTTTATCGTTACAAAATCAATTCATGTTATTACAGGTGGCAAACATGAAAAACCAAACATTTATTTACTTGATTTTATCTAGTTGGCAAAATATAAATTTTGAATTGGGAATAAATGTTCCAAATTTGGAGACATGACCATGCCAAGCTCCCTCTCATACTCTCTAAAAGATAGAAATTGAGATAATAAGGGCAAATATGACAAATTGTCAATTCTCATTCATTTGTAACTTACATTTACCAAACAAGATTTTGTTAAAAAAGTACTTATTTTAAGATATCATGACTGTTTTCAGATAAATTACCAAACAGATTTTTCAGAACTTAAAAATATTAAAATTCAGGACTTTTTAAGTTTTCAGTACTTAAATTAATTTTCAGACCTTATTTTCAGTTTACCAAACGGCACCTTAGCAAAACAAATTGATACAATGGGTTTGCTTCCCTTGACACTAATGTCAGTTTAATTCCCCCAATGATGTCACATTCTGCTTTCCCTTGCATTCCCCAAGTTTACATTCAATCCGAATAGGTCATGTTGCAATTTTGCATACTTTAGCTGCTGGACTTGGGTCATGTTGCAAAAATCCAAACTATTTACCAGATTGTCCTCACTATCGATGGATGATACTCAACGAAATCTTCAAGATTAGATGATCCCATCAGTTGCCCACAAATCAACAGATAAAGGAAATGGTCCATATCAAAGGATAGAGTAAATGATTAAAGCAACGTTCTTTTCTTTGATGCTCCATCCAAAGGAAAGCCCTCAAACAAACGGTCTGGATCTTTAGCAAACCTGGATTGCCTACAAGGAAAAGTAAAAGTCCATTCAGTGACATGGTTCTTCAGAACAGTGCCCACAAGATGGATGGTCTGGATCACTGTTCACATGCGAAATGTGCAATTTGGAGTCTTGGGTATATCACATCTGGGCTCTCAAGATAACATTCTTGCTCCAACTTCTTCCGAACAAGACTGATGGCCTTGAAAGTCCTTTTTTTTGTGGGTAGGTTTTCGACACTTAATCTGTATAACAGGGAACGTGGGTGAGATCTAGACCTTTCATCAAGCAGGCAACTCCCAGAATAAGATAAAAAGAGTTCAATTTACCTATCATGACTCAGTATCCAGAGAGTGCCGCCCTCCACTGTGACCCACATGCTGAGTGGTTTGATGTTCGAAGCCATCTATGTTATGAATGAACTACATGCTACACAAGCTACCTGAACAGATGATTGTGACCATCACAATCTGTCGATGAATTTAAAACATTGCAAAGAAGATTTTCAATGGCTTGCATTCGACTCCAAAAAAACAAAGTTTGGGATCATCACTGAAGCATTATGACGGGTGAATAGCTTATTTATGGTAGTAATGAGAACCTGGACGGTTCAAATCATTGGGTCATTTCAACACATGGGCCCCAGTGAGTGGCAACATGGTGGATCCTGGGTCGCCACAGGGGCAATACAAACCCATAAAAAAAAAAAAACTAAATTCGTGCAAGCAGAACAAACATCAAATTGTATTAAGCTTTATTTATACACTTCACATCGCCGTTGATTAAGATTCTTTTGTTAAAAGAAATAAAAACGAACATTATTCCGGAACAAAAAAAAATGTTTTCCAGTTTGGGGCAACCCGAAAAGCTTGTAAGTTTTGTAGCACTAAAAAGCGTGGAATGAAATCATGGACATGCAATTTACCTTACTACCTTTCGGATGAAAAATAATTTAAAGGGCAGAGAGACTAGGCATCAATCCAATACTGCTATGACTGCGTCAACAACTTCTTGTGTGGTGCTGCTTCCACCAAGATCTTTGGTCCGGTACTTGCCTTCTGCTATCACGCGCTTGACAGCAGTTTCTAATCGATCAGCAAAAGAAGGGAACTGCAAATGCCGCAGCATCATCGCGGATGACAGAAGCAAGGCAACAGGGTTCGCCTTCTTCTGCTCCACTATATTCTCGTTCCCCACATTGCCTGCGGAAGCACCTTGCTCAAATACGGCATGATCGGCACCAACATTGCCTGCAAAAGACAAAATCCGCAGATCTAAGAAACTATATATGGAGGCATCCATACATCATCATCATAGCAGCAACTTGGGAAGTCAGTAATACAAAATACCCTACATACACACTGGAGCAAATCATTAAAGAGGCAAATGTAAGAAACCAATTAGTCATCTATTTGCAAACTTGTACAACTAAATCATTTCTTATGGATTAATTGTATTGAGATCTGCAACTCAATTGTATAGTTGAGAAACTCGTTACACCATTCACAAGGTCTCAATTTGACAAGGAGTTGGGCCCTGATCTACTCCAAGTTGGGAGCAGAGTAGAATCCTGTACAACAACTGTTGTGTGCAGCATGAACAACACCCAGCATCATCTGTGCTGTATGTATGACATCTACTCTGTCCATCGGGTGTGCCCCCTCATTGTTCGCCGTACAGTTCAAAAATCAGCCTGATCCAAAACTCAGGTGGATCACACCATGGGGAACTATGTACAAGTGCCTAAAACTCCAAGTTCAAGCAGTGTGGCCCACCTGAGTATTTGGGTCAGGCTGATTTTAGCAGTATCCCTTTGTCTTGGTGAGGCACACCTGATGAACAGGTTCGATGAAATATATACACCATGGTGGTGCCCCACAAACTTATGGTTTGCACCCCCTTCCCACTGTTTCCTATGGCATGGCACACCTGAGTCGTGGATCAGCTGATTGTTTTGCCCCAGGACCTAACATTGTGAGGCGCACCTGACAAACAGAGTAGATGGCACACATACAACTTGGTAGGCCGCACAGAGCTCAGGTGTTGTACCAGCTGCATACCACAGGTGTTATAGAGGATTTCAGTCCAGTCAGAACCTGAATCTTTAAATCTTGACGAAACACAAGAAATCAAGGAGAGGAGGATGGTATCAGATGGTCTCTTGTGGGTTCGGGGCTCTTCCCCGTCAAATCCTTCTACAAGTCCATCTCTACAAATCATTCTTCTGGCTGTTCTTTGGGCGATTTGGACGGAAAGAAACAATCGATGCTTCCGTAATAGTAGAGTGTCTGCGGCCGGGGTCTTCTCTAGAGTCCTCTGCCTATTTAGGGATTGAGCGCCGTAAAGTTTTGGGTTAAGTTGGGTTGGGTTGCAGTCATGAGACTACTGTGTGTTTTTTCTTTTTCTTTTTCTTTTCTTTGTTGTTTTCTCTTTTCCTGCTAATAAAATTCATCCTTCAAAAAAATAAAATCGAGGATATCATTCTACCATTAGAATTTGAGTAAAAGAATTGAACAATAATGGGTGGAAGGGAATGGGTATTGATTGTGTGTCATTTGCGATTGGGTTGGTATCAATTTGAAAAGAATAACCAGAAAAGCTAGGAAATCATTGCATAAATCATGGGTCAACCATCTGCATCTTAGTGAGTATATCTGTGCAGTTCATAATTTTCACAACTCTTCTACATTCCTGAGTTCTCCTACCAATCCCAATTGGGTGGGATAAGACTCAGATGATGATTATGATTCCTGAGTTCCCCTAATTACCAAAATTAATTAATGAATGACATTTTGGCTATTTGAAATCATCCAACCAATCAACAAATTCGGATACTAATTATATATGATGTTTATTTACAAATCACTCCAGGAAAATACACGGAAGAATTGAAGATAGGAGTGAGTGGGTTGGACATACCTCCAGGCATGACACCAGTGCCTCCAGCAATACCTGCTGCTGTGTTTGCCACCAGATTGCCATACAGGTTCGGCGTCACCTGCAAACGTAAATAAGATTGCATTAACTAATGTCTACATTAGTTGTGTATGCTGCAGCGAAACATAGTCATGGCCAGCTGAGACTGGACAATTATATGATAAAATTGGAAGATATTAAATTAGAGAAATGCTCCAAGGCTCTCTGAGCACTATTATAGTGCTCGTAGTTGCATTGGTTTACTTGGACAGCACAGTTCACCAATCTGTACCGTATATCAAGTCTAGAACACATTTCATCCACGCAAAAATCACACTGATCAGATGATCCAATCCATCATAAGAACTCCATGACCGGCAGGTCCTAACAGATGGATCAAATAGTTGATTGGACCAATTTGTGTAAACCATCATGGCAGTCCATATTAAAGGCCATTCTTCAAATGGTTATTATTTGTCAGATTGGTGTGATGCTTGCATGGTAATCCATGAAATGTGGTTTGGAAGTAGTGAGTGGTCTGGATCAATGGATTGGTCTGTGTAATTGTCACAATGTAACTACGAGCATTACAACTTATAGTGCTCTGAGAGCACTGGTGCATTTCTCACTAAATTATAGAAGAACCAATTCAAATGTAATGAAAATAACATTTTCCAAATACATATAAATACAAAGAGTGCCAACCCCAATCAATTGGGATAAGGCTTCAATGATGATGATGATGATGATATCAATACAAAGAGTCCAATGTTATGATACATGAAAAATGGATTTTAAAGCTGTAAGATTTTTACTTAACTAAAAAAATTGATATAAATTAACTATGTAAAAGGTTATGGCAATTGTGTAACCATATTCAAACAATTGGCAACAATATCAACATTCCTGACACTGAAGTAATGGAATTGTTAGGGCATTTACACATTCAGACGTGGGATGTAGGTCAGTATCCATTTAAAAGATAAAACCAGATTTCAAATCTGAAACTCATGAAATTTTACACCCTTCACCTTTTAACAAGTCATATGACAAATGTATGTTTTCTTAAATGGTCTCGAGTGAATTGAATCAGATGAATGGTATTTCTTTGACCTCACTTTCTCCTTGCACGTTACAGCTGCACTGGTTTAGAAAATGTGATCAATTCAAAAAACTTTCAGTGACATGGCTGGGACTTCCTTTCCCTCTTCATATATCAACAGACCAATTGATACATCGTACATCTTCCTACAATCTTGATTGCCCTCCATTATACTATCCCAACTAATTGGGGTTGGCTACACAAATCCCTTTCTGCTATTCCACTCTATCAAGGGCCATAACTTCACTTTTCAAAAAATAAAAAAGGGGGGCAATAACTTCAATATGCCCTACAGCCCTAGCATTTGTTTCGAATGTCATGTTGCTTGGATTCGTGTCCGAAGTCTTGGCATAAGTTTGACACTAGCTGCCAACCTGACGCAGACCCCCTTTATCCAGGCTGGGACCGGCAATGAGAGCATAAAACTCCCACAGGCACAATGTAATAGAATATTACATAAGTTGATTACAATTAATCACTATATCTAATAGCCTATTACATAGGTTGATTACAATCAATGAGTTGTTTTAAATGGAACTATGCAAAATTAAATACCTTTAGATCATAAATATCAACAGCAAAAATCATGAGGATAATAAAAGATTTTACTGCAAACAAAAAGGACAAAAGAGGAAATGGGTTCCCAAGACAAATATGAGAGCGGATTAGGTGAGACCCCGGCCTCACCTAGGACAGTGCGGCCCTTACCATGAGGTTACCGTGGGGCACACCTTGATGTATGTATTACATATACACACCGTCCATCCATTTTTCCAGAACATTTTGGGTCATTATCCCAAAATTGAAGCAGATCCAATTATCACGTGGGCCATACCATATGAAACAGTGATGATTGACCCTTAATGGGCCACAAAAGCTTTGGATCAATCTGATATTTGTTTTTCCCCTTCATCCATGCTTATGTGACATTATCAACAGATTAGATGGCAAATAAACACTAAGGAAACATTAAAGTACACCGTAAGAAGTTTTTAATGGTAGGACGGTCAATCACCACTGTTTCTTATGGTATGGTCCACCTGATTATTGTATCTGCTTCATTTTTGGGATAATGCCATAAAATTATCTGAAAAAACGGATGGATGGCATGGATAGATAATATACGTCAAGGTGGGGCCCACTGTAAACCCACGATAAGGGCCGCACCGTCTTAGGTGAGGCCAGGGTCCCACCTAATCCGCTCTCTACAAATATCTATTCACCGCACCCCGCTTTAGCAAGCGCAGCTTGCTTCAATGGATGCACTAAGAGAAACAGAAACAAAATATTTATCATCTGTGAAGATTCCATGGCTCTTCAATCTCCTTCCTAACTTAGCAGAATAAGCTCATGACCTTCCACTATTAGAGTCCTTTTAATAGTGTTGGGAATCAAGAGTAAGTGTGCAACCCTTCATGGAGAGCCTTTAGTTCATGCTTCCAAATGATTGCATATGCCAATGCATGACTCTAGAAAAACAAGATAATATCTTAATATCATGGACATGTTTAGAAACAAAATGTACATAACCAAACAGAATTAGATTCAGACATGGACGACTAAGGATATAAACTGACACCAAAGCTTCCATTATAAAGCCAAATCCAACTCAGGGTGGATCCTACAGATATAACAGAACAGAATTAACCACCAAATGAATGACCAGATGAAGAAGAAAACTGTCTGAACTGTAAAAACAACATACCATGACATCAAATTGCTCAGGCTTCGAAACAAGTTGCATGCAACAGTTATCCACAATAATCTCATTATACTTTATCCCGGGATACTTGGTAGCAACCTCTCGACAAGATTCTAGGAAGAGACCATCTGCAAGTTTCATAATGTTGGCCTTGTGTACAGCTGTCACCTTCTTTCTGTTGTTAAGGTAAGCATACTCGAATGCATACTTAGCAATTCGCTCTGAACAGAACTTTGTTATCACCTAACAAAGCCATCAATGAGAGACAGACTAATTTGCAGACTAGGAACCAAAAATAATATTAAAAATGATTAAAGTAAACATGAAATGTTTCTATTGCCAACCCTCACAATAGAAACTAAAAATAGACATATGTCACCACTGACTTACTGATCTAATGCAAATATATCATTGAGATACCATTTATCAGCTAACCATGAGATACAGCAAATTCACAATTTAGCAATAGAAAAAAAAAAAAAAAAACATAAATTCACAATTTGTCCTAGTCTGTTACTTATTTAAGCTCGCTGATTAAAGAAAGAGGAGACAAATCACCGTGATTTTCACCGGAGATGACAGAAGCTAGTCAGATTCATGTAAATTTCAGGAAGAGATTTGTGATGGAGCTAGGGGGCAGGGGCACCTAGTGGTGGCAATGGGTCGGGATGAGCCCACGGGAGGTACATTTACTAAAAGGGCCAAGAATTGTGGCATGAACACAACCCATGACACATTACCCTGTGGCCTGACCCAAGCCACTTGAAACTCTTCAGGGCCAAGCCCAACCCCAGCCTTTTAATTGTAATCAGGGTGGGCTCAACGACCCAGCACAAAACCACACTCAGTTTAAGAATAGAATATGAGGCCAGAGGCATGCGCAAGCCAGCCCAGCCCAGTTAGTGTATATAAACAAACATACATCGTCAATCAATTCATTTCAGGTATGGCCAGGTCAGGTTAGGCCATCTTGCCCAGTGCATTTACTTAAACAGGCCCATTTGATTGAATGGAGCCAAAATTGGGCATATCAGCCTGCATTGGAACATATTGGTGGATATGGGCAATAAGAACCAGATTCAGCAATGACCGATGCAGTCCTCTGAAACCAATTTTTAAACTGTGAACGGGCCACATTTTAACCCAAGCCCAACCCACTATCCATTTAACTTGGGCCAAACCCACAACAGAGCGGGTTGGGCCAGTTGACCCTGCAGGACCAACCCAAATCATTGCCACCCCTAGGGGCAGCAACAGCTTCTTGCTATAGAAATTGATAAGCTTCCCATTTAACTTGGGCCAAACCTACAACAGAGCGGGTTGGTCCAGTTAACCCGCAGGCTAACCCAACTCATTGCCACCCCTAGGGGCAGCAACAGCTTCTTGCTATAGAAATTGATCAGCTTCAAAAGGGTCTCTCTCTCTCTCTCTCTCTCTCTCTCTCTCTCTCTCTCACACACACACACACACACACACGGTTACAAGCCCAATCTATCTAACTTTTACAGAACAAAACACTGATTATAAAAGTTGGGTTGCATGCATGATCATGCAAAGTATAGGAAGACCTATCCAGAAGTCCTATGCAAATACACTTTAGGGATTCTCTACAAGAATTGAGTTGCACATGAGGTAGTTGGATATAGATGCTGTGTGTGATCTAATGATTACTAGATCAACTATTAATTCGACTATTCAGCTACGGTCATGGGAGATCTCTTGGTGCGGTAAGAGAGCCAAATGATGGTGGACTGGAGATTCTGTAAGGAGTAAGAGGCTCTTTGGAGAAGAGTTGTTGCTTCCAAGCATCGTGGGAAGAAAGAAGTTGGGATCCAAGAGTGGAGATTCTTAGGGGTGACGGGTCATACATGTAGAGAGACATCTCAAAGTTTGGTGATTCCTCGTAAAGCTTGGGCAAAATCTTCTCGAAAGGTGTGATGTATAAAGTGGGAAATGGTGAGGGGGTTTGATTTACAGAAGATCGATGGCTTAAGAACTCCACCCTTGCCAATAGATTTCCAAGGACTGCTCCATTCACAATCAGAATATTCTTATAAAGAATAGAAAATGCATGAAAGTGGAGTATGGTAAAATCATGTGGTCTTTGCAATTTTATAGGAATATATGGGACTGAGAAATTGTGTCGGTAGTTAAGTTTCTTGACCTTCTTAAAAGGGGTGTCCTTTATCCCTGTGAGGAAGATGAGAGGGTGTAGGATCCGTCTCCTTAAGGCTTCTTTTCCACTAAGCAATTTCTTGGAGCAATTTGTCCATCAGAATCATTTATGCTAGGCTGGGTGAAAGTTTGGGGTCCGAACTCCCCAAGTTGAGGCATTTCAGTTGGCAACCATCATGAAAATGATTCTATGCTGTGGAGGACCCCCTTTGGGCTTGGCATGGGGGAGGAGTAGGAAAATCTGGGAAAGCCAGATAGAGGCTAATTATTATGGCCATGTTGTGGGCTGTCTGGGGAGCTTAAAATTGTAGTTGTTTCTGTAATGAAAGAGCATTTATGGAGGAGGTCATTTGTAGAATCAAAGGCCTTTTTTTTTTAGGGTAAAGGCCTTGTTTTTTGGTGGGCATTCTATGTAAAAAAGCAGCCTCAGCTGTTAATTTTTTTGGGTCGTGCTGATGTGCGTCGGGTTGTATTCTTTTCTCGCCTTTTGGTGTGCCTCTTAATAAAGTTGTAATCTCTAGAAAAAGAAAAAAAAAATCTATGCTCAGCTACCCTTCAGTAAAGGAATTGGTCCTGCGAGCATTTGTGTAATGTCTTGCAAGGAAGAGGAATCAGCCGAGCATCTAGGCATTTCTAATAATAAGAGCTTATTTGCTTATTCTAAAAATAAATAAATAAATAAATAAATCTTATTTTTGAAATAGACTGTTTGGTAAAGCTCTAATTTTAAAGCTTATTGTTTCAGAAACTTGCCAAAAAACTCTTAAAAAATAAGTGATAGAGAGGTCACTTTTTCTTTTAGAGCTTATTTGGCTAAAGTGGGTAGTGATGAGGACATCAGACCCTTCAAGGTGTATCAGTGAAGGAAGCGAGCGTCTCAAGCATCTTTGTGGCTAGATGATGGTATGTGAGATGGTGAAGAGCATTGAAGGCCTACACATGTGGTTTGGCACGTAAAAGACCCCACAACGGAAAGACGCGTGTGTAGGAAGAACCTAGGAAGGGCATGGAGTATGAATAGAAGAGAAGCCAAAAAGAAGACCTGACTAGTTGTCGTCAGGCGCCCGAAATTTGCCCAATTGGAAGATTTTCTCTCTGGACAGTTTTCACTGTCATTAGGCGCCCAACTGCTAGTCATCGAGCGCCCGACCAATGGTCACCGGGCGCCCGAAATTGATCATTTTATTAAAGTTTCTTGCTGGACTATTTTGACTGCCATCGGGCGCCCGATCGGTAATCACCGGGAGCTTGACGACTGCACGACTTGTTTTTTTTTAAGTACGTTTTTCTTATTTTTTTAAGGGTAGTTTAGTCTTTTCATGGAGATACGGTGCATCCTTGGAATCGCATCAAGATGCCCCCGCATTATCCACCCACGTCAATGAGGAGACCCGATCCCTGGGCTCTCGCTCTGATACCACTTTGATAGCAGACAATTGACCAAGGCACCAAAAGCTTCAGAGCTAATGGGGAAGGGCCAGTTTATCCCTTATATGCAGGCTCTCCCAAGCAAACTAGGCGAGTCCTCCCCGTAGGCTACCCCGCATCTCACAAGTACCACAGTGGGCCCTACCTCGTGGCCTTCCTACATCTCACAGGCCCCACCTCGTGGGCCACCCCACACTACATCACATAGGCCCCAACATGGAGATGCAATGCATACTTGGAATTGCACCAAGATGCCCCTGCATCAGTGATACTTAGCGATATATCACCAGGACCTAGAATTTCTAATACTACCAATGTTATCAGTACAGCCGAGCTAAAGATACAGATAATATTGGGGATACTACAAACAATGCTTATCACGGGCTTGATGGACATTGTTTCTTCATAGATAGAGTTTGTTTCTTCATGAGAGAATCATTGAAAAGGCCACGTCAATGCGTGAGGAGTTCATTACACTATTTTGTGAACCAAGATTCTAGATGGGATGAGAATACATACATCAAAGCCAAAGTTTTCTTTTAATCTTCCTTTTCATACCATGGGGGCGGAGGGGGGGACGTGCGGAACTCTATGATCCTCGCAAGTAAGAAAGTCCCGCAGTAAGCCTTAAACTCCTGTATGGTTTATCCATGGTGGGACCCATGAACTCAACATACTGGATGCATGAACCATTGGCCTCACTTGTACATACCTAGATCCCAAGTACACTACACATATCCAGATGCCAAAGACCATATAATTCCTTAAAAAGTGGACACGAATTTCCCTGCTAAGATACCTTCAATCTCAGATATCAAAAATGAAAGCTCATCAGTACCACGAGAAACACCAATGTCCATGCGAAAAGCCATTCATATCCAAACATATCAAAATTCAAATACAGAGAAAATCAACCAAAACCAGACGGTTTTTTTCCCCTACAGTACCCACTCATACAAAACAGAGAACCCTGATGAGAATACACACATCCTTGTGTCAAGGGTATCCAAAGGCAGTGAAAATCAACTAAAAACAGTATTTTTTTTTTTCCTGGAGCGAGTTGCATCAGATCACCCTGAACATGAACCCTACTTTTACAATCTTATGACCCGATGACACCATGCACACTTCTAACTTCATCATACATAATTCCTGGGGAGTTGATACTCAGGCAGCATATGATGCTTCATATACAGGCACTTGGAAATAGTGCACATGGCAAACATTAACTCAAATTAGACCGATTAAATTGTCAAACCCACTGTCGCTAAGTCACAGTCCCATGATCAGATTGTTTCAAGAAACCTAACCTCTGATTCATGAACAATATTTGTTAAAATAGTACCATGGATTTTTATTTATTTATTTATTATTATTTTTTACTTCATTCCTAATCATCCAATAAATGTCCACCAATTTGGCCATCGAATAGCCAAGTAACCATAATGTTGAGTTCATGATACACCTAAACTAGGAACTATTAATTGGAAACTTTCACTTGACTTACTTGTATGCCACGCATGCAGTGTGTAAGTAATTTCTAAGTTCCTGCATATCAACCATCACACTCTGCCAGAGTATCAAAGTTTTTCTCATAATTTCTCTTCAAAGCACATAATCTTCAATCAAACATTACTAATGCAATGAAAAATACCCATTTTAATGAAAGAATGCAATCAATCTCCCAAAATCCCACAATTCATATGCAGCAACGGATTGACCAGTAAAACAGAGACTAATTTCAAATACCTTGAGGCTTTCAACAACGCCAGGAACGACCTCGTGCTCCAGCCCAGAGTACTCGCCCTCTGTGTTCTCCCGGATCACGACGATATCGACGTTCTCGTGCCGCGTCGGGAGCCCCTCAAGGTTGAAGCAGTTGACAAGCGACGCGTAGAGATCAAGCTCCTTCCGGAGCTGCATGTTGAGGGAGCTGACACCACCGCCAACAGGGGTGGCCAGGCCGCCCTTGAGGCAGACCTTGTTCTTGCGGATCGAGTCGAACACCTCCTGCGGGACTCGCGTCATGTCGCCGTGGACATCGTAGGACTCGAAGTAGACTGGAGCGTGCATCACCTCCATCACCTGCTGTACTGCACCGGTCACCAGCGGGCCGATGCCGTCGCCGGGGATTAGGGTTACGGCGCGGGGGGCGCCGTCGCCGGGGCGAGGCATGTAGGTGACAGGATCGGACGCTGGTCTGATTAAACCCTAAACCTAGAGGAGGAGGAGAGGGTTTGTGGAGGAGGTGGCGGATGAAAGGTAGTGTTCTTCTCGCCATCCTAACTCTAACGCTGGTCTGATCTTCCCTCTCTCTCGTTCGGTTTTTAGGGTTTTATCCTTTTCAGATGCGACGGTTTTGAGAGCGGGAACAACTGCGACGAACGAAGAGGGAAGAAACCATTGAAGAAGGTTGAAACGTCAGAGCAGACCTTTGCAGAAGGTGGGATTTCATTTTAGTGTGCAAATGGCAGGTAGTCCTCGGACTACGTGGAATTGTAGTCCGCCACCTAGGTCGTATGGTGGCAAATGGATCGGATCGGTTTAGGTCCGACCCACTTAAGAATAGTTGGACCCAGACCCAACCCATTAATATTCGGGCCACGATTGGGTCACTTCCAAGTCGCCAACTGGTTAGGCATGGGCATCGGAGGAACCAGACGCGACCATTGGGACTCTGATCCCTTTAAAAATAGCTGGACCCAAACCCTACTAAAATTCTGGCTGGGTCTTGGTCGGGTTTAAGTATAAAAAAAAAAAAAAAAAAGGCGAATCAGTTGGAACTGGGTATAAGAGGACCCAGGCAAGACCCATGTAATCCTGATCAATTAAAAAGCCATTGGACCTTGGCATAACCTGCCAAAATTTGCGCCAGGTTTGGATTAAGTCAAAGTCAGAAGCTGTAACCGGTTGAATATGCATATGGGAGGACCTAAAGCTGATGCATTGTTCATCTTGGTCAGGTCAAGGTTCAGTGTAGAAATTACAATTGAGTTTTTACATAAATAATATCATAGACCATCCAATTGCTGATGGCCATCAATTTTTATGGTAAATATTGAAGTAGTAGTAGTCCAATAAAATTAGATTGCCAAGATAGTCCACTTAGTGTTATTTTTATATATTCTTCATTAACAATGGGCTCATGAGTAATTAAATACTTTCAAATAAAAAGCAGGTGGTCCACTGTTTCCTATGGTAGACTAGCTCCAAAGAAAAATTAAAAAAAAAAAAAAAAAAAACCCAAAAGCCTCGTGATTAAGTAACTACTTTTCCATAGTTGCATTGGGTTTTGGTGGGGTCCATTTTAGGACAACCTAAATAAAACTAATTTGAAAACTAGGTCCAGAACAAGTCAGGTTGAGTTGATTTTGACATGACCCAACCCATGTAGTAATTCAGGTGGAACTTTTGAATGAGTACCATAAAACCCAACTGAACCTGACCCATTGACAGCCTTAGTGATGATCATGCCCATCTATTTTTTGTGCATGTATGCTGTCCATCATAATCTTATTCTAACTATAATTATTTAGCTTTGATTTATTTCAAGCACCATGAATTACATAAGCAATATTGATACATTATTTTAGACCTTTTTTAACTATTGTTGTCCTTCTTCATCTTCATGATAGGCAGAAAAGGAGAGCTAAATACTAGGGGGTCAACAACCATCTGTTGCCGTCGATATAATGTGTCCCGATGAATGGCTTCAGCCTCTTTATCGGTTAACAACTGGGCCCAGGGAACTCTTCCCTTCCTGTTAGACCCAGGTCCACTGCATTTGTACTCTCCATAGTACACAGTCCTGAAAGAATGGGAAACAATATCATTGTCAATGACTATGATCTAATTGAAGTTCAACTTCAACCAATTAAGGTGTGTTTCAATGCGACGTTGAGCCGGATTGCGACAATGATCAAGTAGAAATATCTGAACTCCAATTTCCTTGGCATTTAGATCAAGGGTCTAAGATCCAAATTGCAATTTTGTTACTTTCAAGTTGGATCTGGTTTTGAACTCTCCTAAATATTGTCTTATGTTCATGCTATTTTGATTAAGAGAATTGATCCCAGATTATCTTTACCGCCAACTTGCGAGTTTTGCATGGCGATGAAAATGGTAGGCCCCACCATGAAGATCGCCTGGACTGATCAATGGGTCAGTTATTTGAGATGGCACAACACCACAAGTGGTGGTGCAATTGCTTGTAGTTGATCAATTCTCCATGTTTAAGTCAAACATTTTGCAATTCAATTAACTTGGGCATCCAAACGCACCCACGAAGAAATACAGTACTTAGCTGTATTTGAACTTACGAATCACGTTTCGGGATGCCCCAATCGTCCCATCCTTGTGGTATGATGATATTGTCCATGAATGTGTAAGAGAAAATGACCCTTGAATGGTCGCCCCATGCTCTTCCTAGATATATCGGGCCGCTTCCGGTGACTATACTGTTTGTGAATGAAAATCCACTCGCCAAGGTGGCCTTCGTCCGTTTCTGGGCTGTGAGAAACGACACTCTCTTCGCGACTGAGTTCAAGTGGCAATTCTACAAGCAATGCAAATCTGATTAGCATGACTAATAAGGGCATGTGCATGTTTGGGTGCTACTAAAAATGAATTTTAGCATATTTTCTCCCATCTATGCCTATTGAAAGCATACCATGTTAATTAAGTGCCTTCAATTTGTACAAAAATAGGGACCATCAATCGATCAAATAATCAGATTGATTAATCAAAAAAATCCCAAATAATAGGATGAATCTAAGAATGTAGCCCACCTAGGTGTTTAGCTAAATTCAACTAGGTCCTATTTTTTGGGTGATGGGGAATTCAAGGCATGAAAAATGAAAGTAATTGATTGCAAATAAGTAATAATTACTTACTTTTATATTTTTTTTTGAAAATGTACATTGTTCCAAAAGTCCCACAGTCATGTGCTATTTATCAAAATTTTATGGGCCCTACTATGATTTATGTGTCATATCTATGTCGTCCATTATTTTTCCAAATCATTTTAGGACATGAGCCCAAAAATGAGGTAGATCCAAGCTCAAGTGGCTCACAAT
This sequence comes from Liriodendron chinense, assembly GCA_003013855.2. Taxonomy (NCBI): domain Eukaryota; kingdom Viridiplantae; phylum Streptophyta; class Magnoliopsida; order Magnoliales; family Magnoliaceae; genus Liriodendron; species Liriodendron chinense. The sequence goes on along the minus strand of ML058484.1, from coordinate 2,677,104 downwards.
ATGAATAGTTATATCTACCATTGAACCTATTATTAACTGTGGTGTGGTCCACTTAATCTTTAGATCTATCTCATTTTGGGGTTCATGTCCTAAAATGATTTAAAAGGAAATGAGTAGTGTGGATATAACACATACATCATGGTGGGGCCTATAGTAGTTTTGTTTTGAAAAGAGGTTGAAATTTGCATTGAGGAAGAATTCAATCACCATTATGCTTTTACCATATTAGACTTTCATTTACTTCCAAACAAATGAGAGATGGGAAATGATTAACTATTAACACCAATAGCAAAACTTCCCTATTGATGAATGTCACTGTTGATGAACTTCGCTATCTATGCCCAAAGAATAATACCAAAACCTCACTGTTGGTGAACTTCATCACCATCTGATGGGGGCTGGAGATACGATAGCGACCTCATAGAGGTTTGCTAGCATACACCCCTACATATATAGTGCGATACTTTGGTAGTTTAGCCTTTTGAGTATGATCCAAACCATTTATATGATGATTGATGGGTCTCAGTTTGTATGGTTGATGGATGTGAAACAAAAGCTATGAAATTGGATTAGTTCATCCATTAATAGTTTCACTCTTAGTCCGTCAATATGGACGGACATCATGACCTTTATATAATCAAAGGGTCAAAATGCTCAATCTGAGAGTTTCTCTTCTACCCCTTCTGATGATGCAGTCACTATCACATCAACGGCTTGGATCATTGAAAAGAATCCAAATCCAACCGATAAATCCCCAATGTACTGTAATAAGCGGGATGTACACTAGCAAACCTGAAAACGTCCCAAGTCCAACCGGTTGGACCATAATTTATGGTACATCCAGCGAATAACTTCCAACCTGTCATGCCCGTACAAAATCCAACCCTTCCAATAAGTTGACCCCACCACGAGAATCACTTAAGCAACAAATTAAATTCATCTACCCATCAAGTGGGTCACACAAAAAAAATATAGCCATTGATAAATGTAGGGTCTACTTAATGAGCGGATGGGGATGAAAGATTGGGATTTATTTGATGGTTGAACCTTAAATAATGGTGCAACCGGTTGGACTTGAGACCTTGTCCCAACCAGGGGCGTCTGATGGACGTCTTGGATCGTGGGGCCATAAAAAAAGGGATGGTGGTGATCACAGACCTTATATAAGGATGTCCCAGCTCCGAAGATGAAGTCCACAGTGCCTTGGATGAAGCAGTGTTTAAAGTAATGTAGGCCTTTGTGATCATAGAGAGTGTCCTGATTGCCATAGAAACTGCAGTTGTAGAATGCTCCTTTGTTGCCTGATATACGAAGGGCCACTGCCTGTCCTCCAACGGTGCTAGGTTCAGGGTCCGGTGCTGTATTCTACACAAGCAAAAACCAATGGACGGTTCAGATTACTCGGCTGTGTGGTCCACTTGATGTCAAGTCTGGTGATCTTTGCAGTGCGGCCCACATTATGTACGGATCAGATCGACTACACAGTTGACATGCTTGCACGTGTGGTAGGATGGACATTGATTTAGTATCCATCTCGGTGTAATTCCTCTGTGAGAATTTTTGCAAATTTAGTTAATTTTATTAAGTGATTTATCAATCAGGACTGTCCAACCAGTGGGACCTATGACTGATGGTACATGATTAAAAAATCACAGCTTTCAGATAATCACAGACCATGAATACAACCCTTTAACTGCATTTGTTTTCTGCCGTTGCTTTGAGGACTACTGATTCGATGGTTAGGATCATCCAAGCAATATGTTGCTTGAACCACTTGACATTCTCAGTAGGCGCAACTAGATGGGCAGTCGAGATACACGTACTGCAGAGGGATCTACCACATTCCGGAAGCCGATTTGGTGGTGACCGCTGTGGGGCGCACCGTGATGTATATGTTTTATCCACGCCGTCCATCCATTTTCCAGCTCAAAAAATGAAGCAGATCAAAAGCTCGAGTGGACCACACCACCGGAAATGGTGGTAATGGAGGCCCACCAATAACAAATTATTAGGGGCCACAGGAGTTTTGGATCAACCTGATATTTGTGTTTTCCCGTTCATCCAGGCCTATGTGACTTAATTAACAGGCAGGTAAATACTACGGCGGGCCCTATGAAGGTCTACATGTGCTTAGGATCCTCTTCATTTTTTGGGTTCATGCCCTAAAATGAACTGGCAAAACGTATGGACAGCGTGGGTATTAAAAGTCACCAATACATTACGGTGCCCCCAGCGCTGGGTGGTTTTGGGGTCACCGGACACCACCTACTCCGCTTCTCAACTGACGGGGATCACGTGATGAGAGAGAGAGACTGTGTGTAAGTGGCCCCACTTGATGTCCCACCACCACTAAAAAGCTATCATCCAATCTAGATGGTTCAACGACAGGATTGATCCACGTAGGGCTCTCAATGGAGCGGGTCCGATCCAAGATCTTTCGCTCCTAATCCATATAATGCAATTAATTAAATGGATTGTATTCGGGTTCACTGAAATAATCCGAATCATATTCAGATTCGGATCTAGCAGTAAAATCTGATTGGATTTCCATTATATCATGCTTTAAGTCAACTCTTTTGAAAAAAGTGGTCTAGGGCACACTTGTGGGGCCATCATGATGTATATGTTACATCCATACCGTCCATCCATCTTGATAGATCATTTAAGGCTATGGGCCTGAATTTGGAGTAGATCCAGGTCATAGGTGGACCATATAACAAGGAACAGTGAAGTTGTGTGTTCACCATTGAAATTGTTTCAGGCCTACTGTGATGTATATATGCCACCAAAAGCTACTCAATATAAGACTCTTCCTGACCCTTCATGTGCTAACCTATTTAATGAACGAAGCGAATCATCCATACCTAAACCTCACTTGACAAAAATTAAAAAAAGAATTAAAAAAAAGGAAAAAGAAGAGGTTTAGATAAACACCGAGTTGTGAGGTGTCTTCCGCTTTTTTGGCATGATTCATGAATGAGGGCGGCTTTTGTTTTTTTCTTAGCATGAATAAGGGTCCCACTCGACAGACCCACCTTTATTTATATGTTATATCTATGCGGGCTATTCAATTTTTTAGATTATTTGAAGGCAACATTCAAAAAAATGAGACATATCTCAATCTAAGGTGGACCATACCCATAGTAAACAGTGGAATTTGCACCATTTGTTACTAAACTAAATACATTATATTATATACATCTTTTTAAATTTACGATACAATGGATTTAGACCTAGCTATTTATAAGTGGATCGGATATGGATATTACATTTTGAATCCGAGTGTGATCCGAGTTCTATCAGAATCGGCCTACAAATTTTTGGAGTCGAGCTGGATCCAATTGGATCCGATCGAGATCTGACCCATTGAGAGCCTTGGATCCACATGAGACCATCATCATGGATGAGCACGATGAAGTGTTAACCATCCAAAAACTAACAGTCCTATCAGGACCGGGGTATTTCCATAGGTGGGCCCCACTTTCAGCTAGCTCTAGTTAGTAGAAGCTACCTCAAACTGCATGTTTGCGGCAATGAAGTAATCAGCATTGATAGCAACAGTTGCGCTGTAGAATGTCCGCAACGGCCTCCCATCTTTTCCCAGTCTGGCAGCTGTGTCGTTCCAAGTTATGATTGGTGGGCTCTCAGCATCCCCTAGAAATGTGATGAACGGTTTTGATTTCGGGATCACAACCTTCTCCCTACATAAGAGGCCCAGATAGATTTTAGGCATTTCTTTTATTGAGAAATAAAAGCAAATGGACCACGTTTGGGCCTATTGATGGGCCCGAGCTAGTCCACTGGGCCTCAATAGTGGGCTTAATAAATAAATGGGCCGTACTGGGCCTTGGTCTGTAATGAATAGTACAAGGTGGGCCGTACCTGTAGTCAATTTAGGCCCAATTAACAAACGGGTGCTGTTAAAAGTTTTCAGTCTCGGCCGAGTCAGCTGAGTTGACCCATATTTTCAATATTATCTCGAGACGGGGCTCGGATCGGGTACTACCCCCACCAGGATGCAGGTGGAGATAGACGGGTACGTGTCACCTCTGCATTGATGGAGAGCAGGTGGGACCCGCACCTTGGTAATAGTGGAGAGCTGACAGACCTGTCACATTAGCCGGGTCCCACCTACTCTTCACCAATGCCGAGGTGATGCATACTCATCCGTCTTCAGCTGCGTCCTGGTAAGGGAAGTACTCAATTCAAGTCCCTCGAGACATGTTTGACTGCACTGAGTTGGACTGAGTCAATTTATCTAAACCAAGATGTTTCTCAAAAGGCACCCTACTAGGAGTCTACAGCCCTCCATGGGCGAGAAGCAAGGCCCAACTTAGCGGTCCTTTATTTCAACCGCCAATGGAAGACCATAAAGTAAATCACACCCTTCAACACTTATTAAAACAACGGCTAAGATTAGCTAACGAAGATGTTAATGTAGAGTGGGCCTAAAATGACTAGAAAATGCTAGAGCGCACATTTATTTTGCTGAGAATAACAGAAATATATAGAAGAAATGAGAGATTCATAAAAATCTTAATAGATATACAAAAAAATCATATAACCATCCATCCTATGGTGAAATATATCCTTTAACAAAGTCTAATACTCGCACTATTAAATTTTTCTCATTAATGTGTTATTATAGGCTTATGCCATTAGTCAATGTCATCACCAAATTGTAGAAATTATCATTGTAAAATAACCATATTCAGATAATACTATCCGCACAATACCATAATGTGTGCCAAACGAGCCCTAACACTCATAATTTCTCTTCATTAGTATACTTGAATTAGATTCTATTGGAGAGTGCTTCTTCATTTGCCCGTTGAGATTGAGAGATTCCAATTAAATAGTTCTGTAAGTAAGGTGGGTTTAATTGATCAACGGTCTAAATCTACCTAAGAATTGAATATTGTGATCGGACATAGGGTGGTACACTTACAATGTGATACACATAGTGTCTTAATGTACTTCGAATCCTAAAAATACGTGAGCCTTTGAGGAGGAGTTGCAAGGGTTTCAAACTCCTCTCTCCTGTATCAGGTATGATGTAAATTTCAATTATCAAATCTCTATACTAGATGCATAGCATGATTCGCTTCAATTCTCCAAACTGAGTTTATATCCAAAAACACAGGCATAAAAACAACTTTGGAAATACACGTGTCAATTTCCTATCTACCAATCGTTTAGCAGCATTTAAGGCAAAGAAATCAATTTATTTCCCTCTACCGTTGTTTGGGAATAGCTACCTCTATATGAAATCCACTAACCAAGTACTTCCAAGGACTGCCTCATATCCTTGTCAACATATTGGATATCTACATTTAACACACTTTTTAGTGGAATACTATAAAACTATGTAACATATTTCAATTTATGGAGTTATTTTTCTTCCAAGAAGTGGAAATACAGTTGTCCAAGGAAAACGACTTCAGTTTGGAACTTTTCCACAACATCCAAATAGGCACTTGTTGTCACACATCAAGCCCGGAAAATACGAAGGCAAGAAGGTATGAATAGCCTGCAGACGGACGATTATTATCTAATTCACCCACCCAAAAAATACCCATATGAGGATATCAAAATACAATCTAAGTCCAAAAATGAGAAAGAAAAAATCTAACAGACTCACCAACCATTAAAACATACCTATAAACACCAGGTTTAATCTCCAACACTACTCTCCTTTTATTTTTCTTTGGAATACTATTGATAGCTTTTCCTATGCTCATAAAATCACCACTCCCATCTTGGCTAACACTCACTTTCATTCTCGTCTCCTCAGCCTTTCTCAGCTTGTCATCAATGCCTTGTCGGCCGCCCTTTAATGACCTAAGAACAGATTTCGGGCCCACAACGGCCGTTCTGTGGTAGTCTTTGACGTTCCAAGACACCCATTTCTTGAAATCTCTTTCACTTTGATCTTCTACACTCCATGGAAGAGATTTCAATGGGAATGTGGATAGAAAGAGAACGAGAAAGAGAAGGTGCATTTGGATGTTGAAAGCCATGAACATGCAATGCAAGGATGAAAGAGAACATGAAAGAGATTTCAATGGGAATGGTTTAAATACAAGACAAGCTATTAAAATGACCTTCTTCATCAAGAAATTCACTAAAATAACCTTGTGGGGTTACCACATTGTCTTAGGCCTGTTTGGTAGACACATAAAAATGAGTTCATCTCATTTCAGTAATTGCAGTAATTGTATCTAACAAACAAAGCCTTAGAGATAACTCGTTTTTAGGCTTCTAACAAACATGGCCTTCGAAACAACTTTGATACTCTGATAGAGTATGACAGATGATACACATGTACTAAGGAATTGCATCCATAACACATAGTAATTCAGTATTTAAACTTTGGGACTTAATTTAGATGTACCATGAACAAAAAATAAGCTTATATGATTATCTAACTATCAGATTAGTGGACTTTTATTGGACGGTTTAATACGAAAAAGAAAATCCAATGGTCCTATTTTAACAAACAAGTGTCCACAATGGGTTCACTTAGTTTGAGATAATGTATGCCATGTGTACAATTTTTTAGTGCCTGCGTATCAAGTGATCATTTGTGCCAGAGTATCACATAACTCCCTGTTTTCTCACACCACAAGAAAATTGATCTTTACTCAGTAAAAATGCGCCGGTAATTTTCCTATCCTCCATAGTTTATGTGCTACCCTACATGGAGAGGGGATCAAGACGGTGCTGCCCTTACCATGGGTCCCACCTTGATGTATGTATTATGTATCCATGCCATCCATCCGTTATTACAGATTATTTTAGGGTATTATGCGAAAAATGTAGTAGATCCAATTATCAGGTGGACCATACCATATGAAATAGTGGTGATTGACAGTCCTACCATTAAATGTGATAATGATGTGTAGTGATGGATCTGACCATTGGACAGTTTTTGCATGTGAGCCCAAAGACTGTCCAATGGTAAAGTGTCGATCCAAACCATTAGTTTTCAACTTGTTTGATTGATCACTATAACATTTATTGAGAAAATTCACAAAACATGTTGGCGACACACAAGGAACAATTGGGATGGGGATGCCTACATTAGTTGTGTACATATAGGTCCCAGTATGGTGTGTACATGTGATCCAGTCCGTTCATATGATGCACTATATGAGGATGAAGGGATATCTTAGAAATCAGGCCATTTTAAGACGAAAGTGGGCCCACCAAGACGTTTTAGGCATTACACTATACCAATGCTTTTACTCACTTGACTGTTAGATCCACCTGATTTTTGGGATCATGTCCAAACGTAGGTTTGAGCACGTAATAGATGGTGTGGTTCCCATGCAAATGAATACTTCCCGCCACGCAACATCCACCACTGCTCATGAAAGTCATGCCTGGCCCTTCCTTAGGCTCGAATACGGAAGGTTTTTCGGTGCATGATAGAGTATAAAGTCATGCATGGATTGGCTCCTTCCTGGGTCTCTGGAGAGAGTCTTAAAAAAAAAAAAAACAAAGGTTTTTGGTGCACTTGCACTCAGAAAATTGTACACGTGTGATGATTGTAGACCATCTAAATAGTTAAATAAAACTATTAATGGAGTATGAGTCATGACCAAAAAAAATTCGGCAATCTATCACAAATATGGTAATGTGAGATTCACATGAGAAATCCACTCCATTCATCAGTTTCTCAAGCTCATTATAGTACAAGGGTCCGACAACCTGGTAGATCCAAAGTTCAGGTGGACCACACTGCACGAAACAGTTGGGATTGAACGCCCACCATTGGAAACTATGTGAGGGCTTCAGAAGTTTTAGATCAGTTTGTGCCTTCAGTCTTTCCACGGGGTTATAAACTTATGAATGGTTTGGATCGTATGCCTTTCTTGTGAACTTCCTGGACGTGAAGCTAGGTGGGGCCCACCGTAATGTTTATATGCCATCTATACCGTTCATAAGGTCATTCCTATGCCCCGTGAAATTAAGTTTCAGCAACAAACGTTCAATCCTCAACTGTTTTCTGCTGGCATGGCCTACTTGAGTTTTGGATTTGCCTCATTTTTGGGCCCATGTCCTAACATGATATGAAAAAACAGACGGTTGGGGTGACCCCTGCCTAGCTCCCTATGGCAGGAAGTTCACAAACTTAATGGGAAAGGTTTTCCATTCTCACTGTTTTTCTTCATGTGGCCCATCTAAGTTTTGGATCTCCTCCTCTCCTATTGTGAGCTTGAGGAACTGATGGACGGAGTGGATTTCTCAAGCGCATCTCTGTCGGGTTACAAAAATGTGCCTCCAGAGGCCGGTAATCCATTGTCATTTTGGGATTTCTGAAATAAAATATAGCCAAATTCAACAATAAGATGGGATACAGCATAGGCAACAAAATGAAAGGGAACGCCCTCTCGCATCAGGGCCCACATGAGTTGCAAAACATCCTGAGATTTGGTGAGACCCTTCACCAAGGCAAGTTGAAGGGTTTGAATGGCTTGGATTACACATATACTACATGTCGACCTTATATTTAAATCAACCATACGTAGGCATCACTCTCAACTTGTTCCTGCGGTGACTTCTTTTATCAGTTTATTTTTTGGGTTCTGTGGATAACTTGAGGTCACTGATCTGATGAATGGGTTAGATAATAAAACATGTTAAACTGAGGGCGTGTTTAGTTACACATGTTGGGCTTAAATTCAAACATGCAATCATCCATGTAGTGAATGCCATAGTCATATTTCACTTAAATCGAACTGAAGGCTAAGTAATCTAAGGCATTGAAATAGCTGAATTAAAATTAGATATGTGAAGATTGGCCTAACTACTGATTAGCTAACGATTGATAAGAAATTGAGCGATTTGTGAATGGAAGAGTTAGTCATTCGCATATTTCACTTAAATCGAACTGAAGGCTAAGTAATCTAAGGCATTGAAATAGCTGAATTAAAATTAGATATGTGAAGATTGACCTAACTACTGATTAGCTGACGATTGATAAGAAATTGAGCGATTTGTGAATGGAAGAGTTAGTCATTCGCATGTATTCCCCCCCCCCCCCCCCCCCCCCCCCCCTTAAATACGAGGGCTTTTATCACAATGATGATAGCTTGATCATGTTCATCAACAAAATATATAAACGTTAAGACAAGTTCAGATTTTATTAATTTAAATGTAGATGCAGTACAATTGGGAAATAAATAAAGTACTAATAGCACTAAGGACTTGAGAATTTCTAACGATAAGGTCGTGGATGATTAACTAAACTAAATTCAACTTGTTGCAACAATGCGCTACACAAAAATGAAGAAACTAAGACTACAACTACCTTAATTGATTTGAACTTGATGCAATATGGTGCTGGACAGAAGTGGAGAGACTATACTAGGCTAAGCTAAAATAAGGTAGGCATACATGTGAGGTTAAAGATTAATAAATAGCCTTGAGCTAAAAAGATTTTTTGTATTTGGACAAGCAAGGACCGAAAGCTCTTCATTCTGTGTTGTTTTTATAATCTTAGATTAAGCGGTGGTTTTGTGAATGGTCCCTTGATTTTTCGGATCAATGTTCCAATTAGTTGACAACCTTGGTTCGATACACTTCTGTTTTGAAAAGGTGTCAACTAACCACTACATTATTGTGTGTGGTCATGTTTATGTTATCAAATGACTTTCTCCTCTCAGTGCACCGCATAAAGGTCTACAGCCATAGGTGGCCAATTAAATCCAATCATGTTTCACTTTATATCACCGCCTTTGCATTGCGTTGAGTTATGTGTGTTCTTTGAGTGTTTTACATATGTACAACATGTGTACTTTTGCTACATGTCACCAGAAGGATGATGCCTTTTGAGTTTCAGTCGTGCATACGTCTATAGCAGCAGTGTATTTCAAATCTTAACGATCTCTCTTCTGCACTTTATGAGTACCTTTCTAGCCTCTTTACAAGTGTGCTAACTCGTTACAACATCCCACTTGTTGGATTTGGCCATAGCAGGTCGAATATATATAGCACTAAATATTAAGAACTTTTAAAAAAATTGATATTTTATGCAACCAAATGCACCCTAATAGAACTTATAATGATTATTATTTTCTACCAAACATAATAGATCAATAACATACAAATTAAGATTAATTTACAATTTCATCATATGGAAGAATAATTAATCTCGCTCATTTACTAAGGACTCGTGTTACTTACGGTATATAAAATACAAGATTGCAATTATAGCAGAGATTTCACAATTTATGGGAGATCAAACCCCAATAGTATAGGATATACGTGCTGTAATTTCAGTAATAACATATCTAACTTGGCTTACCTATGTGATCTCGACACATTAGTTTGAAGAATAATGGTTTGGTATTATTAATAATTTTTTTTTATCAAACTCTAAAAAAAATAAGTAAAAGAAACAAGTAAAAGAATTAAAATCAAGAAGAAACTCTTCCTTATACACTAATGACAAATTTTCCCTTTAATAAATTGAAAACTAATAATATTGATTTTTTTCTTTTTTTTAAAAAACAAAATCTTTAATGGACTTGCACACACCACCCTATATATTCTCTTTACATGAGATGACAAATGGGCTCACAGGGACAAATCTCCTTCTTGGCAATTTCGTCACAAGAGATTTCTTGGGAGATTTTCAAAATCCAATGCTTTCTTACATTATTATAAGTATGGTGAAAAAATATTTAAAAATAGTTAGTACAAACTACTAAATAATTTTAAAATTTTGAGGGGCATGCACTGATGACTGCAGTCTACATCTTCGATCAAGTACCTTCTACGCCAGTTCCAATGACCCCCTATGAGTTGTGGTGCAGTAGAAAACTACATTTGACTTATCTGCATCCCTAGGGATTGGAAGGTTTCGCTCCTATCTCATCTCAAAGGAAAGGAAAATTAGATTAAAAGGCCCTAAAGGCATTTTTATCCGATACTCTAAACACTCCAAGGGTTATGTTCTGATCCATGAACGATAGGACGATGGAACTACTGAAATGGAGTCATAAGATGCTGATTTCGTCAAGGATGATTTTCCAAGCAGGAAGAAATCTCACAACACTCTAGAATTCTTTGAGATGACTTAGACCCTGGCTTAGTCTCAATCACCCAACATCACTCGACGAAGGCGGAGATAGTGATCATCCACTTATCGGTCGGGATGATCCATTGATCACCAAGGACAATGGGAGAGATCTCTTATCCAGTGAGAATGTACCACATGAGGTCGAGACAGACTTAAATTATGATCTTGAATTGAGAAGGAGCATTCGTGGACTAATACCTTGTCATCGATTTGAGATTGAAGGGGAATCATTCAAGGTTGCTTCTTTAGATGATAATGAGCCTAGGATCATAGCAAGAGGTATTGTCATCCCTTGCTGCAAGAGAGTGGATACAAGCTATGAAAAATGAGATCTGCTCCATGGAGAAGAACTGAGTCGAGAACTCGTTGATCTTCCACCTGGACATAAGGTCATCAGAGCCAAATGGGTCCTGAAAGTCAAGTGAAAGGTAGATGGATCAATAGATAAGTTCAAAGCCCGACTTGTAGCCAAGGGCTATATGCAGATTGAGGGTGTGGATTACGAGGAGACGTTTTCTCCAGTGGTGAAACTCGTCTCGATCTAGCTAATTCTGGCTATTGTCGCACATTTGGATACAAAACTCTACCAAATGGATGTTAATACGGCGTTTCTCAATGAAAACCTAGATGAGGAGATCTATATGGATCAACTCGTGAGTTTTAAGGTCAAAGGACAACAGCGCAAAGTTTGCCACCTTAAAAAGTTCATATATGACCTGAAACAATCATCTAAACAGTGGTACATGAGATTTTATCGAGCCATCACTTCGTATGAGTTTACAATGATTGAGGAGGACCATTGTGTGTAAATTAAACGATCCGAGTAGAATTTTCTGTTCCTGTCTTTGTATATAGATGACATTTTATTAGCAAAAAATGATAAGGAAATGATTATCGCAACTCAGAAGTGGCTGTGCTCTAATTTTAAGATGAAGGATATGGGTGAGACATCTTTTGTGCTCGGAATTAAGATCCAAAGATATCGTTTTAGAAGACTTCTTAGTCTCTCTCAAGAGACTTATATAAAGAAGGTGCTCGAGCATTTTCGAATGCATAGTTGCAAACCTATAAACACTCCTGTCGAGAAGGGTCATGGAGTGAGTCTAAATCCCTGCCTAAAGACAAATGCAAAACGAGTTGAAATGTTGCGGATTCCATATGCTAGCACAATTGGTAGCCTTATATATGCCATGATGTGTACTCGACCGGACATTAGTTTCGCAATGGATGTATAAATTAGCATATTTTAAATGATTTCATTTCTAGGTCATAAACTTGTATAGATACGAGAATGAAGTCATTACCTTTTTTTTTCTCCTTGATTCTAATTTTGAGCTGTTAATTTACATTTATCATTGTAATTACTGATTCTGAGCTATTGTTAATATTTATACACGTAATTTTAATAGTTGTTGTTTATTTAGTTGAAAATAGTAAGATCCTACAAAGGTTATAGCCCTAAGTTCATTAGTGTCTTTTCTGAATGTGGTTCTTTTATCAATAATCCGTAGGTCATTTGAAAGATGATCGAATGTCATTATCATTTAACAATCACCCAAGTTAGATCGGTCCTCCAACTCCGGCTAACATTATTCAATCAAGTTCAAATGAAAATAAACGGACTTGATTATCTCTATCAACCCATAATTGGGTCGCATCGATGGAACCTGCATGGTGGGAGCCATCCGGATGGATGGGTTGGATCTCATAAATGTTTGCCAACTTTTAACACAGATGTTATGTAGATGGGCTCTCGGTCTGTTCCAAGTTCAAATAATTTAATTTCTTAACCTTCCCATTGTTTTGTATGTTGTGGTCCAACTAGTGCTTTGAAATGGCCTAAAATTCTTAGTAAAGAAAACCCAGATTATGTGCAATGCTGAAAAATCTGATGGGCCCACGCAATCCGATGTCTTATCTATATGTCCACATTGCATGTGGACAACCCGCCGGATCCTCTGCAACATTTGTAGAATGGCCCATCATGACGTGCATGACATCCAACCATCATCATGGGCACTCTGTCATGTGCTCTTTTTAGCCCAAAGATCAGGTGGACCCAATACTCAGGTGGGCCCATACCACGTAAAATCATGACTAAAGCATACAAAATCACGTGCTGTCCCACAACTGATTTTTGAGATTTGGACAGAGCAGATGTTGGCCCTACATCACAGTGGGCCCCACACACCACGTTGTGGAATAAGATTATTCTACAGTAGTTGTAGAGAAGCATTTTATAGTGGTCCCATCGATGATTATTTTGTGGACCACCATTTGGATGGTCACAGCCCAACACTGCACGTGGACTATCGTAACCTATCGAGCATGCTAGGGCTAATGTTTCCCCAATTGCTTCACTAAAATCTCAGATGACTGGACAAAATCTTGTGTATGTCTACTTCACCCATGCATTGTAGATCTAGCTCCTGTTAGACTGTAATCCAACAATCAGTGGCCCAAAAATGGACGGTTTAATAAAGAAAACAGTGCAAGTGTGCAACACTCAAAACTAGGAGAATAAATGGACGGTTTAACAATACACACAAATGATCCACGAAGCTGTGATTTGGACAACACCAAGGGCCCAATTGGATCCACGTAAAAATGAAACAAACCCAAAATCACACTAACACGTACATGTGCTAAAAAGCCCACTCACTGAAAACCAATCAGCCAGCAATTAAAGGTCCACTCAGCGAAAACAAAATCAAGCATCTGAGTGGGCAATTCTAGTGCGCATCTTTTGTGAGCACCGGGCTTCTAGAGATGAGGCCTTTTGGCGAAGCCAAGTCAATTTTGGGCCACCAAACCCAAGCATCAGTTTAGAGAACACTAGCACAGTTTGGTCGCTGCTTAATAAATTATTTCATCTCATTTCAGTTGACAGTCATTATGCATCAGATATTTTGGTCAGGACATAAAAGAGTCTTCATAACCCATAACCTACATAAACCATCATCTCTAGTTCTTAATTCCTGATTCCTGCCAACTAAAATGAGATGAAATATTTCAATTTTTTTTTTTTTTTTTAAAACTGGCAACCAAACAGGGCCTAAGTAGTCATAGGCTCATCAACATTGATTCTGGTGTCTGTAACACTCCTAGGAACTTCATTGACCACAACCAGTCAAGCAACTATGCATCCAAATGCAGCAGCATTGGCAATAACAAAACAGAAATTCAGGCTCAAAACCATTAAGTTAAATAACAATCCCAACTAATCTAAATCTGGATCCTCTCTCTAAACACGGCCTGCCTTGCTCAGACTGACCATGCGGGCGGATGTCTCCATCTGAGATCCCCGCACAGATGAACCTGTTTGATATGGAGTCCTTCCAAGGCTCCCGTAAGCGTCCTGGTAACGCGTGCTTTGGTAGCCTGCTGAATACCCACCTGCCCCACGTAGACCCTGTCCAGTCCTATCCTTTGAAAATCCTCCTCCCATACCGGAACCCGACAGTCTTCCACCAGTTGGATATCCTGACCGATTACCATAACCGCCATGCCTTCCTTGTGAGGCAGAGTTATCCTGCCACTTACCCGCAGCTGCATTAGCGTAGTCCTGACCTTCCCTCCGCCTCGGGGGAAGCCCATCCAACCCACCACCAGTCCTCGCTTCAAATGCACGCTCGTTGCTGTCCACAAGCACTGAAAGCTTTGCTGTGAGCAGGAACGCAAGCATCTGCAGCCTTGTATGCTCAACGTTGTGGAAGACGATGCACCGAGTTGGCTGGTCCCAGCTTGCGTGGAGCTCCTCCATGATCATCATCTTGCTGGCAATGCTGTGCACATGAGCCTCGGAGAGGTCAAACATGGCAGTGAGCTGGTCCAAGCTCACGGAATCATAGCACGAAGAGTATGTGAACAAGTAGGTCCTCAGCGCCTCTTCCTTAATCTTCGCTTCCAACATCTCCAGCACATTCTCTTCATTCCTGACGAGCTTCCATACATCAAGGGACTTCACTACATCAAAGGCCTTCTGGAAATCACCTTTGCATAAGGCCCTCGATGCAGCCATTACATGGTCTCGGACATTCTCTGGTGGGCCAGTGAAGGTCTGTCGCTCGCTCACCTCAAGCAACCTACGGAATGTCTTGCTGATGACATTCCGTTTGGCGTCATGTGTGTAGGCAGCCATGTTCGGGACCTCTAAAAGCATGGCACATATTAAATGTACGGCCTCTAGAAGCTCAAGGTTGATGTGCATGTGGTATGGCATTTGTCGCCGCCTTTCCAGCTTTTCCTGATAAGATGAGATGGCACAAAAGAAAAGAAATTCCATGATTGCAGTATAACACAGTGGAATCCACAGCCACTGAAAGGATGTAGCAATGCAGTGAGCTAATGCTACTATCAACAAGAGTCTTCTAAAAGAAAACATAAATCCACCATCTGATTTCACTTGCATGCAAGGTTAAATGGGGAGTATTTCAGGTATGCTACTGTTCACCACCGATACGGCTCCGTATTGGCCTATATTAAACTGTTTTGGGCCAATAAAGTTGCATCATTCATGGGCGATAACGGTATGTGTTAGGCAATACATAACAGTTTCAAACGATACTTTAAACCTTGCTTGCATGCATCAAATCTACCAAAATGATATCTGAAGTTGCAAAACTAACAGGGGGCAAAAGAACAATGGAATTTTACTCAGATGATAGTTATGTAATTCACTTAAGCACGCTCACAACCGTGAATCAGTTGGTACGAACTAAATCACAGTTCAATTTACATAAATTCTTTCCTTTTGATTGAACTAGATCAAACCAGTTAGATCTATGGTTCGTAGTCAATTCGTTGGAGTTTGCAATTTGTATTGATTCAGTTAGATCAAAATCAAGTAAGAATCCTGCAAATTATAGCCTATGAAGATAAATAAATAAAATAAAATAACCATTGAGTTACTGAAACATGCCCTATCTACCATTGAGCTAGAAGCTCGAAGCCTGGTCATTTTGATCATGATGATTAGTTGCTTTAATTCTACAGGCTTGCATAAAATTAGATGGAATTAAGAATGTTGTGCTCATCCACTGAAATAGGCAAATCTGAACAATGAACCGGAGAAAAGAAATTGAGAAACAAACAATATTAGCTTAACCCCAGAGGCCCAATGAATTTGACCAGTACCAAACGACCATCTGTGAAGTCAACCTCAAATTGGTCGAACTCCAAACATAGTTAACTATCACTTTTAGACTATGCTTGAAGTATGGCAGCACCTACAAGCAAAAGGAATCTGGAGACTACAACAGAATGCGGTGTCCTGAAGTTGCCTTGAAGCATTATGTGGCAAATAAACCTCATTCAAGTAGTGCTTTAAAAGGCAACTAGTTTAGACAAAGAAGTCACAATAAGATTTTTTGTTTTTTTTAAGGCTCTAAAATTACTCCACACCAATTTTTTGAATCGGTAGCAGATCATGACCCATTTTTTTGTGGGCAGTTTGATGCAACTGGTCAGACCTTTGCTCAGTGCAGTGAACCATCTAGCCCAAGAATGTCCTTCATCTAAAATCATTAAAACATTAAGGACTTCAAACAAAATCCTAACATAATGATTTGGGCATTTCGTTCATTAGTAGACGCAGTGTTTTAAATAGAAGTATCATGTTGCATAGCCTTCAGCCCTCTGTAGCGTAGTGTGTAGCTTAACCTACATGATACTCCTATTTTTTAATTTAAAAAAGGAAAAATAAATAGTAAGGCATAGCTTCTCCATTGCCTAACCAGATTTATGAAATTGTCACATGGACTACACACACAAGCTACATTAATATTCACTTCTGACAGGGAAAGAAATTCAACAACATAATCGTTGCTGCTAACATACAAAATATTAAGAAAAATAAAAAACAAAAAAAGGTTGTAAGTTACAACCAAAATGTCGTGAAAGATTTAAAGGTGATCTCATGAAATGTAAATGTGAAAGATCAATCACATCAAGGAGACACGGGCTCTTTGTCCAACTCAAGAAATCACTTAAAGCCATAATCACAGGTAAGCAAACATGTGAAAGTGGACCCATCACAAACTAAAGAGAGTTTCAAGTAAAAATAAGTTCCTTGAATCAACTCTTCCTTTCCAAAATTGCATAACTATATATACTCATTTATCTTTCCTTATTAATAAATGTTGTTACCAAAGGAAAGGAGGATAATTGCCTTGTTTTCTAAGCTTATGATAATTACAGATAAATAATGATCCATTGCCATGAAGAAAATGATGAATTGCATCTTCCGATGATGAAACTCAGCCATAAAGGGATAAGCATGATCTTTCGGATATGAAAATGAATAAAAGAAATACTAACTACTATAATGATCAAAGCCTTCCTATGTTTCAACACCAGGTCATGGGTTTAAGTACCTGTTGTGGTGAAATTCCACTGTGGTGTGAGTGCATGAGTGTTTGTGGGGTGTGAGTGCGTGTGTAAAAAAAATTAAATAAAGTTTTTTTTAAGCCTTACTATGTTTCTGAAAATGACCAATTACCAACCCTTTTCTTTTGTTTTTTTTTTTTTTGGTTAGTCATGCAATGCACCCACCCTGTTAGCTGGGTTAGTCACACAATGCCCACCCACCAGTGGGGTTAGTGTGTCTCCTTAGCACTCGAACCTGAGACCTGCTGTTGAAACACCTAGGCGTCTTCCAGCTGGGCTAGCAGGCAAGACAACCAATTACCACCCTGAGTTCTCAAACTTGTAAAGGTGTTTAAACAGAGATGCAGTAACACTCGCATGGAAACATTGCCCAAATTTTTTACTGCACCCCAAGTATTCTCAGCTTCCAAGCACCAACATGAACACATGTTTCTGCATGTGCATTTCTATTGCCTCATACTACATGGAAACAAACAAGCAATCCAGACATGCAAACACATATGACACATTGACAGGCATGTCAACCTAAATGATACCAATTAGACGAAGTTTAATCAAGTAGCATAAAGAGAACAAAGTCATACCATAGCAGCGAAGTATCTATACTACATCATGAGTAGGGTTTGGAAATTTTTGTCCTAGCAGCACAGAGCATTGAAAATTCAAAGGAGCAAAGGACATGAAAAGATCTTTTCATTACATTTAAGGGCCTGTTTGGTTTCCCAATTTCCTATGAAATGCAAAGTAAATGAGCCATCATTATCATTTCCAAGTGTTTGTTTAAACAGAAATCATGACTTGTAAATCAAGAGTCAAATAAGAAAGTAGGTGAAGTAAATTGTAATCATTACATTTTCACATTATAAAACTACCAGTTCTTAGTTTTTACAGTGATTTGTGGGGTGAAACAAACCATGTAGCAAAATCGTCATTGCAGTCAAATGTATGCGATGTAACCACACACTTACAAGAATAAATAATCATTATCCATTTACAGCCATGTACCATTGTAATTGGAAAAACAAACAGGCCCTAATAGTATTTCAGGAATTTAAAAATGTGGCTAGTGTCTGTTGGATGGCTCAGATTTCAGGAACAATGTCATACCATAGTAGCGAAATATCTATACTATAGCATGAGTAGGGTTTGGAGATTTTTGCCCTAGCAGTGCAGAGCATTGAAAATTCATATTAAAGGGCGTGACCTTTTAACTACATTTAAGAGGACTTCAGGAATTTAAAAATGTGGCTCGTGTCTGTTGGACAGTTCACATATCACCCGCAAAAGCCATCCAACAAGTTTGCATCCTACCCACCAAAAGCCACTCGAACGGCCTACGATTTCTCCCAAGAAATACTTTGATACCCGGGCAGTGTGTGGATGTACAATGCTCAGGCAGTTAGAAATTACTGAGAAATTCCATACATGTCATACAACAAATAATTGAAAATAAATAATCCAAACTATGGATACCAAGTTAGATATTTCACAAACCAAAACCTATTTTTATTTGGTTATCTACTTATTAGACTGCTGACCTTTATTGGACAGAAAAAAACGAAGATTATCCAATGGTCTTATTTTCAAAAACAAAAGAAAAAAAGTATCTACGAATCAGATGCTGGGTTTATCCAAAGAATATGCTTTTCACTGTAAATTAAAGGACAGTGAGTGATACAAGGTTAGTCGGTTTAATTTGATTTTCAGACTGTAACTTAAGCCTCTCCTGATTTCACTTTTCCATCCTCTCCCTCTCTCCACATGCAATGCATGTACCACACGATAGAATACGATGAAAGCTGCATAAGCAATGTAACAGGAGGGACCTTCAGCTCACAGTACAATGTCAAGGCAAAAGAAACAATCCAAGTAAACGTGAAAGCATAGAATGACCGGCCCAAAGCCCAGTCAGCAACTTGCAAGAAAAAGAATGACAATTGAAAGATTCTCTAAGATTTTTTTTTCCTGAAAAGATAGAATATTATTGAATATTAAAGTAATGCATGAGAAAAGATACCTGCTCTGGGGTCTTTTCGTGGTAACGGCTTTGCGAAACACCTTGTGCAAGCAACTCTTTCACCCTTCCACCTGAGTACAGTTCGGAGAGGCAGCCATGTGCTTCTGTTATAAGACCGACTCTAAATGCACACAGACCCAGTTGAGCCATCGCCCTGTTGAAAAGAATTTGTGTTGAAATATCCATGTGCTGGACTCCATCTTGCAAGTGGCTCATCAACAACAAATCGCGGGCTATGGAGAACTCATCCATGATAGCATGATGATATATATCGCATAGCATTGCCCGGGCTTTAGTCCGCTCATCTCCATACTTGTATATGAGGGAAACAAGCGCATCCATCAATGTCCTGCTATACTCTGGAAAAGTAGGCCTTCGAGGCACAAGCTCAGGCGTCACAACAAATGCCGGTGGGCCCCTAATTTCCTCAATCACTTGAGGTTCCTCATCGGCCTCCACATCCCCGTTTTCTCCACCCTCTGCACCAGCCTGCTCTGCCAACTTCCTCATTGCAGTGTAAACTTCTTGAGGCTTATAGTATATGAGCTCAACACGCTTTAAGGCAACCTTCGCAGCCGCCTTGAAATCCCCTACCCGTTCTAAATACTCCTGCACATTTTGAGCAAGAACCAAAAACATGGGTTCATCCCGAAGCCTTTCAACATATTCCCGAGTGTAGGGATCAGTACACTGCAAGCTCTTAAAGAACTCCACATCCATCCGCTCAAGAAAGGCAACCAAATTTCCCCAAACATGAATTGTCCCTTTGTAGTCAGCTCCCTTCTGCGTCTCCTTCTCTACAGGGTCCACCGAATCATCTACCACAATATTCGGGTACTGCTCAAGGATGTCGAGTATGATGAGCATGTTCTGCACACACTTCTTCCACACATTTATTGGCATGTGACCACTGAGACTTGGGTTAATATCAAACTGTGCAGAGACAACACTGAAGAGGATTTCGAGCTTTTGGGCGGGTGTCTTGGCAACTCTTGTCAAAAACGTCAGCTGCTCGACCTGCTCAACCCTTCCTGTCCCCTTCCTACCCCTTGCAGCGACAATCTCCTTTAGCTTCTTATCAACTGTGTCCCAAGTGATCTCACTTGGGTCTTTCATGAACTGCTTGTCCATGAGCTTATCTTTCTTGCTCATCTTCTTCTCCCAACCTCCGCCACCCTCGGCTTGATTATCTCCATCCTCTTCATCTTCATCATCACCGTCATCCTCCGAATCTGAGATGGTTGCAATTTTCGTTGGGTCCTCCTCCACCTCTGACCCGTCATCCTCGTCCTCCGACGACTGCTCTTCCGCCTCTCCTTCATCCTCACTTTCAGGTTTCTCCCTATACTTATTTATCAAATCTTCAAACTGCTTGTTGTTTTTCTTCAGCTTCTGCTTCATTGAATTCAGAGCCTTAGCATTGCTACTACTCATTTTCTTCTTTGCTTCCTTGTTTGCCAAGGCCTGTGCTAGAAAATCCTCCAACATCACAAGAGCTTTGATGTAGAGATTTGGGACTCTTTCAGATTCTGTGACCCGAATGACCTTCTCGAGCTGCTTGTTGATCTTGTCAAAGCTCTCTTGGAGGCTGACCCAGTCATTAATCTTCATGGCATTTTTCATTTGATCGACAGTAGCCGACATCTCTTCAAACCGTTTGTCTTTGGCAGACCGGACAACACGGCGCTGGCCGTCAGAGTCATCACTATCACTAGCATTTCCTTGCAGGTATCTGCTTCCAGCGGCAGCACTGGCGGATTCACCAGGCCTAGAGCTGGGCTCGAGCTCATCTTCAGATCCGGTCTCCTCCTCTTCCTCAGAGTCGCTGTTTCCCTGAAAGCAAATAATCATTTTTCTGATTAGCTTCCTTAACAATATAGAATGGAATTTAAGATTATAGATGGAGATGGGAGGTACCTGTGTCCAGAACCGAGAAGCCATTGTTCTAAAATGCGGATTGAGTGGATGAGGACAAACTCGCTGTTAAGATGAGCAGAAATTGAAACAGCCTACAAAAGAAAGGCACTAAATAGATTAGATAGTTAGAGAACAGCAAGATGGAATTCTTCAAATTGGTGTTTGGATGGCTATTGAAATGCAAATACTTATTCGAATAAAGAGGAAATCGAGTCAATCACAACTACTTCCTTGTTATCCATATCAAGAAACTCATGTTACTTTCAAATTAGACTAGAAAAGAACTTAACTGCATGTTCCTTCAAATTACACTAGAAAAAGAACTTAACTACAGTTTGAAGGCTCTACTTCCTCATTATGAATGCTAAGGACCGTTTTTGTCTGAAAAGAGTCCCTCACTTTTCAGATATCTATCTAACGGGAATTATAGGATACAGGAACCAAGGCTTCCAACAATATACAGGTTTTCAATTCCAACAAGTTGAGTACCGTAGTAGCATCTAAATGTGCAAATGTTGTAGCAGGAGCAGGGTCGGTCAAATCGTCCTGGGGCCCATGGTTTGGTAATCTAGATAACCAGTCATTTGCATCCTGCCATAATCGACCACATCCCAAAAAATTCCTTGATTGAAAAATTGGTAACCATACAACTTGTGGCATAGAACCGTTGTTTTAAGTAGCTTGTAGCATGTAACATGGCATTCACCTCTCAATAGCATGCAGCAAAATACTTCTATTTTTTAATTAAACTAATAGGAGAAATATGGTAAACAGAAAAAATAATGTTAAATAGCGAAAAAAAAAGCCTAGAAAAAAATATGCTTCATATTTCTTCGAGTAAAGGCATATCCAAAACAAGTTATCAAAAGCCAACCCACTTACATTCAAGCCAAAATTAATCACATCAACAAGTTTCCAAGTAAACACAGCATCAAGTAACAGTCGCCTCCTACCGAGTGTGGCCTACCATTTGTAAACCTAACTGTGCAGGGCCCACAAAGTGTAACTATGCATGGCATCCAACCTGCACATCAAGTGACCTCAGCTGTGACGTTATGGAATGCCACAAAAATTAGGTCTGCCAAATCATCAGGTGGGTCACACCATAGAAAACAATGGACAGTGAACCTCTAGCATAGCATGGTGTCCCACATGATGGTCAAATCAACCTTGTTGGACAAGACGAGTTGGATACCAAGCCAAAGAATACAGAATAATGAACAGCCACAATAGACAAGAAATCAGTCATATCCAATCATCATTGAACAACAATACAGTCACTCAAAAACCACCACTTTATGGGTTGGATGCCATGCCATGCCCACAACAGTCAGCCCCACACAACAAATAGTTGTGCAATCACTGCATGGAAACCGGCATCCCAAATAAGAAAAGAAAAAAGGAAAAAGGCCCAAAAAACCCTAAATCAAACATATATAATCTGCGAAATAAATATTAAAAAACAATCTATAAATTTCAGAACCATGGACCGCTTCTTATACTATAATTCCTCTTTATCTTAAGATATTGAATTATTAAGAGTGCAGCGTCTAAACTAAGAAAAAGCCCAAAGTTGTTGGCATCAGAAATTTCTGAAGAACGTTCCCCCATCCATGGCGGGGCACAAAACAGGCCAATGGTCTAGATTACTGAAGTCCGTACGCTCACCATAACTAAAGCCCATCAATAAAATTTGCAAGATCCGGTTGCTTATCATAAATTTCTCTCTTATCTTAGGTTGCATTTGGTGACACAAAAATCATGAGACTTCGTGATATTTGATGCAACCAATTGCAAATTTAAAATTTTAAATCCAAAAAAGTATGCCATCCAAAGCGAATGCATTGACTTACAGTGGATCTAGGCCGATTCGAGTGAGGATGCCGCCCCCATAGAGAGATTCCACAAGGAATATAACACCCATTTAGTTATTGCACTAATTATTGCAATCCAATTCAATACTGCATTATTTTCTAGAAAACAAAAATTCAGTGAAGAACAAAAAAAAAAAAAAAAAAAAAAGGTTCTTTTTTTTTTAATTAAGGGGTCGTTTGGATAGCCTGTAAATGGTTTACTAGTAAATCGTCACTATACATGTTTGGATGCCCTCATTTTCTAGTAAATCATTTACTACTTGTAAGTGATTTACTAAAATGCCCCTTCTCATTTAGGGGTTGTTTGGTTTTTCCATTTCACAAGTAAATACTTGAAAATACCTCATTATTAGAACTTACGCTTGTTTGGAAGTGTGGGAGTATCTCCACCTCGAAAATTGGTCCCAAAAGGGCTGACTTAAATTTGTGGGCCCCACTGTAATGCATGTGACATATCCACACCGTCTATCCATTTTAGTGGAACATTTTATGGCATGATTCGAAGAAATGAGGCAGATCTAGAGCTCAAGTGCCCCACACCAGAGAAAACAGTGGTCCTGTTCCATCAACTGTAAATTAGGTGTTTCCTTCCTAGGGCTCACAATGACATTTATTTCTCATCTAACCTGTTGATTAGGCCACACACAGACATGGATACGGGGAAAACAAAAATATCAGCTTGATCCAAAACTTCTACGGCCCCTTAATAAGTTTTTAACGGTAGACATTCGATTCCCACTGTTTTGTGTGGTGTGGTCCACTAGTACTTTGGATCTACCTCAGTTTTGGGCTCAAGCCACAAAATAAGCTGTAGAAATGGATGGACGGTGGGGATAAGCCACACACATCAAGGTGGGCCACATATTTTTTTTAACCTGCCTTGGTTTTAGCATTTTTAAAGTAAGGCCATCACCTGCTGCATTGGGAGGCATGCCAGAATTACAAAGGTAAATAATTATTAACTATTTCACAGTGAATTGCATGGATGAATTGAAAACCAAACAGGCCCTTACAAGCAAAAAGCTGCGATTTCATTTACTAGTAAATGCAAATGGCCCTTTTTTTTAATTTTCTGCTATAAAGCAGAAACACACCTGCCTGTTCCAGAACACCAACAGCTCTCTCTCCCTCTCCCTCTCCCTCTCCCTCTCCCTCTCTGAAATCTCTCGCCCTCTCCCTCCCTCCCTCCCTCTGGCGATCTTCCAACCCTCAAAGATCCTTTGGCCTTATAAAATAGCATTTGAATTTGTGGGCCCCTTCTATGGCTCACATATTACTTGGTTCTATGCGAGGATTAACTCTAAGCTTTAGTGACATAGGCTTAACCCAATGATCCACTTTAAAGTCGACTCTTATATGCAATTTGAATGTTATTTCCTGAATTATTTCTGTAAACTATCCCAGGTGTGAATATACAATTACAAGATATAAACCATTTACAGGCTATCCAAACATTGTAAATGATTTACTAGTAAATCGTTTACAACTTAAAGCCAAACAGACGGGTTGTAAATCATTTACTAGCATTTAAGTGATTTACTAGCAAACCATTTACCACCATCCAAACGACCCCTAAAGAAAAGGCAGGTAAAGAAACTGAACTCACCTTCTCCTCTTCTCTTTTCCTGGGTGACAGAAAGAGAGGCTAGGGTTTTTCCTTTGAATTTATTTAAACTTTAGAAAAAGAAAAAAATCCAAAAAATAAAGAAAAAAATCCGAAAGTAAAGAAAAAATGAAAAATATCCAAAAAATAAAGAAAGCGAAGCTAACCTCACCTTCTCTTCTCTCTTTTTGCGAGCACACCTTCTCCTCTCCTCTTCTCCTCTCTCTTTTTGTCTCCGCGGCTATTGCCTTGCAATGAGAGAGAAACTAGGGTTTCAATCTTATACTCGGAAGCGGATTGCGTACTGAGTAACTTAGCACGCATAAGTAAACTCAGTGGGGCCCACCATGGATGCATGGGTCTTATCCACGTCGTACATCCGTTTCTATAGATGATTTTAGGGTCCAATACAAAAATTAAAATGTATGCATGCAAATCTCAAGTGGACAACATCACAGGAAACAGTGGTAATAATGATGTCCACCGTTGAAAGATTCCTAGGGCCCATAGTGATGTTTATTTGTCATCTAACCTTTTCATAAGGTCACACAGATATGGATGAAGGGAAAACAAAGTATATGCTTGATACAAAACTTTTGTGGCCTTCAAGAAGTTTTCAACGGTATTCATTCAAGTTCCTGTGATGTGGTCCACTTGAGCTTTAGATATGTTTCACTTTTGGGCTCATTCACTAAAATGAGCTACTAAAACGGATGGACATCGTGGATAAAAATACATAAATCATGGTGGGGCCCACGTAGTTTACTTAGTTCGCGTAAGCGTAATGTTGCTAAGTACGCAATCCGCTTCCTTTGATACTCTTCGTGTGACGCTAATTTCCCGTGCACTGCCATTTACGTAGGGTCCAGTGTGATGTCAGTGAGAAATCTAATCCGTCCATAACTTTCTCAAGCTTAAATTAAGTCAAAAGATAAAAATGAGGCCTGTCCAAAACTTTGGTGGGCCATGCTATACGAGATAGTGAGATTTAATGGCTACCCATTGGACAACTATTTGTTGTGTGGGGCCTAAGGTGAGTCCCACATGATGGATAGCCCACCTCAAGGTGGATCCCACATAATAGATGGTCCACATCAAAGGTTAGCCCCTAATGATGAATGACCCACATCCAAGGTGGGTCCCACATAATGGATGGTCCACATCAAAGGTTAGCCCCTAATGATGAATGACCCACATCCATGGTGGGCCATGTATGACAGCCAAGCCACTTCGAAGGTGGGACCCGCTATGGTCAGTCCACAGCAAAAGTGGGTTCCACATGATGCTTGTGAGAAAGCCACCACATCCATGGTAGGCCCCACAGAGTTTACTCCCAGTACGCAATCCGCTTCCGAGTATAAGATTGAAACCCTAGTTTCTCTCTCATCGCAGGGCAACAGCCGCAAAGACAAGAAGAGAGAAGAGAAGATGTGTGCGGAGACAAGAAGAGAGGAGAGAAGAGAAGAAAAGGTGAGGTTAGCTTCATCACAAAAGCAACAAAACCCATACGATTCCAACATGAAAACCCAAATCTTCTCTGGAATACCAATCTCTAAAAACCCCCCAGAAATCCCAAACCAGAAGCAAAATCAACAGAAAGTAAGCAAAACCCATTTAAGATTTTATCTATACCAAACAGAGAAAAAACCAGATGCAAATTCATCGCACGAACTACAAAACCCATATGAAAATTTTCAAGATCCAAACATGAAAACCCTAAACCTCTCTGCAATACCAGTCTCTAAAAACTCACAGAAATCCCAAACCAGAAGAAAAATCATCAAAAAGCAAGCAAAACGCGTTTGAGCTGTTCTCTATACCAAACAGAGAAAAATAACCCAGAAGCAAATTCATCCAAGATCCCACTATGAAAACCCGAATCCTCTCTGCGATACCAATCTCTAAAAACCCTCAGAAATCCCAGGCCAGAAGCAAAATCATGAGAAAATTAACAAAGCCAGAATTCCTAAAACAGAACGAAATCGTCCTCAAACCATCGCAAACGCATTCTATAGTCTGCAGAGATTATACTACTTTCATAGCAGATTGAAGAAATTAGGGCTCAAAAAGATATAATAATCGATAGAATAACATAAGAGAAAGCGAAAATTACCTTTCGAAATCTGCTGCAGAGAGAGAGAGTCGCTTCAGTTCTCACTTCTCAGCGCGACAGCAGAAGCGGAATGAAAACCTAGCAACAACCACAAAAGCATATAAAGAAATCGGATTGCGTCCTCCGTTGGGCCCACTGTAAATGTAATAGTTTATCTACACCGTCCATCCGCTTTTCCAGATCATTTAAGGGGTTGAAATTAAAATTGAAGCATATCCAAAACTCAGGTGGACCATACCACAACAAACAGTGGGTATAATTCTTTCCACCGTTGAAACCTTTCTAGGGCCCGCAGTGATGTTTATTTGTCATCCAACCTGTTCACAAGATCACACAGACGTTGATGAAGGAAAAAACCAAATATTAGCTTGATCCAAAACTTCGGAGGCCCCCAAGAATTTTTCAATGGTACAGGTTCAATTTACATTGTTTGCCGTGGTGTGGTCCACTTAAGATTTTTATATGATTCATTTTTAGTCTCAAGCCATACAATTATCTTTTAAAATGGATGAACAGAGTGGATGAAATACATAAATCACGTGGATGAGCCGCAGTTTACTCAGTACGCCTAGCGTAACTTATAAATTCTCATGATATAAATTCTCATCAATTACCGTTCTTACCAATTCCAGATTTTTTGTTTGGCAGCCAAGATTTGGAGAGAAATCAAACATGAAGGAATGGGTGTTGTAAATTCTAATCCCACCGTATGCCCACCATATTAGCCTCGATTTTTATATCCATGCTATTCATCCATTTTTACGTATCATTTTATGCCAAGATCCAAAAAATAAAGCAAATCCACATCTAAAGTGGACCATAAAACAAGAAAAAATGACGAGTGAAACCTTTATAATGCACAAAAGTTTTGGTTTAAACTGAAATTTGTATGATCCCTTCATCCAGGTCTTTGTGACCTTATCAACAAGTTGTACGGAAAATATACATCATGTTGGGTCCCATAGTTAGGGACACATTACGGTGGGTCCCACATTAGGAAGGATTTCTCTTCAAATCTCATCTTTTTTGGGGAATTTGAAAAAAAGGCTAAAAGTGCCTTTTTGAGTTCTCCTGGATTCCTCTCAAATCCACTTCTCATCAAATCCATGGTGCCAAACAGCATAAAGCAACCAGTTTCTCCTCCTTTCTCCTCAAATCCATGGTGCCAAACGGGCCTGACCTGTTTGGATTCAATGAAATGATGAGAAAGGAAATATGATTTCCCGATAAACTATCTTTCCCTCCCTAGTTGATGAAGTGTTGCCCCGCCTCACGTAAGACGGTGTAACATGGACCCACCTTTATGTATGTATCTTATATCCATGCTGTCCATCCATTTTTCCCTATCATTTTAGTACATGAACCCAAAAATGAAGCAGATCCAAAGCTCAAGCAGGCCATACTATAAGATATAGCCGTGATTGAATGCTCCACCATTGAAAACTTCCTAGGGCCCATTGTAATGTTTTGGTAATGTTTATTTTCCATCTAAATTGCCGATAAGGTCCCACAATCATGGATGAAGATTAAAAAAGCATATCACCACAGGTCCAAAACTTTTATGGCCCATGGTTGGGATCATACACTAAATGATTTGAAAAAGTAGACGGACAGTGTGGATATAAAATAACATCCAGGTGGGCCCCACGGAAAAGGCCACATTGTCTTCGGTGAGGTCGGTGCCGCAGATAACCAGCTACCTGTTTTCTCGGAATTGGATTCATCAATGACCCCTCCATGCACACGTTGGAGAGGTTGGTGTTGGAAAACTTTCATGGCACATCATGTTATGTGTTTTATCTATGATGTTCATCCACTTTCAAGCTCATTTTAAGACATGAGCCCAGAAATGAGACAGATTCAAATCTCAGGAGTACCACACCATAGGAAACAACAGTGATTGAATGCCCACCATTAAAAACTTCTCTAAGGCTACAAAAGTTCCAATCAAGCTGGTATTTGTGTTTTCCCTTTGTTCAAGTCAACTTGGCAACTAAACATTACAGTGGGCTGTAGAAAGTTTTTAAAGGTGGGCATTAACCACCATTGTTTCCCATAGTATGGTCCACCTGAGATTTGGATAAGCTTCAACTTTTTTATCTGATGTTCTAAAATGAGCTTGCAAATTGGATGGACGGTATGGATAAAGCACACACACCATGGTTCAGACTTAGGCTCACAGATCTTTTCCAGCACCGTTGCGAAACTGGAAGGATCAGCCGTATCCCATTGAAACAGGGATTAAGGTGTTGCTCCATTCGCTCAAGATGTTGCAGCCCTTACCATGGGGCCTACCTTGATGTATGTACATACATCCACGCCGTTCATCCATTTTTCTAAATCATTTTAGGGCATGAGCAAAAAAAATGAGGCAAATCCAAATATTCGGTGGACCATACCATGGGAAGCAATGGTGATTGAACACCCATCATTAAAAACTTCCTAAGGTCCACCATAATGTTTCCATAATATTTATTTGTCATCCTTGATAAGAGCAAACAAACTTGGATAAAGGGAAAAGACAAATATCAGCTAGATCCAAAACTTTATGGCCCACGGGAAGTTTTCAATGGTGAATCACCACTGTTTCCGATGGATGGTCCACTAGAGATTTTGATCTATTTCATTTTTACGCTCATGCCCATGCCCTAAATTGATCTCACAAAACGGACGGATAAAGTGGATACATACATGTTGGGGTCCCAAAAGTCAGGATCCTCTAAACAGAGAACCCAAGTGTACCATCTGCCCTGTCACTGGATTTAAGAGGCAGTGCATCAGCAAATTCAACAGGATTCACCACACACATCGTATTTAACCAAAAATGGAAAGTTGACCCAGTGGTGGGCCCCATCATTCATCATAATCAGAACCCTCTAAATTTGGGAAGGTAACTTCAATCATGAAGAAATAAAGCCAGTGCATCAGCATCCATCGCAAAGCGAGCCCTACAAACCATCATTTTTGCAAGATAATCACAAATAGGTACGTCGACGCATCAAGAAATAGCCCAGCGCATCAAGAAATTCAGACAGTTTTACAAAGTGAATTTCAGGACACACTGCCCTCAGCGCATCAAGAAATTCACCCCAGCGCATCAAGAAATTCAGACAGTTTTGCAAAGTGAATTTCAGGACGCACTGACCCTCAGCGCGTCCAATACATCAGGCATTTTCAGGAATTTCAAGACGCACTGACAGCCAGTGCGCCCTAAAAATCAGCATTCAAATTAAGACATTTTAAGACTTGCCGAGTGATTTTCTTGACGCGCCAATCTATTTTCTCGACGCACTACACGTGGCGGACTCCTATTGGCCGAACTTAGGTATTTTTTTTGTACAAATACCCCCCTTTGCGGTTCATTTGGACGGATCCAGAAAGAGAGACCACCGGAATCCCTCGTCGAAATCCTTTTCCGACCGCCGGAAACCCTTTTCCGACCACCAGAAATCCCACTTCCGACCACAGCAGGTCCGGCGATGAAATAATTTCAAATTGCGCAAGTATAGCAGCGTATCACGAAAATCAATCATCTTAAAACAAGTCATTTTTTGACGCACTGGCCCAGCGCAGCACAAAAATAGCCCAGCGGATCAGAAAAATACACATCTTAAAACAAGTCATTTTTTGACGCACTGGCCCCAGCGCATCACAAAAATAGGCCAGCGGATCAGAAAAATACACATCTTAAAACAAGTCATTTTTTGACACACTGGCCCCAGTGCATCACAAAAATATGCCAGCGGATCAGAAAAATACACATCTTAAAACAAGTCATTTTTTGACACACTGGCCCCAGTGCATCACAAAAATAGGCCAGCGGATCAAAAAAATACACATTTTAAAACAAGTCATTTTTTGACGCACTGGCCCCAGCGCATCACAAAATAGACCAGCGAATCAGAAAAATACATATCTTAAAACAAGTCATTTTTTGACGCACTGGCCCCAGCGCATCACAAAAATACCCCAGCAGATCAGAAAAATCAAACACTTAAACAATCATTTTTGGACGCGCTGGCCCCAGCGCATCAGTAAAATCAGGCCAGCGGATCATAAAAATCAATACTCTGAATGTCCATTTCAACACCTTTAAATCTTCATCTTGTGACGTTTTCGGGCCCCGTTTGGGCTTATTTTGGGTATTTCGAGCGTTCCGAACGCAATAGAGCAATCAAATAACTCATCCGAGCCACCCAATGAGTAGAATGGAAGCCTTCGAAGTCCGATTCGATCTGACGAGATGAACGAAGTAACTTCTCGAAAAGAGGCCGCCAGTGCCTAGAATCATACCAATGTATTATCATTACATATACTATCACAATATGACCCAGATTCAGGTCAGGACTAAGCAAAGGGGACTATGGTTAACATGATAAACCATATCAAGAGAGTTCTAAACTATTACACGGAATTTGTTAAAGACTGACACTTCAAGAACAGTCGATGCCCTACCCATTCAAACGACATCCGCTAGTTGAGATGTTCAGGTACATACAACTGCAGATCGGTCTTCCCGCGGTCACCCATCACAAATGACGGGCGCAGGCCCAGAGTTGCACCCCTCGGTTAAAACCCTAACAGTCTCAGCTTGGATCTCCGGTCAAAACATAGGACATAGACATCTGACTCGTACAAAGATGGATCAGTCCATAACAAAACACAACCAATACAGGTCTCTACGACCATACAAATACAGGTCTCTTCGACCATACAAACACAGGTCTCTTCGACCACACAAAATACAGGTCTTTACGACCATGAACTCTAAGACCATAGTCCCTGCTGGCTAGTCTTCTGCCTTTTAATCAAGGGTCATCGATCATTCGATGTAATTAAGGGCTCGTGTCAGATCACAGCCTGGAATGTACAAGATCTCAGGATCTCTGGAATAAAATTCGTCTTGCGATACTTCTTCTCTTGTGTACTTTTGTGAATGCTTGTGATTGTCTACGAATGTTTCTATTATTCAGAACCCCAGAACAACAAAACACAAGAAAACTGCGTCCGAGCATTTTTCTAGTTCTAACAATACATTAAGGTGGTCTATAAGTGCTTCACTGTCTTAGGTTAGGCTGTAAATGAGTTTTTCATGGCGTATTATGTTCTCTATGTCAAATTAACTCCGTACATCATGATCATCCCCACAATGTTCTCTACGTGAAATCCACTCCATATATCAGGATCATTCATTAATGTTAGGCACTAGGACAAAAATTTAGCTTGATCTACAACTTAAGTGGACCTATCCACGAGAATCTATATGGACATGATGAACACAGATTTGTACGTGGATACCAAATATTCCATCTAAGTTGTTGATCAAGTGCCCTTAGAGTGAGGCTTGCATTGCTTCCTAAATACTTTCAAACTTAGAAATTGCAACCAAAAGAATTTCTTTAGAGAAATTTATTTTGCCAAACATATGATTTGAAAAAAAATCTCAATTTTCTCGAGAAAATGTTGTGATAAACAAACATAAGAAATAGTATTTCCTTTTCCTCACTTTCCTAAAAATAAAATTTCTTAAGAAATACAATTTTCTTTCCCATCCTTTCTGTGAATCCAAATAGGCCCTTAACTATTCGGCATGTAAAAGGGAAGGAAAATAGTTGAGAAAACTCCCAACTATGATGTCATTTTGGTTATTAGCCCATACAGGACCTATTATTTAGGTAGCATGTTGGGCACGGTAGCATTTTTCCTCTATTAAAATGCCCCTCCACGACACTTCTTCTCTCTTACTGCAGCAATTTTTTGCAGAAGTCGAGAGGACCTTTTGAGAATTTGGTATGGGCCCCAAAAAATCGATTGTTGAGGCCACCCCTTGGCCAATTTGATCCGTTCACTTTAATCGGACATTTGTGAACCAACGAAAATGTCATTTCAAAAAACAATTTGGAGCTTTCTGTAGCCCACACCTACATTAACGATGTGAGTTAATTTTGAATTGTTTCCTTCTATGTGATCCATTCATGATAAGTTTTGCCCTCAAACTTGGACAGATCGCATGAAATTAAAACCCTTTTAATGTGAACAGTTTGGGTCTGCTTCAAGACTATCCAGTGGACCCCACATAAGATGTAGAATGAATTCAATTAGATGAGTCCCTTGTACAGGAAAGGCCATTTGGCATTTTCCTTCTTTTCTTCCTTTTTTTTTTAAATTTTTGGGAGGGGACTATTTCGTTTTTAGGGCTGTTGCCAACTCCATGGGACCCACTCCAACAAGCTTCCAGCGTGTATCCGGCATCATTCCCTCCATTCTAGTGAGCTTCTGATTTTTTTTTTAGTTAATTGTCATAACTCCATGTAGTTTATAGATCCTAAGAAAATGGGGCCCACTTTTAGGCAATCAAATGGTGTCCAAAGGAGGTAATTCCAAATCCATGTGAAATTTCATCAAATTACCTTTCCAACAAGTATAAGATCACTCAAATCAAACATGTAACATGGGAGTTACGATCGTTTTCGTCGGATCTGTGAACGACAAAGTATCGAGGAATGATAGTGACTTTGGGACCATTTTTAGGCAATTAAGTAGGGTCTAAATGAGGTGATTTCAAAGCCATGCGAAAGTTCATCAAATTAAATTTCCAAAAAGTATAAGATTACCCAAATCGGACATGTAACGAGAGAGTTATAATCATTGTCATTGGATCTACGAACGACGAAGTATCGACGAATAATTGTGACTTTGGGCCCACTTTCGTGAAATCGAGTAGGGTCCAAATGAGGTGATTCCAAAGCTATATGAAAGTTCATCAAATTAGATTTTCAACAAGTACAAGATCATCCAAATTGGACATGTAACGAGCGAGTTATAATCGTTTTCGTCGAATCTAAGAACGACAGAGTATTGACAAACGATAGTGACTCTGGGCCCACTTTTGGGCAATCAAGTGGGGTCCAAATGAGGTGGTTCCAAAGCCATATAAAAGTCATCAAATTACATTTCCAACAAATGTAAGATCACCTAAATTAGAGATATAACGAGGGAGTTATGATCATTTTTGCTGACAGACATTGACCATAGTCGATACTCTGTCCATCGTCGATAATGCACTGTCAATTGCTGATACTAACATTGTCAATCACCGATGCTCACTGTCAATCACCAATATTCACTATCAATTATCGATGCTGCACTATCAATTGTCGATACTCACTGTCCATCGCCGATACTACACTGTCAATCGCCGATACGCACTATCAATCGCCAATACTGCACTGACCAATCACCGATGACCAGTGCCTATTGGCGATGGTAGTGTCTATCGGTGAAAACGATTATAATTCCCTCATTACATATTTTATTTTGATGATCTTGTTATTGTTTGAAAGATAATTTGATGAACTTTCAGAAGGCTATGGAATCACCTAATTTGGAAACCTCTTGATTACCCAAAAGTGGGCCCAAATTCATTATCATTCATCAATACTCTGTCATTCGCAGATTTGATGAAAATAGTCATAACTCTCTTGTTACATGTTCGATTTGAGTCATCTTATCCTTCTTGGAAAGGTAATTTGATGAACTTTCAGATGGCTTTGGAATCACATAATTCGGACCCTACTTGATTGCCCAAAAGTGGGCCCCAAGTCACTATCGTTCGTAGATCTGACAAAAATGGTCGAACTCTCTCATTACATGTCCGATTTTGGTGATCTTATACTTGTTAGAAATGTAATTTGATGAACTTTCACATGGTTTTGAAATCACCTGATTTGGACACCATTTGATTGCCTAAAAGTAGGCCTTATTTTCGTGGGATGGAGTTATGACAGTTTAACTCCAAAAAACATGCATGGAGTTATGACAGTTTAACTCCAAAAAATACTCAGAAGCTTGTTGGAATGGAGGGAATGATGCTAGATACACGTCAGAGTGGGTCCCACAGAGGTGGCAAGGATCTTAATGGCCCTCCTGGAAAAAGAAAGAAAAAAAAGGAGGAAAAGGCCAAATGGCCTTCCCGCGCAAGGGACTTATATATGAAACTCATCCCACGTCTTATGTGAGGTCAACTGAATAGTCTTAAAACAAATCCAAGTCATTCACATGAAAGGAATTTTAATTTCATGTCATATGTCAAAGTTTGAGGGCAAAACTCATCACGGATGGACCACACCAGAGGAAACAGTTCATAATTAACTCACAACGTTAACGTAGGTGTGGGCCACAAAAAGCTTTAATTTTTTTTAAAATGACCCTCTTGCGGGTTCACGGATTTCTGATTAAAGTGAATGGATTGGATCGATCGAGGGATGGCCCTAACAATCGCTTTTGTGGGGCCCACACTCAATTCTCAAAAGGCTCTCTCGACTTCCGTAAAAAGTTACTATTGTACAAAAAGAAGTGTGGCAGAGGGGCATTTTGGTCTGGAGAAAAATGCTTCAGTGCCCAATGGACTTCATAAATAATAAGTCCTATACGAATGAGCCAATAACCAAAATGACGTCATAATTCAGGGTTTTTCCAACTATTATCCCAAAGGGAAGACTCTTGCATACATCATGTTTGTCTCACTCAATTACCCTTCGACGACTTGCGTTCATGAAATCCACATCGTCCATCAAGTGCATCGCCCTCTTTTTTAACCTTGATCCCAAAACTCAGGCTGATTCAGCAATCAAGTGGGCCACCTCATAAAATAATTCCTAAAAAAATATAAATTCATGTGACCCTACGTGAAACTAAAGGCAAGCGTCCAATCCCAACTTTTTTCATAGGGTGTAGCCTTCGGGAATTTTGGATGGTTGTGATTTTTGGACTTCAAGGTGATCACGAGGTAGTGTACCTGATGGACGGGGACCATGGTTCAATGATCTAACCCGTTGATACAATGGGTCCTAAGTTGGATTACAAATGGACCAAAATGCTCAAAGATATAAAAATAATAATAATAATAATTAATTATCTGATCTAGGTTGGATCCATGTTAAAATAAGCCAAATCATTCATTTAATGGGTGGGTCTCGATGTAGAACCCGGACCCAACCCAAGAGACACATTAGATTCATGGATAGATCCTGGTACATGTCTCAGCTAGGCAAAAGCATTCTCATAGTCATTCTTATGTTGTTTTCAATTGTGAGATAAGATAACATTATACACATTGTTGCTGCTGAAAACTGGTCGACAGGTGAAGTCGAGCTGAGACAGCCTTGTGATCCTTTCCTTAGCGAAGCAAGCTTGTGTGACGTCCTCCTTGGGGATGAGATTGGGGTCATCCTTCACTCGTATGCCCTGCAGAACATAGATGAGGTAAGCAAGGGGGGAGCCGATGTCTGGCTAGGGACCCTCCGATGCTTAAGTCAGGTCAGACCTTAGGTCGAGCATCAAGATAGCTAGAGTTCTAGGAGTCACATCCCTTGGCCAGGTGTGGTGGGGTTATTTATAGGCTGAAACCCTCACCAATGCCTGGGTCTGATGGGACAAGTCGAGCAGTATGGGCTCATGTTGTCATTATCATCATTGAAGTGGGGGAGGCCATGCTTGTGCCAGGCCTAGCCTGGTGGTGTGGTAGGGCAAGTACAGGGGACATGCCTCCTACTGCCATTGTCATTATTGAGGTACGGGGAGGTTATGCTTGGCTCTGACAGGCCTACCCTAACATGCTAGGCCTACAGTCATCATTAGACATGGGGGCAGGTTATAGACCTGACAATCCCCCACGTGTCACTTCAAAAGGGCCTCTGGAGGGATTCGTAACCTCGGGTCCTTTGATCGCCTTTATGGCGGTCGTGGGCTAGGTCGACTTTAAGTCTCAAGTCAGCATCAGCTCTAGTCCTCGGCCTATATGCTCAACTTGGCCTCTATCGTAACCTTGGGTCCTATGATCGCCTTTATGGCGGTTGTGGGCTAGTTCGGCCTTAGGTCTGAGGTCGACCTTGGCTCCGGTCCTTGACCCATGTGCTCAACTCAGTCTCTGTCGTAACCTCGGGTCCTCTGATCGCCTTTATGATGGTTATGGGCTAGGTCGGCCTTAGGTCTGAGGTTGGCCTCAGATCTGGTCCTCGGCCTATGTAATAAGGTTGGCCTCCGTCATAATCTCGGGTCCTCTTATCGCCTTTATGGCTGTTGTGGGCTCGGTCGGCCTTAGGTCTGAGGTCGGCCTCGGCTTTAGTCCTCGGTCTATGTACTCAGGTCGGCCTCTATTGTAATCTCGGGTCCCCTGATTGCCTTTATGGTTGTTGTGGGCTAGGTCGGCCTTAGGTCTAAGGTTGGCCTCGGCTCTGGTCCTCGGCCTATGTACTCAGGTCAGCCTCTGTCATAATGCCCTGGTCCTCTGATCACCTTTATGGCAGTTGTGGGATACGTCAGCCTTAGGTCTCAGGTTGGCCTCAACTCTAGTCCTCGGCCTATGTGCTCAACTCGGCCTCTGTCGTAACCTCGGGTCTGGTCCTCGGCTCTTTTTCCTGTCATGGTTGGTCGTCTAGCGTCCGACGTCGGTGCATGAGCTTGGGGACCTGTGTGTGGGCCCATGGGTATGTGGGCTTTTCTCATGACCTGAGGTCAGCTCGGATTTGTTATACCTATTTCACAACTCAGGATCAGCAGCATGCATCGCCTTGTGGGACCACATGTAGAGATGTCCAAGTGAAGAAAACCGTCCATAGTTTATGTGCTACCCTACACGGGACATAACTCATGCTGATCGATCGGATGAGTGTGATAATGATGTGTAGTGATGAATGTGGACCGTTGAAAAGAAAAAATTTTAATAGTGCATGCACACAACTTGATATGGTTAGTGTCGTTCTTTCATCACAGTGTATGATTATCGGACCATAACAGTGTTGAAATAGTTTGTTTTAAAACATTTTGAAAAAAAGTTGGAAATAAAGGTTTTTTGGTTTTGTCTCATATCGAATGGGAGAAAGAATTTTTTTCTCTTTATAAGTAGGGTGTTGTACACCTTACTTATTTATGGTGGAAGAGAGGGAGTATGGTGGCTTGCGTGTTCCAATGCGACGCGCACGCACACACGCATGGGCACGAGCACGGGCTCGGGCTCGGTCTCAGACTTGGACTCGGACTCAGTCTCGGGCATGGGCACAGGCTCGGGCTATGTGCGAGGGCGTGGGCGTGGGCACGTGAGGCAGTGTGGCTGTAGAGGCGCTAGTGGCGCACTTGGCACTTCGCACGTGCGCATCGTATCGCAGATGGGTCGCGACCTCGCGGATCGGAGCGAGACTGGTGCAAGTCACGGTGTGACAGAGGCTAGGTAGTAGGTCAGGTGGCTGGTGTGGACCCTCTCCGTTCCGCGCTCCCATACGTTCTCATTTCCCTTCCGGAAAAGAAGAAGTGCGTGCGTGCGTGCGAATCATCGTTTGTGCCACTGGCTTGCCTCGTTCTCGAGGGCTTTGTTTGGTTGTCGTGTTAAGCTGGATGTGTTTAGATGAGTTTGTATAAGACCAGAGTCGCTACTAGCCAGTTACTTCGAATCTACAGGCGGCTAGACCCTATAGAAACGTTAGAGAAGGGGATCCGAAGATTCCTTCCTCTAAAATGACTCCTTTTGATCTGCGGCCAGAGATTCGAGGTAAGGGATCACGGTTACAGGATGGGAAGAGGTTAAGCACCCCACACACTGCCCGTACCAAAGTACGGTCTCTACTTCACAGAATCGAACTAATACTTGAAAGTCTGATTTAATCCTCGTACATTCTCATGGATGACATGATGCATGAATGCAGGTCTGAACAGTAAGAGTTTCTGATGGGCAGGTTTCCATTAACAGGCAAGCCCAGAGCATACGCTCGAACTGACAGGTGCTTTATGCAGGATGCATGCTATTTGTTTGAATAATCAAAGTGTTTGTAGTGACATGTACATGAATATAGGTCTGAACAGTAAGAGTTTCTGATGGGCAGGTTTCCATTAACAGGCAAGCCCAGAGCATACGCTCGAACTGACAGGTGCTTTATGCGAGATGCATGCTGTGTGCTTGAATGATCAAAGTGCTTATAGTGAAGCAGGGGGGTTGGAAGAAAAGTAAATGTTGCACTTATGCTAGATGTGAATGAGATGATGCTGGTAAAGAGTAACCAAATGGACGGAGGTGTCGCAAGGGTTGGCTTCGAGTGGCTGGATCAAGACTTGGACGGCATGAGACTTGGACCAGGGTCAGGCTGAGCTGGACCAGGGCTAGACTCTTCTCACTCGGGCTCTCCTTGGTGGAAGAATGGGCTAAAGAAAGATAGAGGTGGGCTCGAGACTCTCGGACTGAAAGGAGGGGAGGTGTCTTTTGAATGTGAAGGGGAGAGGGGGTATTTATAGCAGCGGGCAGTGGCAGAACCCGTAAATATTTATAGCAGCGGGCAGTGGCAGGGGGGTATTTATAGCACCGTACGGTCACTTTGCTTCGGGTTCGGAGTGTACAACTTCCAAACCTGAAGCAACGTTTTCTTAGCTTTGGGATTCGAGCTTGCTCCGAGGCTGCGGTTTGGAACTCGGTGAGTTGACTGGGTTTAAGAAATGGGTTGACACGGTGAGTTGACTCGATAGGTTGACACGGTGGGTTGACTCTGTGATTTGACTCAGCGGGTTGACTCGCCAAGTTTTGACTTTTTCTGAGATTTTTGACTGATTTTTCTTATGGGGGGTTTTTCAAGCTGATGTTTAGGGGTGAGCTGACTGGGTTCAGGCTTGGGTTGGGCTATGGATTGGGGCTTACAAAGGTGAGTTTGGCTGAGTTTGGACATGGGGTTTGGGGGTACGGTCCTCCATTCATTCAGCTACCTCTACCAACATTGTAGCTGAAGGTGGGGTATCTACAGCTGGGTTCGGAACAGAGGAGGTGTTGTGGGTGGGAGGTCTAACAGAGAGACCTCTCTGCTTTTTATAGAGAGCTGCAGGGCTAATTAGAGGGACCTATGTAACTGCTCATGCAGTAACGGTCTAGACCATGCAGTAACAGCTGCATGTGGCTAGCCCAACAGTCAGAAACGGCTAGCCATTGAGTCTAAACAGCCAGCATGCAGGTGTGTAACTCCCACATGCACAATAGTCAGAAACTGCCAAAAAACGGCTAGTTTCTCACAACAGCCAGAAAACGGCTAGCGCCATTATGGCTCTAGACCAAAACTGCCAGCCACCCTTGCCTATATAAACCAGACATGTCTGGTTCATTCCAGCACAGCAACTGCAATTAGAACTACCTCTACTGAACCAGCACCCATCTGAGTCTATTAGCCTCTCGGTTTGGTTGAT
Organism: Liriodendron chinense; assembly: GCA_003013855.2. NCBI lineage: Eukaryota > Viridiplantae > Streptophyta > Magnoliopsida > Magnoliales > Magnoliaceae > Liriodendron > Liriodendron chinense. The sequence goes on along the minus strand of ML058484.1, from coordinate 2,636,889 downwards.
ACAAACCAAGCCACTTAGACCAGCGTAGTTATTTATTACTGTAAGAAGAAGACCGTCATTCATTTTCTCTCTTTCTTTTCTTCATCTGCCAGATAGTGTTACTGAGTTCCATAGTAGTTCCTTCGTTTCTTACTGAACGTAGAACCACATAAGGCTCGTCGTATCCTGGAAGCAATCCGCCTGCAACCTATCACCATACTCAAAATAATTTGAATAGTGGCGAATTACACTTTAAGAACAACGTGTTTTTCACATGCTTCAGCATGTCCTTATTTCTTAATTTTTTTTCAAATTAATTTATTTTATGAGATTAGAAATTCTCAACAAACAGTGTATGGTTCTAGCCATTGGATAGTCTTTGCATGTGGGGCCAGAGACTCCATGGTAAAGTGCCAATCCAACCATTAGTTTTCACCTTGGATCCCAAGAATCGAGAAGATCCACGGAAACATTGTTGGTTTGTCCCAAATCTGTTGGGAGGGGGCTGGTTTGTTTTCATATATCCTGGGGTTACTCCACCCGATAGGTTAACCTTTTGCGTGTGACACAATCGTGGTACCAAAGCCTTGGGTATCTGCCTGGTCCATACCCCAGGGCTTACTCCACCTAATAAGTTAGCCTTTTGGGTGTGACAGAACAAACATGTGGGCCACACATATATAGGGAATAATTGGGATGGGGACGCCTACATATTAGTTGTGTGTGGGGGCCACTATGGTGTGTACATGTGATCCGGTCCGTTCATATGATATTCTATATGATGATGAAGGGATGTCTTATAAATCAGGCAATTCGTCTAAAGTGGGCCCACCAAGTGAACTTACAGGTTTTATGCATTACACTATTCCCTATGGTTTTGCACGTAATTGATGGTGTGGTTCTCATGCAAATAAAAAGTTCCCGCCACGCAATGTCCGCCTCTGTCCATGAAAGTCATGCCTGCCCCTTCCTAAGTCTCCAGAGAGTCGAAAACGGAAGGTTTTCAGGTGCATGAGATAGAGTACAAAGTCATGCCTGGCCCCTTCCTCTGTCTCCGGAGAGACAGAAGGTTTTTTGGTGCATGATAGAGTATGAAGATTAGTACACTTGCACTCAGAAAATTGTAGACTTGTGATGAATGTGTGATGATTGTAGACCATCTAAATAGTTGAATAAAAATTCAGCAATCTATCACAAACATGGTCATGTGAGAAAGTATTTGAGGCACGCCAAACAGAGATGCACATGAGAAAACCACTCCGTTCATCAGTTTCTCAAGCTCACAAAGTCTGAAAATCTGGTAGATCCAAAGTTCAGGTAGACCACACTGCACGAAACAGTTGGGATTGAACGCCCACCTTTGGAAACTATGTGGGGCTTCAAAAGTTTTGGATCAGGATGATATTTGTGCCTTATGAATGATTTGGATGGTATATCTACTTGGCCTTTCTCTTGAACTTCCTTCGACCTAAAGCTATGTGGGGCTACTATGATGTTTGTGAGAAATCTACCGTCCATTCATTTTTCCAGATCAGACATGAGACCAACAATGAGTCTGATCCAAAACTCAAGTGGACCATACAACTGGAAAATAGTGGGTAGGAAAATGCCTATGGTTGAAATCTCCCTGGGTGCATCATGATGTTTATGTGCCATCTTTTCCATTCATAAGGTCATTTCTATGCCCCACGAATGTTTCAATAATGAACGTTCAATCCTCACTGTATGGCCTCACGAATGTTTCAATAATGAACGTTCAATCCTTACTATTTCTGTTGTGCGACTTATTTGAGTTTCGAATCTGCCTTATTTTTTTGCCTATGTCCTAAAATAATATGGACAAATAAATAAATGAGATGAATTTCTCACAAACATTATGGTAGGCCCTGTCCAGCTTCATAGACCACGCTAGAAATGTTTTAGCTGTGGATGTTTCTATCCTCACTGTTTGCCTTCATGTGGCCCATTAGAGTTTTGGATCTGTTACTCTCCCACTGTGAGCTTGAGAAACGGATGGAGGGAGTGAATTTCTCACAGGCAACTCTGTGGGGACACAAAAATGTGCCTCCATAGGCAGGTAATGCATTATCACTTGCAGTACGATAATTAAATAATTACATGTACTGAGGTGTATACTTTGATTGGTGCATCTGCACAAGTAAAATGTGATTTCTGAAAGAGGTTCGCTCCGGTAGTACTCGTACCACCATAAGCTTATGGTGGTACAGGGAAAATGTGGGGTCCACATCACAGATGTAGGACATTCAACCTTTACATCAGATGCATGAACTCAATGTTACCCAGCTGTATAAATATAGCCCATTTCAACACTCAGATGGGCTACAGCATAGGCAACAAAATGAAAGGGAACACCCACCCGTGATTCAACGGGCAAGTTGAAGGGTCTGAATGGCTTGGATTACACACATACTACATGCCGGCTCCATATTCTTGCGGTGAGTTCTTTTATTGGTCTAGTTTTTTTGGATAACTTGAGGTCACTCATCTGATGGATGGTTTAGATGTCTTGAATACATCATGTAGGCCCGTTTCTGTCCGGTACATGTAATCCATATTCACATGGGTAGCGGATTGCATTGCATGGTGTGCCCCACACCACCGACCTCTGCCGTGTGTTGACGTCAACCAGTCTTGTGGGCTGCAGCATGATGCATGTGTTATATCCACACCGTTCATCCATTCAGAGGGATCATTTTGGGTCATGATCCAAAAAATGAGATAGATCCAAATTTCAAGAGGACCACACCATAGAAAGCAGTGAGGACAATGATCCCTACCATTGAAACTTTCCTACAGCCCACCGTGATATTTATTTGTCATCCAACCTGTTCATGAGGTCACACAAACCATGATGAAGGGAATAAACAAGTATCAGATTGATCCAGAACTATTATAGCCCCTAAGAAGTTTTCAATGGTAGACTTTCAATCCCCACTGCTTCTTGTGGTGCCGTCCACTTGAATTCTCTCACGGATGGAGGGTGTGGACATAAGACATACATCAAGGTGGTGTCCACAGAACTTGGCGACCTCAACACACAACTCATGCATTCCGTTTCCTACTCACATGTAGGGACCCAACCCATTTAGACACGACCCATTTATTAAATGGTACGGGTCTGGGTCCAAGAACAGACCAATTTGCTAAACGGGTCTGAGTCTGGTTTCCTTTATATTAGGCCCGGCCCGACCCGACCCGACCCGACCCGACCTCCTTTAGTAAGTGGGCGGGTTTGGTCTATGTTTCAAGGGACCCATCCAACATAGACCCGTCCCGACTTGATTTTAAACCTTGTAAAAATGTTAGGATACTAGATCCAGATCCAGACCCATTAGACCCGACCCATTTATAAATGGGCCTGGGTCGATCTCCCTCTACCAGACTCAGGACCCATTTATAAATGGGTTTGATGGGTTGACTCGGACCCACCCATTTAGTAAAAGAGTTTGGGTCTAAAATTTGGACCCAGACCCATTTAATAAATGGGCGGGTTTGGTTTTGGCTAAACCTAACCATTTACAACCCTACTCATATGCAGTACAAGAATTGATTACATGCACTCAAGTGTATGCTTTGAATTAGTGCACCCAAAAAATTGCAACACAAATAAAGTGGCCTTATAAAAATTCCTATTACCATTCCCATCTCTCCTTATATATAGTAGGAGATGAGCTAATATTGAGTGGTAGCAAATATAACCATTTCAACTACCCTTGGCAGTAATTTCTTATGCTTTCATCTTTCAATTCTACTAATGATGAAACAAGGTAAACTGAGGGTGTATTTAGTTGCACTAATAGGGCTTTAATTCAGGCACGCAGGCATATGTGAAATGAATTGCTAATTGTTATTATGCATATGCAAGTATGTATGTGTTGAGCGTGTTGGAGTTGTATTTGACCCGAATTGGACCGAATAACTTGTAACTCCAAGTTTCAAAATAGTCATAATAGGATTAGATTTTTTAAGATTGGCTTGACTACTCATCTACTAATTGACAAAAGATTGAGCTATTTGTGAAAATGAGGGTTAATCCTTTGAATTGGCTCCTCTCTTTTTTTTTCCCTTGAACACAACGACTTTTATGACAATGATAATAGCTTGATTATGTTCAACAATAAAATAAATGTTAAAAAAGAGAATAATGAATAAAAATGTGATTCAACTGACAATTTTATTTATTTGGATGTTAATGTAGTACAATCTTTTTTCTTTTTCCCTTGAAGATAATGACTTTTATCACAACGATGATAGCTTGATCATGTTCAACAATAAAATAAACGTTAAAAAAGATAATAATGAATAAAAATATGATCAACTGACAATTTATTTATCTGAATGTGAATATAGTACAATCGGTAGATAAATAAATAGAAAATTACTGATGACAATTCGAGCGGGGAGACAATCATGGATGATTGACAATTTTTTTTGGATAAATGATTGTGAGACAGTCGTCAAAACATGAACAGTCATTAGACAATCATGGTTTGGTTAGTAGGCTATGACTAATGAAATCACTAAGGACTTAGAGATCCAGGGGTTTCCAACAATAACGTTGTAGATGATTAACTAAATTAAATTTGACTTGCTACGGTGATGAGCTAGATAGAAGTGAAAAAAAAAACTAATATTAAAGCTATGCTAATCAATTTGGATTTGTTGCAGCATGGTGCTGGATAAAAATTGAGAGACTAAATTAAGCTAAGCTAAAATAAGATAAGAGTTCATGTGGGATTAAATATTAATAGGCAGTTTTGAGTTGAAAATATTTATTGTGTTTGGATTCGTGAGGGCCTAGAGCTCAATTCATTATGTGCTACTTTTATAGTCCTGGGTTAGGCAGTGGCCTTATGAATGGTCCATTGGCAGCTTTTAAGATCAATGTTTCAATCTATTACTGGACTTGGCTTGATATACTTCTATTTTGAAAGGGGATCAACCAAATATTACGTTGTTGTGTGTGATCATGGTTTTGTTTTCAGATGACTTTATCCTCTTAATGCGCCACTTTGAGGTCTACAACTGCATGTGACCAATTAAATTTAGCCATGTGTCTTGATAGCACTACCTTTGTATTTATTGAGTTGCGTGTGCTCTTTGAGCGCTCTATATGTGCAGCCTATGTATTTTTACCATATGTTGTCGGAAGGATGGCTGCCTCTAAAGTTTCAGTCGTGTGTACGTTTTAGCTGTTCTAACACTCTTGGTGTGACAGAGGTTTATCTCATATCCTCACGATCTCTCTTCAACTTCTGTGAGTACCTTTTCTGGCCTCCTTACAAGTGTGCCAACATATAAGTACTCCATCTCACTCATTGGATTTGGCATTTTCCTACCACAATGTATTTTGTATACTTCTACCAAAATAACATATAAAATAAGATTAATTTACAATTTCATTGTATAGAAGAATAGTTAATTTCACTCATCTACCAAGGACTTGTATTACTTGTGATATGTAAAATACCATATTATAATTAAAGCAGAGATTTCACAATTTGTGGGAGATCAAACCCCAACAATGTAGGATATACATGCGGCAATTTCAATAATAACATATCTAACCCAACTTATCTATGTGATCACCACACATTGGTTCGAAAAATAACAATTTGGTGTTATTTTTAAAATTTTTATCAGATTCTAGACAAAAGAAAAATGACAAAAAAAAAACCCGTCAAGCACAACATTAAGGGCCCCTTTGGATACCACCAAAAAAGTTACTTTTTCTACTTCTTTTAGAGTCCCTTGATATACATTGATACACCATCCTCTAACAGCTTGAGCTTTTAGATCAAGTGGTTGTTTATCATGGTATGGTAGTAAAGAGGAAGGTCATGAGTTCGAATTCTGAGAGTAGCAAATATACATGCCACTAGCACCTAGGTGTGAGTTGTGTGTCCCTCCTCCACCTTTGCCTAGTATGTTCCCATGGTTTATGATCACTGTAAGTAACTTTTTTTACTTGAAGCTACTTAATCACTTTAGCTTAATAAGTAGATACCAAGATAAGTTACTTGAGGCATAAGTGGCTTAAGTAACTTAAGATCCAAACGCCCGCTAAATGTTCGTTTAGGCAAAGTTTACACACTAATGATAAATTTTCCTTTTAACAAACTAAAAACTAATAATATTGGTTTTTGTTTTAAACAAATATTGCAGAATAGCAGTATTATAAGTAAAATCTCACCGAAAAAATATTTAAAAATAGTTAGTACAAATTACTAAATAATTTAAAATTTTGAAATATATAAGTATAAACTGAATTGCATTAACTTCTAAATTATGTTTCTGTTAAAATCACAATAGTTCGCGATAAAGTCAAGTCGGAAAATTTTAAAAGCTACCAAGATTTTTTTTTTTTAATTCTCATGCAAATATTGTTTAATCAAATTTCTGCAAAAAAATAAAAATAAATAAACAATTAATTGAACTGGGAATGACAATCCTTGTTGGGCATCTATATGCCATGCGCAAAATCATAATTTAATTATAATAATTAAGCTATAATTTATTGCAAGGACCATGAATTACATGATTAATATTGATACATTATTGTAGACCTTTATTTTTGTGGTCCATCTTCATCTTCATGATAGAAAAGAGGGATAGCTATATCCTAAGGGCCCAACAACCATCTTTTGCCGTCAATATATTGCGTCCCAATGAACGGCTTCGCCTCTTTATCGGTTAGTAACCGGGCCCAATGAACCCTTCTCGTCAAGTTAGCGCCGGGTCCACTGCATTTGTACTCTCCATAGTACACACTCCTGAAAGAAATGGAAAACAAAACCATTATCAATAACCATGCACTAATAGAAGTTCAATTTTAACCAATTAAGGCATGTTTGGATGCGCTATTGAATCCAATTGCAATAATGATATGGTAAAGTAGAAATAACCAAATTGAAATTTCCTTAACATTCAGATGGAGGGACTAAGATCCTAACCTTTTGGTCATTCTATTTTGATTAAGAGAACTAATCACCTACAATCAACCACACCACAACCTGTAGTGCCATGCCACTTGTGTTGTACATCGATACCATGAAAATTGTAGGAACCACCATGAAGATCACCCGGCATAAAAATCACGCCGGTCGACAAGATTCGGATAAAAAGGTCAGTTATTTGAAGATGGCACAATACCATAAGTTGTGATGATATTGGTTGTTGCTGATCAATGTTCCTTGTTTAAGTGGAATGTATTGCAATTCATTCCACTTGGGTGTCCAAACGCATCCTCAAACATCGAGGAAATGCAGAACTTAACCAGACTTGAACTTACAAATCACGTTTTTGGATGCCCCAATCATTCCATCCCTGCGGTATGACGACTTTGTCCAAGAATGTGTAAGAGAAAATGACCCTCGAATAGTCGCCCCATGCTCTTCCTAGATACACCGTGCCGCTCCCAGTGACCACACTGTTTGTGAATGAAAATCCGCTCGCTAACGACACCTCAGTCCGCTTTTGGGCTGTGAGAGATGCCACTTTCTTCGCGACGGAGTTCAAGAAGCAGTTCTACATGCAATACAAAAATTGAGAAGTAAAACATATAAGAGCGTGTTTGGGTACCATTAAGAAATGCATTTTAATTCATTTTTCTGAAATATTGTGCATGCTCAGCCCAGCCTAAGAGCAGAACCTGATCTGGCTCACCAATATGCTAGGTCCAAATATCTAACAGGTCTTGTGGGTCCACCTAATGAAGTCTCACATGATGCACTAGATCATGCATGCATGTGTTTCCACAAATAAAAAAATGCATCATGTATCTAAGGTTCTTCGAGTGGGCCCCACTAGGTACCTTCCATGGGTCAAAATCAAGTTGGTCCAGTCATCATGTGGATTGCAACATGTATATATGAAAGACAAACACCACATGTGACCCACCTCATCATTCAATCTGCCCAATCTTTGGGTCACTGAATATGCCATGTGGGGTCCTCCTGATGAACGGCCTGGATCTATTAGACAACATGGGGGCCATCAAATAAGGACGATAGTTATCACAGACCTCATACAAGGATCTCCCATATCCGAAGATGAAGTCCACAGACCCTTGGATGAAGCAGTTGTTGAAGTAGTGTAGGCCCTTGTGATCATAGAGAGTGTCCTGATTGCCATAGAAACTGCAATTATAGAATGCTGCTTTGTTCCCTGATATGCGAAGGGCCACTGCCTGTCCTCCAATTGAGCCACTGTCAGGTTGAGGTGCTGTATTCTGCACACATGATTAAAAAAAAAAAAAAAAAAAAAAAAAAAAAAAAAAAAAAAACAATGGACGGTTCAGATCACTTGGTGGAAACATCACACGATCTGTGCTGTTCATAACATTGGCCCCCTCCTGAAGATCGTCTGGTAAGTGGGCGCCATTTGATATCCAATCACTATTAAAAATCCATGACCCTATCTTGATGGATCAACGGCAAGATTGATCCATATAAGTCCATCATCATGGATGAACACAATCCAGTGATTAAACATCCAAAACTAACCGTCAGATCGGGACCGGATCATCACGATAGGTGGGCCCCACTTTTAGAAGTTACCTCAAACTTTATGTTAGCGGCAATGAAGTAATCAGCATTGATAGCAACGATTGCACTGTGGAATGTTTTCAACGGCATCCCATCTTTTCCTATTTCCGAAGCGGTGTCGTTCCCAGTTATGATCGGTGGGCTATCAACATCCCCTATAAACGTGATGAACGGTTGTGATTTCAGGATCACAATCTTCTCCCTACATCAGAGGCCCACAAAGTGTTACACGTCTTTCCTTGAGGGACAAAAGCAAATGGGACATGTTCAGGGCTGTCGTTGGGCCCGGGCTGACCCAATCCAAAAGAAGCTTGTGTGGACCCGAACTCTGGCCAAAGCCTATCAACGGTTCCAACTGAAGTAAGCGGATTGCCCTGTGGAGCCTATTGTGGATGTGTGTGTCTTATCCACTCCATCCATCCATTTTTTCCATATCATTTTAGGGCATAAGCGAAAAATTGAAACATACCCAAAGTTCAAGTGGGCCACACCAGAGGAAAGATGAAAAAGTGGGGATAACGAAGTCCACCACTGAAACCTTCCAAGGACCCACAGTGATGTTTATTCGTCATTCAACCTCTTCATAATGTCACACAAACATGGATGAAGTAAATACACAAATATCAGTTTAATCTAAAACTTCATTCATAATTAATGAATGGCCGAAGGAAGTTTTCAATGGTAGGTGTTCAATTCCCACTATTTCCTTTCGTGTGGTCCCCTTGAGATCTGGATGTGGTTTAACTCTAATCTCATGGTCTAAAATGAGCTGGAAAAACAGATGTACAGTGGATATGATACATACATCATGGTGGACCCCGCAGGATTTACTCAGCATGCTGTATGTGGCCTACTGAGCTACTCAGCCTGCAATCCGCTTACCTTAGTGAGGCTGACTGTGAGCCTGGTACTGAGGCCCGTTTTGACTAACACAGGCGTCCCTGTAGTAATTAATGAATGGGTTAGATTCTGAGTACGGCCATGCAATGTATGTTTGAAAGTTGTTTAGTACGAGTATGTATTTAACCGGGCCCATCTCTAACAGTGGTGCATGGTCAACGCCAGTTCAACAAAGATATCTGGTGTTTCGGTCATCAGTCAATCAAACTCCCATCTCCCTGATCTGTTTGGATGTCCACTAAGTAACAGATCAGATCTCAACCCTAAGAGATCCTTCAAATGAATGTTACGGGAGTATCTGCCCTAACCAATGCAAAGATTGCCCTGATGCCAACTATAACACTGCGTGCAACACAGCTGTAGTGCACCACCCCTATACGGTTTTAGATTAATCACAACTCGAGTGGGGTCCACTGGTATGCCCGATCATATTATCAAACCCTTAAGGATATTTGGTGGATAATATCATCAATGATAAATGATCAATTACGGCGAACTTATAAAATTCTTACAGCCCGATTAATAAAAAGATGAGAAGGAATGAATAGCCTATAGTCTACTATCTAATTCACCGACATAATAATACCCATGTATAGGAACATTCGCCCGCAAAAAAAGAGTAAGAAAATGAAATCAAACATAAAAAACAAGTCCAAAAAAAAAAAAAAAAAAACTCATCAGCCATTTGAACGTACCTATAAACACCAGGTTTAATCTCCAGCACTACTCTCCTTGTGTTTTTCTTAGGAATACTATCAAGAGCATCTATTATGCTCATAAAATCACCATTCCCATCTTGGCTAACAATCACTTTCATTCTCGTCTTTTCAGCCTTTATCAACTTCACATCGACGCTTCTCTGGCCACTGTTAAACGACCTGGTAACGGAATTTGGGCCCACGACGGCCTTTCTGCGGTAGTCTTCGACATTCCATGACACCCATTTCTTGAAATCTCTTTCACTTTCTCCTGGACTCCATGAAAGACATTTCAATGGGAAGGTGGATAGAAAGAGAATAAGAAAGAGGTGTGCTTGGGCGTTGAAAGCCATAAAAATATGATATGGCGAATGCTAGTGGGAATGATAGAAATATACACTGAACTATCAAATGGCCTTTCTTTTATCAAGAAATTCACTAAAACAACGTTGTGGGGTTACCATATCGGAAGGATAAAAGAGGCCGGATCTAATACAAACTTTTCTAAGATTAGCTTATCGTACTAATCTGAATGTGGAGCCCGCCATGATGGTTTTTTTTTTCTTTTCATTTCAAAGGCTAGGATGGTAGATTGGAGCTACCCACTGCAATGGACGCCCATTGCATACATGGCACTGCTCTGTGGGTCCCACCTGATGTATGTGTTTTGTCCACACGGTCCATCCATTTTTCCAACTCATTTTGATCACCACTGTTTCCTGTGGTGTGGTTCACCTGAGATTTGGATCTGCCTAATTTTTGGGCTCATGCCCTCATATGAGCTGGAAAAAATGGATGGAAGGTGTGGATAAAAGACACATACATCATCGTGTGGCCCACAGAGAGATTCTCAGTCTCACTACACTTCAATCCTATTTTGAAATGCAGATAGATGGTTCCAATGGTAGAAGAATTTGGAGGGGGCCTAATGGATTCTAACATCTCAATGGATTCTTCCACCGATAGTGTCCAAAAATCAAAGATGCAGGATAGCTGTCTTCCATTTTCGTTGACCTGGATGCAAGTGACCAGTGGGGCCCACTAAAGAGAAGTGGGCCCTTGAGTAGGTAATAGATAGGATGGCCAAGGCCCACTAACCATCACCATAGATACTAGGGACAGTCTCTGGTTCATCGAGGCAAACTAAGATGAGAATACATCGCGCATCATTGTCTATGATGGTCGCAAATCCGAACCGTCCATCTGGTAGGACAAAATATGAAGGGCCCATGGTAAAAAAATCAGATCAATTAATCGTGCGAACCTGGAATTGTCCCAAGAGCCTTAAAGTTACAGTGCTCCTAATTGTCTTGGGACACTTAGACAGTCCAATCAATTGATCTTGACTATCCAATAGGTTCAACACACGTTTTATGGTCTAACAAGTAAATATCAGGTTGACCTGACAATCATAGCCATCATATCACTAGCCTTTAATATGGACAGGTCAAGATTGTTTAAACACATTAGGTCCAGCCAACAGTTTGATCCATCTATTAGAAGGGGAGCAACATGGATTGCTTATGAATAACTTTATCTGGCAACCCTAACCATACAATCCATGTCTTTAGAAAAGGATGGCTACAAAACGTAAGACCAAATCAAGGATGGATTGGATCATCCAACCAGTCTAATTTTTGCATGGTGGCCCATGAAATCTGATCTGGACTTAATGGACGATTCAGATATATTAATTGGTCGGACTTAATGGACGATTCAGATATATTAATTGGTCTGTGTAAGTGACTTCATTCAACTCCGAGCATTATTACTTATATTAGTGGGTTAGGTTTAATGAAATCCTCTACGACACCTGTTGCACGAGTCCAGTAACAACATCCAAATTCCACTGGGGCCCACAGTGCTGTAGGTGTAACATCCACTCCGTTCATCAGGTGCATCCCTTGATGATAGGTCCTATTGCAAATAATTATCTCGATTGAAGACTCAGGTGGGGCCACACCACGTAGAATAATGGGAATGGTACGTGAATGCTGTCTTTACGGTGCAGACTCGCTATCGTAGCATGATGTCATGCAGTCGTAAACTCATGCCCTCTTCTGGATTTGAAAGTAACAGTCACCTTGATATGATTACTCCACCCTTAACGCCATCGAGCGGCTATATGCCGATTTAAAATCCAAGCCATGAAACTGTTGGGCCCACCATGAAGATGATCTGGACCGGATATCATCTGGTCTCACTCAATGTACAGCTTGCACCCACCTGAGATTTGGATCGGCTTTTTTATTCGATAAAATGAGATGGAAAAACGGATGGACGGCATGGATGGGAGCGGATTAGGTGAGACCCCGGATCCACCGAGGTAGGCGGGACCCCCCTGACTGTGGGGCTCACAGTGATGTATGTGTCTTAAATCCACACTGTCCAACCATTTTTAAAGATTATTTTAGGGTATGATATTAAAAATGAAGCTGACTCAAATCTTAGGTGGACCCCACCACAGAAACAGTCGTGATTGAATCTCTACCATTGAAAACTTCATAGATTTTCAATGAATTCCACCAAAATGTTTATTTTCTATCCAACCTGTTGATAAGGTCACAAATAACTTAGATGAAGAGATCACATAAATATCATCTTGATCCAAATCTTGTGTGGCTCACTGGAAGTTTTTAATGGTCAATCACCACTGTTTCCTGTACTATGGCCCATCTTGGACTTGGAACAGCTTCATTTTTTTATCATGCACTAAAATGAAATTTCAATACGGATGGACGGTTTGGATGTAGTCACATACATCACAGTGGCCCCACAGTCAGGGGTCCCACCCACCTCGGTGGATCCGTGGTTCTCACCTAATCCGCCGCCGCCTCCCGGCATGGATATACAAGACATGCATCACAGTAGGGCCCCACGATCAAGGCCTCACCGAAGTCGGTGTTGCGTTTTGCTATCAACCACATACGCAATTCATGTTTGTCAATCTAGACCGTCCAAGTTGTGGGCCAAAATCGATGGAGCAAAGCCCAGAAACCAAAATAGTCCAATAATTCGCATGATCCAATTGGTGGTAATCAAATGAATGGTTACAAAGAAAATGGCCATCCGTCCAAATTCAACGGACGAAATCCGATGGACAAGATCTTCCGTTCTTTCGCCCACCATGATGTTTATGAGAAATCAATGCAGTCCATCCGTTTTATGAGCTCATTTTAGTACTTACGACAAAAAATGAACCGGATTTAAGACTCAAGTGGGCCGAAAAAGTGAGGATTGAACATCCACGGTTGAAATATTCGTGGCCCCACAGAAGTCTTGAATCACGTTAATATTTAGGTTTGCACTTCATCCCAGTAGGAATGACATTATGAACGGTATGGATGTCATATAAACATCACTGTGGACCTCAGGGAGGTTTCAACGGTAGTCATTTCCCTACCCACCATTTCCTTTAGTGCGGCCCACTTGAGTCTTGGATCCGGTTCACTTTGGTCGTACGTCCTAAAATGAGCTCACAAAATGGATGGACGGCGTGGATTTCTCACAAACATCACGGTGGGCTCCACCTAGATTCCCTGCGCAGGAAAAAGGCTTTGGCAGGAAATCCGCGTCCTACCAGAATTTGAACGGCCTGGAATGAAATACATGTTTGCCACGTGGATGGTGGATGAACAGCCGCCCTCTAACCAAAGGTGACAAATGCGCACTCAAAACAAAGAAGAAACCCGTGAGATGTGATGCAAGTGGAGAGATCATGGCCAACCATTCATGCATTGAATGGTCCACAACTGAAGTGGGTCCCACGTTCGATCATCTGACATGTAAAATGTCATATCGAAAAGGCATACATGATAATGAGTCGGTGAAGTCAGGTGGCATGTCCATTTCGGTCCACCGTTCATCATTTGGGATCTTTTTAGTGCACATATCGGTCCACCGTTCATCATTTCAGATGGCCCACATCTAGGTGCATCGTGCCATATAACTGGACAGATTTTTGTTGGAGGCGGATTGCCTGGTGATTCTGTGGGGCCCACCATGATGTACGTATTTTATCCACGCCGTACATCTGTTTTTTCCATCTCATTTTAGGGCATGAACTCGAGGCAGATCCAAAGGTCAAGTAGACCACACCACAGGAAAAGTAGGATAATGATGACCACTGTTGAAACCTCCTTAGGTCGCACCATGATTTTTATTTTCCGTCCAACCTGTTCTTAAGATCACACACACCTCATGAAGGGGAAAAAACAAATATCAGTTTGATCAAAAACTTATGTGGCCCCAAATGTGCACGGGTAGATCCGTACTTATACACATGCATCCAAAGGTTCTAATATGGCAAGAGTGTGCGAGATCCAAAACTTTCCATAAGGTGGGCCACACTACGTAGATTTGCTATGCTTAAAAGCTTTGCAGTTTAACTCCTCATCTTGAACCAACTGCACAAAAACAAATAGATAGTTATAATAATAATAATAATAATAATAATAAAGTCGTTTAAGTTTTACATTTAATATGTACATTTTGGCCCACCTAAGAAAATAAGCAACATAAACTTAAGTCAAAAGACCTAGTTAATGTAACTCACCTGATAAACGGCTCAGATCTCATACACGCATTGAGATGTGTGCTTGCATCCAGATGGGCAAGTCTCTACGCCCTACCACAGGAATTTCTTGGGCTAAGAAGCTTGGTGGGTCCATCGTGATGTTTTTAAGAAATCTATCGTCCATTCATTTTTTCAGCTCACATTGGTACATGAGCCCAAAAGTAAAGAAGACCTAAACCTTGACCGAAAAAAAAAAAAAAAAAAAAAGGTGTACGGAAATGCCTATGGCCGAAACCTCCTTAGGTCCACTGTGGTGCTTATATGTCATCCAAACCATTCAAAATGTCATTTTTATTGGGAGAACTGAAAATATAAAAATATTAGCTTGATACAAAACTCATGTGGCCCATGAATGCTTCAACGGTGGACATTCAATATCACTTTTTTCTATTGTGCAACCCACTTGAATTTTGGATCTCCCTAATTTTTTAAGCTTGGAGTAGATTTCTCATGGTGGGCCCATCTAGAAACTTCATGCAATAGGGTACATGGCATCCCCATTTCTCAACAGTTTTTTTTTTTCAATGGCCAAGAATGTAGCATTAGTTAACTTCACTTTACTATAAGAAAATCAAAAGTTGTCACTCCACCAGTGACAAAATAATTGAAAATCATGTATTGTAACAGAGAATTAATTGTTACTTATCTCTTGATACACCCCATTGTATTGATGTGCATTTAAGTGCATAGAATGCTTGACCATATTTAAACCACAATTGGACATTTTTCATTTTTATTTATTTACATGAGTTAACATTATATAAAAAACTAATAATCAACATAATTTTATAAAAGTTTTCTATATTACTTGTTAACGCAAAAAATGGTCAATATATGTTGATCAAGGACCAACTCAATCTTCGTCGTCTGATTTGTGATGGAGAATAAACGAGCTGGATTTAAGGATCTGCAATCACCATAAAAGGTTAGGATGGCCGCGTGATGATACTGACTAATGGCCCTCCGATGCTTAAGTCGGTTATTGATGGAAAAAAAAGCTTGTGATAGCTAAGTATCGTAATGTGTTGCGTAGCTTGAAGCTTTAGCATGGAATGATATTTATAGGATTTGATAGACCCGTAAAGGGTTAGGATTCCAAAACCGTAATGATACGATTATTATGAGTGGCGTCGTGATTGTGGTCAAGTCCATTGATTGCATCCGAAGTAGTCGCAATTACTATTTGGAGAGCGGATATTCCGCTGAGGTGCTATAAAAAAACGTATCCCCTATTTTGCGGAAGATATTATTTGGATTCCCTGCATCCGGAAGGTGGCACTCGGTCGGGCCGAGTGCTTCAATAAGATAGCTACAGTCAGTTAGCTTTATAATAGTCGTTCGGTTTAGGATAGAAGATGCCGACCATTTAGTGGGCACTCGATTATAGATGAACGCTGAGTACTTAGTCTGAGACTCGAGCACGGCTCTGACAAAAAGACCGAGTACTAGCCGAAGGCAAGCCTTTACTCGGATACTAATTGGAGTAGTAGCAGCACTGGATCGTAGTTGGAGTCATGGTTGGTTGGGGTTACTAAGTCGAATATAATCTTGTTCCTTGTGGTTAGAAGAGTTGGACGGTTTGCCTTTGGGATTCTCACATGTGCTTGATCAAAACCTACATGATGAACCACAAAATCAACGGTTGTAAATCTCCTGACGGGAATCCCCATAACATTAGTAATATTTACATATTACACTAAAAAGAAATATGTTGAAATATATATGTGGCAAGACAAATGTCTATTAAACTGTGTAATTGTGGGTTTTGACCGATTTCTTCATAAAAAAAATATTCTGTAATATGGATTTTATTTTCCCTAAATTCTATTAAACACTCAACTAATTATCTCTTCTTCATCATCATCTTATTCAATTAATATCGGAACCTCAAACTCCACGGTAACATGTATCATCTTCTTTTCCACTTCATGGGGTTCCTTTACCATATTACTAATTTCAATGCCATTGGTTCAACAGTTTCGAGGAATATTCATATGTGAAACCAACTTGACAACGCGACTTTTAGACACGAGATGTAAATCGTTATTCTGACTTGTTGAATTTCAATAAAGCTCAATTTAGTAACGCTTTAGCAAATCACGAAAAGATAAGCTTAATATGCATTGAATCTCAATAAGCCCAACTTTTGTTATACTTGTCTTAAATTATAAAAAGATAAATTTAAGTTACATTACTACATTATTTTTAAGTTAATATACATACTACTAGTGGTTAAATACATACGTAAAAGGGTTACAACAAATCCATATTCATTTATTTTTATATAAGAACAAAAAAATCCACCAAAGAAGTGATAAAATTCTTATTTTCTTGTTTCTTAATATACATTTATTTCGTTTGGATTCAGCATTCAGTTATCGTAATCATTCATTACTATTTGTCACTTGAGGCTCGCCATTGATTGCTGATAATAATCTCATGCACCGTTATTGTAGAGCGTTTTTCTATTGTGCGTAGACACAATAGGATGGTTGTAAATTGTTGATGGGGAAGTTCCGCACCTCTCTTTTTCATACTTGAAATCTCACCATATAATTAAAAATCATAATTATTACTAATTGAGCAAAGATAACTTATTTCATATAAATTATATTTTGAGCTTAGTGTGAAGAAAATCTCAGCCTAATTAGTGGAGAGTGGGAGCAAACTCACAAAACCTAATTCATCTTGACTGGACTTATAATAACTAACCCATTTTGTTAAAAAGTATAAATTATTTATCAACTTCACATTCGAAAAGTTCAAATCTAAATATTTAATCTTTCACCAACTCAATGTTTAAGGCCCAGTCCATTAAGCTTAAGGCTCATTAAATGTAGTTATTGTGGAAGTAGATTATTTCATCTTTCTTTAATACAAAGTTAGAAAATATTTAGTAAAAAGTGGTCAATCAATTTTAATCTATCATCTTTACTATTATAGAGATTATTGGTCAATAGATCAATTAAAAATTGATTAAAATATGTATTTGGATTTGTAATCATGGATTATTAAATTTTAAGATAAACATGATGGATCATTAAAAATAATAAATAATTACAAAGATTATTGAATAATATGTAGCCCTATATACATACATGTATGTGCATGTAAGAGTAAGTGTAAAACATATAAGATTAACTTTTATAGTTATGAAAAGTTAATAATAAATATGTCACTCATATGAACCGTTGGACATTTCTGCACTTAAGCAGTAAAAAACTTATTGGTTATTAACATGTTTAAATCATTTGTATATGAACACTCAAGCAGTAGATAACTTTTTTCTTTTCTTTTCTTTGTTAGTACACACCCCACTGTTAGTTCACCCACCCCCACTATTAGTCACACTGCAGTGTTAGCCACCCCCACTTGGGAATCGATACTAAGACGTTAGTGTTGAAACGAGGTTATCAAGACCTCAGTGTTGAATTAATACTAAGACATCATTGTAGACAGCTTGTTGGTTAACACGTTAATTTAGACTGGTTGTATATGAATGCACATTATTCTACATAGGTGGTATCCAATCTTTTATTATAAATATGTGGTGGTACAAATAGTTTTGGTATAAATTAGCATATGATCCATTAAGACCAATTTCAATTTATAATAAAATGTTGTTGTAATATAGTAATATTATGTAGTTAATATAATCTTGATATAAATTACTATGAAATGATAAATAATCATTATGATATTTTTATTGTTCAAGCTACATGAGCAGATGATACGTATGGTTGGTCATCTTGATCATGTATATATGTTAAAAATAGTAAAAGAATGCTTGATAAAATAAAAAATATCTTAAAGGTAGACAAAAGATCGAGTGAATCGGGTGGTAAATAACCATCAATCATAGGATAATAACTATAAGTGATGGGCAAAATAACATTACACTATAAGATAAAAAAAATTAGTCTACCATTGATATACAATCATGAATAAATTAACCCCACACATGGTTAAAAAGAAATTAATAAATCATCGCATTAAACAAATAAAATGGTCAGAATATTG
Source organism: Liriodendron chinense (assembly GCA_003013855.2). Lineage (NCBI taxonomy): Eukaryota > Viridiplantae > Streptophyta > Magnoliopsida > Magnoliales > Magnoliaceae > Liriodendron > Liriodendron chinense. The sequence goes on along the minus strand of ML058484.1, from coordinate 2,618,149 downwards.
TTATATTAAAATAATAAATTAAATAATTCATTGCATCATATAATTTGTTGTAAAATACAAAATAGAAATAATATTTCATATACGACATCAAACGAATACGAAATATGAGTGATGATAAGCTAAAACATTACAATCATGAATGATAAAGAGAATGTTTTTATATCGTAGAATAAATTATATAAAGTAGTAAAAATCATGAATAAGAGGAAATATCTTTATACGATAAGGGGAAAGGACAAAGACTATTGAATTATAATATTTTTGTAATATTAATAGAAATATCTTGTATCGTTTGGATAAGTTAACCGATGAATTAAATTACAAATTAGTGAAAAAATATGTTGGTTATAATGGCTAAATAGGAGATGTTGAAACGTATAATAATTGATGGCTATAAGGGGTTCCCTCTATTCCTCCCATAACAATCGAAATTTTCCTACTCATATAACATTTTCTCTCGTAGAAATGATTGTTTTCTAACTTATACAAAAAAGAGATACCTACGAGCATCTATGGTAGGGACAGAAAAACATGAGAAAGAGAGAAATTCTTTCTCAGTATTTTTAAAATTTTGGTAGATGAAATTCTTCTACTGGTAAATAATTGTATAATTACTTCTCAGTATTTTTAAAATATTATGTTATTCAATTTATACCATTATGGATCTAAATTTTTTTAAATAAGTGTTTTTTTTTTAATTTCTACATTTATTAAGAGAAATTAAAATTTTAATTATCGAAAAAAGATAACAAGTAAACTAAAAAAAATTCAACAAGAACAAAAAATGTATCTTAACCTCTCTTTAAATTAAAACTATAAAACAAATAGCAGACAAATCAAAATTTAAATTAGCTTAATTCGTGAAGTTAAAGGCATTTGCCCAATTTATTTCTAATCCTGATTAAGCATCTCAAAATTCACTTGTAAAATATTAACGACCACGTAAGTTACTCAATTCTATATATCAGGCATAAGTCACCTTATTCCAATTATCTCATAATGAAACTATAAAAAAATAATATTTCAACTTTTAGATGTATCGTCAATAAAAATATAAGATTATTTGATGATTTAACTTTTGAACTTTGAACATTAAACATTTATTGGATGGTATAAAATGAAACGTATCCATTTTAACCCTATTTGTAAAATAATAAATAATTTTATGTATCGGTCATAAAAGTCTTGAATTTAAATTAATTCATATGCTTGAACAAGAAACTATTTTAGTTAATATTTATGATAATGTTGTACCTTAATATTCTTTATCTTATAAGAGTCTTCGTTCTATGAATCCATATTGTGAGGCTAACTGGTATGCTTAGCTAAAAAAATTCAATAGTCAGACTATCTAAATCATTGATCACATAGGATTCACCTAATAAGAGTCTTACAATCTAATGATATTATTTTAGCAAATAAGAATCTACACATTAGAAGTTATGATTGTTGAGGCTGTCACCGACTTGATGATGATGGGTTACAAAATTTAGTAAGCTTAATTTGGATTAGCATGTGCCATATGTGCAATTTGTGAGGGTCAATGCATTAATTATCATGTGCTGATTATTGAGTACTATTTTAATATTTACTACTACAAATAGATTTGGTTAATTATTAGATACAAACTTAAGTTAATCCATATCCAAGACATGTAAAATTAAATAATTTTATTTCTTTAATATTATATTAATTTTATTTCTTTAATACTATATTAATTTTATTTCTTTAATATTATATTAATTATTAGATAAAGCCTGTTTAACAATCCGTTAATATAAAAATACAAAATAGTAATAAAGAGTAAATTAAATATTATATATGTTACCATTTCAAATGTTTAGTTTTCTCCAATTTCTTATAGTCTTTAGTAAAATTTCATTATATACACTCAACAAACAAATAAACAAAAATAATGTTAATTATGTCAATGATTTGATAGTTAATATTATGAAATTTATATTATTATTTATATAAATGAAATTATATTCATTTGATAATAACAAAAAGCTCAACCATTATTTAACTTTATTGTGTTGTGATAGATTTATTACAAGGAGAAAATTTACAAATTTATTAATTTTAGAATAACCATGTAATGTTGATGAGTTTATGTATCACACAAAAATGATGATTTAATCTCTTTTATATATTCTCATCATTATTAATGAAATAAATAAATTTAATTTAAAAAAAATAATAAATCTTTAAGAGAAATTAATGGTTAATTAAGTGCATGAAAACTATCTCATACACCTTATTACAATTAAATGTATGGACATTATATATTATTAATGTTGACTATTTGATTAGGTCGGTCCACTCTCAATAGTCTGCCTTGTAAAGATCGTACCGATTAGATGATTCAAACTGGTGATCAACAACATTAAAAAATGGATAGATAGCATCGCACATAGAAGAAAGTCCAGTCTTGAGTATTTAGGACAGAAGAGGATTGAATGATATACACTAAACAAACAAACAAAAATAATGTTGGTTATGTGAGTAATTCAATAGTTAATATTATGAAATTTATAATTATTATTTATATAAATAAAATAATATGCTTTCCATAATAACAAAAAGCTCAATCATTATTTAACTTTATTATGTTGTGAGAGATTTATTGCAGAGAGAAATTTTACAAATTTATTAGTGTTAAAATAAGTTATATAATGTGAATAAATCTGTGTAACATGCAAAAATGATGATTTATAATGCTAAAATCATCTTAAGATAATCATATAAACAAATTTAATAAATAAATTATAAAAATATTTCTATATATCTTTTATATATTCTCCTCATTATCAATGAAATAAATAAATTTAATTTAAAAGGAATAATAAAATAATAAATCTTTAAGAGAAACTAGTAGCTAAGTGCATGAAAACCTTACCATGCACCTCGTTGCAATTGGATGCTTAAACATTATATATTATTAGTCTTAACTATTTAAATGGGTCGGCCCGCTCTCAGCAGTCTGCCTTGCAAAGATCATACTGATAAGATAATCGAAGCTGGTGATTAACAACGTTAAAAAATGGATGGATAAGATAAGATAAGATAAGGCATATAAGAAAGTACATTATAAGGTATTTAGGACGGAAGCGAATTATGTGGTGTGCTACACACCACTAACCTCGGTGGTGCGTTGACATCACCAAGTTCTGTGGGGCCCACCATGATATGTGTTATATCCACACTGCCCATTCATTTTACGAGATCATTTTAGGGCATGGGAAAAAAATGAGGTAGATCCAAAGCTCACTTGAACCACACCATAGGAAGTAGTTAGGATTAAATGCCTACCATTGAAAACTTCATAGGGGCCACAAAAGTTATGGATCAAGTTGATATTTGTGTTTTCTCTTCATACAGATCTTTGTGACCTTACGAATATGTTTGATAGAAAATAAACATCATGTTGTGATGTAACGAGGTGACCCCCTGATCGAGGAAGGAATACAATCAAGAGAAGGACCCAAGAGTGGGCCCAAGGAAGGATTGAAAGAAAAAGCAGAGGATTCAAAAGAATCTCCAACAAACACCCTCCAACGACTGGTCACCTGCTCTCACGATCGGTCCCAATCATCGGTCGAATTTCAGAGGAAAGATAGCCCTGGGCTGTCTGGACGTTCCATGAATGGTTGTCCGACCAGACGAATTACAAGCAGAGAGTGTTCCATCTCTCTGGGCAGTTGGGCCTCAATGACGACCAGTCGTGGCCCCCTGCCAACCGGTCACCAGACGTGCAGGTTGGCATGCGAACTCTTTATGTACTTGCTATTTTCAAAATTTAAGCTTATATGTTTATTTAAGACTTTTGATTTAAGCACATTAGAGTTTCTTTTACTAGACCTAGGTTATAAATACTCATTTTCATTCATTTTTTGTATTATTATTTATTATCATTCCTATTTTATCAATAAAACTTCAGTTTTTATATCTCTTCTTCGTGGATTCGAAGATAGATCTCGTGGATTCGAGATATTCTCTCGTGGATTAGATGAAAATCAGTTGGGGAGTCCCGATAGGTCCGTGGATTCGGATCAGTTATCTAGTGTGAGAGACGGTGATCGATCTCCCCCCGCCTACCCATGCGACAAGTTAGTATTAAAGAGAGGAATAACCTCGGGAAGATGACATCTAGAGAAGATTGTGGCAACAATCTCACTGACGGTGATTAGGGGACGCAATATCTAGTGGAGAAGATGGAGGCTCTCCAGAGATCTTTTGAAATGTCTATGCAAGGGCTGTAAGCATCTCTCGATTAGATCATAATGACTTTGGCTCCGCGACAGGCTTCGGGTGGTGTGCAACTGCCTGTGATCGGAGTTCGGAATAATCCAATATTCCATCAGGTTCTTCCAGCTGTCAATCGTCAGCCTCTCACAGTGGATTCGGATTGCAGCGATGACGACATTGAAAATCTTGTCGCTCAACAACAAGCACCAGGGAACGATCGTAGAGATCGAGCCGAAAGGGATTACAGAGGTAAGGTTGAACTTCCCTCTTTTAATGGATTATTGCGCATAGACGAATTTCTGGATTGGTTGGCAAAAGTTAAAAACTTCTTTGAATATATGTATGTCCCGGAAGACAAAAGGGTGAAACTTGTAGCCTATGGCTGAATTAAGGGCTTCCATATGGTGGGAGCAATTACAAGTCTTCTGAACCCGACAAAACAAGTTACCTATTCGTTCATAATTGCGGATGAGACGACTTCTTCGATCGCAATTTCTCCATCGAGATTACGATCAGGTTTTGTTTCAATAATATCAAAATTATTGTCAGGGAAATCGGTCTGTTGATGAGTATGCAACCGAATTCAACAGATTAGCAGCGCGTAATGACTTGTCTGAGACGAATGCTCAGAAGGCTGCAAGGTTTGTTAGTGACTCAAGGGCCAATATCTAAGATCGTGTCCAGATGCTTCCGATCTGAACTGTGGAAAAAGCCTTACAGTATGCTAATCACGCTAAGGTTCAACTCACTAGAATTGCTGCGCGTTCCTCTTCCACGACACATACTCCCGCGATGGATCCCACCTAGGACTCATCCTTATTAAAAGGGAAGGAGCTCACTGTGGGGCATTCTCAGCCGCCTGTGATAACAACCCGTACATCGGGAAGTGGCCCAACAAGACCCCAACGTGCAACAGTAGTACCAAGTCCGAATAAAACTCTCAATCCGTATGCTTGGCCTATACCTGATCATTGCTTCAGGTTTGGACAGTCGGGCCACTTATCAAACACATGCCCGTAGTGACCAACGGCTAATCTAGTCATTATTGGCCGATCCAAAGGCTGAAGATGTTGAACAAGTTGAGAATGACGAAGACACTACTAAGTGGCTTTCTAGAGAATAAGGCATATCCTTAGTTGTCCAGAGAAAGGTCTACATGCCTTGGATGGAGACCAACCCCAACAACACAATCTCTTTCGCACAAGTTGCACGGTGGGAGGAAGGATTTATGACATTATCATCGATGGTGGTAGTTGCGAGAACATCGTGTAGCAGACGATGGTGGATAAACTGAAACTTGAAACTACTCCACATCCATCTCCGTACATGATTGGGCGGATTCGAACGGACAATGTGACAACCGTTAAGGAATAGTGCCTCGTCACCTTTTCGATAGGGAGGACATACAGAGATCAAGTGTTATGTGACGTTATAGACATTGACGCTTGTCACATGATACTTGGGCGACTGTGATAGTTCGATCGAGACGTCACTTATTGAGGACGAGACAACATCATTGCATTCGTCAAGGACGGAAGGAGGATTGTTCTCTCTCCCACGATCCCGAAAAAGAGCTCCAAAACTTCTAAGGCGAAGGGAAAATCTCTCCTTGCAGTGCGCGAAGTTGAGCAAGAAACAAGGCATGAGACAAAGAGATGCACGCTTCATGTGTCACAAGCGAGGGTCACTATAGCACGCCCAATGAAGCCAAAGAGCGTGGACCCTAGATCAAGGTTAAATCGAAACTCGAGGTTGAGTTTCTTTCAAGTGGAGGAGACTGACGTAGCGAGTCGACCCTTGATCGAGGAATGAATAGAGCTAAGAGAAGGGCCCAAGAGTAGGCCCAAAAGAGCCCAAAGAAGGATAAAAAAAAAAAAGCAGATGATTCAGAAGAATCTCCAACAAACACCCTTCGACGACAGGTCGTCCTACCGGTTACCCGCTCCAATGGTAGGTCGAATTTCAGAGGAAAGACAACCCATCTTGCTGGACTGTCTGGACGTTCTACGAGCAGAGAGTGTCCGATCTCTCTAAATAGTTAGACCTCAATGACGACCGGTCATGGCACCCTGCAGACCGATTGCCAAATGTGCAGGTTGGCACACGAACTCAGTATGAACTTACTATTTTCAAGATTTAAGCTTCCAAATTTGTTTAGGACTTTTGATTTATGCAAATCAGGGTTTCTTTTACTAAACCTATGTTATAAATACTCATTTTAATTTATTTTTTGCATTTATTATTCATTATTATTCTCATTTTATCAATAAAACTTCGGTTTTTATCTCTTGTTTGTGGATTCGAGGAAGATCGGTCGAAGAGTCCCGATAGGATCATAGATTCAGATTAGTTGTCTAGTGAGAGATACGGTGATGGATCTTACCCCACCTGCACCATGTTGGACCTTAGGAAGGTTTGAACGGTGTGCATCAATATCCCCACTGCTTTATGTGATTTGGTCCGCTTGAGCATTGGATCTACGTCCTTTTGGGGCCATCCCCTAAAATGATCTCTCAAAATAAATGGACGGTCTGGATATAACACATACATCATGATGGACCCACGTGACATGGTGACGTCAACATACTCAGGCAATCTGCTTCCATTTACGACCATCTAATTGTTGTGATGCTCGCACAACATCAAAATAAGAGTTTTAATAATGGGCAGCCCCATCCCAGCTACTACCTCCAGCGTGGCCCACCTGAGTTTTGGGTTGGCCTGAATTTTTTCACAGCAATGGAATATGGTAGAATGCATGTGATGGATGGATTGGATGTCATTCTCACACCATGCGACAGATGGGATTATAGGCACATGTGCCATAGTAGCACGTGTAAAGACATAGGACATTATTAGATAAATTCCACAATGTCTACGGTTAGGATCTATCAATCCGAGTTGCAGTGTGGTCCATCCATGTTAGGCGACATCAGATCAAAGGTCTTGATGAAGCGGTAGGCCCCATTTTTGTAAACTCAAAACGTAAAGATGCTGTGCCAATCCTCCAGCCAAGAATCATGTAATCCCTGGCCTCCTATTCCCTCCTGCGGTCTGAAGCTAGGTGGGCCCCACCATGATGTTTGTGAGAAATCCACCCTGTCCATCCGTTCTTCCAGCTCGTCCTAGAATATGAGCTAAAAAATGATGCTATGACAGAGTATTGAGGTTTATACACATGCGCTTAAAGTTGAACACGTGGAATACCTATAACTCCAATTAAACCATCCAAATCAAGGGACCCACTCTGGATAGGTCTTAAACCAAAAGTTAGATCGACGGAACGATCCTAACCTTTGATCAACGGATATTTCTTTTGTTGAAGTTGAAGGGTCCCACATTATGCACGACTCAGATGTCCCAATCACGGTGCAAGGTTAGCACACGTGCTGCGCGTGTGAAGGTTACAGACTACTACGAGCGCACGGCCCGCGTTGAATGCATATGCGCAATTTATGGAAAGGGGATTGCCTGCTGACCCTACGAGCGCACGACCATGGATATCCCTGATGGCAAGCTGTGGGGCCCACAGTAATGTATGTCTTTTATATCCACGCCGTCCATCCGTTTTGCCAGCTCATTTTACGGCATGAGTCCAAAACTGAAGCAGATCCAAAGGTCAAGTGGACTACAGCACAGGAAATAGTGCAGATAATGACACCCACCGTTGAAACCTTCCCAGGGCCCACTGTGATGTTTATTAGCCATCCAACTTGTTTATGAAGATCACACAGGCCTGGATGGAAAATACAAATATCAGCTTGATCAAACTTTTATGGCCCTCAATAAGTTTTTAATGGTGGGGGTTAAATCCACACTATTTCCTATTGTGTAGTCCACCTGAGCTTTGGATCTGCTTCACATGTGGGCTCATGCCCTAAAATGAGCTGGAAAAACCGATGGATAGAACACATACATCACGGTGGGCCCCACAGAGCCTGCCACAAGGGATATCATGGTGGCAGGGTCACCACGCAATCTGGTCCTAGTCAACTCGGACTTGGTCAGACCTAATCAGGTCCAAAACCACAAATCACCAGGATGAGTCACCCCAACTCGGCCGAGTTGAGGCTCCAGACTGGACAGGTCAGTCTGGGTCCCCAAGTCTTAAATCAACGATGGGGATGCATCGTGGATTAACCCTTCGACTGGCCAATAAACGTAGCCTCCAAACAACGGATTAGGGGCCAATGCATGTATTGGCCAATCCCGGACTGACCAATACAACGATCCAAACAGCCTCTAAATTAATTTGAAATTTTCAAACAGATAACCACAACTATCTTAATTTGCAAAATAAGTGCACAAATTCACCAATCAGGACCGTCCAATCTTTAGACCACCTCTTAGATGGGTTAAATGACAACATTTAAATTGAACTGTCGATTCTACGTATCCAATCAGTGGAATATAGAGTGAATTCTAGCATATAGCATAGACCAGAAATCTATCATAGAAAAATATTCTGTTGGGCAATCGTCATCTCTCCCCTGCATGCACAGTTGCACACGTTCTAACCTGATTTCCGAGAATGGTGATCTTCTTGGTGGGGCCTATAGTTTTTTCATGGTACACACTTCATACAGGCAAGGCGCCCCAATCTTTTCTTCAGCATGCGCACTCGTGTAAGATATCAACACCATGAAAAAGGTAGGCCCCACCATGAGGATTGCCCAGTGCAAAAACCAGGCTGGCCTACTCACCAGGTGAGCCACACCATTGGAATAGATGGGCAACTGGCAGTCCGACTCAAATATACTGGTGCGGCCCACCTAGTCATCAGATCAACCTGATTTTTTAGAATGGTGATCTCCATTGTGGGGCCTACAGTTTTTTCATGGTATACACTTCCTACACAAACGGCCTGTTGGCAGGAAAGATAGTACAGTACCAGACGTAGCACCATTGCCTTGCATGCCACAACAACAACAAGATAAGATAAAATAAAATAAAAATCGGCCATCTAAAGTTACAAAATTCGTAAAATGCCGTCCTTGAACAAACGAGGATCAAACTCTGACAATTCAACATTGCAACGCCCTGAAACATTGGCGAAGAAAAATCTATCTTTCACATTAAGCAAGACTGTGACACTGCTTCACCCTCCAAACGGCTGTAGGTTGCATTTAGGCAGCAAAGTTCCGAAAGACCTTCCCATCGTGTGAGGACACTGAATCTCAATGGGTTCATCCAAGATCAGAAAATGACATCTCCTGTGCAAGAACTTCACAAGAAGCATTGATTTAGGACCTTATTTCATACTCTCCAGCACGCGTGAGAGCTCGGAACCCTTTGTATGGGCGGTTTGGCATGTTCTTGATATCCAATTTATCTATCTGCAGGCCTGAGAGAGCAATGCCCATTATCTTGAAATCCACTTGAAAGGTAGGAAACACATGCAAGCGGTCCACGCCTGTCTCAAGAAATAGGGTTCCTGTAAGAGATGGGGTTTTATCCTTCGGTATCCGTCCAATGGACCAAAAGCAGGCCTGCAAAAATGTAAAATAGCTCAGGAAAAAAGTGATGCATTGCAAGAAAGTGATCTTGGGTATTCTACAGAAACGAGCTCTGGTGGTACTGGTACCACCCTAACCTTACGGTGGCACCAGCCCGATGTGGGGCCCAGTGATGCGTTTTCTCGGAATCCAACCTCTCCATCAGATGCATCACCTAAAAGAACACCAGCCCCAAAAATCAGCCTGATCCAAAACTCAGTTGGGCCTACCATACATGGAACATGTTGAGAGGGAATGCCAACCAATGATTAGAGAGGGGGAGTGTACTGTGCGGTATATATAGAATCTAGTCTGTTCAGAACCTTCATCTAGGCCAGCTGATAGGTCAGACCAAAAATCAGGCTGTTTTACAACTCAGGTATGCTCCTGTGAAATTTAAGGGTCCCAGCTTGTTTCCTTTCCTGTGGCCAACTAAAGTTTTGGAGCAGGGTGAGTATTGGGCCTTTAGGAGTTTCTTGAGGTGATGCATCTAATGGACAAATTGGATGGCGTGAAAACATAACATGGGCCCCTCATCTTGGCAGTACCACCATAAGGTTAGGGGGATGTGGAGTGCCTGCAGCTGGGCTACAGGGGATTCCTGAAGCCCTAAGCTCTGTGGGGCCCACCATGATGTGTGTGTTACATCCACTCCATCCATCCATTTCACCAGATCATTTTAGGATATGAACCCAAACATGAAGCAAATCCAAAGCTCAAGTGAACCACACCAAAGGAAACAGTGAAGATTAAGATGCCCACAGTAGAAATCTTCCTAGGGCCACCAAGATGTTTATATGCTATCCAACCTGTTCATAAGGTGACTCTGTGGACGAAGGGAAAACAAAAATACCGGCTTGATCCCAAACTTTTGTGGCCCCTAAGAGGTTTTGCATTGCGGGCATTCAATCTCCATTGTTTCCTACGGTGCAGTCCACTTGAGCTTTGGATCTGCCTCATGTTTGGGCTCATGTCCTAAGATGAGCTGGTGACATGGATGGATGGAGTGGATATAACACATACATCACAGTAGACCCCCTAGAGCTTAGGACTGCAGGAATTCCTTGCAGCCCCCCTTCCAAGGTTAGGGTGGTACCGCCACCACTGGAGCCCCTTCTATGGTCGGGTTATGTGAACTCCCCCATCAGATGGATCAAGCCATATGTTTCCTGATCTTAAAATGGACATTTAGAACGATGAAGCTAAGGTTCATATGCAAAATGAGAGAGTCCAACTAGATGACTGCTGGGAGTTCTGACGAAGGAGACTTCTGGTCCATATCATTGAAGGCATGCTTCACCAGATGCATGATCTAGGCCATCAAAAGGTACAGCCCACATGTGCAGAATGTTGGTTCAATAAAAAAACAGCATCGCTTGAACATGAACATTTTATAAAACATCTTAGGCCCGTTTGGATACATTTCCTCTAAAGGTGGTTTCTGATGAAGGTGGTTTCAAGCCTGCTTTTTCAGCAAACCCGGCAAAAACCAATCAGATTGGATTTTTCCAAGTCAGCATTTTAACACCTTTTTTGTCGAGCAGGAGATGAGGAGTTTTACAAATGCATCCAAATGCACAACATCAATGCACGTTTGGATCAAAACGGCATTTGGGTCTCAAACGCTCTTTTGGAGGATGAGGCAAACAGGCCCCTAAAGCCTTCAAAGTTTTTGCCCCTCACTTTGCTCTTATGGATGAAGTGATGATGAGCAGGACTGTCAAATGGGTACCTAGATCCATGTATACATGAGTCAACTGAGCTAGTTTAATTGGTTATGGATCCAATTTTGGGCTCGATTAGTCACTACACGATGAAAAAAAAAATTCGGGCTCGATTAATAATCAGGTCGAATTTGGGTCCACAGATTCAGATCCAACCAGAATTGTTTTGGATACCAACAAACATGATTTTTAGTGCTATCCTTCATTAATAATTTATTATTCTAAAAAATATAGAAGGCAAGCTTCTAGAATGGACCTGAATCTGAAGATGAATATCAGACTAGACCCAATGCTAGAACTGATTCTAGATCCAAACCCATTCTGAATTCTAATTTGTGCTCGAACTAGACCCGATAGGGTACCCGAATCTGACCTGATTTGGATCCGATACCTCATGTCTGGTATCTGTCTCCAAACCCAACATGACCGGAATCCAGTCACTTGGTTCGGGACACAGAAACACCTATACCCAAATTTTACCTTGTTGGCAAGGATGTTTACTGTTCCATGATTCGAAGTCAGGTCTGCAGAAGCAACACAAGCAGGAAGCTGAAACTGCACTGTTATAGAGTCGATTGTCTTTCCTGGATCATTGCGCATTCCAACTAATACATTGACACGGCATGTTCCCGCATCTGAGGTTAGCTGCGGCTTTACATAAATTGGAGTGTTCTTCAACTTTTTAACCCTGTTCAAGATCAAAATTCAACTAGGGTGACAGAGGAAAAAATAAAGCTGAGGAAGCAGATTAAAGACCAAGCTTACAAAACAAACCTGTAACTCATAAGCTTAAACTGCCCATCTGGAGGCACAAATGACAGAACTTGATGTGATTCCCAAGGCCGAAACCGAACACATGGATGAAACCTCGCATCGTTCAGAATAGAAGGGTTCGAAAACGAAAGAGTCAAATCAGGAAGACCAGAGAGGTGAGAGTTCACTTGAACTTCACCATATACTTCACATTTCACCAGAATCCCATCTCTGAACACAAGGGAAAATTGATTAGTTGTAGAAGAAACAACACCAAGAATGAAGAGCATAGGAAATGTCTGGCAGAAATGAAGCAAATGCAACATAAAAATACTACAAAAGAGAAAGCTTGTGCACCCAAACTCCAATAGCTGAAACAAAGTCGAACAAGGCTCGCTTTGACCAAGAAGAAATTTGGACTACAACTGACGGAAACAGTAACTGAACAACAAGGAAAAACAGCAATCTATTTATTCTCTTTAAATACCACAACAAGGAGACAGCCCTTTAGACCGATGTGTTTTCTATGATATGCCATGGTGCTGCTTTTCATACTTCTGGGTTTGTTGTTTATATGTGATTGTTTCAGGTAATATTCCATCAACCATTTGGGACCAATTGACATTTCCTTTTTCTTTTTTTAATGGTAACGATGGATTGGCATTCAATAAAAGTAGAAGAAGAACTCAGGGGATGACTCCGATCTATGGGTTGGCTTCTTTTCTAGTTAAAAATTACATCGAGTACAGTTCCAATTGTAAGCATGGAAAGTATCCCATGCAAATAAGTGCATTACTTGCCAGATTCTTTGGTGGTGTAGTTAAACGTTATTGAATGACCCATAGTCCTGTGTTACAATCTCAATGACAAATGTCTGACTATCGACACCGTTCTTGGGAAAATCCATGGGGATTTATCTTTTTCCTTGTTGTCTTTTAGTATTATTTGTAAACTGCTTGCATGGAATTGATGCATTTTTTTCCTAGATATATTTTTTATAATTATGCTTTTATGAACTAATGTTTATATATGAATATATCTTTACCTAACTGATATATTGCAGACTTCATTAGCAACATCATCATATCTATTCTACCAACTATCTGGACCAGTAGTAGAGGTCTTTTTTTCTCCAACCATTTTAACAACAGGAATTTTCATGATTGTAAAAGTTCTATGAACAACTGCCCACCTGACATCAACCGTCATCCTTTACCCACACTTGGCACCAACTGGCACATCACTTCCAAGCAAAGCTTCCATTATATTATTGCATACATACAATTGTAGTAGCAAATGATAGTATATTTTATCATATGAGCCTTGCTAAGTCAACATGTGTGTGCAATAAAGCTCATGTAATTGCCACACATTTGACCGCATGGCATGATAGGTCTGAGAACAGGACACCACTATATTGATGCCCTAGACCAAGAATCAGGTTGATCCAGTGGTCAAGTGGGCCACAGTTTGCAAAACAAATGTATGGCTTTGAAAATTTTGGCTGTCAGTTTTCTAATCCATCCACCTGTTTCCAATATTGTGGCTCATGTATTTTTTTTTTTTTTTTTTTTTGGTGGGGGGGGGGGGGGGGGGGGAGGACATGTAGAAGGCTGGACCAACCAGATCGATGGATTGGATCTAGCACCTATGTGCTATGCTGACACGTGTGGCATGAACGTTAGCTTTGTTGCACATACTTCTTTATAATATACCTGTTAGCACGTGGGTTTCTAGGGTCCCTGAGCCTGGCAACTCATGTCCATGTCAATGTTATTTTGTTTAAAAGGTAATGTCCACAGTTCATACTCCAATGAAATTGTAACAGACCAGGGGTTTGAACTAAATGGTGATCTTACAATGATGGTCAATGCTACCAAAGGGAATGGACCAGGAGTTTGCAGCAAGGATAAGGTTCCGCATATCCTCAAAATCCAAATTCTCAGATAGAGGTACAGCAGGAATTGAAGTTGTTTCCTAATGGGTACAATTCCCTATAAATCCTGAATAACTGAAAACTCGAGAGTTCAAATCCAGGTAGATATGTATCTCAACATCTCGAGGAAGGGGATCCCTTGTCCTCACCATTAGAAAGTATCCAAGTATCCAACTTGGGCCCTTTTTTGTAGCAGTTCTAAATATCAAAGATGATAGTGTAAATAGAATAATGAAAAGTTACATCATATTTTGTATAATGTTGGGCCCTTTAGGTAGATGCCTAAAAATGAGTTCATTTCATTTTTAGTCATCAGTAATTATGTTTTAGAGATCTTGATCTTTAATACATATTTACTATTAAGATGTACTCAATATGTAGAATGGCAGAAAAGGATTCATGCAGCCAACCCCAATTAATTGGTATAAGGCTCAGATGATGATGATGATGAGCTGATTGTGTATTAGAGATCAAGATATCTAACACATAATTACTGTTAAAATGAACTTATTTTTAGTTGTCTACCAAACAGGGCCTAAATATCCAAATTGCATAATGGAATAAATTGAGAAAAAACAATCAAGAATGTCGACAAACTTCATATATGGACCTGCTAACAATTGCATCAATTTCCTCAACAAGATCAACATAAACTTCGTTGTTTGCATGCTTTGGATCGGTTGTTCTCCATGGAACACTAGATGCTGTTGCACCTGGAAGGGTGTTGCTTACACTAGAACTGCTACCAGTCATGACACTCAACATTTTGCTGACAATATTTGGTGGAGCTATCATCTCCCTCAGGACGTTTGGTTCTGTTGTGAGAGGAAAACCATTGTCCATCATCTCATCCAAAAGCTGCAATTGTGCCAGAGATTGCTATCATTGTTCTAAATTTCACACAGCTTCAAGTGTTGCAGAGAAACCTAAAAGAAAGCACAAAATTCAAGATATTGCTAGCATGAAAGAGAAAAAGAGATGTCTCAGCATATAATGCAATCAACATCAAACTTCTTAAAACGAACAATTTTGCAATAGTAACTCATTCGGGTCTGTAAAGGAGTTACAACAATAAGACAGTTGTCTATAAATACTTTTTGTCTATACCAATCAAAGACTTTTAGCTGTAAATAAAAGACGGACAGAAATATGTCAAACATTTCAAAGATGGAATTTAGCAAAAAGAAAAATTAAAAAATAGGGGTAATTTCCACATGATTTTTTGTCAGTGCAGCACTTCAATAAAGACAGGTGTATAGAGAATACAAAACAATTGAAAGGATGAAGGGAGTTACAACAATGAGATTTGCATCCAAATGACAGTGCCATCTCAAAACATCTTTACCGGGACTCTGAGAGAATGTGCCACCTGATTTGCTTCTTTATGGATGCAATATTATGATAGCAAAAGTGACTCACACATGTCCATCTAATGGCAAAGAGGAGTGCTTGCCTCAATTAACCATCTGATGGCGTTTAGGGAACCCCATGTGCCATGATATGACCCAAAAAGAAGTCAAGAACAATACGGATCCCTTGGAAAAATAAAAAATGTCCTCAACTTTTTTGAACTCAATAAATATAGCATATTTCAAACTTAAATTGTGGCACAGAAAGAACAAATCATTCAGTAAATAAGCAAACACATGTAGAGGATGGTATGTACCATTGTAATTAATGATCATGTTGAACATAGAATAGCTATTTCTTTTCTCTTTCTTTTTTTTATTTTTTTTTATGTGAAGAACTTCTGTGAATATAACTTAGCACAAAAAGGAATTGATGCAAATACCTCATATACGATAACAAAGTTATCCTTGATTAAGTCTTCATTCAAGCCTCCAAGATAATCTGAAAGAACATCTGCTACCCTACAAAGGAACTAACAAAACAAACGGTTAAAGCTCAGAAGCCCTTGAATGTTATGCTCAGGCACACAAAACATGTCCTTGCTTAATGCTGATGTGTGCGTACTACTAATATAAGGAAATAATTAATTAGGGAACTTCTTAAGGCCTGCTTCGGTGACAAGCTTTATCATTCTTTTTTTATCCACCATGAAAGTGGGCCACATAACAGCTGAAGAAGAGGCAGGCACAGATAGTAATAATGCTCCAGTGATCCAAAAAATAAGTAACATTGATTTTGAGCTGTCGCCCCAACAGGCCCTTACAATCAACCATTTAAGAAATTATCAAGTAAAAGCTTGAGCTAAGAGATTGTTTTGAATAATAATAAAAAAAAAAACAGGAGCTAAGAGTGGTGGGAGTAGGTCGAGGTTAGGCTATACTCTCTGTAGTTAGAATTGGATTTCTTAGTTGATGTAGCTAGTCTTTCTTCCACATACAGTTTCCTAAACTGTTGAAGAGTTGTCGTCATCATCATCCAAGCATTATCCCAACTAATTGGGATCGACTACATGAATCCTTTTCCATCATTCCACTCTATCAAGGCCCACAAGACCCATAACTTCAATTAGACCATAGCTCATCAAGCCTTTTCTTACGACATCCACCCACAACCTTCTAGGCCTTCCCGTTGCTCTTTTAGGGGGTGTTTGATTTTCGCTTCCCCCTTGTAAATGCGTTGAAATATGTCATTATTACCATACACTGCAAACTACACATCTTAATGCAATGCCCTTCCCGCCTGAAATGCAGTTGTGAAGTGCATTGCATCAAGATGTGTATTTCGCACATTTTTCAAACAGTAGTGTATGGTAATAATGACATATTTCAATGCATTTACAAGGGGGAAATGAAAATCAAACACCCCCTTAAAGCCTTCAACTTGTACCAACTCACTCCTAACCGATGCAATTCTTGGTCTCTATTGCACATGACCAATCCAAGTATACTTTCCCTCATCTTATTACGTATAGATGCTACTCCTAAATTCCCTCAAACGCATCATTTCTAATTCTATCCTTCCTTGTCTTGCCACTCATCCATCTCAACATCCTCATTTCAGCTACACTCATCGTATGAACATGTTTATTCCTTAGTTGTCCAACATTTTGTCTCATAAAGCATGGCTGGTCTTATAGACATCCTATAAAAATTTCCTTGTTTGAGTGGTATTAGTGTTGTCGAAATCCTACAATTTATGATTTACAATTACGATTTACGATTTTTTTTTTCTTGAAGGATAACGCAATTTTATTAAGAAAAAAGCATAAAAGCAACAAAGAAGCTCACCGAATCGCCGAGATGGCAAACCAAGCGCCCAGAAACTAAAAATTACACCCCTTCAAGCTATCATCATTGGAAGCCCACTTTATGATAAACGATCTGATTCTAAGGGAGAGATCCTCCACCGCCTTGCTATTCCCGCGAAAACATTTGTTATTCCTTTCTTCCCAAACCCCCACCAGACAGCCATAAGAGACATTCTCCACATTCTCGTCCTTTGCGTACCAAGGCTCACTCCATGACAAGCCTTCAGAAGATCTCCCACATTAGAGTTGAATCTTAAGCAAAACGATTTGAATCCCTTTTTATATGAATCCTACGATTTACGATTCAAAATCCGATTTAT
Source organism: Liriodendron chinense (assembly GCA_003013855.2). NCBI lineage: Eukaryota > Viridiplantae > Streptophyta > Magnoliopsida > Magnoliales > Magnoliaceae > Liriodendron > Liriodendron chinense. The sequence goes on along the minus strand of ML058484.1, from coordinate 2,600,456 downwards.
GATTCAATTTTTTCATTTTTTATTTTATGATGACAGGGTGTCCCCGCCCCATTTGAGGCGAGACTATTCCCTGCAAATGCACACAATGACCCACCAACCATGTGCATCGGGTAATCCACAAAAAGGGGAATCAAACTTGTGTCTGTAGGGAGCAAACCCACAAAAGCTTCACTTGACTTTCATTTTATGTTTTTAAATTGGTGAGGGCTTTAAGAATCACTTAGAAAGAAGAAAAAAAACATTAAAAAAAAAGGAATCCTTTAGAAAAGTAAATTATTTTATTTTGTTCTTTATAAGAGATTGAATTATATATATTCTCTTCAACGTTAAATTGTTGAACTTTTATTAGATTTTGTACTTCTTAACCAGTCGAAACACCAAATTGATGTATGACTTATCTGGAATGTTTTTATGAATGGTTACGATCATGTTGACTTATACGTATTGTGGAATGATGGATAGAAATCAAAATTTCTTTTTTCATTGGCCAACAAAATCAAATGTTGCTTTTCCAACATGATTCTACATTAAAAAAAAAAAAAAGAAAAGAAAAAAAGAAGAAGAAGTTACCAAGAACATAAATTTTTAAAGGATCCTTGAATGTTTGCAAGGAATTTTTTTTGAAAGATTTAAAGATAAGAATCCTTTAACACTATCATGACATGTTATTATTTAGTGCATATTGATGGCAAAAGGATGATTGCTAAGTTTTTTCTTTTTCTGATTTATTTATGATTTTCATATTTTTAAGAAGATCATAAAAAATAAAAAATAAAAAAGTTTATGATTTACGATAAAATTTGCAATTCGATACAATTCAACCCCTATTACGATTTGTGATACGATAACAAGTTTGACAACATTGGTACAGAACAATCACATAAAACTCCAAAGGCACATCTCCATTTCTTCCAACTCGCTTGAATTCTGTGGGCAGCATCCTTCTCAATCTCTCCATTCTCATGAATTATCTACCCAAGATATTGAAAGTGATCCTTTCGGAAAACTTCTTGGTCAGCAATCTTAACAAATTCCTGGTCTCCACTCCAAATGTTACTAAAATTGCATTCCATATAGTCCGTTTTAGTCCGAGTAATTTTAAATCCTTCAGATTCTAAAGCATCCCTCCATAAATCTAGTTTTGTGTTTATGCACTCCCTCATCTTGCCAATTAAAACTATGTCATCTAAAAAATACATACATCATGGGATCTCTTCCTACAAATGCCTCGTTAACTCATCCACAACTAATGCAAAAAGGTACAGGCTCAATGCCGACCCTTAATGCAGGCCTTCAGTAGTTCCGAACTCAATTGTCTCTCTCCACTAGTGGCAAGGTGTTCCATAACGGTAACGGTGGCCGTAACGGCCACCACCGTTACTGTTACGATACAGGCCGTAACGGCCGTTATGGACCCCATATCGGCCGATACGGCCCCTTTTTATTTTCTGGAAAAAAACGGTTACTTGACCGTTACGGGGCTGTAACGGTCCGTTACAAGGCCGTAACGCGTAACGGCCACTACCGTTTCCTTTACGTATCGGCCGATACGGCCGATGCATAATCGTTTTGGGATACCTTGACTAGTGGTCCTCGCATTTGTTATTGCTTCATCATACATATCTCTAATCGTGTCAATATATCCTCTTGAAACTCCTTTCTTTCCCAACACCCACCAGATTAACTCTCGAGGGACTCATAACAGAAGCTTTTCCTAAGTTAACAAAGACCATGTGGAGATCCTTCCTCCTCACTCATAATTCTCCATCGCTCTTTAATGGTAGACCTCCCTAGCATGAAACCAAATTGATTTTTTGATACATTCGTCTCATGCCTTAGTTTTTTAATAAATCACTCTTTCCCAAAGTTGAAGAGTAGCAAAATTAAATTACAATACTATATCATAATTCATACGACACGCCTGATGAATCAGAAAAAAAAAATTAAAACACAAGAAAATAGTTGACAATCATTAACAAGCACCAAGTGGTTTTTTTTTTTTTAATCCAGCGGACTCTTAACCTTTCAAAAAAAAAATCCAATGGACTCTTTTGTCCTTGCAAGTAAAATGAAGTAGTTGAGCTTAATTATTTAATTGTGATTCAAATTTCCCAGCAAAAGCCATTTAAAAGAGAAAAGGCAACCATTTTTAGCATTTTGATGAGGAGATATACTTCATCCTTACATGAAGTTCTGAAAATTTTCAAGCCACAGTCCACACAAGAAAATTGTAACTTAATATTGAAGAAGAGCTACTGCGTATTAGCTTCCACGATAATTTTACGGCAAAATCAACTCGCATTTTATTGCTGAAAAAAGAAATATAAAAAAATTTGCATTAGAGAAGCCACATTAAAGGGCACCATCCATCTTCGCAGAAAATTGCCACTTTAAAATAGAACTCTTGGAAAATGAATAAAAATGTATTCTGCAATGTGGGAAGCTGCATTATAACTTAACATATAGAAACCGACTGCCGACCTCTAATAGCTACAAGAAATTCATAGAATCCATCCGTCCGTGCAAACAGCACTCAAGTGTAATCATTGAAAATGCACTTGAGAGTCAACAAATTCACAAGAATGACTCACCTCAATTCCCATCAAAGGCGGCATTTCAACCTGTGTGCATGCTAAGAACGTGATTCCCTCGCGAACAATTTGGAAAAGATAATGTGTTGGTGAAGCAATCACTGGTAGGAGCTATAACCCAAAAAGAAAGAACGTAACCAGATTAACTAGCTGGAAAAATCATTGCACAAAATGATATGTAATTAAACCTTCCTACGATAAAATCTCCACAAGAGTTATGTACATTATCATAACACGCAAAGTTGTCTAAGACATGTCGTTTGTGAATGCAACACAAAATACATAGAAGCCTTGACGATAAATAATATAATTGCTGAAAATCTCAGGATAGGATGAAAAGTTTATGTGTGTGCACCACATGAATAATCATAACTCCTCTAGTCTCCTTTTAAAATAAGAGAAATCTAAGCATAGCTTGTGGTACCCTATCTGCTGCACGCTAATCAACAAGTTGCATGCCAATATGTGATCCAAACCATTCTGAGCCCACCGTTGGTGTTGCCCGAAATTGTAGCATGGTGCCAAATGTCAATGTGTTATAAAAGCGTCCTATACAGCAAATTTCAAAAATCTGGCACGGGATGCTTCCATACACAAATAAATATTTCACTAAATAAATATATCAATAAATAAAAGAAAATAATGAAAACAATAAAACCAACGGATTGTCGAATAGAAAGCCAAAAGAAATTTAAAAGAACATTCACATTATTTCTTTTATCAGCAAGAACATTCACATTGTTATAAGCAAAAACAATTGGTACCAGTCTAAACTAAAACACACACACACACACACACACACACAATTAACAAATGTTGGAAATCATGCACTAATCATGATAAGGAATAGTTGTTTGTATAAATAGAACAAGAAACATCAATTAGTCTCTTAAAAGAATCACAATCCAAGCAAAACTACAAAAAGAGCAAGATGACCAAGACTTGTGATTCTCTTTCTACGTGAACCATGAACAACAAAATGAACTCGAAAACTATAGTGTTAGAGCGAGTCCATATGAACAGTTTCTTCAACACCAAAAGAACAGAGGCAAGCTTGAGGGCATAGAGCAAGAAATCTTCTGCTTAACAAAAGAAATTTACATAACAAAAATAGAAGAAGAAAAAAAGATAGAAGATACACTTTTTAATGAAAACAATGAAATCCAATAGAAGAAAAGGATTGCAAATTAAGCAAGTGAATATATCTACACATCTCACTTAAAGTGTCCAACAGTGGCAGTTTTCAATAACATCGGGAGGACACTTTGTACAAACAGATTTTGAAATGTCGTGTCGTGTCAAGGAGTGCCTGAGTGTCCCAAGTGTGGCAAACAACCAAAAGCACTGAACAGGATAAAAAAAAAAAAGACAATTAAGTCAGTTAAGGTTTTCGAATCCACCTATTTTTGGAAAGTGGCCTATCGACATGAACGGCCAAGATCAGCAGTATGACGTGTGTCATACTTCTCTGCAGTGCACAACTTAGAAAAGCTCTTCTAAAGTATTCACACAGTATTAATCCACATGGACGAAAATTTCCCAACCTTCATTAAGCCTCACAGTCACTACTATTCAATTGCTATGGAAACGAGAGATTGCTTGGCATTATAAGATTATTATTTCAACAAAAAATTATTTTCTTTAGCCATTCCATGTAACTAATCACATTTTTACATAGTTAACGTCACGCACCTTAAATGATTCCCCTTGAGCAATCACATAATCCCAAAACCATGCACATATCGACCGATCAACCTGATGCCCCGTCAGCTGTTTCTCGAGCATTACCTCCCTGTAGATTCCACATTGTGAGAATGAGTCCATCAAATCAGACAATGGAACTAAAAAGAGAATTGCTAAGGTGATCCATGCAAGGAGAGACTGAATAGGCGAATCACAGGAAATGCAACCACATGGTATGCGTCCATGATGAAATGTGGGCCTCATGAGCATGCCCTGGTCCAAGATTCAGGCCTGTTTAGTCATCGAGTATGCCACAAGTGTACAAGAACATGGACTTTTGGAGGGGGTGACAAAAAGGAACCATGAACCATATTCAAAATACACATTTGACCCACTTGATGAATGGACCTGCTAACTCTTTTGGGCTAGGGCATGTTCACAGTGGGCCCTGTTTGATGAATGGCCCAGATCTAACAATGCGGAACGTGTGCCACACCTCTTGTCGTAAATCGACCTATCACGCAGTGAATTATTCAATAGGTTTTACGAAGAGTGAATCAAAGGATCAACAACCTGAAGCCTTGCACAGCATATGCAGGTTTTCAATTCTAACGGGCGGTGCCCATGGCTCCGTAATCCAGACTGCCAATCTGTTGTGCCCCCACGATGGACAATGCAAAACAAATCTCCTCAACAGGAGAAGTACAACCGTTCGATTTGTGGCCAATAAATAAACGGTTATGTAGTAATACAGCAACGAATCCATGTCCAAATGAAAACTGTCCCAAGATCGGCGGATACAATCTTCCAATCTCGGAGATTTTTGAGGGAATGATCTACCACGGTGGAACATAACAGGCCAACGGTCTGGATTACCGAAATACGACCCCACGTGTCGGAATTGAGAACCGCCGTATTTTGCGTATCCTACAATCCCTACTTGCTAAGATACGCCGCGAGAATTCGTCTTCTAAACTGGCGCCGGTCGAGTTTGGAAGATCAACCCGAACCCGGAAAGAATAGAAGTAAATAAAAAAATAAAAAATAAAAAAAAGGAAAAAAAGTAAATAAAAAAAAATAGAAAATTTAATTTCTTGAGTAGTTTTTTAGGAAAAGAAGGGTTTGCGGCGAGACGAGTCTGAGCTTACCCTGAGTCTGACAGAAGGAAAATACACTGCAACATTTCTGTGTAGAAATCGATCCCAGAGAGAGAGGAGAGGAGAGGGAAGACGACGAACGAAATGTCTTAGTGGTCGAGGCGTCGGACCGGTGTTTTGATGGATGGTTGGCGAAATTACGCGCATGTGTGGAGCCGCACGTGTTACGTTTCCCATTTTCTCCAGCGAAAATTCGCGCGTAGCTTGCGTAGGTACGTCGGGAGCGTGCCTCATTCGAAGTACTTAACGTGCGTCAGATCCACCTCGTCCATCAGCTGCGTCATCCTTTGTTTGGCCTTGATCCAGAACAATAGGCTGATTTAAGACTCAGGTGGGCCACCCCATAGGAAATTATACCTAAAACCTTTAAATTTGCTTGTTATGGCTCACCTGGGTCTTGGGGGATGCTTTCATCTGGATTAGTCAAGTTAAATGAATGGATTGGATGAAATTTAGACACCACGGTGGACCCTACGCAAATCTAATGGTGCAAGCCATCCCTACTTTTGACTATGGTGTGGCCGACCTGAGCTGTAGATCCTCATGAGTTTATGAAACACGGGGCGCGAGGGACGCGGATTAGCTACTGACACGTTGAGTAGCCATCTAGCTACTGAAGTAACGTCACCAACTTATGTGGGCCCAACCATGATGTATGTGTTGTATCCACACCGTCCATTCATTTGGAGAGATGATTTTAGGGCATGAACTAAAGAATGAGACAGATGCAAATCTCAAGTGAACCCACCAAAGAAAACAGTAGGATAGTGAAAAAACCGTTGAAACCTTCCTAGGGCCCACCATAATGTTTATTTGAGATCCAACCTGTTCATAAGTTCACACAGACATGGAAGAAGGGAAAACACAAATATTACCTTGATCGAAAACTTCTGTGGCCCTAAGAAGATTTTAATGGTAGGAGATCAAGTCCCACTATTTTCTTTGGTGGCGTCCACTTGAGCTTTGGATCTGTCTCATTCTTTATATCATGCCATGAAATGAACTCTCCAAATGGTTGGACGGTGTGTATACAACACATACATCATGGTGAGGCCCACAGAAGTTGGTGACGTCACTTCTAGATCGCCACTCGACCTGTGTGTAGCTAATCCGCGTCCGGGACCGAGAGGCAGCGTACCAAATGAACGGATTGGATCTCATGAAAGTTCGACCCACGTGGCGGTAGTTGCACTTTCCCACTTGCCTAAGCAAGTGACGCTGCTCCGGGGTAGAGTTGTACTATACTCGTACAGCTGAGTATGAGCCAAGCCAGCTCGGTCACTTCGCTAGACTTGGCTTAAACGGGCTCGATTCAAACCAAGCCGAGTCATTTTTCTAAGCTCAAATAATTTTCAAGCTGAGAGCCAAGCTCACTTTGGCTCGGCTCAATTGAAGCTCGATTAGGGCTCAACTAGACTCCGGCTAACTCACTTGTAAAAAGCTAAAATACTATATTTTTTAGTCCCATATCAAAGTGAACAAAGAAATGAGAGATGAAACTCTCTATAAAAATAAGTTGGGGTGTTAATGGTCTTTGGGCTGCCTTTGGGCCTAATTTTAAATAGCTTTAAGCGTGACTTTTGGACTGGACTAGGGTGGTCATTGAGTGAGCCTAGCTCAAAAAGGGCTCAGCTTGGCTCGTGCTCACCTCTGATTACTCATATAATGGTTGATACACATGCACTCAGACATCGTACACATGGATTGAATGGACTAGATTGTGAAACACAAGCTAAATCAAAGACATATATCATATTGTACATCTAAATGGGAGTAAAATTTGGACAGTTTATTTGACTTTATGACACGTGTGCATTTTATAAGTATTTTTCCATCCTTTCAGCCATCAGCTCTACTGATTGTAGTTAAATCGATGGTTAGGCTTGTGCTTGGTGGATTGTAAGTGGGTCAGGTCCGGGCTAATTCTAGGCCAGTGAGGCCCACATACAGAGATGATCCAATAACCGGAACCTTTCATCTTTTCAGCACTACCAATAATAAGCTATGGCCCACCAGTCAGGTTTCAAGGATGATGCATACCTTCAAAATGTTAATGTTCTGCCCATTTGATGAAATGGGCCACACGCACAAAGAAATAGACATTCTACTAGAATGCAAAAAAATGGTCAATTTCAATATGTATCATTCACAATGTCATATTTGTGGGACATGATCAATCTACATATAAAGTTAGGTCTGGATGGGCTGGGCTAGATTGGGTCGGGATCCCGAATATCGTTTGAGCGATTCATGCAAGGGCCAAGCCCAGCCCATAGGCCAATCGAATACGTCCAAGCTCATGCCAAAGCCAACCCATCAGGCTGCCCGGCCCATTGTCACCCTTAACACCTGTGATTCCAAAAACTGTTTTGTTCTTCTTAACTATCCGTCTGCAGGCAGAGATCATAAGGTTTTAAGAATATCCTATCAAGAAGATTTTTTAGTATGGTCCATCGAGTGCAACCCAAGAGATGAATGGTTTGGATTGGGGAAGCCATACAGGTCCCACTAAACCCATGTACACTGCAAAGATGCAAGCAAGCCAGATAGTGATTGGATCCAAAAGACCTCCATCCAACGGTGCAGATTACCAACTGAAGAGAATTACATGCAAGAGACTGCCTTTTTGAAAGAACTCATCCGCGCACATTTTCCATGGAACTCAAATTTCAGATAAAACCTTGTTTTTCAATGCTGAAAGATGGGGAAAATTTTACTACAAAGAACCCTATCAGCCAGAAGATACAAAAATAGCAAAACAATGCTTGTTATGTATTCTATTTCTACAAACCGTCGGCACAATGATGCCCGGAATCAAACAATGTTCGACCATCAAGACCAGGAAAAGGTACCTCCTCAACATGTCAAATATGCAGCATGGTCTTCTTTCTCTCTCCTTTTTTCAGCATGAACTCATACGACACTGAATGCTGATTGTAGTGTCGACGAAACATGAGAAGCAATGGTCTGAGAAGCAAATGCTTGAATCTGTTTCTTGGCATCTGGAGCAAAAAAAAAATTTGTGGGTGAGAACGTTAAATTAAGACAATTATATTTCACTGCCTGTGTTAGATTGGCCTGGGATGAAATTTTAGTAAACAAATGCAGAACTTCATGGTTGGAAGCAGCAGCTCTCATCGGCTCTCATCAAGGTTCATAACAGATGGAGAAATATACACTACCAGGAGACTTCAATGAAAGCTCTAAACTTGAAAAGAAACCAAGGAAAACATTCATTTATGGGGAGCTCTCACATGGCACCAGACAAGTGGGGTACGTAGCTATTGTGGAGTCTACACAGTGTGTGCGTGATGCCTAGCATGTCCAACTGGTACAGCCCTACATGATGTGCACCCAGCACAAAACACGAAAACTTTGATACTCTGGCAAAGTGTGATGGATGATGCACAGGCACGTGGCATATGAGTATATTCAAATTAACGTGTCGAAATTATGGGTCCTAGTTTAGATATATCATGAATAAAAAAAATTATCATCATCATCTAAGCCTTCTCGCAACCAACCAGGGTCAGCTACATGAATCCATTTCCACCATTCCACTCTATCAAGGGCCATAATTTCAGTTACACCATTGGTCATCAATATCTTTTCTCACTACCTCCACCCACTTCTTTTTGGGCCTTACCCTTGTCCTTTTAGAGCCTTCAACTGCTACCATCTCACTCCTAACCAGCACACTTCTTGGTCTCTGTTGCACATGACTAAACCATATGTGACTCGTCTTATTCCCATTTTCCTAGGGCCTGTTTGGTTTTCCAATTTCCTATGAAATGCAAAGTAAATGAGCCATCACTATCATTTCCAAGTGTTTGTTTAAACTGGAATTATGGCTCGTAAATCAAAAGTCAAATACACTTCTAAAGGAAGTAGGTAAAGTAAATTGTAATTATTACATTTTCACATTATAAAACTACCATCTTTACAGTGATTTTTGGGTGAAACAAACAATGTAGCAAAATCATTATTGCAGTCAAATGTAAGTGATTTCACCACACAATTGGAGGAGTAAATAGTCATTACCAATTTATAGCTATTTACCATTGTGATTGGAAAACCAAACAGGCCCCAATAAGTTCCCTCGAATGCATTCATTTCTAATTCTATCCTTGGCTTGCCATTTGCCCATCTCAACATCCTCATTTCAGCTGGCACTCATCCTATGAAGATGTTGTTCCTTAGCTACCTAACATTCTGTCCCATAAAGAATGGATGTCCCATGAAGTCTGAACCAAAAATTATGCTCATTTGCTTGACTGACTAAAACATTGGTGGACATTCATTTGACGGTAAAAATTGAAAATATCCAGTGCCCTTTTTCAGCAAAGTGAGTGTCCACGGATCAGAGGTTAGGATTGTTAAACCAATCTGATTTTGGGACTGTGACTTAGCGACAGTGGGTTCCACAATCAATCATTTTAATTTGAGTTAATGTTTTCCATGTGCACAATTTATGACTGCCTGCATATCAAGCATCATACTCTGCCAGAGTATCAAATATGAAATATAACTCCTCATCAAGCCAATCCACAAATTAACTTTTGTCATTTTTCCTGATGAAACTGAATATTCACAATTTCACTTGTGCGCATCCATCATAGTCCAACTTATCCCATATGTATCATAAAGAGACGTAAGTACCAGGCAGTTCTACAAGGGCTAGACTATGATGCCTGTCACATTCCACTTGTAAGTGGCTTGCTTTTTGCACACTTAGCAAGTTGATGGCCATACCAGAAAATCACACAGACCGAACAATCCTTGTCTTCTATTGGAAGACTTTTGGTAGCAGTAAAAAAGATAATTATAAGAAATTTAACAAAAAAATAAAGGGAAGTCAGCCAAAGTCCCTTAACCATCTATTTTTTTACATAAAAATCCTCCAATCAAACAGTTGCGATTGGTATATGGTCAAGAACAAATAATCACTATCAAGTTGAGCAAAAGAATGCAGAAACATGCTAGGTTTTCTCATTTTAAAATAGCTTCCTTTTTTTTTTTTTTTTTTTTTTTTTGAGAGGGTACAAATACTTTTATAAACAAAGCACACAAAGCACAAGAAGCACAACAACAAGACAAGAGGAAGCCGAAGCCAGCCACCCAAAATTACAAAAATACTCAACCGTAGTGTCCTTGTTACATCGATTGTTGTTACAATGGAAATGAAAGCCATGAAAACAATCATGAAAGAAACAAATGATGAGGCCCCTGCTATTAATTTATGCAACAATAGGCTGCCAAAAGGATTAAAATGAAATGAATGCATACCTTTGCGGCATTTAGTGAAGCCAACAATATTAGCAATGCTGAGACTTAAGCATACTCCTATAACCAGAAGATAATCAGCTTGGAATCTTACGAGTGAAAATATTCCAAGGAATATCCACGCAACTGCCTGCATGGTGAAAAACTCGATGCTATGAGAAAAATCCCAAGATATGTGTAGGTTTTAAATGTTATTGCATATTCTTTGTTCATCTGCCATAAGGGCATTGCTGCAACTCTCTGCAAGCATGATTTTCTCACTCATGGTAAGTCTGCTTATATATACCACCTTTCTGGTAGGTAAAGAGAATGCTCCTCCAACTGAAGTTATAAACATTTACACACACATACAAGGAGAGGGGCAGGTGCCTAAACATGCATGTGTGAGGGCACGTGTATATAAACATGTAAAAATACATATAACACTTGTAGCCATGCTTCTGTGAGTGTGTGCATGCATGTATGCACGTGTATATAAACATGTAAAAATACATATCATTCATGTAGTTGTGTACACCTACACGCATGCATACATGTGCACAACTCAAAGATTGCAAGTCTTAAGAAGTCCTAAGAATAACCAATGTTGTTAAAATCGTTATCGTATCATAAATCGTAGTAGGGTTTGAATCAGTATCGGATCGCAAATCGTATCATAAATCATAAGATTTTTTATAATTCTTAAAATTTTGAAAAAAAAAACATGAAAAATATAAATAAATCAGAATTTTTCTTTAAAACTCATCTAATCTTCCCTTTGCCATCAATGTGCACCAAATAATACCATGTTAGAATGGTCCTTTAAAGGATTCTTATTCCTTTACCTTTTGTCTTCCATGAAATTTTCCTTAAACAAAAAAATACAGGGGTCCTCTAATAATTCATGTTCTTTTTACCTTTCTTGAATGTAGAATTACGGTGAAAAAGAGGCCTTTGAAATTGTAGACTGACGAAAAAAGATATTTTGATTTCTAAACATCATTCCATAATACATAAGTCAGCATGATCGCAACCATCCATAAAACATTACAGTTAAGTCATACATCAATTTGGTGTTTTGACCAATTAAGACGTAAGAAAGCACAAAAAAAGCTACATGATTTAACGTTGAAGAGAATACATATCATTTAATCTCTTATAAAGAACAAATAAAAATAATTTACCTTTTCTAAATGATTCTTAAATCCCCCACTAATTTAAAAACATAAAATGAAAGGCAGGTGAAGCTTAAAATAGAAGAGAACAATTATAATTTGAATTGTAAATCGTAGGATTCAAACCATAGAATTGTAGGATTCATATAAAAAGGGATTCAAGGTTGGGATTCAAATCGTTTCGCTTAAGATTCGACTAAAATTGTATATCGTAAATCGTAAATCGTAGGATTTTGACAACATTGAGAATAATGAACTAAAGGATCTTCATAATCTCATCAAGTTCATGTTATTATAGCCACGATTCAAGGCTGTGTTTCACTCCTGGCCATTTCAAGAGCAGGGAAAAATAATTTTTTATTTTCAAATTGCTACTCTTCGTAGAATTTCAGGATTCCTACTCTTAGTAGGGCTGAAAGTCGGGCGGGTTGGGTCGGGTTGGTGCTCAACCCTAACCCAACCCAAGGTTCCTATACCTCAACCCTAACCCAACCCAACCCAACCCAACCTCGGGTTGGGAATTCTCAACCTAAGCCCAACCCAAGCGGGCTCGGTTGGGTTGACCAGGTTAGTCGGGTTATATTTTCATTATTATGTTAGTTTATTATGTTTTAATACACATCTTATTTTTTGTACCTATGGCTTTATTAATTATATATATAGTTATTTATTATCAAGAACTTCATTTTTTCTAAACAAATAAGCTAAAATACATGATAATTATTCTTTTAACATTCAAGTGTTTTAAATTCAAACATATCAAATTTCAAACATTATAAGTTTACTTAACTAAAGTATAACAAAATTATAAATAACTTGTATATAGATCGGGTTTGGGTTGGGTCGGGCAACCCGAGACCTCAACCCAAGCCCGATCCAAACGTCATCGGGTTGGAGTTTTCATAGCCCAAGCTCGAGATCGGGTTTGATATTTTCTGCCCAAGCCCAACCCAATGTCGGGTCGGTCACGGGTCGATCGGGTTGAACCCGCCCAACTTTCAGCCCTAACTCTTAGTAGAATTTCAAATTGGGGCTATTTTGTGTTGAATTGGAAAGAAATAGCTCTTTGATATCCACACAAGTATCATTTCATGATTTTTGAAACTCCATTGAGTAGCAATCCCAACAATCATGAACCGTTATCCTTGTGGCATGAGCCAAATGCAGCCTAATCTCTAGTAGATTGCAAGCCCCTAACTCAAGATAAAGCTTCAAACAATATCTACAAGTGGATTTACTTCTGAAAAAGAAGGCAAATGTCCAACAAAAAGGGAACCACTTTCACTAATTGGAGCGAAGTTTGTTGGGAAGGATAGAGAGGAAACACGGGCTACTCCAATCAGCAGCAAATCATACTATAAATTTTATTTTATTTTAACATTAAATCATGCTATAAATTGCCATACATTCTATAATAAATGCTTGTGCATATTACTTACCGTAAGGTAAAGCGTCCACCAAAAGAGCCATGAATCCTTCTTGTTCATCCGAGCCAACGACTAAAAAAAAGATGACATAAAACATGATATGCATGAACATCCTCAAGCCAAATGCATATCAAGGAAAATTATAACGATAAAAAAATAAACAACGAAAACAAGATGCCCATTCTAGCGTCTTCCACAGCAGGTTTGGCACAGCTAAAATGATTGCATTCTAACAAAAGCAAAAGGGAAAGGGGGGGGACCTCTTGATCAAGGCATTCATACTTCCACACACTTTCCCCTTGCTCATCTATTTCATTCCACCACCTTAGACCAACCAATATCCGTCCACTGACGTTCTTGACTACCCAAAAATCAAGAGCTGCAAGAAGAACAGTAATCACGAAGATGATGACAAAGCTGCTAACAAACAGTGCCGATAGGATGTAGAATGCCAAAGCTGTGGCCTGTGGGGAAAAAGGTCAAAAAAAAAAAGAAGAAGAAGGTTAGTACACTTAATAGGGTTCGGGCAGTAGATATTGGAAATGCCTAGAATGGTAAAATACTAGACCTTGAAGAGAACGTGGAAGAAACATGTCTTTGGGTTGGCATAGTTTTCCACTACATTCTGCACACAGCGAGACCATGCATTGTTTAGAAAATTGAGGGGGAGTGAAAGAGCATCTATATATAGTTTATTTCCAACATTAGAATAGCTGAAAAATGCACATTTCCCCTCTTATAAAATAATAATAATAATAAATATTTGGTGTGAGGGTAACCAGTCTCTTGCTCATCAGTTCCCCTCTATTGCCAGGGTGGCCTATGATAGGAGTATCATGGTGGCGGATTGCTTTTCTAGGAATGGGAGTTCAGTGGTTTGGGCTCCCCCTTGTTGTAGAAGCGTTACGGATAGCGAAGAGGAGTGGATGGAGCTTATGAAGGTCCTCTCTACAGTGAATCTGGCCGATGATGAGGAAGATTCGATGATATGGAACAAAGGGGACAAGGGTGTTTTTTCTGTTAAATATTTGGCTTCAGTGATAGTGGTGCCCGATCTCACTTATACTTCTCTTTCATATTTCCAATGGTCCTATGGGGCTCCTCCTCGTGTTGTAGCGTTTGTGTGGTCCTTTGGGTGTTTAGCATGTCTTGGGTTATGCCGCGAGGGGTGGAAGGTTTTCTTTGGACTTGGCATGGAGGCAGAGTGGGGGGAAGAAGAAAAATAAAGTGGAGGCTCTCTTTTATGGCTGTCTTGTGGTCCATATGGGGAGCTAGGAATCAACGGTGTTTCGACAGCAAAGCCGTCCAAGTTGAAGAAGTTATTTTGAGGGCTGAGGCGCTTTTGGGCAATTGAATTTCTGTCGTTAGGCCAGCCTATGGGTTTCTCTTTTGTTTCTTTCTGTTTGTGTTCTTTTCTCGCTTTGCGTGAGTTGCCTAATAAAATCATCACCTTTCAATATATATAACAAAGTTGCCTAATAAAATCATCACCTTTCAATATATATATATATAACTGGCTTCATGACCTGTGGGAGTGCTCGCAGTTGAAACTCAGAGGGCCTCCGAACACAAGGCCACCCTTGATCCTATGATAACCTGATGAACAGCTCATGGTGCAAAAGTTGCACAATTGGACAATCATAACCGTCCAAATGATGGACTTTTGTGCAATAAATGTGACCTTTGGCACACTTCAACAATCTTAATTGTCCACATAATGGACTTCTATTCAATGCATGCGGACCTTTGGTGCTTGTATCCATCCATGTGCAGTTCGCTGTGGGGCCCACCAGATTGGCGGGTATTTGCATCGAATGAACAGCTCCAATTAGCAAGGACATCCCTATTCAGGGTAGACCTGTGAACTAAAATTCGGAGACCCCCACAGACTGCGTGCCTTCTTGCTAGCAATTAATGAGGAATATCCATTTAAAGAAGAAAGCATCATCATCTAGGCCTTATACCAACTAATTGGGGTCGGCTACATGAATCCCTTTCCCCCATTCCACTCTATCAAGGGCCATAACTTCAGTTAGACCATAGCTCATCAAGTCTTCTCCTGCTATCTCACCCACATCCTTTTGAGCCTTCCCCCTGCCCTTTTAGAACCTTCAACTTGTGTGAACCCACTCCTAACTAGCACAGTTCTTAGTCTTTGTTGCACATGACCCAACCATCTAAGTCTACTTCCCTCATCTTGCCACCTATTGGTTCTACTCCTAACTTCCCTCGAATGCATTCATTTCTACTTCAATCCTTCCTTGTCTGGCCACTCATCCATCTCAACATCCTCATTTCAACTACACTCATCTACAAACATGTTGTTCCTTAACTAATAACTACCCAACATTCTGTCCCATAAAGCATGGTTGGTCGTTGGCACTAAAAAATTCGCCTTTCCAAGTTGTGTCGGGGCTGAGATTAGTATGATGGTTCCAAACTTCCAATACACTCAATCTAGAGTTAAAGTGGGACTAATGCTACAAAAGGCATACTTTGACGCAAATGATGACAAATCAAATCGTCTCCAATTAAGGTGGTTTATGGTTCATTGGATAGCTGGTTAAGTTATCTTTCCAGAGCCCAAGTTTGCTTCAATTTGAGATGTAACGAAGAAGATCCGGTACGTTAATATAAACTACGCATGGCTGACATCGTGAGCAAAGTGGGACACACCACTAAGGACTTTGGCCCAACTTTTGACAAGTCAGATGGGTCTCTAATTAAAGTGATTTTGATCCCATTTGAAAGCTTATTGAATTATTTTTCCAATGAGCCCAAGATCTTCCCAATCTGACTTATAACAAAGAAGTTATGGGCGTTTTAGTAAGACCACACAGTGTTGCCAGACTCTAAGCGTGAGATGACAGGAATATTCCGATCCGACCAATGAGATCACGACACATGTCCTCTTTGCTAAGTGCAGTACAACTGTCACACAAGAAGCTCCTTCATTGCCCATAAATACCACCTGAGGAACATTTTAGATCAGATCAGACCATGGTGTGCTGTAACAGCCATTACGGGGCCGTAAAGGCCGTTACGGAAAGGTAATGGTGGAAACCGTTACACATTATGGGGTCGTAACGGCCATAACAACCATTACAAAAAAATGATTTGTAACGGCCGTTATCGCCCCTATAGCGGCCCATTACACCTCGAGTAAAGGCCGTAACGGTCCATAACAAGGCCATACAAGCTTTTCAGGGGTTTTCTTCAATAATAGAGAGAGAGAGAGAGAGAGAGAGAGAGAGAGAGAGACCATAACAGCCGACCTGACGAGCAGAACAACCTGACTAGTTAGGCCCACCTGACTAGCAGACCAACCCGACTAGTTAGGCCCACCTGACTAGTAGACCAACCTGATTCTTCACCCCGAATGTCAGTGCAGCAGGCCCTCTTGATGAATGGACTGAATCTCATATCTATGCATAATTTTGGCATATGTGCTGCTGTGCACAATAGCTGATGCATGCAGGCTTAGCAAAGCAGCTGGCTTTATGCAAATTGGTTTAAGAAGAAAACTGAACAGTAAAGTACCAGTTCAATGAGGAAGAGAAATACGGCGAATCCAACTGTGACTTAGGTCACTCAACCTAAATCACAGTTTGAGAGTAGCTCTAGAGATTTAGGTAACTATGGGTTGAACTATCAGATTGAATTGCAATTGCTGGTCTATAGTCCGTTTGGATGCGGACCGACTGATCAAATCAGAAACGATATCCCCAATCCATTTCTCTTCAAGGGAGAGAGAAGAAACAAAAGCAAATGGAGTATGGTGCCTATGTTGTGCCCTGTCCATGTCTGACAGGAATGTTATGGAGAATCCAAGTGTCCTGCTCTTAAGAAATCCGATGCATAAATGCCTGAAAAATAGCCCCTACCGAAGTGGAATACATAAGTAAATACAAATTCTTGCATTTGAGCCCATGGAAATACTTTGAATTAGTCCCCTATTGGAAATAATTTCCAGCAAAAGAGATGTTTTGAAATTCCTTGGAGGAGAGTACTTGCAAATTCCAGGGTAGTGAATATATTAGCAAATACTAATTCATGTATTTGGGCCTCTGAAAATACTTAGAATTGGTTCCCATTGGAACTCATTTCCACCAAAAGAGACATTTTAAAATTCTTTGGGAGGAGATTGCTTGCAAATTCGAGGTTAATGAATACACACATAAGTAAATATAAAAATTCTTGCATTTGGGCCTATGGAATTACCCCATTGGAACTCATTTCCACCAATAGCGATGTTTTGAAATTCCTTGGGAGGATATTGCTTGCAAATTCCAGGGTAATTAATTCCCCGCAAGGTATGCAATAACGGTAATGGTGGCCATAACAGCTGCAACGGCCCTATAACAGTCTTTTTTTATTAGAAAGTGTATCAGACCCATACCAAACTGTTATGGGCCCATATTGGCTGTTACAGGCCTTTTTTTTACAGAACAGGCATTACAACCCCATATCACGTAATGGCTCCCACCACCATCGTTACATATCATAACCATTTTTTAATCCTATGATTCCCTACCAATTAACATATTTTTCAAATTCCCTCTCCTATGAATATGCATAGTATAATTCATGGCGACTCTTTCCCAGTACCCAAACACAGTTTCTGGATTCCATAGAATTATATTCGTAGTACCCGAGCATGACAAATAGTATCTATTTCTCAAGGATTTTTCCTGGAAAGAAATTCTTTAGGCCCTTTTAGGGGTTGTTTGGGTGCTTGAAAAATTTTTAGTTGCAAACACCATACACTTTCCCATCCAAGTTGTGATTTCCTTCCTAGGTCTCATATTGAGGGGTCTCCACTAAATATGGAAATTACATCGCTTCTGAAAGAAGTGCAGCTGTAATTTGAGGGCTACTTCCGCATTTCGAATACTAGGAAACATGATCAACTTTTGTTGTTTCCTCTTGATTGAATGTAATTTGCAAAATCACAACTCGGTCAACTTGTGCATCCAAACGATACCAAAAAGAAGATCGATCACAATAACAAATAGAATCAGAACCCCTCTAAATTCATCTTATTTACAGCCAAAAAAAAAATCACAGGAGGCAGAGAACAAGATCAGTTGACCTAATTACAATATGAAATCATCCAAAGAATATAACATTCAAGATACAATTTCGAGATCTTGTTGAAGCGTTGAATCGTTAGGAATGAGGTTTCTAAAATGGTGCATTTGGTTTGGTGCAAGATTTCATGAAATTTTGGTGCATCCAAACGCACCCAAGAAAAAAATATATATCAAGAAGTCGATTTTATTGTATAAATGGTGAACGGATCTTGCCCTAACCTGATCCATTTCGAGACGATGATTTTTCCCGACAAGGGTTGGATTGAATGGATGATATAGATTTGAACGGATGTCCCAGAGAGAGAGAGAGAGAGAGAGAGATTCTTTGCCTCAGCGCTAGTGGAGCTGATTTTTCATTTCTCGCGGGGAAGATGATAGGAATTATAATATACACGACCCGTGTATTGTACAGTATGCACGGGTTTTTTACTTCTGAGAAGTGGGCTTATGGTTCGGTAATCCGGACCATTGGCTTGTTGAGTTGTTCTGCGGATGGATTATGATCGAGAGATCTCTCAGACTGGAATATCCTATCCACCGACATTAGGGTCATTTTTTAGTTGAATGTGAAACGTTGCTGTATCCCTTCTCCGTTGTCTACTTGTGTACGCCACAGGTTGGGAGGTCACGATTGTCCTGTCCAGTAGGATTTTGTAGCATGATCCATGGACACACCAGCCCATGGCCCACTTCTTTGAAATGAAAACCATTGTCTACTGTGAATTAAGCACATCATATGGTGATCAACCAACCATCATGTAAAGCATTTGCTGGACTTCTGAGCATTTTACAATTGATAGTTGTCATGTTCGTTCAATAATTCCTACAAATTTATTCCCATTTTGGGTTGAACTGGATTTCCTTGCTAAAGTTCTTTTGCTGTGTTGTTAGGTGGAACCCACTGTGATGTTTGCGAGAAATTCACCTGTTCATCTGTTTTGTAAACTCATTGTAGAATATGCAACAAAAAATAAAATGGATCCAAAAATCATGTGGGCCATATGAGAGGGAAAATTGCCCCATTTGAGTTTTGTATCCATCTAATTTTTTTTTATCACATGTCTTTTAAGGTGAGCGGGCAAAATGGATGAACAAAGTAGATTTCTCACAAACATTGCGAAAGGTTCCACCTAACTTTCTAGCATAGGAACTTCCTTCAAAAGGCTTTTTTAGGAAATACACCCCGGCATACCTGTATAAGGGACTGCTTGGATTATTGTACTGTGATGTACATACATAAGGATTGGTCCAAGGGATTTTTTTGGCTATTTGGACGTTAATAGGCAAGAGTGGTCCACGGACATGTGGTGTTTGAAATCCAATTATGATTCCACGTTTGAAATTTGACCTTGCCATGGTGCTTCACCCATTTCACATTTTCATCAGTCGAAGTTGATGCAGCCAACATGAGTTTTGCATCTGCACAAATAATATAGGTGTGACTTGATCAGCCAATTCGTAAATTTGCTTGGACCTTGAGAGAGCATCATACAACACGTCCAATGAATTGATGAGTCCTCATGCGCACATCATCGTAAGCCCAAAATCCTTATGTGCAGTTTAAAATAAAATAAAATAAATAACTTTGATGCACTGGGAGAGTGTGATGTTTGATACACAGGCATTTAGAAATTGCTCACGTGGCACACAAGTATCTAGATTAAACCACCCGAATTTATGGGTACTTGTAGATGTGTCACGAGATCAAAATAGAACTTATTTGATTGTTTTGATATTTACAGGATGATTAGAAGTGAATAAATCAAATGGTCACATTTTTCGCAACACGAAAACAAATGTTAGGATTGTTTGATTTTGGCACCATGACTTGGTTGCTCTAAGAAGAGCATTTTATGGCCTTTTTATATAACTTATATATGCTTCATGCCTGGCATTCCATGAGCTCCCATGATCCAAAGGTTTTATAGGATTTGTTTGGTATATATGAAATTCACTTTGTCCATCAATTTCATTAAAAGCATGAGACGAAAAATGAGAGAGATCCAAGACCTAAGTCGGCATACCATTGGAGAAGCCCAAGCACGACATTAATTAGCAGCACAAGCAAAGTGTAGGGCTTCCCAAAGAAAGAAGCCTAAGCACAATGCTTAGCTAGGAATGTAAGGCCCCAATCATTGTGGGAATAGCTTCCCCAACTATTGAGGGGGGTGAGCATTAGTGAACTGGATCAATAGGATGAGAAAAGGGCTTGTGTTAAGCATATTGAGAAGAAAGCACTCTACTGCGTGCTATATCCATATGGAGCCATTGTCACACCATTTCCGCAAGCCTGGCCTTACCTCTCCGGCCTTTGTTAGTACAATAATGCCCCACATGCAAGCAAGAAGGTAATCACACCCCGATCCATAGCTCAAGTGGTAGATTGAGAGAAGATAACCTCCTTTCAGCACTAGGTCCTTGGTATCAACTCCCAAGTGAGAGGCCCAAGTAGGGGTGGCTCACATTGCGGTGTGACTAACAATGGGGGTGTATGTACTAACCAAAAAAAAGGTTGGAAGGTAATTAAAAGAGTTTCCTCATATATAAGCCCATCCAACCTCATAGCTTATTTGGTCTTTCAATTTTCTCTTAAATGCAAAGTAAATGAATGATTGTTATTCTCATAAATCCCGAGTCAAATGCACTCATAAAAGATATAGGTAAAGTAAAATGTAATCATTGTATTTTCACATTACAAAACTATTATCTTTTTCCATGATTTATAGATGAAACAAACAATGCAGTAGAATCATTGTTACAGTCAAATGTAAATGATGTCACTAGATAATTAGGGGACATTTCGATCATAAATTACTTAAGATAAGCCACTTATGGCTCAAGTAGCTTATCTTGATTTCTACTTAGCAAATTGAAATGATTAAGTAACTTTAAATAATAAAAAGTTACTTATAAGTAATCATTAACCAAACTTATCTTAAATAAGCTACTCATCTATTGTTGCAAGTGGAAAAACTAACTTATTTGGTGGTATCCAAAAAGGCCCTTAGAGAGTGAATAGTTATTATTCATTTATAGTCATTTACCTTCCAGTGGAAAACCAAGTAGGCCTGTAAACAGCCTACCGTCTTTTTCTCTAATCCAAGCCGTCTGCAAGTTGATTCTCGCGAGAAAGCAAAGACACAAGCATCAGTCTGCTCCAAAACTTTTGTGGCCTCAGTAGGGTTTCACTAGTGGGCGTTCAATCTCCACTTATTTTGTGGTGCGGTGCATCTGAATTTTGGATCAGCTTTTTTCTTGGGCTCATCTTAGATTGATCAGTCAAAGTGGATCTCAGACTGACATCTGGGTGAGCCCCACATTGCATTGGGTTACTGGGATATTAGTTGATAAAGTCTTAGCCTTTCTATTAGAACATTTTTTTTATTTAGCCTCTTGGGCATTGTTGGCCTTTTTTCCATATGAAAATGCTTCTCTGCCCAATCGTCCTCTTGTACGGCGGTAGCAGAATCGAAAGTTGAGAGGGCCTTTTGAGAATCAGGGTGTGGGCCCACTAAGTCAATGATTGGGTCCACCCCTCAGCTGATCTAATCCATTCATTTTAATTGGACAGTCGTGAACCCTATAATAAAATCATTTAAAAAAAAATAATTCTGTGGCCCACACATGCATTAACGCTATGAGTTAATTTCAAATTATTTTTCTTCGGTGTGGTCCATCTATGATGAATTTTGCCCTCAAACTTGGACAGATTGCATGAAATTAAAATCGCATTCATATGGATGGCTTGGATTTGCTCCAAGATTATCCAGTGAGCCCCACATAAGACGTAGGATGAGTTCAATAGATGGGTCATTTGCGCAGGAAAAGTCATTTGGCCGTTGAGACCGTTGCTACATCTGTATAACCCACTTCGACGTGTATCCGACGTCATTCCCTCCATTCCAGCAAACTTATAAGTGTTTTTTTTTTTTTTTTTTCCGACTGCAATCTTCAACCTAGAAGCTATGATGGCAAAGGTGGGTTTAGGTTAGGATAATAATGACTTTTTTTTTTAGATGTTTATCAATAATGGAAGTTTGTGAAAGTGAGGAAGGTATAGTGATTCCCTTTATAATTTTTTATTTATTTTTATTAGTTTTGTGGGTATGAGAGGTGAGAGCTTTGTGAAGGGGGTGGATTTTGTAAAGAAATAATGTTGTAGTTGATGAATTTTGAAATGAAAAATGTTGTAATGGATGAATGTGATGGATGCTAAAACGGATGAATGTTGTAGTGGAAGAATGTTGAAATATGGATGAATGATTATAACTATCATAACTCTACGTGGGTTGCATATCCCACGGAATGGGCCCACTTTTGGGCAGTCAAATAGTGTCCAAATGATATGATTCCAAAGTCATTTAAAAGTTCATCAAATCACCTTTTCAACAGGTACAATATCATCAAAATCGGGCATGAAACGAGGGAGTTATGATTGTTTTTGCTGAAAGACACTGACTGTCGCTGATACTCACTAAGCGTTGCAGATATTCACTTACTGTCGCCAATCGCTAATATTCACTAACTATCGTCAATCGCTAATACTTACTGACCATAGCTGATACTCGGTGAGTATCGACTACGGTTAGTTTTCATCAATGATGGTCAATGTCTGTCGGCAAAAATGATCATAACTCCCTCATTACATGTTTGATTTGGGTGATCTTGTGCTTGCTGGAAAGATAATTTGACGAACTTTCAAATGATTTTGGAATCACCTCATTTGGACACCATTTGATTACCCAAGAATGTGTCAAAAGTCATTATTGTTTGTCGACACTCACCATCATTCACAGATTTGATGAAAATGATCATGACTCACTTGTTACATGTCCGATTTGGGTAATCTTATACTTGTTGAAAAAGTAATTTGATGAACTTTCAAATGAATTTGGAATCACCTCATTTAGACACCATTTGACTACCCAAAAGTGGGCCCATTTTTGTGGGATTTGCAACCCAAGTTATGACAATTATAAATGTTAATCCATTTCAATATCTGTTCACTACAACATTCATCCATATGTAGAAAGATTGTAACGAAAAATCTTCAGTAAAACACTCGAAAACTCGCTGGAATGGAGGGAATGATACCGGGTACACACCAGAAGCTCATTGAAGAGAGTCCCACAGATGTCGCAATAGTCTTAACAGCCAAATGACCTTTTCCACGTAAGGGATTCATCTATTAAACCCATCTCGTATCTTATGTGGGCCGCACTGGATAGTCTTGGAGCAGATCGAAGCCGTCCATATGAATGAGTTCTTAATTTCATACCACTTGTCTAAGTTTGAGGTTAAAACTCATCTTAGATGGACCACACTTGAGGAAACAATTCAAAATTAACCCATAGCGCTAATGTGGGTACGGGTCATAGAAAGCTCCAAATTTTTATTGAAATTTAACTAAAGTGAACGGATCAGATCGGCCAAGGGTTTTGCTAACTTTTGGGTTTTGCTGCAGCGGTACGAGAAAGGGGCATTGCGTCTGGGAAAAAGGCCAATAGTGCCCTGGAGGCTATATAAAAAAAGAATCTGACAATGGGGCTAACGTCATAATATTTCATACGTAAGGGGTTTATCAACTAAGATCCCTGGGTTACACGGCCTCAATTCATGAGGGCTACACGCAGCTCGTGCTGCCTGTTTCGAAAGCATCTGTTCTTCTCAAAGCTAGAAAGTTCAGGCATCCAAACGCGCAGAAGCGGAAACGCCTCCTCTCTCTCTCTCTCTCTCGTTAGGGATTTTCAGAAGAGAAGAAGATAGAGAAGAAAGATGGTGAAAGTTCGCATGAACACGGCCGACGTGGCCGGTGAGGTGAAGTGCCTGCGGAGGCTGATTGGAATGCGATTGGCCAACGTCTACGATCTTTCCCCCAAGGTGGGTCCCACATCGCTTCTTCGTCTCAATTCCAATAACCAAAACCCTAACTCCGACCAGCTTGAATACGCTAACTTCTTTGTTCGATCAGGAATTCGTTTCCGTCTTTTCTCTATTCAATTGACCGTTTGATGCGTCTGCTGGAATCTTTCAATTTGAGTATATAGGACTTTTTTTTAAAGAATTGGAGCCGCGCAGAAGGCGGGCCATGAAGATCACCTGGCGCAAAATTCAGGCTAGTACACTAGTCAGGCATGCCACACTACACGAAAACTATGTAGGTTTTGAATATGCATGCCGCCTACCTGAAGAGTGGACCAGTCTGATATTTGCATGGGGCGATTCGTTGTGTGGCCCACCCTTTGCACGTTCCAGGCATTGTGCACACGCAAGGCAGTGAAGCTCAGAACATGCACTTCAATGAAATCTAAGATGATGATTTGTTTGTCTATTCAAGTTATTAGAGCTGATTTTCATTTCCAAGAAATTCTTGTAATGGAGAAACCTATCCAATATGAAATCTCCATATGTGAGAAAACCGAATTATGTAGTTTCTCAGCACAAACAATGTAGGGTCCATTTGGGTGTACCTCAATTTTCAAGTGCAACAAGTATTTTGGCGCAGTGGTTGGTTCTCAATTCCGTTATGCGTCTGTGGCAGCTTACGGAATGGATCATCATTGTGTGGAGTACCACTTTTCCACCTTATCTGCCTCAAATCAATAACTGGAACATTTCAGTTAGATTAATTCAGGTGGAAAAGCAATCACCTTCGCTGACTTATCCGGGACCCATCCAAACTGTAGTATTATGTCACTGTCTATGTATGGCTATGACTTTATTTTTTTATTTTTTTTGCGATGCCTATTGCTTAAAGCTCATGCAGTGCACTCCCGAGCCATTCTCCTTGTCTCAAAGGCTGTGCTAGAGATTTGTGTTGGAAAATGGAACTGTATGGGAGACCTTGAATCCGCGGCCCAACTGTTTATTCATTGCCCATTCATGCACCATGTGTGGTCTGGCCTTTTCTGCTCACTATGTGTGTCTTGGGAGATGTCGGACACAATGGCGAGTCTTCTTAGGGCCTGGCATGGGGTGAACCTCAGGTAGGAGGGGGCTGAGTGGAGACTAATGATATTGGCCATACTTTGGACAATATGGGAGGAGAGAAATGGAAGATGTTTCAATAATATCAGCAACTTTGCACCTCAAGTTATTTGTAGGGCTACATTTTGTTTGGTAGAGTGGGCCTCTTGTAGAAATATGTTAAAGGATCATAATCTTCGATTTGCTGAGTGGGTTCTTTTGGCGCACCATCTCGGCGCTCTTTTAATAAAACCTACTTTGCTTTCAAAAAAAAAAAAAAGAAAAAGAAAAAGAAAAAGAAAAAAAGAAGGAACTGGTAGTCTGTTTGGCTCTCTGTTCCTTTGCAAGTTCTGCTCTCATAATGGATACCTTCTGCTTTCTTCATGGTGCATTTCGACGTATACCTCATCCAAATTCTGGTGGAATGGATGGTTCTTTATTCATCTATGTAGTTGGGTGGCAGGGATTTTTGGAACCACACAGTATGTAGGATCTCATTTTTCCATGACAAATCAATGTCCCAGACATTTCGCATTAGACCTGAAATGCTTTGGAAATTAATTTGGGCAAGGAGGCACCCCACCCGTCCAACCTTTTTGGGGGCATCCAATTGCAGCAGCCTTGTAAGAAAATAGCTATAAATCTTTAAATTGACCAACATCAATGTTGACTGGACCGGCATTGGGCTTTTGGATGTAACATGTTCTGTCTCTTATCTATGAACACTGCATCTAACATTTTCTTAATTTTTTTTTTTTTTTTCAAAATTTCCGTGTTCTCATCTCTAAGTTGATACTGTTGATTATGGGGTACTGAAATTTTGGTTTTACCACATTCCAATGACGGTTTGTGAACCTGAATTCCATCTGATTAATTTGAAACTCTTGTGGACTACATTAACATTGTTTGCTTTCCTGTTGATAATTCTTTATGTACAGACCTATCTATTCAAGCTCATGAACAGCAGTGGAGTTACTGAATCTGGAGAGAGCGAAAAGGTTTTGTTGTTGATGGAAAGTGGTGTAAGATTGCACACGACTGCATATGCTCGGTGGGGCTCAGATATATCTTCGGCATAGAGTGTTTCTTCATGGAAGTGCCTCTGCTATATTTGTTCTGACTTAAAGAATTTTGTGATTTTGCTATTTTTAGGGACAAGAGCACAACTCCTTCTGGATTTACACTTAAACTAAGGAAGCACATACGCACAAGAAGGCTCGAAGATGTGCGGCAACTCGGATATGATCGTGTACAGCCCGTGGAATTTCTTTTGTTCTTCCTAGATATTTGTGGTGTTGAAATAACTGGTTGTGGCTACAAAATCATTGGAAAAAAAAAGTTGCTATACTGGATGCTCAGTTGAATTGAATTGCAATTACTAGCCCAATAAAGTTGACATTGAAATTGCGGTTTTACCGTCTATAGAGATACTTGGAGATATGCCTAATGTCCTAGAGGGGGGTGAATAGGACTTTTAAATTCCAATTAGAATTAAAAATTAACCAAGTCAATCTTATCAAATAAGATAATCACAATAGCATTCAAGGCATTTATATGAGCAGTTTGTAAGCAAGGACTATCATAGGCATTTCATCAAACAGTTAGCATTCATGATTGACTAAACCATTCAACACATAGCAATCATTCAATCTCACAATGCACAGCGATTTAAAGTGGTTCGGTTTCCCTACTCCACTCCCGGTTCACGATCTCAACCTATGAGACCACCGGATTTCACTATAGTCTTGGTTTTAAATCAGGTTAACCATCAACCTTGACATCCTTTGATCTAGGACCGCGTTTACCATCCGCCGATGGCCCAATCCAGGGACTTGACGAGTTTGGATCTCAAACTTTCACCAATCCTAATCCAAGGATGGTCACGTACCCTCCCGCCGGAGTCTCCCAATCCAGGGAATAGTGAATGAAGAGATGGACTCTAAAAAACTAGACATACCTAGACGATTGAGCTCCGATTCGATGCCTTTGATGAGTAGCTTCAGCTCCACGTGCTCCAGCTTCTCTTTGTGCTCCCAAGATCAGCTACCGATGCAAATGATGAGGATATGTTGATGCCGGGTAGTTGGGAGAGAGTTGGTTTAGTTCCTCTTGCCTATTCAATGCAATGGTAATGAGGGAACTACCAAACTTCAAGCATTCAATGGCTATAAATGACTTGATAGATATATTTCGAAGGTAGGTTAGCCATGAATGAAGGTCTTGAGTTCATACTTCAAACTGAGCTTTGAATACTCAGTGAAAAGCCATTAATGGCTAGGTTTGAATGATGAACTCAAGGGGAACAAGAGCAAGGAGGGTAGGAGGATGTGAGTAAAAGCTCTCTCTCTTAGCTCTTGAAGGGTGTTGAATGCATACCATAAAGGACCACAAGACATGGCTATATAGAGCCCCAAATGATAGCCCTAACGGATAAAAAACGGTCACGACCGACCTGTCAGAGAAAGGTCTTAAACGGTCGGACGGACCGGTCGTCATTTGAAATCCAAAGCTATATCTGGGACCGGCCGACCGGTCAAGACCGGTTGGACCCCCTTGCTGTAGAAGATCAAAACATAGGCCGACCGGTTAAGACCGGTCGGCACACCTTGCTGGACTTATATGAAAAAACTGGCCGACCGGTCTTGACCGGTCGGCAGTGCTTGCTGGACAGCTTTGTTGAACGAAGGCCGACCGGTCAAGACCAGTCGGCTATGCCTGCTGGACATTATGTAATCTGATGGCCGACCGGTCAAGACCGGTCGGCTGTCCATATTCTTTATCTCACAGCAAGTCTCCTCTTGTAGCATGAAAAGCCTGGCCGACCGGTCAAGTCCGGTCGGCTGTCCATCTGTTTTCTACACAGCAAGTTAGCTGATGTGTTGAGAAGCCTGGCCGCTTTCTAGATAAACTTGTCACAGCGAGCTTTCTGGACCAAGTTCCTCAACACAGCAGCGGATCACTTCAAGTTATGAAGTGATGAGGTGCATATGATCCAATGTATGGACATATCTTCAATACGTTTCGCACCAGCCAAGGACCACAAGTCTGATCAACTTGTGCAAGGGTCAAGAGGGTAAAATGTGTGAGTCTTTACGCTATTCTTTGATGTTTTGGGTTTCCTATGGTCGATCTATATGCAACTTACCTGGGATCTTGTTTCAGCATGAGCTTGAGCAATGGACGAAGCGTAATCTTCAGGTCTTGATTCTTCAATACTTCGACCGGGGCTCACACGACAAGACGCGACCAACCAACACGCCAATTGACAACAAAAGATGTACTAACAGACATGCGGACCCTAATTAATTGGGATAAGACTTAATGACGACGACGACGAACCCAATAAAGTTGACATAACAGAACTTTGAATTCCTTTCTTCACATTCATATCATGGGTTTTTGTTTCAATTGCAATTATGTTACTTTTAAGTTGGAATAGAAAGGAACATAACTCCAATTTGACAGCTAGAAGTATCATTAATTTGATCATTTCCTCTTGACTAAGCTGAGTGTTTGCAATTCAATTCACTTGCCATCCAAAAGTAGCTGAAGTGTAATTTCTCTGTGAGAAGAAATTAATTGCTTTTGTTCAATTCTTGGGCTTACTGCTGACTTCTTTTACCTTGTCTCATTGCGATTAAACTTGTGACTCGCTTTTTTTTCTTTCCAGATTATTCTTTTTCAGTTTGGACTGGGTGATAATGCTCATTATATTATCCTGGAGCTGTATGCCCAAGGAAACATACTTCTCACAGATTCTGAATTTGTTGTCATGACACTTCTCCGATCACACAGGTTTGTGATTCACGTTGTGCTTGATATTCATCTCTGATTGTGATGTTGTAAAGTACATACTCTAGTTGCACTAATATCTGGAAACAGTAATGGAATTTCTTTACATGATGGTAGTGACAAAAAAATGAGAACTTCTACAAGATGGTTGAAATTGTTTTCATTAGCCGTTGAATCCCATTTAAACACCTGTGCTGCAGCAGGTTTTTTCCTTCTAAAATGCAGGTATAATTTTTGAAGTAGACCAAACTCGTATGGACTATCTATTAACTCTTGTAGCAATGTTTTGGGTCAACCTCAAAGCCTCAAATATATACCTGCCCCCATTCCAATACCCTTCATTTCTTATAAAGCTTCTTTTATATACATGTTTACGATATCATGCCTATACTTCTTGCAATGTTTCCCTGAACAACTCTTGCTTGCATTTGCTTGTATAATATCATCCGTACATCACATGCAGAAAGAGACCAGCATACATGATTGTAATCTTCAGAAAAGGTCTCGGAGTCTATCAGCCATATCTTCATTCATTGCCCTTTTGCTTCTTGGGTTTGGTACTTCTTCCTCAGTTGTTTTGGCTTTTCTTGGGTCATGCCGTAATCCGCAAAGGATCTTTTTCTTTTTTCTTTTATGTGGCATGGGGTTCAGTCCGTTTGGTGTATGGTGTTGATGGCTGTTCTTTGGGCTGTTTGGAGTGAACGGAATGGCAAGTGTTTCCGGAACGAGTCCTGTAAGGAAGCGGTTGTTATTTCTAAGTCTTGAACTTTGTAGCTGAGTGGGATTCTTGTACAAGCTCCTTACAAGATTTTAATCTTTCTTTCTTGCTTAGGATGTAATTCTTTGCGCCTTTTGGCGCCTTCTCAATAAATTTCCTGTTAACCCTTTAAAAAAAAAGAAAAAAAAAGATGGACCAACATACATGTTGCTCCATAATAATTGTGAAATGCTAGCAAGATTGTGCTTTCTTAATTTGTGAATTTTAATGTAAATATATTATATAAACTTTAAGAATTATGTACCACACTTGTAATTGCATGGTATGCTTGAGTTTAGAGTTGAAATGCCCATCTAACCTTTTCTTGGAAGCACAAGAGATCCCAGGTCTCGAGCTTTGATGTTTATTCCTTCATGCCATTCTTTTTGTAAAAGCTAATAAGATATTTTGTTTATTTGTGCTTGACTTCTTCTGTGATATCATTGTTACATGGGTGCAATTGAGTCTTTGAAGATTGGGCCATTATGTTCGATACAGAGTTTGATTTAGATGATATAATTTCACTCTAGGTTATTACTATGTTATTGTTCTCTAATGTGAGCTTGTTAACCATAGGGATGACGATAAAGGGTTGGCAATTATGTCACGCCATCGGTATCCAGTTGAATCTTGCCGTGTCTTTGAGAGGACTAGCATTGCTAAGTTACAGACAGCACTTACTTGTTCTAAGTCATCTGATTTAACCGACATATTAGACGTTGAAGAAGGCGGGGGAAAGGTTTTTGATGCATCTAAAGAGCAAGGTGGCAGCAAAAAGGGCAAGTTGTCCAATTCAAATAAAAAAACTAATGATGGCGAGCAGACAAAGAAATCCACATTAAAGGTCATTCTAGGGGAAGCATTGGGTTATGGACCAGCACTTTCTGAGCATATTATACTGGATGCTGGGCTGATACCAACCACAAAAGTTGGAGGTGATACGAAAATTGATGATGCAACAATACAGCTTTTGGCACAAGCTGTTGCCAAGTTTGAGGACTGGCTTGCAGACATCATATCAGGTGACAAAGTTCCTGAAGGATACATTCTAATGCAGAATGGAGCTGCTGGGAAGAAGGGAGCGGTACCACGTCAAGAAGGAAATTCAGATAAGGTTGCTCAATAGTTGTTGTATTGTAACTGTAGTTACTTAAGTGATACTCATCTGGCATGAAATGTTGAGATAGCTCTTCCATAAAACCTTATTTTGCACTTGTATATATTTGTTGGCTTCTCAACTAATGTAATAGTTGGAAATGATGTTTTGTAACTCATTAACTATTTTCCACCTGGCCTTGCTCTGTTTCTGTTCATTGACATCAATCTTGTTACTTTCTCAGGTTTGGCTACCTCGCTAAACTTATGAAATCCATTCTTTCTGCATACACCCTGTGTTCTTGCATCACTAGCCACTTTTTTGTATCTCTAGAATTCCTGTGCCAGGTTTCAGGCCAATTCTTGCAATAGTGGAGCAAAAGGTTTTGCATGGCTTGGCTCTTTCAAAACAATTCTGATCTACCATTTGAGTATCACGTTGCCATCTACTATTCGTCTCTACTATTTGGGTATCTCCAGAGTCAACAAAAAGTTGTAATGGATAGGTCCATTATGTACTTAAGAGATGCTGATTCGGTGAACCACCTCTTTGGATGTGATTCTTAATCTGTATGGAGTGTGTGGAGTATGCCTATATTAATTGATGGCCTTATGGGAGCATGGAATAATGGGTCTTTTTTTTCTTTTCTTTTTTCATTTTGTGTGTGTGTGTGTGTGTGGGGGGGGGGGGGGGGGGGGGGGGGGGGGTCCCTGTGTGTGTGTTTGTGTGTGTGTGTGGTCTATTTCAAAACATTGCAATAATAGTATGTTCCATGATAAATCTGAGTGTGATGTTCCATGATAAATCTGAGTGTGTGAGAGTGATGATTGGCTTTGGAAGTTCTGCTACAAGGAGTGCTATGTATCACTAAATGGCTGCATTGTTCTCTGATTCTCTCTCTTTCCGTTATTAATAATCAATTGGCATTTCAAAAAAAGGAAGTGCTATCCAATTGATCCACTGTCCTTTCTGCAGCCTCAAAAAAATCCAACAATGCCATTTTTTTTTCATCTCCATGTCCATCAGGTCCCCATTATTTTGCATGCAACACAAAATGCTATCTTGACTTGGTTTATGTTTTCTCATTCCATATCTTGGTTTGCATATGCAGATCTATGATGAATTCTGTCCCATTTTATTGAATCAGTTCAAGTCAAGGGAGTTTATGAAACTGGAGACATTTGATGCAGCGTTGGATGAGTTTTACAGTAAAATTGAGAGCCAAAGGGCAGAACAGCAGCAAAAAGCAAAAGAGGGATCTGCTGTGCAGAAACTTAACAAAATCCGCTTGGATCAGGTTCAGATTCCATCATTATATTTTATTGTGAAACATGCATATTCCTGGCCATTTTGAAGCAGATTGGGTGTAATATTAGTTACCTATGCTTTTAGATATGACTCTCTCTCCCTCTGTTTTTTTTTTCTTTTGAATTTTGCTATTGCCATTTGAATCTTTAATGGTTGTTACGTCATGAAATCTCTGTAGAAATAATTCTATTATAACTTTGTGCTAAATTCATTCCTAACAGTTTCTTAAGTTCTATGTGGATGCTTGCAATTTGGTTTTGGGACCAGTTTGGCATTTAGATTCCCACTCTTTGGTTGGGAAGCTTAGCTTTCTTCATGATGCTAGTGCAACTGATGCATTCTAAGTCAAGTAAGAATTCCCTGTGAGCATACAGTAATATGTCATTGCTTGGATAGAGCTTGATAAGTTCCAATTATATCCCTTGATTTAGTTGAAGCTCTGACATCGACTGAAGGCTTGTTGCCCCATGGTTGGTGTCAATTTACATAGGTATGATATTATAAGTTTGCGAGGCATACTCATTCATGATTGCTGCTCTAATTTCTTTCTGACTGCTAAGCTGATATTGGCATTGCTTTCAATCTCAAGTTTCTTGTTTATCTCTTTTTGGAATTTATTTGAAACCTCTTCCGAAGGGTAGTACGTCTCTTCTGTTAATTAGTGCTCAAAACATCTGCTGCTGTTCTTGCCTTTAGAAAAAAAAGTGCTTTCTATTCTGCGTTTAGCTTTGATACATTTTAAAAGGGCACATGGTACTATGATCCAGGAAAATCGTGTACATTCACTGATGAAGGAAGTTGACCATTGCACGAAAATGGCAGAACTGATTGAATATAATTTGGAAGATGTTGATGCTGCTATTTTAGCTGTTCGAGTAGCACTTGCAAACGGTATGGATTGGGAGGATCTCGCTCGAATGGTGAAGGAGGAGAAGAAAGCTGGAAATCCTGTAGCTGGGCTTATTGATAAGCTTCATCTGGAAAGAAACTGCATCATGTTACTATTGAGCAACAATCTGGATGAGATGGATGAGGATGAAAAAACACGCCCTGTTGATAAGGTATTACTGTTACCTTAAGATGCAATTTTGGATGCAAATTATTTTACCATCAGTTAGATTATTACTTATTAGAGCTGTTGTGTTATTGTGATTGCTTTGCATCTGCATGCATACGTACACTAACCTACGCACATCTGTGTATATGCATCATATACATATATGTACACACACACACACACATGTACGTATGTACATGCACACACATGCATCTGCATTGCATGCATGCATATAAACATATGCTAATAGACATGTACACATGAATTGCTACAACACAAATCTTCAAAATAATAATAATAATACTAAAAATAATAATAATAATTACTACAACACAAGCATGCACTTGCACACATTCAAGTGCACATACATGCGCAGGGCAACTTCATTTTGATACACAATGTAACTCCTGATTAGTTGTCAAGAATAAAGGAATTTAAGTAGATTTAATTGACCTTTCAAAGAAAAAAGTAGACTTAATTGTGCTGGGATTCACATAATTTATGATAACTAAAAAAAAACCATGCAGAGAGAGTCCTTGGAGCTCGTATTTTGTGAACAGTTATTCTTATGGAGATCGTATCCTTATATTCCATATTTCAAAGCACGTTTTTATGTTTCCTTTCAGGTAGAAGTTGATTTGGCATTTTCTGCACATGCCAATGCTCGCCGCTGGTATGAACTAAAGAAACGACAGGAGAATAAACAGGAAAAAACTGTTACAGCACATGAAAAGGCTTTTAAAGCTGCTGAGAGGAAGACTCGTCTCCAACTTTCACAGGTGTTGTGGCAGATTCTGTTAAATGTTCTTCTTTAGTTTAACTTAGGCTATGCATATATAATTCAATTTTGTGGTCAATCTGGGTACCAGTTTGTACGTCACATAAGCTATAGTTGTCATTGTCAAGATCTGTGATTTAAGAGCTACAACAAATTTTCTATTTGATTTACGGACATGATCAGAGTATTTCTGCGGCATCAGATGAGTTACTTCAGTGATAAACATATGCCTTTTTTATTGACATGACTGCTATTCATGATGTATAGTGTGTTATCCATTAAACTACCATGTTTACATTCCTGCTATTACAGTTACACGGATAGTTTATCAAACTACAGCTTTGTCCTTCCCTGTATGTTCTGATTTTAAGATTCAAACAGTCAAGTAAA
Source organism: Liriodendron chinense (assembly GCA_003013855.2). NCBI lineage: Eukaryota > Viridiplantae > Streptophyta > Magnoliopsida > Magnoliales > Magnoliaceae > Liriodendron > Liriodendron chinense. The sequence goes on along the minus strand of ML058484.1, from coordinate 2,565,924 downwards.
CATTCTGCACAATAAGGGCTCTCAATGGGTCGGATCTGGATCGGATCCAGTTGGATCCGGCTCCAAGTCCGTATATCTGTAGACGGATTCGGATCGTATTCGGATCCATCTCGGATCCAAAAAGTGATATCCATATCCGATCCATTTATAAATTGTTAGATCCATTTACGATCCAAAATCCATATAACCATCGGATTCGGGTCGGATCTAGGTCCGAATCCACCCCCATTACAAATCTAAAAAATATAAAATATATTTAATTTAGTAGAAAAGTTATGCAAATCCCACTATTTACTATGGTATGGTCGACCTTAGAGTGGCATGTCTCAATTTTGAGACATGGCCTAAAATAATTAGTAAAACAGATGGTTAGCATGAATATAACCTATACAGTAAGGTGACAATGAGTCGGATCTTAATCGGATTCGGATCGAACTCGGATATGTTCATGTGAATCCATATCCGATCCATTTAAATAATCGGACCTATTTTACGATCCAAATCCGGTCCATTTAACTAATCGGACTTATTTTAAGATCCAAATCCGTATTATAAGGATTCGGAGTGAATCGGATCTCGGATCTGACCCGCTCCATTGAGAGCCCTATGCACATCATATGGTCTTTATTATCTGGTAATGGTACGTGTCCATGAACCTGCCTGTTGCGATGGATGCACCACTGTGTCTTCTTGTGCAAGACCTTGTACCTTCTTGATAATTAAATTGTAGTAGCTATATACATGTCCTGTTTTCTTGCAGTGGATATCATGGTCGCACCCTGTAGTTTTTTCTGCAGTGAAGCTGTCGATATCCCACTATTTTGCATCTTTTGGTGACAGTGGTGCACAATGGTCCTGTGAACTCTTGGGTGGCTTATGTCACTATATGATGTGGATTTGGCAGCTTAAAAAACTCAGCTGGAGTCAGTTATTGTTGACATCTAAGCAATATACCAGGTAGGATCGTCTGAGTTATATGTGTAAAATATAATCCCAATTGTGAAAACAATTGAACATATTAAAGCTCACTGGTAATCCCAATTGTGAAGCGGACTGAGCATATTAAAGTTCACACTAATAAGAGGTAGTCCTAACTGAAAAATTGCTTAAATATATTTGCATGCAAAAGTGTATGATGCTTGAGTTTTGTTTATACAGTTTGGATTCCTTAATTATAGCATCCGATTTAATTGTCAATGTTTAGTTGAGAAAGAGTTTTTTTGGGACTTTGAGAAGTGCTGTTGCACTAAAATTGCGGACACCAATTCGTACAGTACCACCCATTTGCTAACCAACACTTTTTCATATTTACTGTAATTTGCAGGAGAAAACAGTCGCTGCAATCTCACATATTCGCAAAGTTCACTGGTTTGAAAAATTCAATTGGTTTATCAGCAGTGAAAATTATTTGATAATCAGTGGCCGCGATGCTCAGCAAAATGAGATGATAGTCAAGAGATATATGTCTAAAGGAGACCTGTGAGTGCAGATCTTATGCTTTCCTTTTGTTTTTGCTTTCTTTGTTTCCGTGGGTCACAGTATCTGTTCAAGATCTGTGTTGGAGAATTTGGTGAGTGTGGTTAAAAATCACTGTGAAGTTGTGAAATGTGGAATGGTAACTGAAAGATATCTCGATGGAAATTATGACCCCAAAAATTTCCAGTATCAGGTAAATTGGCATAAGTTACGCATAGCAGTTTTATGTTATTTATAACTTGATTGTCTCAGGTGACCTGTAGCTCGCAGATACTGTATCTAGGTATATTTTACAGATGTTGGCCGCTCTCTGTCACACTTTTGTCCTTTTTTTTAAGGGTAAAGATGATTTTTGTTACACTTGTGTTCTATCTCTAACAACAGATTATTCCAGGGCAAATTACTGCTTCTAGTTGGGAACTCAGTCTAACTTTGTACTGATCTGGTAACTTCTGCAAGTTCAGCATCATCGTCAGCTCTCCCAACTAATTGGGGTCGGGTACATGAATCATATTCAGCCTGTCCACTCTATCAAGGACCATATCTTCAGTTGAATCATAGGTCATCAAATCTCTTCTTACCAACTCCACACACATTCTTTTGGGCCTTCTCCTTCCCTTTCCTGTCTTGGTTTCCCCTGTGTTTTTGTTTTCTTTTGTTTTGGCTGTTGCCTAATAAAACTTCCTCAGTCCTAATTGGTACGTCTACTTTCCCTCCTCTTGTTACCTATTGAGACTGCTCAGTTCCCCTGAATGTTTTCATTTCAAATTCCTTCCTGAGCTTGCCACTCATCCATCTCAGCAGCCTCATTTCAGCAAGACATCCTATCGATGTCTTGTTCCTTCACTGCCCATTTGGGGAAAATTAGGGCAGTGGCCTCCTGAAATCAAGTTTCACAGTCCTTTTGCTTGAGAGTCATTGCTAAGTTTGAATTGTCCTTTTGTCTTCTTCACACACTGGAACTCTTTACTTCTGTAGTTATAACTTATAAGAACTGCTTCAGGAATTATTAAACTTCTTCTGTGTTAGAAATGATAAATTATGACAGCTATTTGATGCTAGATTTTTGTACCCTATTCATCATCATCAACAGCTACAAAACTGAGGACATTATTGTTGGTCGTTGTGGTGTTTTAGTACCCTAAGTGTGTGTTTAATTGGTGTGTTCCTTATCATCTCAACAAATCAGGTGAGTTCTGTTTATCAATAACCTTTTGGTTTGTGACCAGGTTGATAATAGGAACTATTTATGTCATTTAATACACCAGTAATTGCTCAATAAGCATTATTTAGTACATGCTTCCCCCTCATACTTAGCCTACATACCTCTAACCAGTGTTTGAAGTATCAGTATTGCTACAAGTTTCACTGGCTAGGGATACGGAAACTGATGCAGGAGCATGTGATGACTTAACTCTATATGTACGTGTGATCAATAAGTAGTCATTCAAGCAATGAATTCATTTAACTATCCCACTGTCAAGTAAAGTGATTATGAGATTTCAACAATGAGATGATAATAACCCGTCAGGATCATACCTCATAGCATAAATGAACATAAACGAGTAAAAGAGGGACATGGATATGAGGACATTCCTAAATCTAGCATAGGCCAACCCACATTCACGTCTGAATCAAGTTCTCATGACTAGCAATCCCTCTTCTACCAATCATGCCCAAAGAGGAAGATTCGAGGAAGAAAGAAAGAGGAAAAGGGAAAAGATTGGCTTCAAGAAGGAGAAGACAAGGGTTCTCCACAAAGAAAGAGGATGGATCTTACCTTCTCATGCACTTTGAAGATCTAAAAAAGAGAAACATGAAACTTCAGGGTGGAATCCTCAACACCCAAGGGCCAATCCTGAAACCCCAACCTATACGAAGAAGAACTTCAAGAGATTTTTTTTTTCCATAAAAAAATCAGCTAGGCCCCCCCCCCCCCCCCCCCCCCTTTGTATTTATAGAAGAAGTTTAAGGAGGAAAATTACATATTTGTCCTTGATGTCCAAACTTTAAAATAAACTAAATTCTAATTGTAAAATAACATCTAAAACATCCATACCGTCTGAAAATATAACTAAAATAAATAAAAACTAAGAAAACTGGCAACAAGCTACCAAAGTGGGCCCGGGTTGATCCAACGGTTGGATGGCCTGCTCGCGATATTATCAATATTATCATCGACAATTTGAACACTACATCCAACCATGCGCCCATAAAAAAAGTTTTGAAATGGAAATTTTTAATAAATAGATTTTTGGTGATGTTGATACATTGGTTATATTGTCGAAATATCATTGATTCATTGGTGATATAAGCGACACCTAGAATTCACACAGTAAAATATTTTCAATACATTGGCGATATTTAGCGATACATTGCTGATATACCTTGAATTCCTTATACCAATTTTATTGGTATCGCTATCAGTGTTATCGATATTGCCACTAATGTTATTGATATCGCCGAGATAGAGATACAGATAATATCGGGGACACTTCGAGCAATGCCTCTAACGACCAACTAATCCATACATCTTATGGATTAGTGTGTGTGTGTGTGTGTGTGTGTGTGTGTGTGTGTGTGTGTGTGTGTGAAGGTACTATGTGCTCGACCTCATGGGAAGTTTCCATGAGGTTGAGCTGTGTGGGCCCCACTGTTATGTGTGATGGGCATCCACACCATCAGTCAGATGCACCATTCCATGGTGGGCCATGGGTCCAAACCTCAGGCTAATCTATGACTTGGTGGACCACACCAAAAACAACTGTTAAGAGTGGATATCTACCCATTGAAAACTTTATGATTGTTTATAGGATCGATTGAGCCGTGGTTGAGAAATCCAGCCCATCCATTGTGCGTGTCCCACTTAAACAGGAAGTCACACCAATTTTCAACCGTATCCAAGACTCAGGTGGGCTCCCAACAAGTGCTTTTAGATGTTGTGGGCATGATTTTGCACTCTTTCAGTTGGTTTGGCCGACTTGAATTCCGGATCCAGCTGCTTTTTTGGATATCCCATAAACAATAGGGGACCCACCAAATGCATGGTGTGGATGCTCATCAAACATCACAGTGGGGCCCACACAGATCGACCTCATGGGAACTTCCCATGAGGTCGACCGTATAGTGTGTGTGTGTGTGTGTGTGTGTGTGTGTGTGTGTGTGTGTGTGTGTGTGTGTGTGTGTGTGTGTGTGTGTGTGTGTATTGCATTACTGCCTCCAAGATAAGTCCCTTTAACATAGCAGGAGTGCAGGACAAAAAAAAAAGAACTATTATATGCTGCTACTTGATGGTATGGTTTGAACATCTCGAACTCCTTATTTATCTGTTACTATTATATAGAGTGAAGTAGCTTAGTTGCCTAAACAAGTCATATGATGAGCCAGTCTGGGAATTTGAAATTATGAAAAACAATAAGTCTCAAGTAAAATCAGGAAATTATCTAATACATGTTACTTAAATTGATTGAACCCACTATGCGTGCTATATTTCATGGTGGAGACTACTGAATTTGAAGAAAAATGAACAGACATGACATGGATGTCCTACAGTGTCATCATCTTCATCCTCATTGTCTAACGTTTCTCTCAACTAAATGGGTTTGGCTACATATATAAGTATATTATTTATTGGTCATTTTATCTATTCACTTAGGCAGAGTCCAGAGGCCTCTTTGACTTGAGATTTTGCTGCATATGCTTTTATTGTATGGGAATTTATGCTTTCGTTCATCTTGATTCAGACCGATCTAAAGGATTTTGAGTTTGAAACAGGTATGTTCATGCAGACCTACATGGAGCTTCTAGTACCGTGGTCAAGAATCACAGACCGGATAACCCCGTACCTCCTCTTACTTTAAACCAAGCAGGATGCTTCACTGTAAGTCGTTCAGCTACGTTCATGAAGTCTACATTCGTATTCATATTTATGGTTTACGACATCTTTACCAGAATATGAAGTGATTTACTATTCACCCTTCAAAAAAAGAAGAAGAAGAAGTGATTTGCTACTTTCTTTCACTTTATAGGTGTGCCACAGCCAAGCATGGGACTCAAAGATTGTTACAAGCGCTTGGTGGGTGTATCCTCATCAAGTCAGTAAAACAGCTCCCACAGGAGAATATCTTACTGCAGGCAGTTTCATGATCCGTGGGAAAAAGAATTTCCTTCCTCCGCACCCTCTTGTTATGGGATTTGGCATTTTATTTCGCTTGGATGAGAGCTCCTTGGGATCTCACTTGAATGAAAGGAGGGTGAGAGGTGAGGAGGAAGGGCCCCGTGATATGGAAGACGGTGTATCTGTTAAAGAAGAAGCCGACTCCGAGTCAGATGAGGAAGTGATCGACAAAACAGTAGATGAAGTTGAAGAACCGAGTCACACCTTGGACATGACAACAGATCATTCTGAACTGAAACCAGATGAATCTGGTTCATCTAACAGTGGGTTACTTTGTAAAACTGTTGAAGCTGGAGAAGATAGTGGTGGAGACAAAACCATACCCGGTGACATTGATAACAGAAAGTCCTCTGACATTGCTGAAGAAAATGGATCCTCTGTCTCACCAGAACTTGAGGTTCTCATGGACAAGGCCCTTGGGCTCGGGTCTGTTAAGGTGTCAGGGAAAAGTTATGGGCTTGATGCCCCTCAAGTTACTTCAGTGGAGGACCAAGAGCATGAAGAAAAGAAATCTGTAGTAAGAGAAAAACCGTACATATCAAAGGCAGAGAGACGAAAACTCAAGAAAGGGCAGACAAGTAGCAGCGATGCAGCTGATGTTCAAGAAAAAGAAGAAGACAATGACAGTAATCACTCAGGTACTCAGCAAGATAAAAGTGTTGGGAACTCAAGGCCAGCAGGTGGAAAGATCACACGTGGACAAAAGAGCAAACTTAAGAAGATTAAAGAAAAATATGCAGATCAAGATGATGAAGAAAGGAAGATTCGTATGGCTTTACTAGCAGTGAGTAACATACCTTTACAATGTATAGAACTTTGATTGATTAACATATGAAGATCCATCTACAGCTTATACCCTGTCCCCCCCCCCCCCCCCCCCCCCCCCCACATGATACTGATTGCATTTCAAAAAATTTCAGTCTTCTGGGAAAGCACTCAAAAGTGAAAAAGAGTCGCAAGAAACAAATACAGCTGCTAGTAAACAGAACAGATCAGTCACTGGTAATTTACTCAACTTTTATCTAAGTCAGAATAAGATCATTGTAACAATCATTATGGATGGTCTTTTTTTTTTTTGGGTACCTTATAACCAAATATTTTATGTAATATCTTCTTGAGATCCCATTACTATACACACAGTAATTTTTATATTATTCGGCTTTCTAAAATCCTTCTTCGGTGTTTCATAGGGATAAAAAGCAGTTGTTAGAACATGCTGACATTAAAGATGGTTTACGAGTCCATTTTATTTAATTGTCATCGCTTTTATGTCTAAACTGCCACGTCTTGTTTTAGAGCACTGATCACATACAGGCAATAGTAGTATAACTTGTGGTACCATACCATCTTTCCCTGCCAACATGCTGCTTGTGTAGGGACATTAGGACATTAGCACCATGAAAACAGTATGGCTCACCATGAACATCACTCTTTTAAAAAATCTGGATGATCAGGTCAGTAGGTGGGTTACACCTACATGTTAAGTCGGACCGTTGGTTATCCATTGATTCTAATGGTGTGGCCCACCTGATGAGTGGAACAGTCAAGTGATCTTCATGGTGGGGCCAACCATTTTCAAGGTACTGATGCCTACACAAGTGGCATGTTGGCGGAAAGATGGTATGGTACCACCAGTCTTGGTACCTTGCCTGTAAGCAATCAGTTATTGGACAAAAGTCACTAGCCATTTCCATGGCTTTTTCATTATTATTTATATGGTGGTTTGGAATCGTAATGATCATCATATATCAACTAAAACACATCACTCTTTCACATTTTTCTTCTTTTCCTGTATGACATTTATGGGGAGGTATTTGATATTCTGGCTGCGTATGGAGCTTGATACGCAGGCATGTAGATGCCAGTGTTTTAAATAGCAAATAGCGTGTAGCATAGCGTTCACACGTCTGAAGCGTGAGGTGTAAGCTACATAGAATGTAGCGTAAGCTACACTCTACTTCTAGATTTTTCATCAAGGTTGCGCTTGGTTGCACCAATTTCATTATATTCACCAAATTAGACTGATTAATATTGCAATTTAACAAAATTTCACGACATTTGTTGCAACCAAACCCAACCTAAAGTACTAGGAAAAGGTAATCATTGAGTACAAAGGTAAAGAAAGAAAGAAAGAGCAACAAAATTGATTTAATACTGTTACTTATATTATTTTTACTCAAAGCATTGAAAAGATTAACTAATTTTTATTGAAAATAGAAAAATGTAACAAATCATTGAAAAAAATAACTTGTAATGTGAGCTATGCAGCGTGTATCGTAGTCTATGTAGCGTGTAGCGTATGCAAATTATCATGTAGCGTAGGCTACACGTGACTTAAGCTATTTTCATGAGCTACGTTGCGTTAAGGCCAAGCTACGCTACATAGCGTAAGCTACATGCTACATAGTGTAGCTATTTAAAACACTGGTAGATGGTACATGTGACATATACGAACTCAAATTAAACCAACTAAATTGTGAACTCATTGTTGTTAAAATTAGATTGGTCGAACAACTCCAACCTCTGATTCGTGGACAAGTTTTCTTTGAATTGAGATCATTGGATATTTGTCATTTTTAACCGTCCAAACAAATGTTCAGCAATCTAATAGTTAGATAACCATGAAAGAGTAAAATATTGTTCATATATCCATACTGGTGCCCAAAATTTGGATGGTTTATTTTTAATTGCTTAAATGCCACGTATACAATTTCTTAGTAATTCCTAACTTCCTGCATATCATCTGTCACACTCCAGAGTATCAAAGTATTTCTCTAAATTTATTTTGCTACAAGTTATTACTTGGAAGTCATTTTTGAGTTATCTACATGTATTTTCCAGAGTTGAGAGACCAGGTTGATTCCTCAAAAATATGCTATAAATGTAAGAAAGCGGGCCACCTTTCTCGGGACTGCCCAGAACATCTAGATGAAGCTGATCACAGTAAGGTGGCTGCACACAAGCAAGTAAATGGGAATGCTCCTGAAGGTCTTGCAGATGTAGATTTAGATAAAACCACCGGTGATGAGGATAGAATGACTTTTGAGGAGGAAGATATTCATGAGATAGGCGAAGAAGAGAAGGAAAAGTTAAATGATGTAGATTATTTGACTGGGAATCCGCTGCCAAATGACATTCTACTGTATGCCGTGCCTGTCTGTGGTCCATATAGTGCGCTCCAGACATACAAATACCGGGTGAAGATTACTCCGGGTACTGCTAAAAGAGGAAAAGGTATGCTATGTGCCCATTTTCATGGATACTACTTACTAGTGACACTGAGTAAGAGCAGATCTATAGTCACCCATTTCACTATTTTCTCAACACATTCAAACAAGGACATGATGCATATTTGGAATTGCACGGAGTTGATGCGTCACTCTGTCGTTGTCTGCATGTTGCACTCCTAGACACGGGCCAAATCAGAAAGAACATTTTGTGCTTAGTTATTACTATCTTTAAGCTTCTAGAGACTTCTTCTTCTTCTTCTTCTTTTTTTGCGTAATATAGTTGTTTGTAGGTTTACTTTTTATTTATTGGATTTGTATGTGTAAATAATTGCTATATGAACCCTCATAAATAACAATTGCTATATACTATTAAAGAGAAAGTCTCAGTCCAACGGGTTGGACCACCAGTTACAGCCCACCCAGCAAATAACCTTCAACCTTTCATGTGCGTGCAACATCCAACCCGTCTGATAGGTTGGCCACATCATGAGGATCACATTTTGCAAAAATCAGCCACATCCATCATTGAGTAGACAATGCTTGTATTTTTTCTACTTATCAATGGCTAGATTTTTTTTCATCTAATGATGTGGTGTGCCCAATGAGTGGAAGGGGCTGATTTTTCACTAAATTATCCACATGGTGGGCCCACCTATTGGAATGGTTGGCTGTGGCATGCACTTAATGGGTTTGAAGTTATTTGCATAGGAAACAATCTCTTGCCATTGATAAATATAAAAATAGATGCATTATTCACTCAATGAGTGGATGTGGCTGATTTTTGCACAAGGTGATCCTCATGATGGGGCCAACCTTTTGGACCAGTTGGATGTTGCATGCAGCATGAAAGGTTGGAAGTTATCCTCTGGGTTGGTGGGCCATAACTTGTGGTTCAAGAGGTTGTACTTGTAACCTTCTCTATAATTTTTACTTTTTTTTTTTTTTTGAACATTGATGAATTTTCATTAAAAGAAGGCCGAAGCCTAGAATATACAAAAACCAGAACTATACAGAACAAAACAAAAACCTTCCCCAAAACTCCCTTGGATACAACCAAGACAGCCCACCACTACACTTCCGACCAATCCTTTACATTTTGCATGGCCAATCTAAAGACGTGCCCCGCCCCTCGCATTTTGTTCTTGAAGCATCTCTCATTCCTTTCACTCCATAAAGCCCACAAAATCGCTGGCAAGCTTAATTTCCACATCTTTTTCCCAAATTTCCCTTCCCCACCCCCGTGCCAAGCTGTGAGGAATTCTTCAATTGATTTTGGGAACACCCATAAGACCCCCAAAGACAGTAGGAAGAAGCCCCATACCTTCGACGCAAAAGCACAATGAATAAACAAATGATCCACCGACTCCGCGTTTCTCAGACACATCAAGCAGACATTTGGGAGATCATCTTCCTCTTACATAGATTGTCCACCGTTAACACTTTGTTCTTCCCTACTAACCAAGTAAAAGCTGCCACCTTGTTAGGGGCACCGTAATGCCACAGAAAGGCCGTTGGGGCAGCCCCTCTAGCTTCATTTTCCGCATTCAACATCCAGTAGCAAGATCTAACTGAAAATGAACCTGATTTTGCCTTGAGCCATCTCATGGAGTCCGCCTCGGATACCACTGGAGACATGGGACAAAGCAACTCTAATAATTGAATAAACTCTTCAAGTTCTTCATCCTGTAAATTCCTTCTAAACGAAGGATTCCACACCACCTCTTCACCTGAGAAAGAATAACAATTACTCACGTTTACTCCCCTTTCCCTACTCCCCTTTCCCTAGCTATCCCTACCAATAAAGGAAACCTCTCCCCCAAATCCATTTCCCCCACCCAGCTATCCTCCCAAAATCTAATTCTCTCGCCATCCCCCAAACGAGAACCTATGCCCTCCCATACTTTCTCTTTCAGCGACGTCACCGATTTCCACAAATAAGACGAACGATAACGCGAAAAAGCTTTTGTCCACCATCCCCCCTTCTCTACCCCATATTTCCTTGCAAGCAAACCCCTCTATCTAGCCTTTCCCTCTGACCCAAACCTCCAAACCCATTTCCCTAAGAGCGATAAGTACATTACTTCTAGCTTCAAAATTCCCGCCCCACCTTGATTCGTCGGCTTACAGACCTCTTCCCATCTCAGAAGGTGAAATTTATGCTTCTCTCCCGCCCCTTCCCAAAGAAAAACCTTTCTACGTCTCTCCAGGGCATTGATAATCGATTTTGGACATTTAAAAAGAGACATAAAATAGACCGGGAGATTTGACAAAGACGCTTTAATCATGATCATCCGCTCCCCAAGTGATAAGCATTTAGATTTCCACCTTGACATTTTCCTTTCCAATATTTCTATAACCGTGTCCCACATGTGTTTCGCCGGTTTCCCTATACATAATGGAAGCCTCAAATACGTCATCGGAAAAAGAAGCTTCTGCACAACCAAGAACCAATGCAAAATCCCGAACTTTGTCGCTAGAGATGCCAACTCCTAACATCTGACTTTTCAACATATTAACCTTTAACCCTGACACCGCCTCGAAACTGACTATAATAGAACGAAGATTCTCCACATAAAATTCTTTCGCCTTACATAGTAGCAGGGTATTGTCCGCATATTGAATATGAGAAATTTGAAACTCCGAATTATCCACCCCAAAGCCTTGAATTAATCTAATCTTCACCCCTCTATCCAACATTCTACTAAGAGCCTTCATAATGGTGACAAACAGAGAAGGGAAAAGCGGATTGCCTTGACGAATCCTCCGAGAAGCTCCAAAAAAACCTTTAGGCGAACTGTTCACAAGAATGGAGAACGTAGCCGATCTTACACATAATTGAATCCAAGATCTCCACTTCGGCCCGCAACCCAGCCTGCCCAACATATAATCTAAAAAAGCCCAATCCACATGATCATATACCTTTTCAATATTAAGCTTGCAAACTATTCCTTCCTCTCCTTTTCTATGGCAGGGGTCGACGCATTCATTGGCTAAAAGAGAGCAGTCCACAATTTGTCTTTCATCCACAAACGCCCCTTGAGATTCTGAGATAACATACCCAACACCTTCCTGAACCTTGAAGCCAACACCTTTGCTAAAATCTTACAAGGACCCCCCTAACAAGCTTATAGGGCGAAAATCTTTCATACTTTCTACTCCCTCCTTTTTGGGAATCATCACGATAAACGTGGCCCCCAATTGCTTCTCAAGAGTCCCCCTCTCAAAGAATTCTTGCATGAAGCCTATCACCTCTCCCTTCACAAAAGTCCAAAATTTCTGAAAGAAAGCTATCGGGAAACCATCAGGCCCTGGAGCTTTGTCACCACCCAAATCCATCACTACTTTCTTGATTTCCTCTTCTGAAAAAGGAAGTTCTAACGAGGCCGCCTCTTCTTCCAATATTGAATCGAAGTGCAAATTATCAAGGGATGGCTTGGGATCTCTACCTTTTGACATGAGGTCTTTGTAAAAGTGGACTCTAGCATCACAAATTTCGTCTTTACCTTCTATTTTCTGATCGTCCACTACTGGGGAAGAGATCTTATTAACACGAGCTCTAGCGCTAGCTGTTGCATGAAAAAACTTGATGTTCTTATCTCATTCTTTCAACCATATTGCCCTCGACCTCTGCCTCCACTTAATATCTTCTTCCCTCAACCTCGCATTATACTTCACTCTATGAATTTCCCTCCAGGCCATTTTAACTTCCGATAGCATCTCTTCTTTCTTAGAGTCCAATCTCTGAATTTTTTAAAGCATCTTAGATATCTCTTCCTCTCGACCATTGAGGACCTCTTTTTCCACTCCCCTATTTTCTGTTTGAGCATTTTAAGCTTTTGGAAGAGCACTACACTTGCACCCCCTTGAACTGAGAATGTCGACCACCAATCAATAATTTGCTCCCTAAAGCCTTCAATTTCTAGCCATGCTAATTCGAACCGAAACGGCCGAGGGCCCCAATCCTCCTCGTCTACCTCTAAGAGAACTGGAGTGTGATCTGAAAAAGGTCTAGGTAACCCACGCTGTATGATCAACAGGTATCTCTCTGCCCACTCCGAGGATACCAGAAATCTGTCAAGCCTTATCTGAATTGGCTGGGCTTGCCCAATTGACCAAGTGAACTTCTCTCCTCCTAACGGAAGATCTATCAGCTCATTGTCGAACACCCAATCAGAAAAATTCATCGTACTTTTAGAAATTCTACCTCCATTCGATTTCTCATGCACTAGTCTAACTACATTGAAATCTCCCCCCTACACACCAAGGGCCATCCCATCTTTGCCAACAAGAATTTAGCTCAGCCCAAAAGTCGTCTCTAAACTTTGGTTTACATGGCCCGTACACTGAGGTTAGACACCATCTGAAGCTAGACCCCTTTTCCTTTAGAACCACCGACACTTTATAATTCCATATCCAACTATCTTCTTTGCTCCAAATCGACGAATTCCAAATAACAATCATTCCTCCAGCCTTACCTATTGCCTCTGATGCTAACCATTGCTTATCCTTCTCCCACCATATCGAATCTATTAGTCGTTTATCTACATCTGAGCACTTAGATTCCTGAAATGCAGCCGCTTGAATCTTATACCTCCTACACATATCTTTAAGCTGCCCTCTTTTTTGTACACACCCCAGCCCCCTAACATTCCAGATCGGAACCTTCATTTTACACCTTAACTGTCCCCACCTGACTACCCATTGCTTTGCTATCAGCTCCGTTCTTCACCTCCCTTCTATCCACTTCTCGCTGCACCACCACTGCATCACTCCATTGCACCTGTTTTGGAATAATTGGTCTACCCCATTCTTTGACCCACTCGAAATAGGATATAAAGTCTTCTGGTAGGTCACCAAATGTGACACCTAGTAACCGCGCCACTTCCATTGTGACCAATTTGATTCTATTCATGCCTTGGGCCATAGAGATCTTCTTCACCTTCGACTGCAATCTTTCTGCTGTGGGAATAATACCTTGTATCACCGATAAGTTTTCGGGAGCTCCTGTCAGGGAGATGAGAAATTGCTAGTGGAGTTAACATCACTGGATCAGCGAATTCATGTGCTCCGTCTTCGAGAAGAGGCCTCTGCAACGGTATCAGATTTCTCTTGCTGCATGCATCGCAATCCATATTTGAATTGGGGAGTATTGAAATCCACAGCTGGTCCGCCGAGGGAGGACTTTGAAGCATAGCATCTTCCGCAGAAGAACTGTGAAACAAAGCATACCTCTCAGTGTAGCTTTCTCCTAAAAAAAATTTCACAGCCCCTGTTGCTTCTTCTTCCGTTATCTGTCCTGTATCGGCACTTGCAGGAGCCTCTGCTGCGGTGAAGCCTTCGTGATTAAGATCAACGTGACCTGCAGTTGAGACGATTGGAACTGTCATCTCTCTTCTTCGGTTCGACTCGAATTCAAAACGGAGTTGAGGGCTTTCATGTTTCGCGTAAGGTCCGGCTCCTTTGTGTCAAAACTCCGATCACACGAGTCTTGACGTATTCTAGTGAAGTCACATGTGGGCATAATCTTATATTTAAAAGCCACCATGACCGGTTCTTTATGTCTATCTCTGACACCGACAAACACATCAGTGTCCAAGTCGCATAGCTTGCCGGGTAGTTGGGTCTTAATGCATCAGATTCCATGTATTTAATGTTGCATGGTGAAAAGGCTGGATGCGTATTTATAGAAATTGAATATAAATAAATTGAGAACTAGGTTTCCTTTTTTCTGTTTTCATTGTAATTGTGCAAACTTCCTGTTTACTCGCTGTGTCTATTCTGTTTGGTGCAGCTGCAAAAACTGCTTTGAATTTGTTTAGTCACATGCCTGAGGCGACAAATAGGGAAAAGGAACTTATGAAAGCGTGTACAGACCCAGAATTAGTTGCTGCGATTATCGGCAATGTGAAGATCACGGCGGCGGGCCTCAGTCAACTGAAACAGAAACAGAAGAAAGGAAAGAAGACTAGCAAACAAGAAAAATAGTATGGTACGGACGAGGTTTTTCCGACCCTTTTGACCTTCATCCTTCCCCTAAATTTTACAGTTTTGGATTCTTCCATGATTTCCTTTGCCAAGGATTGAAGGCTATGATCTACAAAAGAGAGACATTGCGTCGCCCGTTTCATGCCAAGCAGAATCCTTCCCTATCAAATGTAAAATCTGTTCATTGCACATACACTCCACACCTCTTGAGTTACTTTAAATCTATACTAGTAACTGAATATGAGCCGTTAATTTTTTAGAATTGTTGATTGATGAAGGTAAAACTGTACATTGAGTGGTGTCCATCGCTTGCTTACATCCACCAGAAGCGTGGTTTTTTTTTTTCTTCTTTTCTCCATGGGGTAATTGATGAAGCAATTAGGGCATTGTCTCTCTGAAACGTGGTATAAACCATTTTGTGGTAGTACAGGAAAGGAAAGCATCTCAGCCAAAGATGATTAAAGCCATTAAAATTCCAATCTCTTCTGTGGCTGCGCATCAACGGTCTCAAATTCCCTTTGGTTTTACTGTTTTCCTTTTGGAAAGAGCAAGGTGTCCTTTGCTCGTAAAAAGGTACAATCAGATCCTGAGCGCTAAGCCAGCGGGCCCCAACTCGATGGGCCATACTTCAAACAGTCATGTCCTTTAAGTCATTGCTTGCAAATAGGAGCTTAAAATGCAGGCATCCTGCGGATTGGGTACTTCCCCGCCTGTCCTGAGCTCGGTGGCTCAGGCTGTGGGGCCACCACCCATTTTTCCATACGAACCAAAAAAAAATAAAAAATGAGGCAGATCCAAAGCTTGAAGTGGACTACACCACAGGAAGCAGTGGTGAAGCACTGTTGCCAATGATGCCCACCATGGAAACCTTCCCAGGGCCCACTGCGATGTTTATTTGCCATCTAACCTGTTCATCCACTGTTGAAACCTTTTTAGGGCCTACTGTGATGTTTATTTGCCATCTAACCTGTTTATAAGGTCATACCAATAACCGAACGGTAGTCATTTAATCCACTTGACCCATTTAATCCACTTGACCCTTGGACGTACCTCATTTTTGGGCTTATAACCTAAAATTGTCTGAAAAAATGGATGGACAACCCATACATCATGGTGGCCCCTCAGAGGGAAGCGGATTGCATACTGAGTAAACTGTGGGGTCCACCGTGATTTATGTATTTCATCCACTCTGTTCATCCATTTTAAAAAATACTTTTATGGCTTGAGACAAAAACTGAAGCATATAAAAATCTTAAGTGGACCATACCACAGAAAACAATGTGAATTGAACCTGTACCGTTGAAAAATTATTGGGGGCCGCAGAAGTTTTGGATCAGTCTGATATTTGTTTTTTTCCCTTCATCAATGTCTGTTTGATCTCGTGAACAGGTTGGGCCTGATATTTGTTTTTTCCTTTATCAATGTCTGTTTGATGTTGTGAACAGGTTGGGCCTGATATTTGTTTTTTCCCTTCATCAATGTCTGTTTGATGTTGTGAACAGGTTGGGCCTGATATTTGTTTTTTCCCTTCATCAATGTCTGTTTAATCTTGTGAACAGGTTGGGTGACGAATAAAAATCATTATGGGCCCTAGAAAGGTTTCAACGGTAGAAATCATTATGCCCACTGTTTCTTGTGGTATGGTCCACCTGAGTTTTGGATATGCTTAACTTTTGGTTTCAACTCCTTAAATGATCTGGAAAAGCGGATGGACAGTGTAGACAAACTACATACATTTACAGTGGGCCTAACTGAGTTTACTCAGTCTGATAAGAGCGTACTCAGTAACTCAGGACGCAATGCGATTTCCCCTCAGAGCCTCCAGCCTGTCCTGTGCTCGAGACAGGTGGGGTAGCACCCAAACCGCGTCTGTGCGAGCAGAATCCAGTGGTCCAAATTTGGGTAGCGAATGTCCATCGTCCTGTTTATGCAATTTTTTTGGCTGTGGTTGATTGGTGATGAAACAATAAAACAATACTGGGGCAGGTGGGTCATGATACTAATCATTGATGATTGCGTGTGCCCCACCATGGATTTGGCCACTAAAAAGAATTTACCTTGATGATTAGACCACCCATGCAGTAATCATCGATAAATAAACCTCTTTTTTTTTCTTTCTTTTTTTTTAAATTTAATTTTCCTCCTAGAATGCAGTACGTTTTATACATCATCTTGTAGAGCCCATTGATAGAGCACTGATTCAACAGACAAGGTAAATTCAATAGATGTGATTTCTCAGCCACCATTATAGCACTGATTCAAGAGACTGAGGCCATCTGGTAAATGTGACAAAATGGGATTTGTCATCAGTCGTTGGTCCTATCACTGAATGGACCAGATCATGTTCATTTCTGTGGTCCAGATGATGCACAGGCATAATCTGCGCTCTGAACAGGGTTACGTGCTTCGGAGGTTATACCACAGGTAGGGCGTCTCTCCACAATGCAGCGGAGCCATGCGGAGTATTGATTGAGAACATATAAACAGAAGGCACTATCATGGCTGGTCCACATTTCAGAAATCACACGTACTATGCAATCTTAGCCATCTAATCAGTTCCATACACTGAATGTAACCATTTTTTTTCCTACCATGGCTGTTAATGGCACTGATTGGATGGCTCTGATCATCTATTTGGAACCATTTGCCACCTGCAGTTGGTAGGGATGGAAAAGTGCCAGATTAGCCCATCGGATGTCAGGTCCAAGTACAAACCAGCCCCAATCCCGGCCTGTTCATAGCGTCTAGGAGAGATTCAGATGGTATTTTTCTTGAACAACAACAACAATTGATGTCATGGACATTCCTAAAACCCCAATGATTCAATATTAATGCGAAGACGATGCAATTTGCCTCGTCTCCACAGACCTGCCCGGCGCCGCTACACAAAAGGTGGGGTAGATGGGCTATGGGACCCTCCCCAGGGTCAAATTTCACCGTCATTTTAGCTACGTGGGAAGCCAATCAAAATGTATAATGTATGTCTGATGGACTGATGCCTTCTATTAGTTCATCATCGATTGCAAGAAAATACATATAAAAAGAAAATAATGGAAGAGAAAAAGAAAGAAAGATGGCCGCTTAAATTTACCATTAACCTGTCTTTCATTTCAAACCGATTAATAAGGCTGCTTGCAGAAACCAATCTAATCAACAACGGAGCTGATGTAACACCTTTGTAGGCTTCCTTTGCATGCAAGAGAACAAAATTACAAGAACCAATCTAATATACCTTGACATTATATGTCAAATTTACGTGTCTTCAGCCGCAGGGACATCACTTAAATCTAGACCGTCGGTGGGCAAGTCCTGTGTTAGTGGGCCTAAGATACCCTCTGAGCTGAGAGTCAATCCGCTCTGAAAAAAAAGGAAAAAAAAAAAAAAAACCCATCAGGCTCAAACTTGAAATGCAGTATCCATGCTAAACTGATGGATTGTTTGGCACCTTAGATTTAGAGGTAATTGGGTGTATTTCAAATTCATGTAGCTACTTTTTGCATTTGGCAGCCTGGATTTGGAGGTAAATGGAATCAGAGGTATGTCAAATACACACTTTTGGTGTGTTTTGAAATCTCGGCAAAATGTTGTGATTCCAGTGTAATTCAGATGAAATGCCTTTTTTTCTTTTTTTTTGCTCCTTTTAGAGGCAGGAGGCCACTAATCCACCATACACAAGGCATGCTGATGATACCCCAAAACAATCCAATTATTGACCGCAACACTAAAATCACATCAATAGAATGATCCGAACCATCCAAACATTGGACATCTAAATGGTCGGTTAAAAAATGTTGGCGAGTCACTTGTTTGTGATCCTTACGTTTGTGGCCCACCCAAGGCTTGGAGTTTTCTCATTTTTGGCCAAAGTTTATATTTCAATGGGCTTATTACAATCATTCTATCAAATATCACACACACACACACACACACGCACACACACACACACACACACACAAATTTGGGATATGAAAGTTGATTTAGTTAATCAAATCCAAGTCTTGTAAATATAATGAAGAATTCCAATGCATTCCAAGCACAAGCTCCCTAACGGAAGATTTGGATTCTAGTGCATGTCAACCAAACACAATTGAGGATTCGGAATCACCTTGATTCCGATGTAATTGTTATTTGGATTCCAATGCATTCCAAATCTAAGCTCCCAAATGATCCATAAGCTTCACACTTAGAAGCTTGAAATGTTCACATAAAACCATTGTGACAAATATTGACAAGATTTTGACAATATCGTGATATTTTCGTGAAATATCAACCAAGCAATTATTATCTTTGATAACATCATGATAATTTTGAAGTCTCGGCATTTTTTTATTTTCTCATGGTTTAATCGCAAGCTTATGGCGGAATTATCACAATTTCTTAGTTAAATTTTTTGTTATTCCATTATATATATATAATTTCAAAATTATTTATTAATCTATAATAAATGTTTTTTATTTTTTATTTTAGTGAGATTTTCCTGATAATATCCCCAGAAAAAAACTCAAAATTGAAATCTCCCAAGAAATTGCTGAGAACGAGACTAGTGGCTATGGATAAAACATTGTACGACAAGGTGTTTATCACTTTCTTTCCCATAATTCATTGATGGCTTGCTTTCCGTGCACGTGGTGGCAAACATGAACGCGACCATCAGGTAGGCCATTATTCAAAAAACAGAAGATTGAATAGGATAGACAAGTTGGGCGAAATACCTCCGGCTGAAATCTCAGCATGTCAGCACGGGCCATTGCTTCCGCTTGAGCTATTCTCTGCCTGAAAGTCTGAGCCATCTCATCCGCCTGTTGAATCACAATCATGAAAGAATAGTGACAAATCTTGAATTCACACAACTTCGGTGAGAAGAACAAATACAATTTTCAAGAACTACCTTCTCAAACACAAGCTTTGGGTTCCGGATCATATCACCCGGCGTGGGCTCTAGTTTCTTGGTAGAGAGACTCACACGGCCTCTCTCACGATCATGGCTCAGTATCATCACCTTTTCAACAGAACAATTCCGGTAATTAGCTTTCAGAAATGGGCCCAAAACTTTCAACGGACACATGAATGAGAACTTGTACCTTGAGAGTGTCACCAGGCTGTAGGACAGTCCCGATGTCGGCAACACGATCATGGCTAATCTGGCTAACATGGAGTAGGCCATTGATTCCGCCAATGTCGATAAAGGCACCATATGGTTTAAGGCTCTGAACGGTTCCGGTGACAACTGACCCGATTCCAAGCTGAGCTTGACTGTCTGCCATGGCCTTGCGGTTACTAAGAACGAGCCTAGAGTTTTCTTCATTGACCTCTACAAATTTCAGCGGGAACTCCTTATCGAGGAGTTCTTCTGCAGTCGATTTCTGGTACCCAAATGAAAAAATCCAGTCACCACTGAACAAATAATATTTTGGGCTGTGTTTGGATGCACTGTCGTATTGAGTTGTAATGATCAGTTCAATTAGGTGGAATTGTCTGATTTGTAATTATGCTTTCTAGTATTTGTATTGAAGGAACAAATACTAGAAAGCAGGCAATTATGATTTGGTCCTCTCCAGTTAATTGAACTATTGCAATTTGATTTGGTAGTGCATCCAAACGCAGCCTTCGGTTGTGGATTACATACTGTCTCAACCAATAAAAGAAGGGGTTTTGACATATAGCACCCTCCCTTATGTCTATTACCAAATAACCACTTCTGTTTTCCATTTTCAGTAAAAAACCACCCCGTGGTTAACATCCCCTGGCAAAACATGATGGAGCCATGTTATAGTCGCTATAGTTCACTGTTGACGACAGTAAAAAGACCTTTTTTACCCCTCATTTGTGGGCTTAGGGTTTGGGAAAAGAGAGAAGAGAGGTTACAGTTAGGGTTGGTTTGGGGGATTTCAGAGGGGTTAATGTCATTTTTAAAGATTTTGCTAACCTAACCATGGTTAGTTTTTCCATCCAAAAAAATTAATGGTGGAGTGGTTTTTTTACCATATTTGGAAAACGAACGGTGTTATTTGGGAAAATGCACAAGGGAGGGTGTTATTTGTCTTTGGGCCAATAGGAAGGGTGCTATATGTCAAAACCTCAAAAGGTAAATTGTGTTTAAAATAATAAAAAAAAACTAGGGCTCTGCTGCAAAAGTTTCAAAATTCATAGAACAAAAAGGTTAAGGGTTAATAAGGCATTTTGCCTGATAGAACTGCTAGTAATACCAGATGTGGCCCATGTCAACCTCCTGTCATGCATTTTTGGTTTTAAGGCCAAATTGCCTCATGAAAGGTTTGTGCGGAAAAACCAACTTAGACTTCGCAAGGTATAACGCCACAATACAAAAACAGCACACAAAAACCAAGTTGAAGAACCAACCGTTGATATCTGTGAAAATGGAACAAACCCACGAAGTCCTTCCACAATGGCCACCACTCCTCCTTTGTTTGCCCCGACAACCTGTTTATATTTCATAGTCAGATAAAAGAAAAACCTGAGTTTTCTGACAAGTACATCAAGCAGTACTAGGAACAGCTAATAGCATGACCAAAGGTCACCAAATATGGAATAGTGCTGACAAAGGAAGCCGTGTAACTAGTTAAGTAACATTCATTTGTAGTTACCATTGATTTTAAACATCACAAACGTCATTCTCGTAAGATGTAACCATTACATTTCAACTTAATTCAC
Organism: Liriodendron chinense; assembly: GCA_003013855.2. Taxonomy (NCBI): domain Eukaryota; kingdom Viridiplantae; phylum Streptophyta; class Magnoliopsida; order Magnoliales; family Magnoliaceae; genus Liriodendron; species Liriodendron chinense. Next base: position 2,544,384 of record ML058484.1, on the reverse strand, counting down.
CACTGATGAACAATGGAATGTATTTATCCTCTTGTGCTGGTTATGTGGATAACACAATGAATTATGAAAAGAAGATATTTGTACCAAGGATTAAAAAGATCAGTATTACTTGTCGACTCATTCTCACAACTCGGATGAGACTTCTCATTTTCTTCTTCTTCTTCTTCCTTTCTTTTTTATGCCGAAAAATCTCATAAAAAACATTGTGGGTAACCCCGGTATAAAGGTTAGAAAACCAGAGGCTTGGCTTCAGTTTAGTCAGCCAATTTGGATACAAACAAGTCAGCCAGGTGACTCAGTCGGTTATCATAACTTTCAACGTGTATAATTAGAAAAAACAATTTGAAAAATGAAAACAGTAATAGAATGGAATACTGTGTAAATAACATGATAAACATGCTGCATGTGTATTTTTTTATAGCACGCATGTATGGTGATGCATGCACCCAGAGCATTAATGCCTCTTTTTGAAAGCTTGAGCATACAAAAAGAGATTGCAATCCCCCATCAATCATTGCAAAAAGAGAGGAATAGCAGATGCTTTCGCAATGTTAGCCGAAGAATTGAGTGGGTTGTTGGTTATGTTTGGGATATCATTGTAGAATGGGCGGTAAGGATTGGTGGGAAAAGTTGTAATTTCCCTTTTTCGTTCTTTTTTTTTTTGTTGTTGCTTTATTTTGTTGTTTTTGCTTCTTGGCGCTTCCTCAGTGCCTTTTTTAATGAAAGCCCTCGTTATCATTCAGAAAGAACAAAAAAATCCCCCTTCAATCATTGCTTGCGAAAAGACTTTTAAGAAAAAAAAAGTTACATTGGTTCACATTCAACAGACAGAAGGCCAAAGATCGGATGAGTAGTATCTATCGATCCAGGAGTCTTGTTGAGCATCGTCTAACCACTGTCAAATCAAAGGACTCAAATGTAGAACCATAAGGCCCCATCTATACCTACAGAGGAACCAAGAGTACAATACATATCCTTGCTTAGATGATCATATACTTTGCCTACTTCAAAATTTTAGGTCGGCAGTAAGCCGGTAACATTCTAATAACAGTGCTACGACGGGGATGGTAAGAAGGATCTTGCTCCTACATTTGCTCATCTCTTTGAACCCCACAGTCTTCCCCTTTAATTTGAAACTAAACCGGGCAGTCTCGCATCATGTTCACTCATCTGAGTTAGTCTAGAACTTGGACAAGCTTGGCTAAATTTGGGCTATTCTTGTCCTAACGAAGTTTCTACATGAAATTTGGCAGGAGGTTTAAGGCCAATCCAAGTCTAGTCAGCCGATGACCTTCTTCTTCTTCTTCTTCTTTTTTGTAATACTGATTATGTAATCGACTTATTGAGTTTTCCAACAATCTCTGAGATTTTCTTTTTTCTTTTCATGGAATTTCCTAGTAATTGCCTTCGTACTTTGGCCACAGTCCAGATCCGTAAAAGGCTGCATCTGGCTCATGGCCATTTCTGCAACAAAGAAAAATAGTTGCAACTTGGAATTTCCACTCTTAGAATTTCCAAAAATCACAAAATGGGTCTCTTTTATATTATATTGGAAAGATAGAGCTCTTTCATATCCACATGGGTATTGTTTCATGCTTTTTGGAAATTCTACTAAGAGCAGAAATTCCAAAAATTGTAAATTATTTTCTCACCGCCCAACCCAAAAGCAGCCAAATCTTTTGCTGAGTTTTCTGTGCTATTTCAACTCAGCAAGTACCTTTGTTATTTAGAGTCTAGACTCAATTTCTCAAAAAAAAACCGAGGTGACTTTGACGAGTATTAAGTTCATGATTCATAGTCGCAGTTGATATATGGAAAAGGCTCAAGCGGTTACTTTTGAGCTTTGAAAGCTAAAATGAATTGTTAAACCTTATTTCTGACAGCGGAGTCGCGATTTTTTTAATAAATATTCTTACTGAGGATGTGTTAAATTAAGGGCCAACTTTGAACCGTAAAAACCACTGCAGCTAGAAACGTGAATCTTGCATCAAAATGAATATTGGCACGAGCTTACTGAATTAATTAAAGGATGATACGAGCTTACAGAATTTGATGGGAAGAAGTGCATGTGAGAAAAAATGTAAATCAGTGACTGGTTTAGTGTTTACAAGGAGACCAAACAATCCAAACTAAGAAGAAAGATAGCAGCATCGGGTATGCTTTTTTTTTTCCCCCCTTCTTTCGTTTTTTCCTTATGAGCAAGCAGCTTAAGAGATTTGTGTTAAAAGATAATCAAAAGGGGAGATGTCAGGTATGCAATATTCCCACCTTACCCTTGACGACAACATCCTCAGCCTGAAGCTGCCTACACCTTTCCCATGCAAGGTCATACTGGATCGACCGCAGGCTCAAAATCAAGCTATCATCGGCTTCGTTTTCACCAATAATTACAAACTCTTCTTGGAAACCTGGAACTATCCCTGCCTCTTGTACATGCTTAATTTTATGAATGCATGCTTCCTGGACGGGTAAGAATGCTGAAGACTTTGCTGTAATGTCAACAAGTGCTCCGTTCATATCTGTATTAAAAACTGTTCCTTTGACCTGAAGGAGAATGACGGATCAAACCACAATACCTGATAAAACAACCTCAAAATCAAACAATTCAACAAAGCTAGGCAAGTGGGTTAACACATGTACTTAATTCAAGTTTAGGAAAAGCAATTTTAAGCCAGTTCTCAGGATCCCCCAAACAAACAAATCACTTCTCAAAAACCATAAGGGCATATCTGGGGCCTCTCTGGTAGACACGAAAATATGAGTTCATCTCATTTTAGTCAATCGTAATTATGTGTTAGAGATCATATTTCGTTTTGGTAAGGTTTAAAAATAATCTTGATAACCAACAATCATGATCTCTAATACATGATAGTGATTAACTACAATGAGATGTACTCATTTTTAGGCGTCTACCAAACAGGGCCTGCTACTGGAAAAATGGGATTATGGGTCAACCAAGCTACCTGATTGCAGCTCAGTAAAAACTTTCCTAAAAACCCCACCATATGCTGACAGGAAATTTTGGCATACTGATCAACCGATATTCTTAATTGAACCTAAAGCAAAAGCATTCGAAAAATCCTACTCCGGGCTGCACCAGGACAGGGAAATCGTGTATATTGGGTCAATATATTTACTCAATTTATGTAAGACAGTTCCCAGAAGAGGTGTTATATAGTGCTCGGGTGAACAAAACATGATTTTTTATTGAATCTGGGAACCAGAAAGGTGAACTCCATCATCATGGTTGGGATCCATGGGCCCCCACCGCAGGAAACAATGGATTCCATTGAAGAACCCCCAAATGATGTGGTGGTGCGCATGATGATTGTATCGACCTGATCTTTGGAGAGTCCATCTTCCATAGTGGGGCGACCCTGACGAATAGGTCAGATGCCATGCCCGCACCTTGGGCTCCATTCATGGCACCAGTAGGATATGCTTATCCTACAGGGACTTGTAGAGGAACTGGGCCTCCCGACCCAACACCCAATTTGCATCCTCTTCCATGTTTTTTCATCGGCCTTAACAACATTCATGCATACAGATCAATGACTAAGCTCGATAAGACATCTTTTATTTTTATTTTATTTTTAAAGATAACTGAAATTTTATTAAAGAAGAGAAGCAAAACAAGAAAGAAAGACAAAACAAAAACAAAAGCATAGGACACACCGAGCAGGTAGCCCAACTACATCCCTAGAAAGAAAAGATTAAAGCCCTTCAAATTTAGATCGCAAGAAGCCCATTCAATAACCAAAGATCTGGCACATTGTGATGTGCTTTGAGCTGGTTTGCTAGAATTATGAAAACACCTAGCATTTCTTTCTTCCCAAACAACCCACCAAATTGCCAACAATGCCATTCTCCACAACATTCTCTTCTCCTTTCTGAAGCCCACTACATGCCAAGCGCCCAAGAGAATATCAACTGATTCCAAAGTGACCCATGAAAAGCGAAAATGGTCTGCCCAAATATGGCTCACATAAGGGCAATGAACAAACAGATGATCCATAATCTCCTCGTCATTCTTACATAACGAGCACATGTTGGGAATCACCATTGCTCTTTTCCGGAGATTGACAATAGTGAGGACTTTCTTTCTTCCTACCAGCCACCCGAGCGCAGCAAACTTCGGAGGGGTGTTAAAGCTCCACACAAATTTGGTAATAAGACGTCTATTTGAAAGCCTGAAAGCGGCAAACTTCGGAGGGGCATTAAAGCTCCACACAAATTTGGTAATCAGACATCTAATTGAAAGCTCGAAATCTCAAAACCCTCCAAACAAGAAAACCCAATAGTTGAAATACACTACATATAATCAATACAGCGGATTCAAGCAAAAGGGTGTTGAAAAATTCAATCAGTTCTATAACAATCACTCGTTTAAGCTCACACCCAATGCCCAATTCTCATCCGTTTCAATGCTTCTTCTTCCAATTGTCCAAAGAAGAACCCCAGAAAACTAAACCAATTCTCATGCTCCCCATTCTAATGTGCCTCCAAACAGCATTTTTGCACATACAGATCATTGAATAAGCTCAATCAGACGCTTATCTCCAAAAGCCCCAAATCTCAAACCCATGAAAACCCAATCATCGAAATACACAACACATAATCAATACAGCGGATTCGGACAAATGGGTGTCAAGAAATCCAATCAGTTCTGCAACAATTACTTGTTCCAGCTCACACATAATGCCCAATTCACTTCCGCTTCCACGTTTTTTGTCGTCTGAAGAAGGACAGAAGAATTCGATAAACAAGAACACTCACCTTGGTTCCAATTTCGGAATCGAAGTCGTACTTTTCGATGGCGGAGTGGAAATCTTCGACGGTGAAGGAGACGCCTTCCATGGGGGCGGTGCGGCAGCGCTCGTAGGCTTCTTCGAAAATTTCCTTGAGCTTCTGGCGCTCTCGGGTCTGGGCATTGGAGATGACGGCTGCAGAGACGATTGTGGTTGGGAAGGAGGCTCTTCTGGACTTTGAAGAGGAGATGGGTTTCGACAGATGAGAAGAGGATAGAGGCGGGCATCTGAGACCTGAGAATTGCTGCGCCAAAGACGCCATTTTTACAGAGAGAGAGAGAGAGAGAGAGCTTTGCTGGTTTTGCTGTGGGGGGGCTGTGGGGGTCGGATAAGGAAGGGAGAGGGAGAGAGAGGATTTCACACGTCGGATGGCACACGTGTCAGAGAGCGGGCCAATCATTAGCAGGCCTGTCCGTCTGACGGTCTCGGGCCTGCCCTGTTCAAGATGGGTTTTGACTGGAATACTCGGCCCGCAGACGGGCCTATGCAAATTCAAGCCCGTTTGATAATAGGGCTTGGTTTCGGCTTCATTTAAGAGTGGAGCCCAGTATCAAACCCGGCCCATTTAGGACTTCAAGGGCAATTTTGTCATGAATCATGCCATCAATGGGCAAGGTCAGCCATGGGCTTTTGGGCTAGGCAATTATTTTAGCCGGGCTTGGCAATATGCCTTTTTGATTAAGCCTAGATACAAAAGCCTGAATAACGCCCGGCCCATCAGGGCAACGCTCATTTCCATGCGTGTGCGCGCGTGCACAATATATGTGTGTGTACACACACATATGAGTAACTCCCAAGTCCAATTAGTTGATAAATAGCAAATTACAAGTGCGGCTCACTTGAAAAACGGATGTTTCTGAGTTTTGTTGAAGGTGATCCTCATGATAGGGCCAACCCATTAGATGGGTTGGACGTTGGACATACATCACGGGTTGGAAGTTATCTACTAGGTGGATTGTAATTTATAATCCAACCGGTTGAACTGGAGAGCTACTATATGTGTGTACACACACATATATAAACATAAATATCTGCTTGCACGAAAAAGGTACATTTGCATACCCATAAATTTCTAGTTTAGATTTCGAAACCGGGGATGCTAAAAGGCACCAGTCTAATCTAGTAAAAATGAAATATCAGTGTTAAGTAGAGGTGGTCATCGGGTCGGCTCCGACTGAGTTTGGGCTGACCCAATCCTAACTGTCCAAGGGAAAGGATTGTGCCGAGTCGGATCGGACATGGCACCGAATCAGCCAGGCTTGAACTGATCTAACCCGTTCATGGCTTGGCCTATTTCGATCCGTGTCCAGCCTGGTCATAGGGACCGAGTCAAATCGAGTAAGATCCGAGTCAGGTCGGATCCGTCTACAAATTAAAAAAGATCCAAATTTCAATCATATAAGCACCCGATGTAAGACTCCATTGGGTGGGCCACACATGATCATCAGTTTAGATCATGACCGTTGGATTATTCAGATTGAGCGATTCAGTGGGCCCCACTACAGTTGTGATCATTGCAAATAGGTTTGGGGCGGGACGCTTGAACCGTGGTTCCTATGCGCGGTTATTAAGCCAGATATGGAAACCTACGGTGTGGAGACCCTAGAGGAGAGAAGTGTGATGGGTAAGCTTCTCTGGCCCTCTTTCCTATAAATATACGTCTTGGTCCCCTCGCCAACATACAAGAGAAAACCCTAGTCCCCATTGAGAGGTTCTTCTAAAGGTGTTAGGTGCGGAAGACCAAGAGTTCTTCTCGGCAACACGGTGGCATCAGGAATGTCTTCCCAATCAGGTATGGCTTTCAGATTACAGTATAGAATCTCCATTATTCGATGCATAGACGATCCGATTATTCCGCATTAAGATTAAGTTTCACAGTTGGTATCAGAGCCTTCCTATGCATGAATATGATAGATTCAGTGTATTTACGATTTCCTTTTCACGCCACATATCTGTCATGCTTGTGGATTGGCGTGTGGCCCTGTGGTCATGTATTGATGATTGTAAATCAGCCATGTTGCTAAGGAATCGTATAGTGGAAAACCTTATTACAGGCGACCATGAAAAATCAGATTTGATCGGGCCATTGTCGGCTGTCATGGATCGTTTCGGATCCCGATCGGCGATCGTCACCGTTGCTAATAGCCTTGGCAATGTTTCTTTCAATCGAAACAAAAAAAAAAAAAAAGGAAAATCCTATTTCCAGCATCTGTTGTAATCATTGAAGCCGAACTGGAAATCTCAACCGTCCATGGACATCTGCGACCATGGATATTGTCGGCCATCCACTGTCGATTGCAATTAGAGATTGCCGCAGAATATCAGCCTTGAATACCTGCCATCCACATCCAGATTTAAAAAAAAAAAAAAAAGGGGTAGCAGCCTGGACGACCATGGAGATCCACGTCAGATGCAATCGCTGGACCGTCGATGGACCAATTCAGACCACCTGAAACTCCACTGTTTGCCATGCAATCAGATCTCGATCGGCGATTGTTCGCGGCTGCCACCATCGACAGATCTGTTTTCTCGCTGCCAATCGCAATGGCAGACAGCGGCGATCGTCGGATGCGATGGGTTTTTCGGGGACGCTCCTGCATCAAACCCATCTGCGGACGACGGTGGCTGATGGCGAGCTCGGCTGTCACCATTGCCGGATTCGGCAGCAGTCAGGGCCGGGCGCCGTTGACGGTGCTGATGAAGAGGGCAGCGGCCCGTGTTTTAATGGCCAGTGAGATTTCCGGCAGCGGCAACACCCTGCTCATCTCCATTGCAGAACAGAGCATCCTCTCTGTAGCAACCAGCGGCTAGGGTTTCTACCCTGTAACAGATTTGGGGGCAGCTAGGGTTTTCTGAATCAGGGGTTGGCAAGGGTTTTGGCAATGCCCAAAAAAAAAAAAATCAGGACGCGGCTGGATTGAAAGCTACAGCAAGTTGCTGTTTTGAGCGTATTGCTGTTTTTTTTTTTATTAGGTTGGGCCACACACTGTGACGTGATCCAATCCAGTGGGCCACAAACCTGTGCCGTGATCCAATCCAGTGGGCCACAAACTATGCCGTGATCCAATCCAGTGGGCCACAAACTTGTGCCGTGATACAATCCAGTGGGCCATCCCGATAGGCCCAACATAGTGGGACAGGCCCAACAGGCCCAGTCCATTTGGCCGGGCCGGACAGGCCCAATCAACCCAGTCCAAGCCCAAATTTCAGCAACTCATTTGATGTTCATCCTGGATCTGTGCCCTGCTTCAGTTTACTTGGGCCCATTGTCCAAGATGATGTAAACAACTGAATTACCTATAGTTGGGCCATCCAATACAAATAAAATCTAAACAAAGTAATTGATGGTTGGTAGCTTTTATAAGGTGGCCCTAGTAATTCAATAAATGTGAATTATATATTACTCTGATTTGACCCAAAATAGGGCCATTACCCATTTGTTTGAGGCTGATATTTAGCTGTTGGCCATTAAGAATTTAATCCAACCATCACTTTAGAATATGTTTGTATATATGAGCGGTCAACATCAGCCGTATTTTAGGCCGAATCAGAATTTCTGCAGTATGGTTCGTTGTGGGCAGAACCATTGAGCAATCCTTGAGTCTAGGAATGGGATTGGAGCTGGTTGTGTTAGCCACCAAAGTGACCTCAATTGGCAAAGATTTCTACTTCTAAACTTCTGTATATGGAATTCAGTGACCCTCCATTATAGGATTGCATTCAGTTGCGTTCATATTCAGGCGAGCGGTGGTCAGAACAAAGAAGTATCATCGTTTGGCTGGATGTGAGCGGAATGAAGTGATTGGTGATGGTGATATAGGTATGAGAGATTCATTTCACCCAAAGGTGATGGGCGTCTTAGAACTATTTCACCAACATTGGTCAGCTTCATGATTCAGTAGAGCCTCATGTATGTTATAATTTCGCCCAAAGGAGGAATTGTGATGATACGTTGGGCTCTTGCCAGATTTTGATGATTATGGCCCATCATTATTCTGGGTCATTTGATTGAAGGCCCAAATCAATCGAATGTTCATACATGCATGATATTTGTGGTTTATGTTCATGCATTGTTATAAGGGACTTGATTATTAATGTGAGTTTTATGCTTTGAATGTCTAGCTATGACTGTTTCCAATATTCCAACACAATTCAATTCCATACCTTTGCTTACTGGGTCCAACTATTCCAAATGGAAGTCGTCCGTTGAAATAGTCCTAGGTTGCATGGACTTGGACTTGGCCCTGGAGGAAGTAGAGCCTCCTACTCCAACTGATTCTAGTACGGATTCAGCAAAGGCTCACTACAAGGCCTGGACCAAGTCAAATAAGATGTGTCTCAAGATCATAAAGAACTCGATTTCTGAGACCATGCAAAGTGTCATGCCCGACACTGAGAAAGCTAAAGATTTCCTGACTGAAATAGGAAAACGATTTCAGAAATCGGATAAAGCTGAGCTGAGTTCACTTTTACATAAATTGACTCAAGCCACCTATAACGGTCAAGGAAATATCAGGGAGTACATTGGTGGATTGTCTGATGTGGTGGCTAAAATCCGCGCATTAGACCTTAAGATTGAGGATGAACTCCTGATTTTCTTGGTTCTGAACTCCCTCCCTCCACAATTCAGTCAATTCCAAATCAGCTATAACACTCAAAAGGAAAAGTGGACATTGAACGAACTGATATCTCAGTGCGTTCAGGAGGAAGAGAGACTCAGAAGGTCGAGCAAGACACAAAGTGCACACCTAGTGACATCTGGTCAAGGACGAAAAGGAAATAAGAAAAGAAAGCACACTTCAGGGAAAAGTTCTACGGGTCCTGCGGGTGGCAATCAGCCTAAGTCTGGAAAGACATTTAAGAAGAAAAAGAAGGGTCCTAATGATGGCTGCTTCTTCTGCAAGAAGCCTGGTCATCAGAAGAAGGATTGTGAAGATTTTAAAGCATGGCTCGTTTCTAAGGGTAAAGACCATATTTTAGTCTGTTTTGAATCAAATTTAGCTGATATGTCCACAGACTCCTGGTGGATAGATTCTGGTGCAACTATTCACATTTGTAATTCCATGCAGGATATGCTCCAAAGCCGGACGCCAACTGATGCAGAGAGATCAGTCTATATGGGGAATGGCATTAGAGCAAACGTGGAAGCTATTGGAGTCTGTAGGCTTAGGTTATCGTCAGGACACTTTCTTGATCTAGTAGATACTGTTTGCGTGCCTTCTATAAGGCGCAATTTGGTTTCCATTTCTCGTTTGGACAAATTTGGTTATGAGTTTAAATTTGCAAATGGAAAATTAAGCATTTACTATGATTCAGTTGTGATTGGTTCTGGCACTTTAGTTAATAACCTTTATCAGCTAGATTTGGATGTTTCACATGTATACAGCGTTAACTCATCACATGGAAACACTAAAGGCATCAAACGAAGTTTAGATTGTGAGAATTCCTCCATGCTATGGCACAGGCGATTAGGCCATATCTCTCGTGAGAGATTGGAAAGGCTTGTACGTGAAGGAATTCTTTACTCCCTAGACTTCTCAGACTTTGGGGTTTGTATTGATTGCATTAAAGGTAAACAGACTAGAATAAGGAAAAAGGGTGCCACTAGGAGCGTAGGACTCTTAGAAGTGATTCATACAGACATCTGCGGACCATTCCCTACAGCATCTTGGAATGGGCAGAAGTATTTTATCACTTTTATAGATGACTACTCTCGTTATGGGTACTTGTACCTTATTAACGAAAAATCAGACGCCCTGGATACATTTAAGATCTATAAAGCTGAAGTCGAGAATCAACTCGACAGGAAGATCAAAGTCGTTAGATCCGACCGTGGTGGTGAGTACTACGGAAGGTATGACGAATCTGGGCGTAATCCAGGTCCATTCGCTAGATACCTACAAGATTGTGGCATCGTCGCCCAGTACACCATGCCTGGTACTCCAGAGCAGAATGGTGTAGCGGAAAGGCGTAATCGCACCCTAAAGGACATGGTGCGATCTATGATTAGTAATTCTACGTTGCCAGAATCTTTGTGGGGTGATGCGTTGAAAACAGCTGTGCATATCCTTAATAGGGTCCCAAGTAAGGCTGTAATGAAAACTCCATATGAATTGTGGACAGGCCGAAAGCCTAGTCTACGATATTTTCATGTATGGGGTTGTCCTGCAGAAGCCAAACCGTATAACCCGCATGAAAGAAAACTTGACCCTAGAACTGTTAGTTGCTTCTTTATTGGATACCCAGAAAGATCAAAAGGATTCGGATTTTATTGTCCATCATATTCCATGAGAGTCATTGAGACTGGGAATGCTAGGTTTATTGAGAATACTGAAGATAGTGGGAGCACAAATATAAGAGATATTGTATTTGAGGAAGAGCGAATTGTGATTCCCACCACAATCATTCAGAGTAGCATGGTTGTCCGTCCAGCAGTGGACCTTGAGATCCCTATGGACGACCATGTACAACCTCAAATACAACCTACTGATGAGGAAATGGAAAATCCAATTCAGAATAATGAGCCATTAAGACGATCACACAGAGAGAGAAGATCTGCAATACCAGACGATTACGTCGTCTATTTGCAGGAGCATGAGTTTGACATTGGGGTTGAAAAGGATCCTGTATCCCTTTCACAGGTCGAACAAAGTGCTGATTCTTCTCATTGGTTCGATGCCATGAAGGATGAATTGAAATCCATGAAGGACAACAAAGTTTGGGACCTTGTTGAATTGCCTGAAGGAATTAGGCCGATTGGTTACAAATGGGTATTTAAAACCAAACGGGACTCTAAGGGCAATATCGAAAGGTATAAAGCCAGACTAGTTGCAAAGGGTTTCACTCAGCGTGAGGGCATTGACTTTAAGGAGACTTTCTCACCTGTATCTAAGAAAGACTCCTTTAGGATCATTATGGCTCTTGTGGCTCATATGGATTTAGAGCTACATCAAATGGACGTAAAAACTGCGTTTCTCAATGGAGATCTAATGGAGAACGTATATATGTTGCAGCCAGAAGGTTTTAAAGCCAAAGGCTCAGAACATCTGGTCTGCAAACTTAAGAAGTCCATTTATGGGTTGAAACAGGCATCACAACAGTGGTACCTAAAGTTTCATGAAGTTGTTTCCTCATATGGTTTCATTGAAAACATTGCGGATGAGTGCATATATGTGAAAATCAGTGGGAGTAAGTTTATCATTTTGGTCTTGTATGTTGACGACATTTTATTGGCCAGTAGTGATATTGGATTGTTGCGTGAGACTAAGAAATTTCTATCTCAAAATTTTGAAATGAAAGATCTTGGTGATGCTTCCTTTGTCATCGGCATTCAGATTAGCCGGGACAGATCACGTGGATTACTTGGCTTGTCGCAGAGAGCCTATATTGATAGGGTTCTCGAAAGGTTTGGCATGCAAGGTTGTGCTCCTGGCCAAGCACCTATTGTAAAAGGTGACAAATTTGGTCAATTTCAGTGTCCTAAGAATGACCTAGAGAAGGACAAGATGAAAGCTATTCCGTATGCGTCAGCAGTAGGGAGCATCATGTATGCTCAGGTCTGTACGCGTCCAGATATTGCTTTTGTGGTTGGAATGTTGGGCAGATACCTTAGCAATCCAGGAATGAATCATTGGATAGCTGTAAAGAAAGTGTTGCGCTACCTGCAAAGGACAAAGGACTTCGAACTCACATACAGGAGATCCGACCATTTGGAGTTGGTAGGATATACAGATGCAGATTTTGCTGGTTGTCTCGACAGCAAGAAGTCCACCTCGGGCTATGTATTCATGATGGTTGGTGGAGCCGTATCATGGAAAAGCGTGAAACAGTCGATTACGGCATTATCTACCATGGAAGCAGAGTATGTAGCTTGTCATGAAGCCACGAATCAGGCGGTCTGGCTTCAGAGCTTTTTCTCTGGTTTACGGGTTGTGCAGATGATCCCGAAACCATTGAAAATCTATTGTGATAGTTCAGCTGCAGTTAACTTCTCCAACAACAACAAGCATTCATCGAGGTCAAAGCACATTGACATCAAATATCTTGTTGTAAAGGAGAGAGTTCAGAATCGTCAAGTGTCTGTGGAACTCATCGGCACAAGGCAGATGATAGCGGATCCTCTCACTAAAGGCCTTCCTATCACGCTCTTTAAGGAGCATGTGACATCTATGGGAGTTGTTGATCCCAAGGATGTATTTCGGTAGTGGGAGTTTTCATGTATGATCCGATTATGTCCAGACATTTTTTTTTGAGATATCTTTTATGCATTGATGATTCTGTTTTTTCAGTTTATATCTTGCTTCTCCTTCAGTGTGCACATTCAGTTTTGAGTAAGCAAGACTTTGGTTTGTGTCTTGGAGACACGTTCAGTAGGACCACTTGAAGATAAACACATATGATCACATAGGACGTGTAATCTTCATACCACACCCCATATCAGTGATCCATGTCGTTAAGGCTATTGGTATTTGTGATTGTGACTCGTCACACTTCGAACATATATGAAATGTTGTGTTGACTACCATGATTCAATATCAGTGGTCTTGATGGACCGGATCTGACAAGCGTTGCTCATAATTATCCAACAGTATTGTTTTGAAATCAGTAGGGCGCCCATTAGGAACTTTTTGAAACAAACATGTTTTATGAAATGTTTTTCACAAAAAAAATAAAATAAATGTTTTGTTTTCTTTCTGAGATCAGTGTAGCCCAAGTGGGAGAATGTAAAACTCCATTGGGCGGGCCACACATGATCATCAGTTTAGATCATGACCGTTGGATTATTCAGATTGAGCGATTCAGTGGGCCCCACTACAGTTGTGATCATTGCAAATAGGTTTGGGGCGGGACGCTTGAACCGTGGTTCCTATGCGCGGTTATTAAGCCAGATATGGAAACCTACGGTGTGGAGACCCTAGAGGAGAGAAGTGTGATGGGTAAGCTTCTCTGGCCCTCTTTCCTATAAATATACGTCTTGGTCCCCTCACCAACATACAAGAGAAAACCCTAGTCCCCATTGAGAGGTTCTCCTAAAGGTGTTAGGTGCGGAAGACCAAGAGTTCTTCTCGGCAACACGGCGGCATCGGGAATGTCTTCCCAATCAGGTATGGCTTTCAGATTACAGTATAGAATCTCCATTATTCGATGCATAGACGATCCGATTATTCCGCATTAAGATTAAGTTTCACACCCGATCCATACCAAAACCCCCCACCAAATTTATATAAAAACCCTACTTGATAGCAATTTTACAAAACCTTCAAATTCATTTCATAATAATATATGAAAATCATGAAAAAAAGTTGGGAGGGCCACAAAAATATCTTTGATTAGTGGGATTTGGAGAGCCGGTGACTATCAAGCGTTAGCAGCGAGAGGACGACGCCGGAACGGTGCTGGGTGTGGACGACGATGATCAGAGGAGGAGTAGGAAGCAGGCACAGCTAGGGTAGGGGGTAGGGCTGTAGGGTAAATGGGTTAAGGTAAGCGGATAGGGTAAATGGGTTAAGGTAAACAGGTAGGGTAAATGGGTTAGGGTAAATACGGGCATTTTTATTTATTTTTAAGTTACTTATATACCCGAGTAAAATTCGGGTAGGTTTAGTTCTATTTCGGTTTAAATTCAGGTTGAGTCGATCGGGTTTAAAGATAATTCGGGACCGACCCGAGTAAAATTTGGATAGAAGATTTAATACTTGACTCGGGCGACTCAGACCATCGGACAGTTCCAAATCGAGTCTGAACCGTTCAGCTAAGTCGAGTCAACCAAGTTGACCCGACCCATGCCCAGCTCTATTGTCAAGTGGTACTTGGAAGTATGAAATCAAGCAATGCATAACTTTATTCTCTACTCAAAAAGTATAAATGGCACAGTTTCATGATAAATTTCTTTAAAACAATGTACCTCATGCTTTCAAATCAACCTCAACTTTCAGTGTAACCAACACATTTGATGAAAAAAATATGTTAAGATGAATGACAAAAAAAAAAATGAGTGACTCACCCGGTGGTTGGGATTGATTTTACATAAACATCACAGTGCAGCCACTTTAGCCACGTGAATTGTGTACTACCCCACCCGGACTTAGCTAAAGATGGATGGTCCTGGCCGGGACTCTATGCAGCCCACCTTGATGTATGTATTTTCTCCACGCGGTCCGTCCATTTTGAAAGATCAGCTAGATCCAAAGCTCAAGTAGACCACACCACTCAGTGGGGTCTGAACGGCTACTGTTGAAAACCTCTCGAGGACCACAGAAATTTTGGATCAAACTAATATTTTTATTTTGAGTCCGGATACTCTGTTGGATTCTGTTGAAAATGAGCAGAGAAATCCTTCTCGTCACTACTCTGATTGGTCCAGGTCAGCCTGACTGTGTCAGAGCTGAGCTACTCTGAGACAGTCAGGATAATCTGGACCAATCAGAGTAGCAGCAGCAGCAGCAGAGGTTCTCTGCTCCTTTTCAACATAGGATCCGGATTCTTTTATTTTCCCTTCATCGAGGTCCACATGACCTTGTGAACAGGTTGGATGGCAAATAAACACCGTGGTGGCCCCTAGGAAGGTTTCAACAGTTGACGTTATTTTCACTACTGATTATGTGGTATAGTCCTCTGAAGCCTTCAATTTGCCTCCATTTCGGGCATGTCCTAAAATGATTTGTCAAAATGGACGGACTGCATGATTCAAATAAATATATCTTGGTGGCCCCCACAGAGCTCCTGTTAGGATTGTCTATCTCTAGCTAAAAGCTGCATAATGTAAATTTCATATTATCTAAGTATATTTTTGTAGCATTTGTTTTTTTTTCTTTTTCTTTTCAAACTGTTGTGGTGCTCTTAACACAAATAACGTGTCCAATGAAATACCAAGAGAAGAAATTCCTATCCCTTGAAAACAGAGGATCCAGACTTGATAGGAATTTCCTATAATCTTGACGCTGCCGGTGAAAAAGTGTCATGTACGCATTTTAAAGGCAAGACAGCAATAAAAAACAAAAATCCCTATGGGTGAAATGATGTTTTTGCGTTTTCATTGTGGCCTACTTTTAAGCCCACATCTAACATGCTAGCAGTTTCTTATGGGTTTATATCATGTCAATGAGGGTTCATATAACCATCATAGGCAATCCACCAATGTGAATATTGGCCATGCACCCAGGTGGGCCCCACTGTTTATCATAGAGGGTATAATAAATTTAGATGACACGTGTATGATCTAATATGATTGGTATGTCAGATTTAGGATTACATTATAGTGATCTATGAAGGGATGTCAATAATGGTGGATGGATACTTTTTTGTTGAAAAGGCATTGTTGAAGTCCCTTATATACATTGATACGCCATCCTCTAAAAGTTCGAGCTTTTAGAGAAAGTGGTTGTTTGACATGGTATCAGAGCGGAAGGTCCTGTGTTCAAATCCCTGAAGTAGCAAATATGCCACCGGTAATATATTCTCCCATGGGGGGCCGTTTATGGTGTGAGTTGTGATTATCCCTCCACATGGGTGTGAGTTATGAGTGTCCCTCCACCCTTGCCCAATATGTTCCCGTGCGGAGTTCCACCCCACACGTGCGGGGGAGTGTTGAAGTCCCTTGATATACATTGATACGCCATCCTCTAAAAGTTCAAGCTTGAAGAAAATGTCTTTTCAAGAAAATGATGTTAAAGTAACCTTTGAGAGTCAATATAAATCCATCTATGTATCAATCCGAATCATAACTACAAATTCAAATTTTCTTCTTCTTCTTCTCCATTTTCATTTTGAGTGGTTTTTGTGAAGTTGTAGTTTTTCAGGCGGTAAACTACAAACAATTTTTCAGGCAATAAACTGCAAACAATATTCAGGAGATAAATTGTAACAATATAAAAGTCAGGGGTGTATGTTGCATCAGTGTATTCGGGGTGCGTTTTTTCAATTTTGCAGGCTGAAACTTACATTTCTTCGATATTGGAGAAGTGACTTATTGTATCCCGAAGGCGGATTTGCACTTGAAGAAAATAATTAGCCATGGTCTGTATTTTTTTAGTTACCCTAGTGTGCTTGAGCCTTGAAGGGTATAATGATGTAAGTTGGATCACTGATTCTGATAAATCCAAGCCTACCAGTGGATGAATTTTCACACGTGGAGGAGCCGTCATTTCTTGGGGATTCTAAGAAATAAACTTGCATATATAATTCTACTATGGAATCTGAATTCATAGTTTTGACGACTAGTAGTAAAGAGACATGGTGGTTGCGGAATCTCTTGTTAGAGATACTATTACTAGGCATATAACAAGTTTGTTTACTGTGACAGTAAATCGACACTAGTCAAAGGCATATAACAAGACTTATAATGAAAAATTTAAACCTATCAGTCTAAGACACAATTTTATGCTGACAACTACTATGGCGTTATAACAATACAATATGTGCAATCTATCCAAAACCTAGAGACTTGTAAATAATATTGTCAGTAGAACATCAAGAGGAATGAGTACTTAAGTCAATTTCACATACACCAGTGAGGAAAACCTAACTTAATAGGTTCAATAGGCAAAGTACCTCATATGAAGTGGTTGAAGCAGCATCTGTATGTTTTCTAATCTGTCTCATACCTGAATGTATATACATTATTAGGGTACCTATAATGATTAAAAGGAGGATAAGCCTTTTCCCTTAATGAGTTATTTCAATGGTGCTATTGTTACAGAGGCATTTATAAGGACTCACCTATATGAGTATTAGAAGTGAGGTCACTTTTTGATGTTCGAGAGTTTTGACTTCTCTCATGAACTCATGATCCAGGATTGAGCACAATGCCGTTAATGTGCTATAATTGTAGAATACATGTCAATTGAAAATATATATGTGTGACACGTCCGATTGTATCATGTATAATACTCAGTTCAAGACCATGATCACTAAGGATTTTGATGCAATTTTGATTTGTCTAAACTAAGTGAAGGTTCAAGATCATAAGACACCTTCTCTTATGTACATAGCTTCCCCACCTACCCTAACTTCTTTATTTTGAAAAATAGTAGTTGTTAGATTTTTTCAAAATAAAAAGAAAATTGTGTTGGGTTTTTTGAATTTATAATTGAAAATGTTGAAGGAGGGTTGTGACTTTTTGGGTATTGTTGGTGACCATTCATTTGAAAATGGTGGTGACTCTTGATAAATGGAGCATATTTTAAATTTGAATTTAAAGTGAAGAGATACCATTAATGGTGGATGGATGCCTTTTGTTGAGAAGACACCATGGAAGAAGATGTCTTTTTAAGAAAAATGATCTTAAAGTAACCCTTGAGAGTCTATATAAACCCATTTATGGGTCAATCCAAACCACAACTACAAATCTAAAATTTTATTTTCTTTTTCTTTTTTTTTCTATTTTCATTTTGAGTGGTTTCTGTAAAGTTACAAATTTTCAGGCAATAAACTACAAACAGTTTTTCAGGCAGTAAACTGCAAATAATTTTTAGGAAGTAAATTGTAACAGAATAGAAGTTAGGGGTGTACGCTGCATAAGTGTGTTCGGGGTGCGTTTTTTCAATTTTGCAGGCAAAAGTCCACATTTCTTCAGTCTTGAAAAAGAGGCTTATTGTATCCTAGTGGCAGATTTGCTGTAACCCTCTCGCAAACTGGTTTAATCACTAGTAAGGTGCAAATATTGCCTTAAAGATAGTGACATCGTAATGCAACTCAAGCCTATCTTTAAGTAAGTTTTTTTCTTCTTTCTGCTGCAACTTTGACAATTTAGGCCATCTCACTACTCAGGTGGGCCACAATGCGTAGAAGCCTAAAACAATTTTGATAGCCATCCATTTGTTGCTTCCATTGTGGATCATCTGTAGAGTGGAGATAGCCTGATTTTTTTAGGCTAGATGTTCTAAACAGTATGGTACCTATTGAAAGTTTGGATCTTGTATGTATGTTTTGTCATGCTTCGTAATTCGAACACAAAGTGTGCATCCTCATACTCAAGTTCTGGGTTGCAAATCATACACTAAGTGTACTTCCTTTAACGAAATTATGGTTGACCAAAATCTATAACATATCCTTATTGTCCTGTCCAAGTTCCCTTAAGATACATTCCCACATGTTCAATCAACACAATCCGATTCATCAACTCAAATATAATTATTTCATAAATACCAATCAAAATGTTTAATGGCCCACCACTTGGGACCTTAATCCAACATAATGATCATAAATCTATAAACAATTATTCAAATTCATGTCCAAGATATCATAATCAAATACAACCCAACATCTTATTCCCAAATAAACGATTTGCTAAAAATAGAATCAAAACTAATAATTATTCATATTCAAAGCTTAAATATAATTAATATGATGTAGCCAGTTCCTCTTCCATAAAATATGGCCACCTCTTCCATAAAATATGGCCATGTATTCCCTAAATCGTTCACAAGCTCAGTTGCGTCTTCTTATTTGTGTGTCAACTATTCATCCTTATTGATAACTGTCCGGTTTGATAGATCAAGTTCATATGATCCTTGCAGATATGATATGGCACCATTAGATGTAAACAAATTAATCTCTATGATAAGAAATTTCACATAAGATCTCAATCGTTTCATTATCTTTTCATCGTATCAACCCACAAATTTTGATAGCCATCCACAGATTCTGATAGCCATCCATTTGCTGATTGCATTGTGGATCACCTATAATGCAGAGATGGCCTGATGTTTTAGGCTAGAAGATCTAAACAGTATGGCCCTATGGAAAGCTTGGATCTTGCACGTGTGCTTGCATGTGGAAGGTTCTCTAAGCACTTGGGCTTGGAAAAAAAAAAAGTTGCCATGCCTACACTCATTTTATTCACAGTTGACATAAGTGGCCTAGATCTAGATGGTTCATTTAATGACAAAGTAAAGGGGCCCACATCCTGGCCGTACTGACTCGGGCCTCCTAACCCATTCATCTTATCAGGTCTCAAGTCGACTCCACTACGTTGGGGTGAATAGGCCCGACTCGGTCGAGTTAGGGGTGACTCACGGTGTTGAAGATGATGATCAGTCGTGGGTTTCAGACTAGTCCCGATTGGGTGCGACTCGAATGAGTCAACTCGGACTTGGATGACTCAATCCAGTTCGGGACCATGAGTCACCCCAACTCGGGTGGGTCGTGGCTCAACTCATGGCTGAATAGTCGATCCGAGTCACTGAGTCTTTTAACCGTGGGATCAGTCGATCAAATCCAACTGAGTCGAAGCTGACTCGAACGAGTCGGTCAATCAACTTGCAAAGCCGCAGTCGCTGAAATAGAAGGATGTCATATGTTTGGAATGAGAGGCTGTGGATATAAACGAAGTGGGCCTTGTCTTATCCTTTTGATGCTGAATCGAGGGAGAGAGAGAGAGAGGGAGAGGGAGGGGGCTATCCTAACGACCTTTCTACAAAAGGCCCAAGGCCTTCAATTCATCTCAACCAACCAAATTTCAAAATCCTCAAGACACCAACAATAGTAATAATAGGAAGAACACAAGAAGGAAAAGAAGCAGAAGAATAAAGAAAGAATGGCAAGGTTGGTGGTGGTGCAGCAACGACACCCTTTCACTCGCCACCCTTCTCTCTCTCCACCTTTCTCTCTCCTCCCTTCTTCTCTCTCTGACTTCAATGGCGTTAGATTAAGCAACCCAATTCAGGTAAGACTCCTTCAGTGAAATTATACAATGGTTAGATGAACACCCCACTTTTTGTGTGTGCGTGCATAACCAAAGGTCGGCCCCACCTTGATAATGTATATTTTAGAGTAATCCAATGAAAAATAATGTTTTCTGTATGATCTTCTGTGGGATTTGTTAGATTTTCATAAGCTGATTTTTCTGCTACTAGTATAAGGAAGTTCCATCAAATTCCTCATTGCTTTAGCAAGATGTTGTATTTTTCTTACATTAATCCAATGAAAAGTTGTGTTTTTCTATACAATCCTTTGTGGGTATCTGTATTTTCATATGTTGATGCTTTACTACTACTATAAGGAAAACTCCATCAAAATTCTCAATGCTATAGCAAGATATCGTATATTTTAGAGCAATCCAATGAAAAAGCTGATTTTTCTGCTACTTGCACAAGGAAGTTCCATCAAATTCCTCATTGCTTTAGCAAGATATTGTTTTTTTTTTTAACATTAATCCAATGAAAATTTGTGTTTTTCTATACAATCCTTTGTGGGTATTCTGTATTTTCATCTGTTGATGCTTTGCTACTAATGTAAGGAAAAGTCCATCAAAATTCTCAATGCTATAGCAAGAAATTGTATATTTAAGAGCAATCCAATGAAAACTTGTGCTTTTAGATACATAATCTTTTGTGGGTGTCTGTTAGATTTTCATATGTTGATGTTGTGCTACTTATATAAGAGAAGCTCCATCAAATCCTAATTGCTTTAGCAAGAATTGTATCTTTCAGATTAATCCAATGAAATGCTGTCTTTCAATGTATAATTTTTTGTGGGTGTCTGTTACATTTTCATATGTTGATTTTTTGCTATTAACACGAGGAAAATTCCATCAAATTTCTCAATGCTGCTGCAAGATATTTGTATATTTTAGGAGTAATCCAAGGGAAACTTGTGTTTTTGCATAATATATTGTAAGATTTTTCATATGTTCATTAAGGAAAGTTCCATGACTCTCCTCGTCGTTATTTTGATTCTGTGGGGCAGTTTTTTGTAAATATTACAAAATGCTTTTTCCGTGAAGCTTGAGTATGAGCATATCGGTGATTACTGGCTCCTATGATTCAAGTCCTGCTGTTGTCTGCTACATTCAAATGGGTCTTTGGACCTCCTGATGATACCCATAAATGACTTTTTGTAAGATATGAACATTACCATATCTATATTTGAAATCGATATCCTGAAATAAGGAACGACAGCCAATACAATAGAAATAATGAATCTTCATGGATTCCAATGAAATTGAGTGGATTCTCTGGTGATCTTTATTTTGGAATTCCAACATACATGGGCAATTGTGTAATTTTAAGGCTAAATGTTGTTGTCTTAACCTCTGCAGTTTTTCTAGTATCCTGTTTTTTTTTTTTTTTTTGGTTGCACACACCTCTTTTTTCTACTTTTGGTGCTAAAATAGCACCAGCAAGTGGCCAATTCTAACGCCAAAAGTAGAAAGATGGATAAAAAAGTGGGGGGTGCAAGTTGTGGGTCCCTTTCTTTTAATTTTGTATTACCAATTTGCTTGATTTTTTCTTACTTCATTTTCTTCTACTTCTTGTAGAATAGAAGGAAGGTATGGCAGTCAAAAGGGGCATTGCAGGTCACAGCCTCAAGTGCCAAAAAGATTCTAATCATGGGGGGCACCAGATTTATTGGTGTGTTTCTGTCAAGGCTACTCGTCAAAGAGGGCCATCAGGTGGGCCTTCTTCTCTTGTTCTCACTCACTCCATTTACTAGAATTCAGGGGTATTTATGTCATTTCCCAAAAGAAGATAAGGGAGATCAAGTGCTTTTTTTTTGGTGCATGATTCTTGATGATTAGAAAAATAAAGCGGGTTATTCTGCGTAAGTTGGAAGGAAATCATGGGTGAATTTGTTGATGGGCAGGTGACCTTGTTTACAAGAGGAAAAGCACCCATCACTCAGCAACTTCCTGGAGAATCAGACCAAGAATACTCTGAATTCTCTTCCAAGGTGAAGAAAATCTGTTGCTTGCCTTTTTTTTTTTTCTCTTCTTGTTGAATGATGATGATGGTGACGGTGATGGTCATTCAATTAATGGTTAGGGGCAGTTTGGAAATGATTAAGAAGTTACCAAGATCCAAGAGAGTGATACGATATGTTACCTTCCATCAAGATCATTGATTGGGCTCACCTACAAGACATCAGCATGATTTGGACTGTTCATGAGGTGGGCCCCACTATAACTTGGGAAAGGATAATCCATGTTATCCAATTTGAAGACTCTTGCACGCTGAATCCAAATCATTGATCTTATATTCTCTGACCATCCATTCGCCAGCGGCCAGCCACTGGTTAAATGATTGTGATTGTCCAATCAGAGCAGCCCTTGGCAATGTTCAATCCAATTTGTGGGGTGCTGGGCGAACAGTCTGGATTGTGCTGGCCCACTTTTGATTGGACTTGCTACTTCCAATTTTCTAGGTCTGCTCCTTCAATTGCGTTTGGTTTTCTGATGAAAACATTCTATTATGATTTATAGGTCTTGCATTTGAAAGGAGACAGGAAGGATTTTGAATTTGTGAAGTCTGCCCTTTCAGCTGAAGGCTTTGATGTGGTCTACGACATAAATGGTACAATTCGATTAATTCAATGGACCCTTCTTATGATGCACATGGTGCTTAGTATATTTCCCTTCTGCCATTCTTTCAGGACGAGAGGCGGTTGAGGTAGAACCTATATTAGATGCCTTGCCAAAGCTAGAGCAGTAAGTTAATGTCATAACAATTTCTTAATCTAGCCAAGTTCGGTCCAAATCCTATGGGTGCTTTTCGATGCATTATCGAAATGAGTTGCAGTTACTAGTCTAGTAAGGTGAAAAAAACAAAATTTGTTTTTCTTAGTGTTCATATCAAGAGATTGGGCTCCAAATTGCAATTGCATTACTTTCAAGCTGCACTTAAAAGAAAAGTAAACACAATTTTGAGGCCTATTTCAACATCATTAATCTTTGTCATTTCTTGATTAGACTGACTAGCTGTCCAGTTCACTTCGTGCATCCAAACACAGCCAATCTTTATACTCAGTAATTGAATTTCACTGAACTAATGCTCAAAGAGATTTATATATCAGGTACATATATTGCTCATCAGCAGGAGTGTATCTCAAGTCCGATCTGCTACCGCACTTTGAGGTGAGTCTGTGACCACATATTTCCATTTCATTTGTGTTGTTTCATTTTGATGGGTATTTTAACACCCGTGAGAGTCACTTGTAATAAGAACTCATATTTTTCTTCTCTGCTTCACTTCTTAGGATTTCTTCTTTTTTTTTTTTTGGGTGGTGATAGATTGATGCAGTTGACCCAAAGAGCAGGCACAAAGGGAAGCTTGAAACTGAGAGCATGTTGGAATCAAAGGGTGTGAATTGGACTTCAATAAGGCCAGTCTACATCTATGGGCCCTTGAATTACAACCCTGTAGAGGAGTGGTTCTTCCACCGTTTGAAAGCGGGCCGTCCGATTCCCATCCCCAACTCTGGAGTTCAAATAACTCAACTTGGACATGTTAAGGTTAGTAACGATGTCCCAAATAATGCTATTTATGCAGACCAAACATTGTACGATATGTGTTAAAATGTTATTGATGTTGGACAAAGTCAAGGAGAATCACATGGGTGACCAAGATAAAAAGAAATCAGGCTAGAAAGTTCAATCCAAGGGTCTAGTGCACATTATAGCTTCCGACGGCCATAACTTTGTGATCGGTTATCCAGTCTGTGCGTATAATATGTTGTTGGAAGGCTGTCAACGAGCTCTACATGCTGGCTGGTGTCAAAGGGTTAAATATTTTGAGTTGTAAGTTAAAATTTACTACTTTTTAGTAAGTTGCAGTTTTTACTATGAGATTATTTTCCATTTTTGGAGTGTTCTGGAATAGCTTAAATTCCTTGTTTTGGTCATGGGAAAGAGTTTGAATCAGTTTAGAAGTCGTTTTCTATTTTTAGTGATTTACTATTTTGTGAAAGTTCACTATTTGGGGAATGTTACGAATTTAGGGTTTAGGGCTTATATAAGTCATATGAGAGGGCTTTGTATACAGAGTTTCATCAATAACTCTCTCTCTTTTTTATAATAGAGTTATCTCTCCTTAGTGGATTCAAGGGCTATTATGGAGAAGAAGACGTTGATCTCCTCTTTATCCACACACCCGCTACGCCAATTGGTATTAGAACCACTATGTCAGTTATCATATGTTGCATCCACCCATGCTCACTTAATTGTAAAAAATCATTAACTCAAATAATTAGTACTTATATACCATTCATAACTTTAAGTACTTATAAAAAATCATTGACTCGAATAATTAGTACTCATATACCATTTAGAAGTACTACCGAAGTGGACTACTTCCGCAATTAGAGCATAATATGTTTGCTTTGCATTTGAGGCAGCTCAGAAAATAGAAGTATATTAGCCATTTAGCTCGGGTTCATAATGTTGACAGATGCGCGCGCGCATTTGTTTTTGTGGTCTTGCTGCACCACAACCACAAGACCTACATTTGATGCATACCTGCAATAATGCTTTAGGACAGGGAGCACCAAGAACACCTTCAACGCACTACAATACCTCAGGCAATAAAAATATCGCACTCGGTGACCTGCAAGCGCGCGCGCGCGCACACACACACACACACACACACACACCCCTCGACACTTATTTCTCACTTTTTACACTCCAAATTTCAATTTGTCCCGTTCTTGTTCGGATTGAGATTTGGGGCAGAGCGCATCCAATCCAAAGCTAGAAGTGGGGTTTCTAAGATATCCCTTCATGAGCAATTAGTACTTGTTTTATAACTTTTCTAGTAATGAAACACATTTCAGGATCTGGCAAAGGCATTTGTTCAAGTACTTTGTAATGAGAAGGCAATCAAGCAAGTCTACAACATTTCAGGATCTAAATATGTCACCTTTGATGGATTAGCAAAGGCATGTGCGAAGGTAATTCCTACAAGAATCCTGAAGAATGGTTCTTATAAGTCTGTTTCGATGAATAAAAGAGCCCATGACTTGTAATTTCTTGATTTATTTTCTTTAGGCTGCTGGATTTCCCGAACCGGAGATTATACACTATAATCCCAAGGAATATGATTTTGGTAAAAAGAAGGCGTTTCCTTTCCGTGATCAGGTATGTACCCATGCATTAGCTTAGTTGCACTAACTTCCTAATAAGGCTGTCAATGGGTTGGTCCTGTAGTAATCATACCCGGGCTAACTGGTTTTGGGTCTTGCCAGGTCCGGGTCTCTTTCTTGAAGACCTGGATCCAGATCCAATCAGGTGCGGGTACCCTCTGGATATCCATCAGATCTTTAGGTCAAGATTTCTAGTTAGTTTGGATCAAATAAGAGCATTTACATGGTCAGGCTCTCTTGACGGATGGCTTTAGACCATACATATATGTGTCCTGATGTGTAAATGAGCTCCCTTGCATACCTATGGCTTGGGAAACCTTATTCCATTGCTACAATAAACAATATATATATATATATATATATATATATATATATATATATATATATATATATATATATATATATATATATATATATATATATATATATATATATATATATTGTTTATTGTAGCAATGGAATAAGGTTTCCCAAGCCATAGGTATGCAAGGGAGCTCATTTACACATCAGGACACATATATATAGTATCATTATTAGAACTAGCCAGACCCGACTTGACCTGACCCAACTCGATTGTTTATGGGTCCTAGTTGATGTACCCAACCTGAACTTGACTGGACCCAATTTTAACCAGTCCCAAAAAGCTGAGATCCAAACCCGACCTGATTGCTTGAAGGATCCAAAAAGTTGGACTGGACCCATTAAAATTGGGTTGGGTCCAGCAGGTACCCATTGACAACCTACCTTCTATTCAGGTGCTGCTCCTACTTCCGAGTTCCGATCATGCTTCAAACTCACACTTCGCTCTTGCTTCCTAGCTTTTCTATACTTGCTAAAATTTTGAAACAGACACTTTCCAGCTCTCAGACTAGAATTTTCCGTCGCTTCCTTCAATCTTCATAAAACCATTTGCACTAACATTCAAGGGATTTGGTGCCTTCACCAACCATGATTGATAATGGCACCCGTTTGTTCCTTTTTTTATACAGTTGTATTGCTAAAAGTATAGAAGCTGGGTGGTACTATCAATTGGGTGGGTGTAGCCTGGCTTCTTCTCTTAAAATGTGAAAAACATCAATTAATTTCAACTTGATTTGTTTTCATGAAAATGGCAATTGGAAAAGAAATCTCTAATTTTTCATTAGTTTTCATGAATATGGCAATTGGAAAAGAAATCTCTAATTTTTCATGAAACATCTGTACACTGTATAACAAGATTCCGAGCCAAGTCACTAGGAAACTCGCTTGTCAATGTGACTCGATCTCGAGTTGACAAGACTCATCCAGTCAACATGCTGATTGGGTCGACTTGACGTAATTCGAGCTGACTCAGTTGGATTGATGGGCTAATATAATATTTTAAAAAGTGAGAAGCGAATTTTGAACTCACCTCTGATAATGCATTTGCTTAATTTTGCAATTTATGTTCTTTAACATTTATAACTATTTTAAATATTCATACCTTATTTTACCAAATTGAGTCAAGTGAAGACTTGTTTGAGTCTTTGAGTCGACCCAACCCAGCTGGAGATAAGTCGAGTCAAGTTTTTGGGTTTTTGAACTGTGAGGCTGATGAGATGTGCCAGCATCAATTGTGGCTGAGATAGAATGGCAACCAAGATTAGATTTGGGGTGGAAAAGGCAGGAAAAACCAAGCCCATTTAATGTGTATTGCATTTTTGCCTAACAAGGATGCTGGGTAGGGCTATTAATGGGCCGGCCAGGCAAAATTAAAGCCCTTTTATTAATTCAAACCCAGCCTGTTGATAGCTAAGCTTCACCAACACACTGACCAGTTGACTCGGTGAGTTGAGTTGGGTCAAGCCCACTCATGCCACTAGCTTTCCAAATCATGCATTATACCCTTTGTATGCATTAACACATCTTCTCCCCCAAATGAAATGCAGCATTTTTTCGCATCGATCGACAAAGCTAAGAGCGAGCTGGGGTGGACACCTGAATTCGATCTGATCAGCGGTCTTGCAGACTCCTACAACCTGGACTTTGGCACGGGAACATACAGGAAGGAGGCAGACTTCACCACAGATGACATGATTCTCAACAAGACTCTTGTTCTCCAGAAATAGATCCCTTTGTTTTTGTTCTTTCTTTCTTTTAAGATCTCTCCCCTTGTCCATGTGAAAAGGGTCCCATGTGTAGGGCTGGACGTCCGATAGGTGGGCCGCAGGAAGCCAATGGAAAGGCCATGATGTAACTAATTGGGCTGCTTTAGGACATCAGCTAACCAGCCTTGAGATTGTAAGAGATGATATCAAGCTGAAGATAATCCATGGAATTTGTAATGTTAATGTTTGCATGAGCATTTTTGAATTTTTTGAGGCAGGGACATCAATGGAACAGGTGGGCCCACCTTAAGTTAAGCAAAGCTGTTGATCTGGCGGCCTGTCATGGGATGGATCATGCCCTTGCATGTCACCTATTAGATGAAAATGGGCATTACAGACAGCAGTCTGGATTTGATGGGGATCAATATAGGCCATTTCAGATCATCTGATACGGGAGATTTTGGGGGTGTCTCACATCCACCATGTGGCCCACCATATGAACGGTTTGGTTCAATGTAGATGGGTCATAGTTCAAATTACAACAGACTCCTTACTCCTGACTGATGACCACTGGGTGAATTCAGAAGTTAGGATCACTCAGCCATTCTGATTTTGAGCCTGTGCCCCATCTGAAGTGGGCCCAACAATTTGTACGGCTCATATTTTGGGGTACATGTATGCCATGCAGTTGATAGTGGTTGTGAGCATATATGTGGATCATCTCCCTCTGCCATGGATGGCCCATGTACCAAAAGTCTCCAGGATTAGAAGATATCCATCTTTGCTCTAGTGGCTTCCATTGACGGTTATTCAATAAACTATACAACCCGCCAAAACCAGGTCAAAGACTGATGGTCTTAGGCTGATAAAAATGCATTATTACAAAAGGCCTGCTTTTTAAAAATTTTTTTAGACTCTTACGGCGATGGGTCTTTGATAGCTGTCATGAGCGAGTCGGTCAGTGGGCCAGTGGCTTGACTTCTGTCTCTCTCAGTTTCGAGCTCGAGCTGAAGTCACCTGAGCTACATTGAGCTTGCTGTAAAACTCGACAGAGTGCCAGCGGACGATCGAAGCTACTCGAGTCGAGGCAAGCTTGCTCCCACTAATTTTATTTTTACTAAAAAAAACTAAAAGTAAAAACAAGTAAGGTCCAATAGACCTGCTCTGATCAATTTTTTCTTTGGCAGGCACACATATGAATGCAACCACTAGACATTTTCTGAACCATGATAAAAAATAGCTCACCACTGAATGGACATTATTGTGTGACATCTTCAATAAATAGGCATGCCCTTGTAAATTGCATCAATAGCATATGTGTTGGTCTTACCAGCCCTGTTAGATTGTATGTCTCTACCATAGCACTGGCACTGTAAAACAAACCTGGACCATGTTTTGACTTTTCACATGATGTTTTACCTAAACAAATATAAGGTAACCCCCAAGTGTAGGTTTTTATGTATTCGAAAACGAAATATGCCCTGAAAAATCGAGTCGGTCCCGAGTCGAGCTTTCGAGCTTTCTCCCGTCCCAGTGTTTGCTTGATTTCTACCGACTCCTAAATGAAACTTGTTTATGAATCGAGGGAGTGAGTCGAGTTTTCGAGTCGAGTCGACGAGTTACGAACTCGGTCAACCGCCTACTTTTAGGGCAAATTGCCCTGTCCTTCTTTTCTCCTTCTTTTTGAAGGAAAAAAAAAAGAATTGGAAAAAAAAACTTTAATATTTTCTTCTTTTTCTTCTTTTACTTCTTGTTTTCCTTCTTTCGTGTTTTCCGAAAATGCCCCTTCTCTCTGTTTTTTATTTTACTTCTTCCTCATTTTTCTGAAAAAGGGACAAATAAATCAGAAAATTAAATAATAATGAATAGGAAAAAATATTTTTTTATCTTTTTAAATAAAAAAGAGAAAAGAAGAGAATTAAAATAAAAAATATCACTCCGCGGGTCTCAGTTCACATATCTCGATTCGCGGTTCACAATTGCCCTTGTTAGGACAAGGTCATAGGTCACAAGTCTCACCTCACCGGTCTCAGTGTGCAGTGGTCTTAGTTTGTGGTTCGCAGTTGCACTTGTAAGGATATGGTCTTAGCTGGCAGATTTAATTTTGGAGGTCTCACTTCAGGAATCCTACTTTGAGATTCTCATTCTATGGATCTCACTTTAGAGGTCTAACTTTGGAGGTATCACTTTGGATGTCTCACTTTGGGGGCCACAGATTAGGACCCAAAGTGAGACTCTATGGTTAGACTGGTGAAGTAAGACCCTCAAAGTGAGATCTCAAAATGAAACCTACAAAGTAAGACCTCCAAAGTGGAGCTCCTCCTAAGCTTTGTATCGCCTATTTTTTGGCTCATGTGCTAAAATGAGATGCCAAAATAGATTGATGGCTGGATAAAACATATGCATCATGGTGGGGCCACAAAGCATTGACACCAACTCGGTGGCTAGTTCTGAATCACCAGCCAAACCGACTCCCATACCGACAATTCCTGTGGTGTGACCCACTTCAGTTTTCACGTCCTAACACGAGCAAGTAAAGTGGATGGAAAGAGTGGATATACCCAAACAAACCAGGTGGCCCCAGATTAGAGGTGGTAATGGGTCAGGTCAAGTTCGGTCAGGGTTGTTTCCACATCCAACCCCTACATAATCCAAATTAAATCAGGTCGGGTTGGGTTGACTCACATTTTAATGATCAACTAACCAATTTGTAGGTTAAACTGGATGCATATAACAATAGCATTCAATTCATTACTCATTACAACATTAAATACATAAAATCTACAATATATAACAAATATATAACAAATATTCCAATAGAATCAATCTAAAGGTTAAGGTAGGATTCAACAAAGAGATCACCTACGTGTTGACACTGTGAAGGATCTGATGAAGGTTTGGCTTCTTAGTGGCGCTTATATGAATCGTGATCAATCCTAGCTATCCCAGCTTAGTGAGATGGTTCTCCACTTCTCTTTTTCTTTCCTCTGATCTTCTTTTCTTTTTCTTCTTCCTTTGGGTCTATGTTTCTTTTGCTTCTTTTCCTCTCTAGATTATGTTTTAAGTTTCAATTCTCTTCTCTATCTCTTGCTATTGGTACCCCCTGTTTCTAACGCTGGAGGAGCCTTTAATGAAGAGTGTTAGTGAATTGTATACCGTTGGATGAGAGGTTTAGACGGCTGAGATCATGTAGAGTGCACTCACACATATTGTGAGACGGAATCTCTCTGAGGTTGGAAAGAGAAAACGGAAGTTGGGTTGAACACGTTGTTCGCAGGCGGGAGATGTAACAATCAGTTTTTGGTGTGATGAAGTGGGGTCCACCAGGCTAATATGAGAGGAAATCAAAGCCGTTCACCAATTTCGGCAAGGCTAGTTAGAATAGGAGCTTGAAAATGAAGTTGAGCGGTGAACGGTGCAGACCGTATAAGAGGTATCAAAGTGAGGAGTATCAACGACTGGGGTTTGATGATCATCTAGTGCATATGGACGGTTCCTATGGAATGGTGGGTCCCAACATAGTGGGCGGTTGTTTGGATAGATGGTTACGACGAGTTGGGTTTGCCGAAGGAGGGAGACGTAGGGTTTGGGGATCTTGGTTTCACGTACGGACGTGGGTCATGGGTTGCATGCGGATGTGCAACTGGAAATGGGACTAAGTAGGGTTAACTTGAATGGCTTGAGAGAAATCCAATCCGTACATCAGATTCACCAAGTTAGAACAGACCATGGGCTAAAACGTGAATCAGATCCAAAATTTCAAGTGGGCAGCGCGATTGGGAACAATTAGGATTGGATGCCTGCTGTCGAAATCTTCCAGGTAGCAAGCTAGACGATTTGGATCTTTAAAATGGGTCCTAAATAGTGGATGGTTATGATCGATAGTGAGGTCGAGCTGCGGCAATGGTTGGGCGAAGAAGGGATGATGGACAGACATGTGTAAGTGGATTGGGTTTTGGTCACGGCTTGGTTTTTTGTCAGCATTTCAGTGCTGACCATAGTTGTGTGTGTGTGTGTGTAGAGAGAGAGAGAGAGAGAGAGAGAGAGAGAGCATTGGATCCACCGGTGATGGATTTGAGAAATCCATACCACTCATTTGGTTTGATGAATATCTTACAGTTGCAATCTCAAAAATGAGGTAGAGATTCGAAGTTTAAATGGCCACATGCTAAAAGAATGGTTTGAGTTGATAATGGAGATTGAAATGGACTCGATGGGGTTTAGATCGAAATTTACTGCTCGGAAAGGTTTAATGGGTCAGAATGAGTGATTTCAATGGTTTAGATTCATGATAAAATAGTTGTGATGAGGTGTGTAGACTTGAGATGTATTAAAGGGTATTACATGAACATGTTCACACGCTAAATTGGTTTATAAAGATTAGCTCATTTGAAGGTGAGGTGGACAGCTGGATGATTTCCTCTAACATGATCCACAGTTAATTAGACTGTTATAAGGTGTATGAGTCTAAATGTGTGTATGTGGGTGCACATGCCAAGTGCCGATAAAATATGGGTTCAAGATTTGGGATATACATGTGTGTAAGTGCCCGTGTACACGCAGGATGGGAAAAAAAATTTGGGGGTGTTACAAATTTTTTTATGATATTTTAGTTCTACATATCATAAAATGTGATCATTAGTATGCATATGTTTATTAAATTGACGGACATGTGGATAGTTACCAGCAGGGTGTGTGAGAAAAAAAAAAAAACTAAGTATTATTTAACTAATAAAAAAATCAATATATAATAGCCTACTCAACCCCTATATGATTCCGGTCGGATCGGGTCACCTTTAACATTAACTCGACCCATAAAAATATGGGCTGCGTCAGGCCAACTCAAAAATTGAGTTCGGGTCAAAATTTCCAACCCTAAACCGGAAAAAACCCGGTCGGGTTGAATTTTGCAGTTTCTACCCCAGATCGACTGTGAATCGAGAGAGAGGGGAAGACTCTACCCGACTCGTCCGGGTCCGGACCGAACAAGGTGATCCGAGTCGTCGATCCGAGTCGCGCAGTCCTTTTTTAACCAATGCAATGGATGAGAGAGAGAGAGAGAGAGAGAGAGAGAGATGGAAGAGGCGAAGGGCTTGCTGAAGCATGTATTGTTGGCGAAGTTTAAGGAAGGCACCCCACCCGACAAGATAGAGGAACTCATTAGAGGCTACGCCAATCTCGTCCCTCTCATCGAACCCATGAAGTCTTTCCACTGGTAACTCCGCGTTTGGATGTACCATTAAATCGCATTTCAATTCCATACTGCGTCCAAACGCACCCCCCCTCTCACTCGTTTCGATGTAGATTGAAGAAATGTTCACTTCATATTACAATCGCATTTCATTTCACTCGTTTGGATGTACGATAGAAGAAATGCCCACTTCCCATTACGCTACTAAATCGCATTTCAAGTTCGATGCGCACCCAAAACAAACGAAGTCAACCCCATGTCTATAGTTCTCTTGCTTTATTTTTCTATATGGATTTCATTCGATCTTCTTTCTTTCCTTTTTTGGATCTCGGTTGGATTCTTTTGATCTTGATTCTACTGTAAAATATGTCAGAATCTCTTTTTGCTCTTTGAAAAAGAGGAATGCAAAATCGTCCATGTCCATCAGATGTTCTCTGAAATCCCACTGCACTAGGTCTTGTTTGGTGATCTAACAAATGATATGATCACAAGCTATGTCGACAAAGAAAAAAAAAAGGGTGGGACTTCTCCAGTAGATGTTTTTTTTTTTTTGGATTGCCTTTCTGTTTTTTTTAGATCCTGGGAAGGAGGATATAGTTGAATCCGATTCAAGTGTTCTATACTTCTGTTTTTGTGGGGAAGGGAAACACCACAAAATGGAATGTATGAGCTTACACGGCGAGTGATTGTATACATTGAAGAGGACTCCGATTATTGGGATATACTTTCCCCTAAAACACCAACCTTAGGCTGCGTTTGGATGCTTGTGACTTTTTAAGTTGTAAGTTACAGGTAACCTACTCACAAGTGTAAGTAAGTTACACGTAATCCTGTTTGGATATAAGCTGTAACTTACTTATAGGTAACTTAGTTTCTGTGTTTGGGTAACCTGTAACTTAGTTACTAGTAAGCAGCTGTATATTCACACCAACCAGTGCTTTAAGTAAGGAATCATTTAAAAATCAAATTGACATGTTAAAAAGCTTAAATAAAAACATGTCATCTTATTGAGCCCATCTAGATGAATAGTTGGGCCAATTTTTAGGCAAAAATAATCATTAGTTGGGTTATTAAAGTGGGCTCACGTATTCAAAATACCTATAATGCAGGGAGAAAAAAAACTTAAAAAGTAAAAGTGAGCTAAAAATTATGAGGTGGACCACACCATATGAAACAATGGTGATTTTACACCCATCCTCTCAACTTCTTGGGGCCACAAAAGTCTTGGATCAAGCTAGTAATTGTGGTTTCCCTTTATTCAGGTCTATGTAACCAAATCAATAGGTTGGATGGGAAATAAACATGATAGTGGCCCCCAGAAGGTTTTTATTGGTAAGCATTATATCACCACTGTTTCCTTTGGTGTGGTCCACCCGATAGTTGGATCTTCCTCATTTTTGGGATAATACCCTAAAATAATCATCCGAAATGGATGGTTGGCATAAGTAGAACATATAAATCATGGTGGGGCCCATAGAAAACCATCAAGAAGCAGTTGTGGTTTGGCTACAGACGTTGGCGTTGCGAGTAGCCAATTGGCTACTGGTCGGTACTCCATTGGCCCCATGATGATGTCTGTGTTTCATCCATGCCGTCCATCCATTTTTTCCAATCATTTTATGGCATGAGCCCAAAAATGAGGCAAATTCAAATCTCAAGTGGACCAAATCACATGAAACAATATTGATTGAACGACCACCATTAAAAACTTCTTGGGGCCACGAAAGTTTTGGATCAAACTGATATTTGTTTTTCCCTTCATCCAGGTCCTTATGACCTAATCAACAAGTTGGATATCAACCAAACATTATAGTGGCCCCCAGGAGGTTTTTAAAGGTGGACATTCAATTACTAATGTTTTCCTGTGGTGTGGTCCACCTGAGATTTAGATCTGTCTCATTTTTGGGATCAAGCCCCAAAATGCTTTGGACAAAAGAATGGACGGTGTGGCTAAAACCATAGAGCACCAACCAGTAGCCACGTGGCTATAGCAACGCCACTAGCCAAGCAGCGTCTGTCTCAAGCCCCAACCCAAAATATTAAAAAAAAATTGATGACGATGGAAAAAAGAAAAAGAAAAAAGAAGATCAGGGTTTAGGGCGAGATGGAGAGGGAGAGAGTGACAAGTGAGAGAGAGAGAGAGAGAGAGAGAGAGAGAGAGAGAGAGAGAGAGGGAGGGAGATGGAGACTAGATAGAGGGAGAGAGAGAGATTGCTGCGAATCTCCCCAGACATTTCGAATTCGAAAAAGGTAGCCGTTGCCTGTGAGAAAGTCACCTGTGACTTGAAAACACCTATTTCTCCTGTTACATTTCTTGCTTCTTTACCTGATACAAAGTTACAGGTTGAAACTTTGTCACCTGTAAGATTTCTCCCCCAAACACCAAATGTGAGAAAGTTACCTGTAACTTTGTTACATTTTACAGAAGTTACAAGCATCCAAACGGCCCCTTAGCTCTATGGTTTTTTTGTTTGTTCGTTTGTTTTAACATAGCTCTATTTGACAAGAGAAATGCCAAGGGCATGTTTGGGTATGACTTAAATGAGTTCATTCATTTTAGTTAATCAAGATTGTTTTTAATCCTTACCATAAGGAAATATGATCTCTAATACGTGATTACAGTTAACTAAAATGAGTTGTACTCATTTTCAAGTGGTACCCAACTTGAAAATGTGATTCTTTGCACACGCGTGCTAGATCAGGGCCGGTCATCAGGTTACATTGGCCAAACTTCGCAGGGCATCCATTTGTAAGGTGAGTAGTACATGTTTTAGTGGGTTCCTTGTAATTTTACTGAGCCAACAACTCAGAGCATTGACTTTTCATGCATGTGGGCACTTCATTCTTACTGGTTTGCCTGGAAGCTGGCACTCCCTGACTTTGCTTTGCTTGCCTGCCCCGTGGAGGGAATTTTGGGGACATCACTAACATCTCTGTGAGGGTGGGATATTCGCATTACCCATCTATCTGGTGATTTTGAAAAATTCATGCAAATTGCAATTTCTTTTTCTTTCTTTTTTTTCTTTTTCTTTTTTTGTTGAGATAATGAAAATTCATGCAACTTGCAATTTGATCTTAGGATTCTATTAGATCCCACTTTTATTATTTATAATCCAATTCTTGTTTTTTCTTTTTTAATGCTTATGTTTTTGACCTTGCCTTCAGGCCAATGTCAAATTTTTTAAGGCTTGTTACAATATCAACGTTGTGTGTCTATTGGAGAAAACTTGTGAGCCGGCATACTTTTACATTCATTTTGTTGTTTTGGCGTGAAACCATTTATGTAGGGACTCCATGGCTCAATTTTCAATTTGCTATGCGATAAGGACAAGGATCGATACTTGAATTGTGGAATCCATTTATAGAGAAATTGGAATTTTAGTTTCAGCAACACCATGAATCATCTTTCCTTTCTTTCCATCATTTTTATGATGAAAGTAAGATAGATTGATACTACCACATGGAGGCAGCCTATAGGCAAGCTGGAGATGATCATCTAATCAGCATGCCTAGGAGTTTGTGTTGAGAGGGAGACCTTTCCTACATGCATTAGGCTACCTTGTAAGCCTTTGTTTTGACACTGAACTTGGCCCACCACTTCCATTTAAGTTCCCTGAAATTTTTATAGATGCTCAAGATTTGGATCACTTTGTGGTTGTTATTCTTGCTTTTTTGTGGAAGCTCCCACTTCAATTCATTCATGGTATTGAAAGTGCTGGTTCCGTCAATTAGTTGCCATAATGATTCATTTTGTTCCACAAACCAGATGAGAGGCTCATCATATGTTCATGCAATGTCATAAAAAATCCATAGGGATACTGCTTCATTGATCTAGGGTTGTGCTTTCAACACTTTCTATGAGGGCTTTTGGGGTAAACTACCCTTGGCATTTTCAAGTTCCACAACATTTTGAGATTCTTCTTTGGTTGGGAATAGTTATGTCTTTTGGATGCGCTATTGAATTTGAAGTGAAATTTGAGTCCAACAAAGTCGAAATAAAGTAATTTCCCCGAGCATTCATATTGAGAAGTTTTTTGGAGAGATAACTGCAAATTTATTAAAAAGTTCGTGGAGCGAGAAAAGAATGCAACCCAGAAACCAAAAAACACCTTAAACCGACATATTATCAGCCACAACTGTTTTTACAAAAGTGATCCAATTGGAAACAAGACAAACAATTTTCCTAATGATCTCCTCTACATCTATGGACTCATTACGAAAACACTAGCCATTCCTAGCACCCCAAATTGCCCAAAACACGGCTAGGAAAATCAACCTTCGTAAAACTTTCCTGGCTTTACCTACCCCACGGTCCCCACCCCATGCCAAGCCCACATGAAATCTTCCACAGTCTCCGACATCACCCAATCGGTTAGAAGAAAAGATAATAACTAAGCCCACATTTTTGAAGCAAAAGAGCAATGAATGAAAAGGTGGTTAATCGATTTCGTGCTATTCATACACATTAGGCAAATGTTGGGGAGGACTAAAGCTCTTCTCTGAAGGTTATTGATTGTCAGAATCCTCTGACGGCTCACCAACCACACGAATACCGCCACTTGGGGAAGAGTGCTACAAAACCATATGTGAAAAAGATGAGGAGTGGGAGTGTTATGTGGGTTGCAAATCAACTCGTAAAGCGAACAAATGGAAAACTTCGTCCCTATCAAGAGAAGGCACAATATCCTTGATGTGGCCCAATAACTCGACGAATTTGGAAATCTCTACTTCACGCATATCCCTACGGCACGGAGGAAGCCAGATGCTCCGACCATCGGAAATAGAGAAGCAACCCGCAATAGAAGTGAAACAATCTGGAGCTAGGCAGGCCAATCTAGGATAGAGATCTAATGCAGGGGCATTTTCGCACCGGGCCTGAGTGGGGTGGCCTGTGTGAAGTGGCTGCACACTCGGGGTAGGCGGCCCGCGTGAGGTGGGACCCATCGGGGGGGGGGGGGGGGGGGGGGGTGGGGTGACCGAGGTCCTGATCTAGGCTATGAGATAAAAGAATTGATTCACCACGTGCTATGAGTTTGAGCTTTTAGAGCAAGTGGTTTGTTGTCTTGCATCAAAAGTGGTATCAGAGCGGGAGGTCTCGTGTTCGAGACTTTTCACTGGGGGTGATTAATGCATGGGCATTTTCACATTGGGTTCGAGTGAGGTGGCCTGTGTGAAGTGGGAGTACATTCGAGGTGGGCGGCCCGTGTGAGGCGGGACCCATGTGAAGTTGGGGGGGGGTCTATGAGATAGAGTGTGGTGAATCAATCCCATTGTCTTATAGCCGAGGGCTTGACTTGGGCTATGAGATAATGGGATTGATTTGCCATGCTTTATCAGTTCGAGCTTTTCGAGCAAGTGGTTAGTTGTCCCGCATCAAGATCCTGAAGGCCTCTATCATCACACCAAATATCAATAAAAAAATGAATGTGTTGCCCATTTCCAAGGGCAAAAGAAATCCCCCGCCTTACTAAGAATTCTATCACTATGATTGCCTTCCAAATGCTGGAAGTTCTATAGAGAGAAGACATCTCCAAATTGTAATTTTGCTTTCAAGTTGGACTTCAAAGACCTGTAAGGGTAGTTTGATGGCTACTTCCTTATTATGATTGCTAGGAAACATCAGTAGTTTTTGCCATTTCTTCTTGATTGAACTGAATGTTTGCAATTTAATTTACTTTAGCACCCAAATGCAACCTTTGTTACTCATTTTCACACTGATAATGGCAACGAACCAAGTTGCCAGCTGGCCATCCAATTTCCTAGTTGGCTCAGATAGCTGCAAGGGTCAGGTGATGTTCTCATTTTTGTTCAACCCATATTTCTTGTGGAAGGAAATTCTTGTTTCTTTGACTCTACTCTTCTTGTCATGCTTCTTATACTTCTTTACTTGTCCTTTCTTAAGGAATCCTTGCATTTTTAGAGGTATTTTATTTATGTCAAATGACATCCAATTTTGAAGTGTTTATGTCACTATTTAAAAAAAAGACCTTCTCGTTAATTGTTAGTGGTTAGGTTTGTTACTTTCCGTAACAATGAGAAAGTGGATCTTCCTTAGGTGATTCTGTTCATCCCATGACTAATTTGTGGTGCCTGTTCCCTAGCATCTCTGCATTTTTCAGCTCACATGCATTTTTCTACTACCTGGTTTTTGCACATGAGCATGGACAAATTTCTTCACAGTCTGATCATTGTTTTGTTTGGGGCAATGCATCAAATAAAACAGGACTGCGAATTTCAGATGCTTCACCCCTTGTTCAAGTGCCGAGTACAAATAAATGGCCATGCATGCCAAAGTGGCTCATGCTTGCTGGATTTGAGAAGTTCATCCAACAGTCCTCTCAGCGCATGTTCTATCCTGGAAACGAGGTCAGCCCACTCAGGGCTACTTGCATTAATGTTTACCATTGGTTACAATTCTTTTAAATATCAATTTCTTGTACACATGTGGCCCACCTGAGAAATGGACTGGCTGGATTTTTGGGTTAAGGAACATTCAGCGAGGGCACACCATGGAAGCCCAGGATCCTGCACGCATGTGCCACATTAGCACACATGGGAATCAGATCAAGTTCCTTTCAGGTTTGGATATGGGTACTAGATATGAAGTACAAGATCCAAAGCTGATTGGATTTAGGTACTTCATTGGGTCTTAGTTTTGAGTTGAATTAGAATTCAGAATGGGGTATAGATCTGGAATCGGGTATGGACTCGATGACTTAGGTTTGAGTCTGGATTCAAGTCCATATTAGAACATGCTTTTTGTATGGTTTTTAATTTATAAATATGAGGCTGGGTCTCCCAGTAATGTATACCCACTTGGTTAGCCAGAGTTCCATGTAGGAAACTCAGTTTGTGTAAATTTGGAGCTCATGGTTGGTCCATCCAAGCCATTGATCTGACAGCCCATCATGGATGGACCATTCCCAAGAAATCTTCCAAGTCAGAAGATCCTAGCAGTCAAATCTTTGGTCTTTCCTCCATTGGTTGTGGCTTGTTCATGCGTTTCTTTTTAATCATGTATTTGCATGTGATTAATATGAAGGTTGGAGTTGAGTGATTGAGAGGATTTTTTGGGAATAGTCCGTCCATGATGGGGGCTGTCAGATCAATGGCTTGTATAAAACATGGCCTCAAATCTGCAAACTGAGTTTCTTCCAGGACTCTAGGGAACTTCCCAATGTGAAATGAATAGAAAACTTGGCTTCATTGAATGTAATTCAATGAACGATAGAACTTAACAAATCATATCTTAGCCCAAATAGGATCTGAGTTTGTTGACCCAAACCCGATGCGATTATTAACTGATTACAAAATCCATATCCAACTGCGATTTGCTCAGATACTTCAAGTGGTATCCATGAATTGGAGTACCCATTCATGGCTCTACTTGCACTGAGACTTAACGAAATCTGGTTGCACAGGTGTGATTGAGACTTGAGGGCTGTTTGGATGGTGGGACTTTCCAATCATAGCGGTTACTAATCCTAGGAATGCTATTTGACTTTGGTTTGGCCAATCTCTTGTTTGGTTAACATCCTGAATTGAAAGTCAGAAACTTTGGAATTTGTAAATCTATTGTTCGGCTATTTTTAGAAGAAAGAGGAATACTTACATGCACATATGGTTAGGAAAAAAACAAAAAAAAAGGGCCTGTTTGGATCCTTGCATCGGTCGGACATAGATTGTCGGATCTAATTGTCTAGATATGTGGGCTAGACTATGGGGTCTGAGGCCACATATATGGCTCTTAGCCCATATGTCTGGTCGCATGTACAACCATTTAAGTTTTGGTGTCTCATCTGTAGTACATGTGTGTGCATGACAGTAAGTGGACAATCCAGACTGTCTGGACCATCACTCACAGTGTGGATGCAACATAGCCCGAAATTGACACTAATTGAACAATCTCAACCATCTGATTCTGTTTGGTGAATTTGGACTGCCGACAGTTCTAATTTTACAGTCCATTTGATAGCTAGCAATTGGATGGTTAAGATCATTCAACCACCGTGATCTTCAGGTTATGCTCCATCCACAATGGGCCCTAAAATCTGAGCGGTCTGGATTGATGTGCATGTATGCTGAGTATATGATGATATATGAGACACCAAACTTAAAAATTGGTGAACTCTCACCATGATCCTGCCTGTGCATATGCTTTGTGAAGATTGCAAGCTTGTTGCTTTGTTAGTTTTGATTTATAAAATTCTGTTGGGCATCATTAAATCCAGGGGAACAGATGTGAGTGTGGAGAATTTGCATGAAGGCTTCACCCATGTGTTCGAGTCTACTTTTGAAAGTGTGGAAGGAATTGCCGAGTATATCACACACCCAGCCCATGTCGAATTTGCTAATGTGTTCCTGGCTGCCTTGGATAAAGTCATTGTCATCGACTACAAGCCTACTCAGATCATAGCATGAAAGTGTGATTGGTTTCATCAGAATGTAAGGCTGGTTTCAGGCATGCTACTCATGCATTTTATGTAGAATTTATTACTCTATTATCAGATTATCGTGAATATGACATTGTTTATCGGCTCTGTTGGATCCATCATGAATTTGGAATGAAAAGTTTGGAATGGTATATGGTCCTATGTATCTGACACATCTAAACAGGCGTTCATTGCTTGTGCCGAGCTTTTGCATATGATGGTATGGTCTTGTTTGGATGATTGTTTCGAGGGAAATGATATGATATGATAGAGCCATTCATGTGTCCACATTCCATGTGGCATAGTGAACAGTGGGTCGGGACACCTCAGCATGGGTGACACATGGTTATAAATTTATTCAAAATACATGACCTATGCATCAAGATGGTGTATGTCAAATGGATGGTAAAAGGCAATAATAGCTAATGGTCGACGATCAGGGAGAAAGGTGAAAGAAATGCATCGCTAGGATTTCATCATTACCGTGCTTTTTTGGTGGACAATGCAGAATGACCATCTCCTGTCCAATGACTTTGGAAGGTGGCTTTGTCATCTGATGATAGAGATGGCTCTTTCATATAATTTCCTTGTTTTAATTAACTTCCATAAATAAACAGGAGAGAAAAAGGGGAGCCCAATGGCCGATCCAACACAATGGCCTCTATTGTTTTTTGGGCTTGAAAGTGTTCTTTGGACAGTCCCAATCATTTTTGTGCTGTGGAAGCAAATCCACTGTTTGGATGCTGTCTTTCGGCTCTTGATTTTGAAAGTATGCGCATGTCTATTTAGCATCATCACCTACATCAACTTAGCCTCTCTCACCAATTTTGGGTTGATTTTTACATGTTTACTGGATAAAGTTCTATGGGCTTGTTTCACAGAGTGGTTCTGTTGTTTGTGGATTTGCCCCCTTGAGTTGTGTTATTTAGTGCATTTTTGGGCCTATTCTGGGTTCTTGTGTGGCCCATGGGGCTCCTGTTGTTGTATTCTGTTTTATGTTCTTAGCCCAATTTGCTCTTTCCCATCTTCTTTTCTTTCCTTTGGCGTTGGCCTAATAAAATTGCACCTTTCAAAAAAAAATAAAAAAATAAAAAAAGAAAGTTCTAAGCTCTGCCGCCCACAAGTCATCATCGTTGTAGCCTTATTCTGACTATTTGTAGATAGCTTTACTGAGCCTGTTTCGCCAATCAATCTTATTCAAGGCCTTGCCCTCGTAAGTGAATGTGCCACTTCATCCCTTCTCTCACCTCCTCAGTCCAAGTCTTTTTAGTTGCTCCTTTAATCATCTTTTCAAGCTCTAATTCTAAATGTTCCCCTCAGCACCGGAGCC
This sequence comes from Liriodendron chinense, assembly GCA_003013855.2. NCBI lineage: Eukaryota > Viridiplantae > Streptophyta > Magnoliopsida > Magnoliales > Magnoliaceae > Liriodendron > Liriodendron chinense. Next base: position 2,501,704 of record ML058484.1, on the reverse strand, counting down.
ATCTACTCTTGCAGGTATCTGGTCTACCATACTGCACAGGAGTAGCATTTCCAAGAAGTTCAAAGAAACCCAACGGCTACGGGAATTATAGTGGGTTCTTCCCATTCCCTATGGCTCAGTGGTAGACTCACAAGAGTTTCAACACCAGGGCATGGGTTCAAGCACCCATTGTCGTGTGAGTGTGCGGGCGTGTGAAAAAAAAAATAAAAAAATCCTGTTGAATGCTGATTTGGATTTCCAACTGAAGCAGACGATGGGGAGATTTTTCCACAATGTTTGTTTATTTCTTTCGTGGACACAGAAGCCTGGTCGAATTGGGCAATACCCAACCCAAGCATGTGGACCCGTCTCACTATATGGTTCAAACCAGTTCTTCCCAGAGATGGTTTTCCAGGTGAAGCGACCCATTTTTGTGGCTGGTTACAGTCTAAACTTCCGATCCCGGTTTTCCTTAGGGGGGTCACATGTGAGATCTGACCACAAGTTTAGAATTCATGCCTATCCATGGATGTATACATGGTTCTTGTGGTGTGGTCCACTTGAGCCTTAGATCTGCCTTCTTTTTGGCTCATGCCCTAAAATGATCAATCAAAATGGATGGGTGGCGTGAAGGCCCCCACAGAGCCCTGCCTGGCAAAAACACACCAGGAACTATTGGCCAAAGTGTATGGAAACCCTTCATGCACATAATTGCATTTGGACTCCTTGGTATCCACATCACCTATCTGAACCGTCCATTAGTGATTGGATGATTCAAGCTATCCAATCAGCGGCAATCGAAATGTACGTACAAATTTTGAACAAGATACACTCGTGAAAGATAGGGCTAGTCGTGGATGCATATAACCATCCATTGCTGTAGCTTTCGGAAGAAGAAGGTGCTGGACTTAATGGACGGTTCAGATAGCTGATATGAATGCCAGCAAGTGCCAATGCAACCATATGCATAATAAGGTTTCCATGCACTTAGCCACTTGATCGTTACTCGAAATGAGTAATTACACGGTGGTATTACAGCATGCTCCTTTGTTTGGGTGGGGCCTATTCCTGATTGGGCTGTCAATGGGCCAGGATGTGGTCCAGGCAAAACCAAGATCTTGATTAGGCCCCGGCCAATCAGTTCAAAATCTGGGCCTCAGCAAACTCCATCTGGAGTCCATTGACCAACGGTGGTCATCCGGTGATTGGGTGAAGATTATCCAGGCTGATCAATCTAAACCGTCTGTTGTTGAAGCCCACCGTGCAACATCAATGCCTCAATAGTATCAGGTGAGCCACTATTAGAAACTTTACTGGAGTCGTTGTTTATGTTCCATCCAACCCGTTCATCAGGTGAGCCCCACAAGGATGAAGAGACATACAGTGATCCAAAACTCAGGTGGGCCACACCGAATGACTTTAGAGGTTTTAGACCTGAGTTTTGGACACGCTGATTTTTGTCATGTAGGGGAGCGTGACACATCATGGTGGGCCCCACATTAATGAGACACATAAGTTTTGGATCAAGCTGATATTTCTTTTCAGGCTGAATTAGGTGTTACCCCGGGAACAGCTTAGTGGGTGTTACCCCTACCGTATGGCCCACATGGATGATACTTTGTATATCCACGCCGTCTATCCTTTTCTACAGTCTATTTTAAAATGAGGTTCCAAAAATTATTCAGATCTAAATCTCAAGTGGACCATACCACTAGAAACAGTGTGATTGAGTGCTCCGCCATTAAAACTTCCAAAGAGCCTATAGTAAGGTTTTGGTAATGTTTATTTTCAATCCAAGCTCTTGATAATGTCAATAAGGTTTTGATGAAGGGAATATTTAAATATCAGATTGATCCAAAAATTTTGTGCCCACAAAACGTTTTTAATGGTTATTCATTACTGTTTCCATTGGTATGGTCCACCCTGAGATTTGGATATTCTTAGGCTTTTGGATCACGTCCTAAAATGATATTTAAGAACAGATAGACGGCGTCGATATATAAAAAATACATCAAGAAGGCCCCACACGGTTAGGGTAACACCCACTAGGGAAACATTAAGGTGTGTCCTAAGAAGTTTTTAATGGTAAGTCGGTTAATCACCACTGTTTCTTATGGTATGGTCCACCTGATAATTGGATCTGCTTCATTTTTTGGATAATGTCCTAAGATGATCTGGAAGAACGTATGGACAGCGTGGATACATAATACATGCATCAAGGTGGGCCTCACGGTCCTCGGTGAAAATGGCAGGGTAAGTCAGTCATTCACCCGGCCAGGCGCAAGTTAGCAGAACCCTAGCTCCAATCCCAGCAGACTTCCTCGGTTCTCATCAATGGCGTCCCCTCTTCCTCAATCCTCTCTCAGTCTCTGCAATTTCCAAAATCCCTTTTTGGGTTTTCTTCCTCTCTTAAAATCTCGTTTGGGTTTTTTAAATTCCAACCCAGTTGATCAGATTCCGCACCCAAAACCATCTGCCATCTGAAAAGGAAATCAGATAAAAATCACCCAATCACCCTATAAAAAGAAGAAGAAGAAGAAAAGCAGGAAAGATGCTGTCAAAAATCTCTTCATTCCAATCTCCAAAATGGTATGCTCATTCCCTTCTCTCCCCAACTTTCAAATTCCAAAATTCCCTTATCGTCAGACTCTTTTCTTCTGAAAGTTCAGACGCCGAAGCCGACGTCGGAACCATTTTCCATATAATTAACACCTCCAATTCCAATCAAAGCATGAGAGGATCTCTGAAAGAAAGCGGAATCTTCCTATCGAACGATTTGATAGACCGTGTCCTGAAAAGGGTCCGGTTCGGCCATTCGAATCCCATGCAAGCATTGGAATTCTTCTATATAACAGGCAAAAGAAGCGGCTTTTACCACACACCATTCGCATACGACACAATGCTATACGTTCTAGGAAGAAGCCGGAAATTCGACAAGGTTTGGGAAGTCCTGGTTGAAATGCGCCGGAAAGATCGGAATTTGATAACTACCCGTACTCTTCAGATAGTTCTAGCTAGGATTGCCAAAGTCTGCTCCGTCCGACAGACAGTTGAGAGCTTCCGGAAGTTCCGGAAGCTGTTTGTGGAATTCGATACTGACTGCTTCAATGCCTTGTTGAGAACTCTCTGTCAGGAGAAAAGCATGAGAGACGCAAGGAATGTGTATCATGAGCTAAAGCATAAATTCCGGCCAAATCTGCAGACGTTCAACATACTTCTGTCAGGTTGGAAGTCGTCAGAAGAAGCGGAGCATTTTTTTGATGAGATGAAGGAATTGGGTGTTAAGCCGGATGTTGTTTCATACAATTGCTTGGTTGATGTGTATTGTAAGAGTAGAGAGATGGAGAAGGCATTTAAGACCATTGAGAAGATGAGAGATGAGGAGATTTTTCCGGACGTCTTCACATATACGAGTATAATTGGAGGGTTGGGATTGGTGGGCCAGCCCGATAAGGCGAGAGACGTTCTTAAGGAGATGAAGGAGCATGGGTGCTATCCTGATGCTGCAGCTTACAATGCTGTGATAAGGAATTTCTGTATTGCGAAGAGGCTCGGAGATGCTTATCAGTTGATGGATGAGATGGTGAGCCGGGGCTTGGACCCAAATCCGACGACTTATAATCTGTTCTTTCGGTGTTTTTACTGGTCGAACGATCTGGGGAGTGCTTGGAGCATGTATAGGAGGATGATGGATGCTGGGTGCTTACCAAACACGCAATCATGCATGTTTCTTATTAGATTGTTTCGTAAGCAGGAAAAGGTGGAAATGGCACTCAAGCTGTGGGGTGATATGGTGGAGAAGGGTTTCGGGTCATATACATTGGTGTCGGATGTGTTGTTTGATTTGCTTTGTGATATGGGGAAGTTGGATGAAGCAGAGGAATGTTTTCTGCAGATGTTTGAGAAAGGGCAGAAGCCAAGCAATGTTGCTTTTAGGAGGATCAAGGTTCTCATGGAATTGGCAAAGAGGCATGATAGCCTCAGGCATTTGGCAGAAAAGATGGCTGTTTTTGGGAATTTAGCAGAAGAAGATGGAGTGGGTGAAATAACAGAAACGGCATCGTACTGTCCGCAATAGTTTTGAATTGCTTCCTGCTGCAATTCAGTATCATTTGCTAAGCCTTTTCTTATTGCTGTTTTTTTTTTTTTTTCACCGCTCAGTCGAGTTATATTGCATAGATAAGCGTATTTACAAGACCTTAATCTTTTGAATCTGAGGGCTGCATTTGGATGCACAACTCAATTGCAGGTGAAGATGCATTCAGTTCAGCTTATTTGACTCCATATCTTCCCAAATGCAGTTACATTCAAGTTCTTCTTGAGACGAATGCCATTGGAATATGGGTGCCCTGGCTGTCAATGGGCATAATAAGGAAACTACAATTTGGTTATTTCCACTTCATTGACTCGTAATTACAACTCTAAGTAGTACATCCAAATGCACCCTTGCAGACAAAGTCTGCCCTCGGTAAGCGCACAATACCTCTCTGTTTACAGGCATAGTGGAAGTGGCACATGCAGGGCTCATGGTTTCGAATGACAGGTAACTTATCTCCTTGTTTTCCCGTAGATCTGCCTCCTTTTGGGGCTGACGTCCTATATGAGCCTGTTCGGCAGGTGTATTGTATGTGTTACACACAGTCATGACAGTGGGCTGATGTACTAACGTCAGCTGTTTTGCACTTCATACCGCATAGGTGGTCATTCCAACAGTTCGAAACGATGCTGAGGACAATACCATCCAGAACACAAACCAACATGAGTTCGAGCACTAGAAGTTATCTTCTGAGCAACAAATCCGTCTTTAATCATTTTCTATTGCATCAAAGGTTATCTAAAACAAGTGCATATGTGATGAAAGAAGTCAGCAGTGCTGTGCGATAGACGACTTTTGGTGCAAGGCTTGTTGCTCAACAACAACCTAGGCAACCACCCTTCAGCCGGGCAACAACTGCTAGCGTGATTGGAATTTCTACTCAGTCAACCTGTGAAAGTAAGGTTCATTTTCACTGGAAAATCATAAAGGCCTTTTTGTTTCACTGATTACAACAGTAAAGGAAATGTGCAATGACTGCAAATTATTTTGCCTGTCTCTTGACAACTTCTGCATTTTGACTGCCGATTCCCATGCTTTGTGCCCATCTCCTTCCGATCCGGACTTGATTTTGTGGAAGATGGATAAATCCGGAACTTTTTCGCTTAAATCTTTCTTGCAAGGAAGTTCTTGTCAAGGGGCAATCTTTATTTGGAATATTAATGTTCCTCCGAAGTTTGTCAGTTTTGGATGGCTGGTAGGAAGAAAGAAAGTCCTCACCATTGACAGCCTCTGGAAAAGAGCGATGGTGATCCCTAACATGTGCTCTTTGTGCAAGAGAACGAGGAGACCGTGGATAATCTTTTCATCCATTGCTCTTACATGGGTCAGATTTGGGCGGACAGTCTGGGCCGTTTTCATCTTTCGTGGGTGGCTCTGGAAGCGGTTGATCTTCTCTTGGGTGCTTGGCATGGGTTGTGCTTTGGAAAGGAGAAGAAGATGCTGTGGAGAATGGCTTTCTTGGCAATTTGGTGGGCTGTTTGGGAAGAAAGAAATGCAACATGTTTTGATAACTCTAGCAAGCCGCCTCAAAGCACTTGGCAAAGGCCTAGATCGTTGGTTATTGAATGGGTTTCTTGTGCCCCACAATTGAAGGATTGTAATTTTATCCTTCAATGTAGTAGGGCCGCCTGCTCGGTGCCCCTTTGTTTTCTGTTTTTTTTGTTTTTGCTGCTGTTTTTTTTTTTTTTTAATTGTTTTTCTTTCTAAAATCTCATAATCTTAAAAAAAATGATCACTAAAATACACTGATGCAGTTGTTTGGATTTAAGATTTTCATAGTAATGCCATGAAAAAGTATAACAATTACAAATTTCCATCCACTCTAATGCCAAAATTGTGTCAGGTTGGAGACTTTGATTTGGGTTACAATATGCATGGCAGCCCTATTTGAGTTCACAGTCTAAAAGTTAGGAGATCCAAGTTAAAAATCCACCTTCAATCAGGTGTTTCAATTCATATTTGAGTACACACAGAACCCGCTTTAAACAGAGGGTTCCTATCCTTATAATCTCTCTTCCTCTCTCTCTCTCTCTCTCTATAAATCCAAAGGGTGTGAAAAGTTAAACCGTTCTCAACGGTTGATAATCATTTAATCAAAGTGATTCTGAGGGAATATGCAGTCAATGGTGGACCCACGCGATTTACAGTCTTGACCATCCATTTTTTAGCCAGTATTTGAATAATTTGAATCATTCCATCAATGTGATTATTGAAAGTCATGAGCAATTAAGAAAAAAATAAAAATAAAATGGGACTCCTATGATGGATAGTATAGATCAATGGCCAACCTCTTGCAATACTATCGATTTGGGCCGTCCATTTCCATGGCCATCAGCCAGATGAAGCATGAGCAACTATGGCTATCAAGAGTGAATGTATGCCAATCTCCCACTACTCAATGGTAATAAATTAGAATCTCAATGTAAATTCAAAATGAATACAAATTGACCCATTTTGAATTTAGGTCGGCCACTCATTCTGATTCTCAGTAGTAGGAAATTGGAAAAACCACGGGCCTGATTGTCAATAAATTATAACCTTTTGTTTCAGCATTTATTCTCATTAATCTTTTGTTTATTTCATTTTTTTTGTGAATTTTAGGACTACTATTCTATCAATGCAGACACAAAAATAGGCATTCCTGAAGGGCTGATGTTGATTATCACTAATATGATTGTGTCATTAAATTGATTTGGGGTTGGGTCTGGTCGGGTTGGGCTCAGGTCGTGATGAGGGTGGGTCCAACCCAAACTCTACCCATATATTACGAGTCGAAAATCTTAACACCAACGCATCCGGTCTATAAATGAATCAAGCCAAACCTAACCCACTAGTCCTATTTAATTTTAAAAAAAAACATAAAAAATAAAAAGTGTAATTTTATATGAATATATAAGAATGTCGATTACATATTTAGAACTCTTCGATTAACATAAAATTAAGCTCTTACTATAATTCAATTCACAACTATCATAACATAGTTGACTACTATTAATATTATTTAAATAACTAAGTTGGTAGTCAGCCCATCCCATATAGTGTGGAAAAGTACCGTAGTGTAGGCCATATTCATGACCTGTTAAGACCAGCCAGCAAACCCCAACTCATTCCATATGGGAAATGGACCGACCCAAACCCTGCGGGTAGGAGGGTCGAATTGTGAGGTGCCCTCCAAGACAAACTCTTGTGTTAACCTCTACTGTGTGAGATGGCTTGTCGGGTTGCCGGCTTGGGTGGGCCCTACCATATTTTTATGTGAAATCCACCCCAACCACCAGGTGTGTCACCTCATGTTAGGCCCAGGGCCCAAAAATCATTCCCATCCGTGATTCAGGCAGACTACACTGATTGGAAAAAAGTGTACTACGCAATACTTACCTTTCAAACTATTTCCACTTGTGTGGCCCACTTGAATAATGGATGGGAATGATGTTTGGGCCACAAGCCTACGTTTTGGTGTGGTATCTAGTGGTTGGAGTGGATTCTATGATGAGCTTTGTCAATATCAAGGGTGGACGTCTCTCTCCCAATTTCCTCGTGTGGCCCACCTGAGTCACTGGTCAGCCTTATTTTTATGTTATAGGCATAACATAATATTATAAATCTAACGGTTGGAGTGGATTTTAGCTACCTAATTACGGTGGGGCCCATAAAAATCAAGGTGAGCTTACATATGCCATCAGTTAAAAACTTTCCAGCAAAAAAAGCTACTCTCAATTTTTTGTGGTGCAAACGGTAAAGCTAGTGGGGTGCAATTCCCAACTCTTGTACTTCTAAATTTTATTAAAAACACCCTTCACATGGAAACTGACTTGAGTCATTGCTAGTCTCGTTGAGTCCACCAAGTTAGCGAATAAACTCGCTGAGTCTCTACAAGTCAAGGCTGCCAGAACTGAGTTTCCTAAAGACTCGGCTTGAAACTCGGCCAAGTAAATCCCCACCGAGTTTCAAGTTGAGTTAGTGAGATTTAAAGTATGACCTGCACCTTGGATTGTCAATATGCACACATTCTTCAGATGCCTAATAAAAAGACAAGCTGATCCATTGAACTGATATCTGAAAACAAGTACATCGAAGATCTCATTTCTAGATCCACTTAATACATTAGTTGGTTCTTGTTCATCTCCCTATCAAAGCGACACGATCCTTCTGGATCGCTTGCGAAATGTTCAGGTCAAATAGTTCGCATCGGATTGGCATTTCCATTTCATAGAAAGGATTCTTAAGGACATAATCTGTATATAGTTCATAGATGACTTTCAGAAGTCCTTCCATGTGCGGTGTCCCAGGATTGGAGACAACAAAGAATTTTGTTCCTGCAAAAAGAGCACAAATTAAAGTTGCAACGTCTAAAACTCATATTGTGACAAATTCTAGCAAGAAGTACTGATAGAGATGCTTGAAATAGAGTAAACAACAGAATGTTAACAGAAATGACAGCCAAGGAAAAAATAATTTGTAATTTTCCATCCAATCCCATAACATATAAGAGTTTCTTTTCAAAGGCGATAAAAAAAAGAAAATACACAACAAGCGCAGAAGGTCTAATGGTGAGTCATTATCTCTTCACTCCCTCTTTCAAGAGTCCTATTGGCCACTTGTTAGCATTAGCATCCTCTAAAACATATAACAATTTGCTTTCAACTTGGCAACTAAAGACTAATCTCTTGGATAGAGGCAAGCCTCCATGGCCCCGGCTTTTCAACCATATGGCTCGCTGAATCAAATTTTGCAAGTCCCCTTTAGTGACCCACTTCCCTGGGGGGGGGCTCTGAAACTCGACTCGAAACTCAGCCAAGTCAACTCGACTTGGCAAGATTTCAAGCTGATTCATCACAAAACTCAGTTCTAAGCCTGATTGGACTTGACTCAGTATGACTCGTTGAGTCAACTGGCTTACTTGGTTGACTCGACTCGACTCAACACAACTTGGAGAAATCACTCCTTTGTGAATCATTTTTAACCAAAAAAAAAAAAGTAAGAACTGGTTTCAAACCCAAGGCCTTAAGCAAAAGGAGCAACATTCTAACCAACAGGCCAAGCATCTTCTATTTGCTTATCTTTCCTTTATTTACATATTTTTATCAATATATAACTATTAAATAAACAAATATTTAAAATATTTATAAATAAACAAATATTAATTTAATTATTAAATATCAAGCCTAGTCAAGACTCATTCTAGTTAAGCCCGACCTGACTAGACATCGAGTCAAGTCGAGTTTTCGAGTTTTTGAAGTGTGGACCTCTGTGACATTTGAACCCAACTCCCCACAAGGCCCAGAGAAAGGCATTGGGACCTCCCCGTTCCATTTCTCAAGAAGCCACCAAACCCAAAGGGACCTGGGTTTCCTAGAGAGCATGAATTTTGCTTGGATTAAGGAACCAGCATAAAGAGATTGCTAATAAGGTATAATACAACTCAACCTGAGAACATGTATGGTTTGCTTGGATTTTTCAGTTCCTACAAGCAGGCCCACGTTTCAGTGATTAAAATCATTGATACAATGGACCCCACTATGGATGCCCCATGCACCAATTCAGTGCTAAAAAACATGCTATCAATTTCAAGTGAATGGAATCATATCAAAGCAGTAAGAAGTCTCCAAGGTGTAATTGTTTCTACAAACAAATGATTATACGTACCTGTTAGTGACTGCAAGCAATGGAGATCAAACGTGTCGGCCTCCAGGAGTTCAACGCCCGTGCAACCAACGGTTGGAGATAGCTGTTGAGAGATTGCATGCATCGAATGCCATAAGCTTGCCAAACGCAAACTGTCATTGGTGTCCATCCGTCCTGCCGATCCGTAATCCTAAAATTGAAGAAAGAAAAGAAAAAAAAAAGGGTTTTATTGAAGGGAACATGCATTTAAACGCTTGCTTGTTGATTTGCAGACACCCATTTGTCAACTTGGGCGTTCAAATGGTACAATTTCAATTCCCAAAATGGAAAATGGGTGTATGTGATAGACACCAAGTGAAAATTTATCAGTAGATTATTCAATTCTAATTATAATTCAAAGAAAGAAAACATGGGTTTTATTAAAGGGAAACTGACATTAAACCTTTGCTCATTGATTTACATACATGATTGCAACTTCGAATTCAAATACTACAATTCGATTACCAAAAAAAATGAAAATAAAAGCGTGTATGGCATAGACACAAAATCGCAAATCTATCAGTAGAATTTAATTCAATTCTATTCATAATTCAAAAATTCAAAACATGGGTTTTGTGGAAGGGGATTGATATTTACACCATCTTGTTGATTTGCAAAACCCATTTTCAATTTTGGGGAATTGAAATAGTAGAAATGAGTGTGTAAATTGCAGATGAATATTTAAAAATTGGGGGAAATGACCTTGTAGAAAATCAGTCCGCCGGATTTGTTGATGATGAAAAGGCTGTAAATTGCAGACATTGGGAATGATTCTTGGAAGAATCTGTGGATAGAAAATATAGGGTTAGATGAAGGGTGTTTTACCAATCGAGAGAGAGAGAGAGAGAGAGAGAGAGAGAGAACCTGCTATTGAGGAATTAGGGATTTGCGCGATTGCAATCTGACGGATTTTGTGATTAGATTCTCGTCAAGCTGGAGATGAAAAAGGTTAATTCCGCACGCGTGGAGCCCTGCACGTCTGCTTGTGCAGGCACACGTGCGGCGAGATCTGAGCTTTCGATCTGGTTGGAAACAATGCTTCAGCCATCAGGTGGGCCGCAATTTACAAAGTATAGTGACGGCTAGCAACGATGGACGCGGCTTGGCTAGTGACCCGAAAACTAGCCAGCTAGCTGGTGCCAAAGCTCCGTGGGCATGTGTTTCATCCAAGTTGTCCATCCTTTTTCCAGCTAATTTATTGCATGAGACTAAAAATAGAGCAGATCCAAATCTCAGGTGGACCACACCACAGGAACAGTGGGGGATTGGACGCTTACTGTTGAAAATTTTTTGGGGCCATGGAAGTTTTGGATCAATCTAATATTTGTGGTTTCCCTTCATCTGGGTATGTGAAGATAACATCTTTTCAACACTGCGGTCTTGGCATGGATTCCCATGTAAGGGTGGCTGAGATTGTGTGTGACCAACAGTGGGGGTGGGTGTACTAATAGCGAGATGTGTGTAATAACCCCCAAAAAGATCTGTGTGACCCGATTAGGAGCTTAGATGGCAAATATATAGACATTACAACGTGGCCTAGGAAGTTTTTAATGGTGGATGTTCAATCAATACTGTTTTCCTGTAGTTTTATCCGCTTGTGATTTGGATCTGCTTTGTTTTTGAGCTCATGGCCTAAAATAAAATGAAAAATGGATGAATGGTGTGGATAAAACACATACATCATGGTGGGGCTCATATGTGGTCGGCCAAAGTAGGAGTTCTAAATGGCTTATGTTGTTGCTATTCAATTAAGCACAAGGTTACAAGTGTTACTTATTAGAGTCCCTTGATATACATTGATACGCCATCTTCTAAGAGTTCAAGCTTTTAGAGAAAGTGGTTGTTTAATATGGTATCAAGGTGGAAGGTCTTGTGTTCAAATTCCGGAAGTAGCAAATATGCCATCGATAACATATTCTCCCTCCACCCTTGCCCAATATGTTCCGGTTCTAGCTATCAACGTTGTAGCGATCATGTAGTTTAAAAAGAAGAGAGTTAGTCCTTCTGTATTGATTCTTTTTTACATTGAACTACGGATTTATTTATTTATGTTTACGGTAATTGTAGGCCTTAGGTTTCTTAATAACATAGTAATGGATATGAAGATAAATATTTGCGATCACTACCCTCTTTCTTCTAAACCTATTTTCTCACATTCTCTACAACCCAAATATGAGATTTGATTCAAAACCCTACTTTCTCAGATTTTCAATTCCCTAATCCGAGAAATTCTTTGATCTCCCAAACTAGTGAATATCATTGTATGATTGGATCATAACTATGCAAGATCGGGAGGTTTTATCCCTCGCCGGATCCATTCCACGCAATACTTGAAATCCATACTACGTGGTTGTTATGATGGCCCACATTATTGCATGTGTTCCTTCTAATTTCCTTAATTATGATGATGAATGTTGAATGTTTAATTGTTATTGCTTATGTTATTCCATTGGATTATCTATGATCACATGCATGCATCATAATTGGACCGTCCTGCATCAATATTGCATCTACCCCTTTTATGGTATTCGTTGCACAAGCACAATCATTCAATGAGAGTTGAATGGATGCTAGCTTCACTAGCTCATTTCCAATGATGATGTTTTTGGCATGGTATATCTTTTCGAGGATCTGTGAACCCAAAAAAAAAAAATGAAAATTAATTCAAACGTTCTTCGACAGATTACAAAGCAATGAGAATTCAAGAGAAATACTAAAATAAGAGAAACTAGGAAAAGACCAAGTTCGAGGAAATGACTCTTGTTGCTTTTGGAATTAAGTGTTTTAGTACATACAATTCATTGGAAAACATAATTATCTGTATGGTAACCAGCACAGGAACATAGAGGTCCTTGTTTTGTTTCAGCCGTTTTATCTTATTTTTAAAATAGACCTATATAGGATTTTTTTTTAAAAATTTCCAATCAATTTTTGGCAAGCATTTCTATTTCCAATTATTAATTATACATGTGTTTGTAATTGTAATTATGTAATTATTAATCCTGAATTGAAATGTCATTATCACCATCATATCATAGCCTTGTCCCAGCTATTTCGGTTTGACTTTCAGAATAGGGATTCTCATGATCGCTAAGAAAGAGTTTTACAATGGCTGTCCTATTGAAATCAGCCCTTCTCCTTTACCCAAGCTTAGAACTGGTTGGATAATCACTTCTAGGTGGAGCTTCCAATCTAAAAGAAGTACTATGTTAATTTTCTTTATTTAAAATGTATTGCTAGAAGTTTAACTTCAGTTTATTAATGTTTATAAAATGCCATAATTATTTTCTGACTAAGCAAGATGCCACACACGTATTGTTAAAGTACAAAACAACCCAACCACTAGAAATGAACTGACCATAAATCAATTCCTGACCTGATAATATATCTCCACTCAAAACAGGACCAAGAGCACATATATCGTGAAGAATGTAAGACCAAGCATATCAAGAAGTATATGCTGGATAATCTGACAGTAAAGTAATGAAGATTATCATCAGTAAAACTGATTTTAATTTTGTAAAAGGCAAGAATTAAAAACAAAGTCAATAAAAATTGAAGCTACCTTAGGCTTGGCCTGTTGCACATTCCGGCGAAACACAAAGACTACTAATCGAACTGAAAAGGCTTGAGGATGACTCGTCTTCGTATAACTTGCCTCATTGGTAATTTCACTTTCAATCCCTTCTTTTCAAGCTGAACAAACCTGTGGATCCCACATTTACAGTCAGATAATCAAGTCAGCTGAAAAAAACACAGGTTGCACATACGTGCATGCCAACAACGTTCATGTCAAGAAGATTTGCGTGGTAACCTTACCTTAATTACATGCTCAAAGTACATCCATGGTGTTGAAGCGGATGGGATTTTCAGCCACAAGTGAAGTCAGGCTCCTCAACAAAGCTAATCAGGAGCCCGGGGTTGGAAGCCTCTCACTCTAGTATTACCTATCATAGATAAAAATAAGATAATTCACGCATGTTACAACCAACAAGGTCAAAAGTGACCTATAATTCTAAAGAAATAAGATTTTTATTACTCTTCGGCTCTGTATGAAAACACATGTGATTTGTATAACCATGAGGAAATGACATAAATCAATATAAATTATTTAGAAATTAAAAAAACAGATAAAACCAAATTATTGTTAGGCATGTGGCAGGAAATCATTGTTCAGTAGAAGACATAAAAGCATAAAGAGCCTTCCTCTAGTTCTTGACAACATTTAAATTATCTCCGATATTATCAAAATATCCCCGATATTATCTCTATTTCTAGCTCAGTGATACCAATAACACTGATAGTATCAGAAATTCTAGGTATCAGCGATGTATCACTAAATATCGCCAATGTATCGATATCATCAATATTTTCAACTATGTAAATTTCAGGCGTCACTTGTATTGCTAATGCATTCATACCGACGGTGTATCGCCAATATTTTTTACTGTGTAAATTCCAGGTGTTGCTTGAATCGCCAATGTATCTGCAATATTTTAATAATATTGCCAATGTATTGATATCGCCAAAAATCTGTATATTAAAAAATTCCCATTACATATTTTTTATGGCCGCATGGTTGTATGCAACGTTCAGTTTGTCGATGATAATATTGATAATATCGCAATGTTATCATCATCGTAACATTTTATCGAGATCACAATCTTTCGTTTCTTTTTCAATTGTCAATGATTTGCTGGAAAATATCATGCGTTGCCGATCTTCTGAAATATCAATGGATGTTTGGGTGGAAGCTTAGAGGCTGGATGGATAGATTGGATGGATGAGATGGTTGAACTAATTACTTAAAGTAGAACATGCTTTTAGGCCCCATTAAATAGAAACCTAATATGTGTATGCATTCTTTGTGTAATTTTTTAATTCCTAAATATGCAAATATATGTATTTTAGCATCTCCTGAGTTTTCACTAAAAAATTTCACCGTTTTTTTCTTTTCCCTGCATTTTTGGTTATCAGTGATATTACCGGCGATATCTATATTATTTCCGTATCCCTGGCTAGCGAAACTTGTAAGCGATACTGAAACTTAGAACACTAGTTCTTGAGGTTTTTTTTCTGATTAGTAATGTCCTCTGAATTACTGAGTTCGATCGCTCGAGTTTTATTAGAAAAACAACAGCATTATTATTTGGTTGAGACTTTCAACCTGGAATTCCTAAAAGAAAACATTGCACGTCTTATCAGAATAGTATTGAGCAATCTCAGGGTTCAGTTGGGTGTCTTGGACTAGCAGTTGGACAGGGGAGTGGTTTCCACAAAAGACTGCATGGAATAGATAGCCTGCTCATTCCTGCTCCTTAAGAAGAAATGAACCACAGCCTCATTTCAGGCTAGTATAAAGTTAGATAACCCACTCAATGTATAATCCATTTTTTGTTATATCTGAGAAAATCACTTTCTCAACTGCAGGTGGTCTGAAAGGGTTTCCATTGGAAATGTGGTTTGAGCATACTTCAAATTGCAGCCTTGTTTGCAAAATAAAATTGTACTAGAATCAAACCACATGGTCTGAAATGATCAATAAGAGTTGGAAATAAACATATTTTATGCTAACCACAGTCTGAAATCACTCTAATGATTATATTAACAAATAAAATAATTTTCCTCATGAATTTTAACATAAATTGGAAAATCTTCTTAGATCTAAGGATTTGAAAGGAAAGAATTACCAAAATCTCGACACCAAACATGAACACAAAGTAGATCTCCTTCGATTCACCGAAAATAACAAAAAAGAAAACGATCCACCTAAATTTTAACAGAAATTAAACAATTCCCTTTCAGATATAAGGATTTTGATCTGATGGACCCACCAATCAATTATTCCAAACTTTGATCAATTGTTTAAGGAAAAATAATACAGAAAGTCCGTTATTATTTTTTAAGCAACAGTCCATTATCAATGGAAGAACATGGCCAAAGATTGGATGGCTAGGATCTTCCATTATGTAAAATTTTGGGGCATGCACTATTTATGATTGGGACCATGCAAATTCATGTCTCTCCAGCAAATAGTAGAGTTACCAAACTTGTCATTTCCCTCCAAACATACCTCATACACGATTTCATACTTCACTCTTTGGCTGTTTGGGTGCACAGTTTATATAGGTTCCGATAATTTAAACTGAAATCTTTGGGTCGATCCTACTTCATTTGCTGAGAATAAGCAGTCACAACTCACAAATTGTAAGGCAATTTGAATTGGACACAAAACTCGTAACAAAAACAATTGCAATAATACTAACAAAAAACCTGAAACTTTCTAAGCTTCCACTTCATTGCAATTTAATTATTGGAATTTAGATCAATTGCACATCCAAACAGACTCTTAGCTTCTAAATGTTACTTTCCCAAGAGTACGAATGAAATGTTTCCCAACTCCATGCCTGTTTGTTGTTTCAAATCTGTAAAACAGTGAAATCAAGAACTGAGAAGAAAATGATGAAATGCCAGGATAATTCAAAGGTTAGATGTTGATGTACAGAAGTGGGGAAGAGGATTGAAGAAACTCGTAATAATGGGAGACATCATTAGCCATTAAAGCTTTGGTGGTGTGCAAACAGAGCTTAAAAAAAGTACAACATCCAGAATTTAGAGACAGGAATTACGAGATCCAAAATACATGACATTGTACAATAAACTTGACTTTCATTTCTTAAAAGGGGACCCATGATTCGATAATCCAGAAGAATTTTCTGTTGTGTACTACTGCATGTAGGACATGCACCAAAAATTTCTTACAGACTTTCAATAGGAGTATCCAGGACAAAAACTCGTGATAATGGGAGACATCATTAGCCATTAAAGCTTTGGTGGTGTGCAAACAGAGCTTAAAAAAAGTACAGCATCCAGAATTTAGAGACATGAATTACGAGATCCAAAATACATGACATTGTATAATAAACTTGATTTTCCTTTCTTAAAAGGGGACCCATGATTCGATAATTCAGAAGATTGTTCTGTTGTGTACTACTGCATGTAGGACATGCACCAAAAATTTCTTACAGACGTTCAATAGGAGTATCTAGGACAATTTTTGAGACGGTCCATCCACAATGTTATGCAACTGAAGAATGGTCTACATTACAAAAACATGGGCCCAAATTCCCAACCGGGGAAAAAAAAGTCTATTGACTGGATGGTTAGAATGGTGTGAAGAAATGCAGAGCATTCATTTTGAATCACCAAACCCCAACCTATAGAACATACATGTCCCCCGATTGTTAGATCAGCTAGTAGAGACAGTGTAGCTTGTGTACTCCATGGTGACAAAGCTACCCCTTACATTGGTAAACTTCAGTATGTGTTGGGGCTAAAGCACCATCATCATCCGAATATTCACATATTAATATTTGAGCATCAGATGATGATGCCTTTGCTAAGATCAATAGCTGCTTGCAAAGAAGGCTTAATGGTTTAAGTGCAATGTAGACATTGCTTTGTAAAAAAAGAGCATATTCAGAGGTGTCGATTGTCACTGTGACAACCATGCCTGATAACTTTTGTTAACCAATTGCCTTGTTTTGGGGGGAATAAAAAATGTTTATTTCATGAGTTTATATTGGTTGTCCAATGTTGTTGAGAAAAGGAAAAAAATGAAAAAAGAAGAAGAAGGTGAAGACTTGAACCATGAGATAAAAATGGCATACTGCAATTAGAGTTAACTGATTTCTCAAGATCTGTACCCATCAAAATCATAATTTAAAGGCAAGAAAGCATATCTGATAGTTGGAACAATTTAACTATCCATGTACACATTTGGTTGGCTATCAAACAAAAATCTTACCGATCAGGTTATCCAAATCATCTTTGATTTGGCCTTATTTCCATAGCCATCGAAGGGATGGTTACAATTACCAAACAAAAGTGATTCTTAGAATCACATGCAATCCATAACATGTCCTAACTAACAAATAAAAAGAAAAGAAAAGAAAAAAAATAGATAGATCAAATAATTTATTGGACCTACTTTTGTGTAAATTATCTTGACCCTCCATATTAAAGATAATAGTGACTAAATTATGTGTGTGCATGTGTGTGTGGAAAAGGTACTGTGCGCTCCACCTAAAGGATGACTTCCAACTGTTTGGTTACAGTTTGCGGCGGGCTATGCCCTCTTTTTTTTTCCTAGTTTGTTTTTACAGATCTTGAGGGCTGAGATTGGCTATTTTCAGATGGCAATGTTTTGGGGCTGGGTCTTAGGAGGCTGGGTGGCTGGTTTGTGTTTGGAGCAGGGAGCAGTGGGAAGTCTTTGGTGGTTGGCTCCTTGGTTGTCCTTTCTTTTCCTGTTCAAAAATCAGGTGTGCATGGTTGTTTAGGCAGCAGCATGGGTGGCCATTGTTTGTATAGTTGGGAAGGTTGGTTTTTGTCCTGTGACTGTTGGCGGCAGTCTGTTTTCCACTTTTCTATATAGTTCCTCTGGGCTTAGAGTATATGATAATTGCGTCCTAGATCTTTTTGTTAGGGCCACCTAAATGGATGTAAAGCCTCTTCTTTATCAATAATAAAATCATATTTTATGAAATTAAAAAAAAAGTTTGATCAGAGAAGATTCTCCAGTCACTTGTCAAGAAACTGACAAATGTTTACATCTAGTAGAGTTTGTTATTCCAACTGCATATTTTCATGCTTGAAGAACTTTGGTCATCTTAGTCACTAATAGAAAGCAATGGCATCTCTTTCCTTCTTATAAAACATGTCTTCTTCTTCTTCTTTTCTTTTTTTCTTTTTTTTTTCTTTTTGTCTTTCCATATGGGCCATTTTCTGGTTATGCCAGTTGCGAGAAATGAAGGGCACCATTGCAGGTTTCTGGAAGTTCAAATATCTTCTTGTCACATTGACAGCTACCACATATCCAATAACACTAAACTCTCAAGAATTTGCATAACATTAAATTCTCATATTATATAAGAGACTTTGAAATGAGGAATGTTTAGCAATTCATAAAACATACTTTTGTACAAAGGAACATGATTTGGGAAAATTCTTGTAGTGTCCCAAGTTCCATAAATGGAACTGGTGTCTAAGATCTTTGATAAACCTACAACTGTGTATAAGGCAGCTCTGTACATGCCACGACATGTGCGAGCATGGGTTATAGGTAGGGATCTGAACCATCCATCACGGATGTCCAATATGTAGATGAACTAAAGATCAGATTAATCTAGTAATTAGGCAGGCCAAATTATAACAACAAGAAAGTGTAGGGCTAGGGGGAAAAATAAAAATTGAAGGATAAAACTTGCTGAATTTTGCTAAGCCATAAACATGTTTATAATAATAATAAAAAAAACACTATGGCCCACCTGATGAATAAACTAGCATGATTTTCGAATGAGATTGAGAACATCTACATGGTTAGACCCACCTGATGGACAGATAGGAGATTGCATGTCTGACACATTGGTACATGTGTGGATATGTAGAAGATATGCCTTATACAGTGGCACCGAACCTCATTCTTTAGAATTTTCTTATTTAAATGCAGAATTAAGTCTCAAAGTCAATGGTGCATGTAAGCTTACATTTCCAGCCTAAAATAATCCTATGATATGAAATATAAAACATCCAAAATTAAGTACCCTTGCACTGTTTTCAGAACTCGTTCCTTCTCGGAAAGGTTGCCTCTTCAGGCAAACCATGGCACTTCAGCCTTGATGAGAGCAGGAGCAGGTCCTCCCTGGTTTAAGTAAGAATGTCAGTAGTCAGAACTATTACCAGAACGACAAACATGTCTGCAGAGAATGCAATTTGGGATAGATGAAATGAAACAATCAAATTGATATAAAGGCAAGTTTACAGAAGACAACTTTGCTATTGCTTGTACGAATGCATACAACTTTGCTAAAGGAAAAAGTTGAAATAGAGAATGAGAACATATTCAGTCGTTCCTTTTTCTTCTTCTTTTTGGCAAGGATTTATTTATTAACGTGAAGAAGTCAGAGATGATGAGGGGTCATTCCACAACAAAATGAAGAGAATTAAAACCCCAATAAACACTGTATGAATCCATGTTACAGTTAGGTCTGCAAATTGGGTTCGGGTCAACCCAAGTTGACACTGATTGTATCATTGGACTAACATCGCATGCAGAATAAAATCCATATACAATATATGCAATCATATTCGAAGCGGAACTAAAATATTATTCTCGACAAGAATAGATTGGTTTTAGCTGATAACAGAATGAAATGGTTTTAATATGGTTATACTTCAATTACCTCAAAAATCCAAGTGTTGCTTAAGTGACACGGGCAAAGAAAGTTGTTGTGAATGCAAGCCAATAGTACTCAGCAACATCGTTAACATAATCGATCTCATTTTGGAGCAGAATCCTAAGCAATAGAGATACGACTGCTACAGGT
Source organism: Liriodendron chinense (assembly GCA_003013855.2). NCBI lineage: Eukaryota > Viridiplantae > Streptophyta > Magnoliopsida > Magnoliales > Magnoliaceae > Liriodendron > Liriodendron chinense. The sequence continues at coordinate 2,481,580 of ML058484.1, read as the reverse complement.
CCATTGGCAATATCTCTCAAACTTCCCATGAATGCATAAATCAGCCGTAACAGTTGAGCTTCTTTCTTTCCATAGACTCCCCACTATGCAAGGAATTCAATATCGGTAACATTGGCCATAACGGTCACCACCATTACCAATAAGGGTATCAGCCGTAACAGTTGAGTTTTCTTCTCCCTCTCTCTCTCTCTTTGTCCAAAAAAATATCCAGAAAATCCAAAATAATATAAATATTCCAAATATGTATTCATTTTTTGTTTTAAACATGTTTATGGTAGCGTAAGAGTTCACTCTTTGGTGAGAGTGTTGTATCGGCTATCTGTTGAATTTATGAACATGGTTGTCTCTAATTTTACACATCACAATCAAGCATTAGAACTAGAAATCAGAAAGGAAAAAAAGAAGAAGCATAAATACCTCCTTTTCAATTTTATGTAAAAATAGCCCCCGAAGCTTCAATTCGCCCAAATAATTTCAATCTATTGTTGTAATCCTAAAAATTATAGCAAGAGTGGTCGAAATCTACTGTAGAATGATTTAGGAAAGTATTTTTGAATGAGAAAGGTGGAAAAATGAGAAAAATGGATTTAAATAGAAAAAAGTGGTTGTTTTTCGACCATTACATGGCTTTTTTTACTATTATGAGATAACGGCTGTTATGGTCCCAAAAAACCAACCTACCCCGTTTCACCCCCATATTGCATAACTGTCATGGCCGTTATCGATACATATCGGCCGTTGCGAACATATCATAACAGATATGTAACACTTGGGCAAAAGATAACATTATCCACACAATTGTCCTCTAGTTTCAAAAGATTCCTCTGAACAACCCACGACAACATTGGCTACTAAATTGTAGAGCACTCGACACAATAAAACGAATGAAGAAATAATTTCACACTTCTATAGCCACTTTAATGAAGGACAATGTGGTGATCTACCTACTCCCTTGCTTACCAATTCATATGGCGTGCTTCGAAAGCATTAATTTGAGTGTCGAAGATAGTTCAACATAAGGATCTTCTTCCCACCGTTATCTTATAAAAATAAAAAAATAAACTTTCAACCTTGGGCATGCAGAGGCACTCCCCCCCAAACAAAAGACTTAAATACCAGTACGAGATTTGGACCATACTCTCAACTAGGCCTAGAAAAAAGAAGATTTCACCAAGAGCCCCAAGGCCTAAAAAAGTTAACACTTCAAAGTCCCGTAGGTTTCTCCTAATCATGATGTGCAACAACTACTTTTTTCTTTCTTTATTATTATTATTATTATTATTATTTGAATGAGTTCTGTTTAAGCCAAAAAAAGATTGCATACGAGAAAAAAGGATTAAGAGAGCAAAATTGACAAACAATAACTGTCTCATTGCTCTGGCTCACTTCATATGCTTAGGCCCTATTATGTAGATGCCTAAAAATGAGTTTGTCTTATTTTAGTTAACAATAATTATATTAGAGATCTTCATCTCTGATGCATAATGTGCTCATGTTACTAATAATTATATAGATCAAGATATCTAGTACATAATTACAGTTAATTAAAATGACATAAACTTGTTTTTAGGTGTCTACCAAAAGCTTCTTAGTATGTTAAAAATATGCATTTTAAAGGGAAACAATTTTCTAGGTTTTGGTAAAAAGTATAGACTTCATAGCATCCTCTCTATGGATGAAGCTAAAAAGTGACTAAGCAAGTTAAATTATGACACCTATTTTGTTGACTAAACTATATAATCTAGGGGGACTATGATTAAGGCAAGTTCCCCTAGGGGAATTATAATCCCTCACCAAGTAGAATCCTTACCAAAATCTAATACTACTACCAAATCTTATCTTGAACCTAATCCCTTTAGGAAATACCTTACGCATCTCTCTTAAAATGGCCCTAACCTAGTAACCTCACAACAAGTGAAGTGAAAAATAAAAAATCATTGTTGACAATTTTTCGACATAGAAACTTTCAAGATCTTTCCAAAATTTGTGGTTTTCCTCGAGATATACCGAGGGAAATCTTATAAAAATGGAAACAAATAAAATTTTAAATATGAATAAATAAATAAATAAAAAGAAGAGAAAAAAATAAACAAATAGTATCAACTTACTATCTAGATATCATCCAAATTTTGGGAATTATTTTGAGGATATTATCGGGAAATTATCATATTCTTAAAATACCAAGAGAATACCATTTTACTTTTAAAATGTTGGGGATGCCACCATATTTTAAGCAAGGATTTCAAAATGGTTACGTAACATTTGGAGCAGTGATAACCGTTACACATTACGGGGTCATAACGGCCGTTACGAAAAAATTGGTCGATAATGGTCTATTACGGGGCCAAAAATAAGGTTTCGAAAAGAAGAAGAAGAAGAAGAAGAAGAAGAAGAAGAAGAAGTAAAAGAAGAAGAAGAAGCTGTAACGACCCATATTGTAATGGTAATGGCGGTGGTCCTTACAACCACTGTTACAATTATGGAATATCTTGATTTCAACAACATGAGCAACTATAATCCCTCCCCAAGTAAAACCTTACAAAAATCTAATACTACCACCAAATCTAATACTACCATCGTTACTATTATGGAATACCTTGATTTCAAGTACACGAGCAACTATAATCCCTCCCCAAATCCTATCTTGAACCTAATCCCTTTAGGAAATACCTTACTCGGCTCTCTTGAAACAACCCTAACCCGTAACCTTGCGTTAATAGAAGTGAAAATATTTCATTGTTGATAAGTAAAAAAAAGGAAGAAGAAGTCGTAACAGCCCATATCGTAATGGTGTATCTGTTTGAGATCCTACCTTCCCCAATGTTGTATCTGTTAGCAATGACAAATCTCCATAAAGCATGAGTCTCAGATCCAGACTGCCACACTACTTACCAATTAAAGCCCAATTGTTCTCTCAAAATTCTCACCTCAATACCTCTATCTTCTCTGAAATCTTGAACATCATGTGGGTTCTGAAGAAAAGAAAGCAAAATCACATGATTGATAAATATCAGCAAGACTTCTTACCCTTCTTGGAGGCGATTCACTTAATTCAATATGTGGTGAAGGTGGTGGTTGAAACTCATTTGGTGGCATACAAGAGGTGGTTTCTTCATGATCAACAGCCAAATGAGTATTTTCCGCAGTACTTTTTCATTTTCATACACCATTTTCATTAAAGATAACATCTTGACTGATGTTCAAAATCCTATTTTTAGGATCATAGAGCCTATAACCTTTTGTTTCATCGCTTTAACCAATAAAAATATATTTTTTGCTCTTATCATCTAATTTTTGCCTTTTTTTGCGAAGGAATATGAGCATAGGACATATTGGAATTGCGGAACGGAATTGTAAATCTTAGAGTAACTGGGACAATGCTTAGATGATGATGATGATTAGGTACATACATACATATGTCCTCATCCTCATCATCATCATTATTATGAAAGAATTATCTCAATAGATTGGGGTCAGCTACACGAATCTCATTAAAGCCAGTCCACTCTGTCACAGACCATATCCTTAGTTAAATTATAAGCCCTTTAATTCATTTTCTATTACCTCCACCGCTGCCATTTCGGCACATCTCTTATGCTTTTAGAGCCTTCAACTTGCACTAACTCACCCTCCTAAATCATAGGTCCTCGAATCATTGCTAAATACCTACAACCATCGCCCATTAGCTTCCTTAATAAAATCCTTCAACTCAATCCAACCTAATTCCTCTTGTCGGTGTTGATGTGTATATTATACCCTTATAAGGTATTAGCGTTTTAGTCACGTGCAACGATGATAAAGAATTACACTTTGAAAGAATTAGTTGTTCAAGTTGAAGTTTATAAAAGGAAAAACTAATTGCGCCAAAGGGATAAAGGTGGGGATAATAATAAATAAATAAAAAGATTAAGTACCCACGGTATATTTAAGGATACTACAAGTGAAGATTGGAATTGCGAAACAGAATTGGAAGGCTTAGAATAATTGGGACAATGCTTAGATGATAATGGCAATGATATGCATGCATAAATCATGATCCTCATCCCCATCATCATCATCATCAAAGCATTGTCTCAATAGATTGGGGTCATATTCACAAATCTTGTTGAAGCCACTCCACTACATCATTACGGACCATTCCTCAGTAAAATTATACGCCCTTAAGTCTTTTCCTATTACCTCCAACATTGTACTTCTGGGCCTAACCTTGCACCTTTAAAGCCTTCAATTTACACTAACTCTCTAAAAGGTACTAGTGTTTTTTCCTAATACCTCCACCCATTGCCCTTCGACTTCTCTAATATGACCCTACCAAAAATCATCTTGGAGGTTTTGTCTAGTCCACCATATTGAATGTCCCAAGCCACTCACTAGGTAAGCCCCCACTACGAAGAAACGATTAAGATGGTTGTTGCTTATAGAGATCTAGATATCGGTTAATAAAGTCGAGATCTGCATGCTATTGGAGTTTTGAGAAACTACCTTATACCCATGAAACTATTGGGTAAAAAAACCAACCATGATACATGAGAAAGAATGAAGGACAGTTAAGAAACAACAAATTCATAAAATGAGTGCGATGAAATGAGTATGTTGACAAGGATGTGTAGGAGAATCAATAATGAACGCATTCAAGAAAGCTAGGAGTAACACTAACAGGTAATAGGACAAGGGAAAGTCAACTTTAATGGGTTGGTGTGTAACGAAGACAACGAATCACGCTTTAAAAAAATTGATTGTTGAAGCTGGAGACGATAAAAGAACAAGCTAAATGTTCTAAGGGATATAGGTGGGGGTAATAACAAAAATTTAAGCTCTCACAAATTAACTAAGGGTACAATCTGCAATAGATTGGAATCGTTAAACAAAATTGTAAAGCTTAGAATAATTAGGATAACGCTTAGATAATGATGAAGATATACATACATACATATATCATCATCCCCATCATCATCAAAGCATTGTCCCAATAGATTGGGGTCAGGTACACGAATTTTGTTAAAGCTACTCTACTTTGTCACGAATCATATCCTTAGTTAAACTGTTGACTCTTAAGTCATTTCTTATTACCTTGCACTACTATCTAGTTGGGCCTTACCTTTCACTTTTAAAGCCTTCAACTTGCGCTCATGACTCATCTAAATTATAGGTCTTCAATTCATTTGTTTTCAGACATCCACCAATAGCCCTTCATCTTCCTTAACAAAAGCCTTCAAATCAAACCAACCCATCCCACTTATCGGTGTTGATGTATATATATACTCTCCTAAGGTACTACTGTTTTCTACGTCCCATGGAAGTAGTAAGAAACAATAAAATTAATAAGATGAACGTAGTGAAATGAGGATCTTGAAAAAGATTTGTGGGAGCGAATTAAGAAGGAATGTATTCAAGAAATGTCAAGAGTGATACCAAAGAGAAATAGGATGACGAAAAGTCAACTTCGAAGGTTTAGTCATGTGCAACGAAGAAAGTGAATTACGCTTTGACATAATTAGTTGCTTAAGTTGAGGGTTATAAAAGGGCAACCTAAACTGAGCCAAATGGATACGGGTAGGGCTAGTAATAAAAGATTTATGAACCCACGGTCTAACTGAGGATACTGTCTGTGACAGATTGAAATTGCACAACGGAATTGTAAAGCTTGGAGTAATTGGGATAATGCTTAGATGATGATGATGATGATATACATACATACATACATATATCCTCATCCTCCTCATCATCATCATTATCAAAGAATTGTCCCAATAGATTGGGGTCAGCTACACGAATCTTGTTAAAGCCAGTTCACTCAGTCACAGACCATATCCTTAGTTAAATTATAAGCCATTTAAGTCATTTTCTATTACCTCCACCGCTGCCATTTCGGAACATCTCTTGTGCTTGTAGAGCCTTCAACTTGTACTAACTCACCCTCCTAAATCATAGGTCCTCGAATCATTGCTAAATACCTCCAACCATAGCCTATCAGCTTCCTTAATAAAATCCTTCAACTCAATCCAACCTAATCCCTCTTGTCGGTGTTGATGTGTATATTATACCCTTATAAGGTATTAGCGTTTTAGTCACGTGCAACGACGATAAAGAATTACGCTTTGAAAGAATTAGTTGTTCAAGTTGAAGTTTATAGAAGGAAAAACTAATTGCGCTAAAGAGGTAAGCGTGTGGATAATAATAAATAAATAAAAAGATTTAAGCACCCATGGTATATTTGAGGATACTACAAGCAAATATTGAATTGCGAAACAGAATTGGAAGGCTTAGAATAATTGGGACAATGCTTAGATGGTAATGGCAATGATATGCATGCATAAATCATAATCCTCATCCCCATCATCGTCATCATCAAAGCATTGTCTCAATAGATTGGGGTCATATTCATAAATCTTGTTGAAGCCACTCCACTACATCATTACGGATCATTCCTCAATAAAATTATACGCCCTTAGGTCTTTTCCTATTACTTCTAACATTGTACTTCTGGGCCTAACCTTGCACCTTTAAAGCCTTCAATTTGCACTAACTCTCTAGAAGGTACTAGTGTTTTTTCCTAATACCTCCACCCATTGCCCTTCAACTTCTCTAATATGACCCTACCAAAAACTATCTTGGAGGTTTTGTCTAGTCCACCATATTGAATGTCCCAAACCACTCACTAGGTAAGCCCCCTCTACGATGAAACGATTGAGATGGTTGTTGCTTATAGAGATTTAGATATCGGTTAATAAAGTCGAGATCTGCATGCCATTGGAGTTTTGAGAAACTACCTTATACCCATGAAACTATTGGGTAAAAAAACCAACCATGATACATGAGAAAGAATGAAGGACAGTTAAGAAACAACAAATTCATAAAATGAGTGCGATGAAATGAGTATGTTGACAAGGATGTGTAGGAGAATCAATAATGAACGCATTCAAGAAAGCTAGGAGTAACACTAACAGGTAATAGGACAAGGGAAAGTCAACTTTAATGGGTTGGTGTGTAACGAAGACAACGAATCACGCTTTAAAAAAATTGATTGTTGAAGCTGAAGACGATAAAAGAACAAGCTAAATGTTCTAAGGGATATAGGTGGGGGTAATAACAAAAATTTAAGCTCTCACAAATTAACTAAGGGTACAATCTGCAATAGATTGGAATCGTTAAACAAAATTGTAAAGCTTAGAATAATTAGGATAACGCTTAGATAATGATGAAGATATACATACATACATATATCATCATCCCCATCATCATCAAAGCATTGTCCCAATAGATTGGGGTCAGGTACACGAATTTTGTTAAAGCTACTCTACTTTGTCACGAATCATATCCTCAGTTAAACTGTTGACTCTTAAGTCATTTCTTATTACCTGCACTACTATCTAGTTGGGCCTTACCTTTCACTTTTAAAGCCTTCAACTTGCACTCATGACTCACCTAAATTATAGGTCCTCAATTCATTTGTTTTCACATATCCACCAATAGCCCTTCATCTTCCTTAACAAAAGCCTTCAAATTAAAATAACACAGTAATATGTACGAAGATAAATATTTGTGATCACCTATATAAATAAATAATCTAGGTAGATGATCACCAGGATTTAATTGGAGTATTATTGAAGTAAAGAGTCGATTGATTGGAGATTCAACAATGGTGGTTTGTGGATATTTATGTTACTAATCCTAAATTCTGAAGATTACGCTATCGAGATAAATTGTGTTTGACAAGGGCTTGAGACTCTACATCAGGCATTCTTTATATAAATTTGGAAGGGTGATAGTTCATAAAGAATGGTCAAGATCTCTTTACTAACATGACTGCTATCTTAGTTGAACTCGGATTTTTCATCACATTATTTGATTATCTTCTATTCTAGGAGGAATCAATTTTTCACACCTTTACAATGGAAGTGGCTTGTTTGCAGATATTTTATTAGTCCACATGGACACACAGGATGGGTGTAAACATATAACACTTGTGGAAAGATTGATCAAGAACACATGATCAACAAGTGCTCAATCTCATCCCGACTTCACTGCATGAAAGGGATCGGGGCTGTTGATTGATGGGGCCCATATTGTGAACATGTCCTGACCTAAGGATCAGCCAGCCACTCATCAGATGAGTTGTTTGGATCTAACACGTTCTATGTAAGAACGTGTGACCGAAGGCCCCTTCATCATCTTATCCAACACCTCATCCAAACATACAGATAACAGGCCATCCATATCGTGGGATCCACCATGGATGGAAGATGGCCAAAAAATCACACCAACTGGACGATCCTGAGCACCTGATCCGGACCTTTGTTTGCCAGTTAAAGCTTAGAAATTGTAATGTGTATAGTGTTAAACTAATGAATGTTTCTAATGGGCCATATAGTCAATGCAGTACCTCCATTTACGTTAATTCAAACCTGTTTGGATGATGAACCTTATGCCTTGTGAACTTATAACCTCATTCATTTGGAATTAGGACTAATATACTCTTTTGTAATGAATTGCAGTTTGGTTTCTACAACAGTATAAGGACAATCCCACCAAGAGGCTTATTTACTTATTTTTTTTCATTTTTTTTCCTTTACTTCTATCTTTTGGGTAGGCAAGCTAGGCTTGAACCTGATAAATGGTGAATAAATGAGATTTTTAAAATTATTTCATAATTTATCTTTTTAATATTTTATTTTCAGTAAGATTTTCTCAATATTGTGAGTAAAACTTCAAAGTCTGAAAACCTCTCAAGAAATTCCCATGCCAATAATTGCCAAGAATGAGATTTGTGGTATGTTCAATTTTGATTAGGATAATTCTCTCTTCTGTGATTCCCTCATGATTAATGATTTTACCACATATCATTTTCCTACATTTGGTAGCTGCCTTCTCAGGTAAACTAGAATGCATCATGTTGTTTATAGAAATAATTTATGTTCATCATAGTGGGTAACACCAAAAAATGGAATCAGTGTTCCTCTCTGACTTCGTATCTTGGTCTTCCGTTATGCAAAGGGAGGCCGGCTAAGCACATGTGGGATATAGTAGTAGAGCATTGTGAGAGGAAGCTTTCAAAATGGGCTTCTAGGTCTCTTTCTTTGGGAGGCAGATTGGTTATGATCAAAGCGTCTATGTCTAATCTTTCGGTCTACTTCATGTCGTTGTTCAAGTGTCCTAAGTCTATCCTTAATGTTCTGGATCGGCGAAGGAGGGATTTTCTTTGGAATGGGTCAGATTAGAATCATAAGTTTCATCTTCTGAAATGGGATGAAGTGTGTAAGCCTGCGGGTTTTGGAGGGGCGGGTATTAGGAAATTGTAGGAGATGAATTTGGCAGTGATATGATATGGACATGAAATAGGCCGTGAACCGGACATGAAACAGGCCATGAAATGGATGTGAAACAGGTCGTGCAATGTACATGGAACAGACAATGAAATGGACATGAAACATGCCATGCAATGGACTGCAGGTGGGCCATGTAAACTGATCTTAAAATGGGCAGTGATCTGATCATGATCTCAGCCAAGGAATGGGCCATGATCTGCACATGATCTGGGCCAAGGAATGGGCCATGATCTGGATGTGATCTAGAGCTTAAGATCTATTGTAAACTCAGCTGGACATCTGCTATGAATGAAGCTCAAATCGGCTCATGTAAGTAGCTAGAAATCGTCGATGAATGACCGAAGAAATCAGCTATGAATTGGGTGTGGATCTAGTCATTAACTGGGCTGTAATCTGGTTGTGAAATTCAAGAACAGCTATAAAGTACTGTAAGTTTAAGATTTGATAAAACTGTCTTGAATTCAATATGAATTGGAGTTCAGATCTACCTTTAACGGATTTCGAATTTTCCAGCGTTATTCTCGCTGGAATGGAACGCTGCCAGAATCAGCTGAGCTCTGGTGTTGGAATTTTGCGTCACTGGGATCCAGTCGGCGTATATCTCACTAGGCATCTTCAAGAAACTCCATCAGCTCTCTCTCTCTCTCTCTCTCTCTCTCTCTCTCTCTCTCTAATTCTTTGATTTCTCGCTTTTGTTTGTGAATTTTTTATTGTGCTGGAATGAATGAAGAAAATGTGGAATTTTCTTTAGTCCCAGATCTTGAAAGAGCATTTGGATGGGAAATTTCCATTTTCTTTTTCGTTCTTGAAATATCAAGGGCATGGAGTTAATGCATTTTCACTAAATCATTTTGAGGAACATGCTATTGCTTATCTAATAGTTTACTACCATTTCTTAAGTCGTGGCGCCCAATCCGAGCTATCCAAATCACCGGCCCTATTTCCAACTGACTGTAGCTCGAAATTCACACTGATCAGACAATCTCAACCATCTGATTTTGCTTGTGAAATTTGGACTATTGATCATTTCAGTTTTAACCACCCATTAAATGGCTATCAACTAGATTGTTTGGATTGCTCGGTTCAGGGGTAATTTTGTTCTGTGCTATAGCAACGATGGGCCCCACATACTCACTGCACCTGAGTAAGGTGCAGCTTGTTTATTTTACTGCATTATTTTTTGTAATGTTTTCGCATTGGAACATCTGATTGCACGAAACTAATTCTAACACAATCTAGAAAATTGGTTGGTGCTTATCTTTGGAAACTAGCTCAAATAGTACTGGAATTACCAAGCTAATCGTTGAATATCAAATCCTGTAACGTTGAAGCAATTGAATTCCACGGAAACACTTCAGTGAAATGCTGCTCTCCTTGATTTGAATGCAAAGTTCCAATTGTCTGATCTTAACTGTATTACACCTTTCTTAGATTATTGAAATATGTGGAATGGATTTTTGTTATCTTTTCTTAGTTAAAATAAGATCTAACATGGCCTCATCTTGATTTCAGGTCCAAGTGATTTGGCCCAGATGAAAGCAGTTCGAACACCTGTCATTTTTTAAACTTGTGCAAAATGTCATTTGTTTTCTTTGGTCATTAATAGATAAGTTGCGAGTTTTTTTAAAAATGTTTTTTAGTTAGTGTTTCGGTTTCCTACTATAGAAACAATTTTTGGTGGCTTTCAAAAAAAAAAAAAAAGGTTTTAGGGTAGAGTATTTCCTTAATACACGAAGCAACTATGTACACTTAATTATCTTTGGATTATTGAGCATTGATAAAGCCATGGTCCAGAAGCAGTACCGGCAATGCCCCTAGAAGATGCTTAGATTCAAACTTGTAGTTGAAGGTTGAATCTTTTTTTTTTCTTTTCTTTTTGTAGTTGAAGGTTGAAGGTTGAGTCATGATGTCTGAAGACATGTGGGGTTTTCTTTCCCCTCTTTCTTGGTTAATGGTTCCTTTTTGGGTGACCTAATTCAAAATTTCACTTTTGAAAATATTTTGATGGAACACAAATCTCTCTGGGACCCCAAATTAATTGAGATAATGCTTAGATGATGAATAGAAATCTCTCTAGGACTACAAGGAAGCTACTTGATTGCATAAACACTTTATTGCAATCTCAAGTTTATTAAATTCTAAATTGATATCAACACAAGGTCCTACAAAACGCAAGCAGAATACTATCGTTTGTTGCTGAAACTCTAGCTAGTGGGTGTCATATCAACTTTTATTTCATTGAATTATTGCATTTCTATTTCATTGAGCATCCAAATGCAGCCTATGTTTGTAAGTTAACGTTTTATATGGATTAAACATGTAGCAACATTGTGGTTATTGATTTTCTATAGAAAGAATAGCGCATGTGTATTGGAATATTTTCTGCAGTTCTGCTCTAATTCATTGATTTTGTTGCAGAAAGTTGATGATGTAAACACTTATAATTTTGAAAGTAAATTCTGACAATTCAAGGTAACATTATGTTGTTATGTGTTCAGGTCTTAGCGAAATCTTCGAAAATGATTCCAAGTGAATTCTTTTATCAATTTGTGTAAAGACTTTTATATGCGGTGTACCTGAACCTCCTATATTATTAATTGTAGTTCCTCTTGACCTTTTATCATGAGAGTTTGTATTGTTAGTTGGGATATATGTGTCATGGTATGATGCAGTATGCTCTACAAAGTGACTATTTCAATACATCAGTTGCAATAAATAAAAATTGAAGTTGATGATGGTCCAAATTTATTTTGAATGTCTTGTAAGAAGCGTTTGAGGCTTATTTATTTATTTTTATCATTAACAACATTTTTTTCTTTGAGAAACCAAAACAATGGCTCTATCCTTTAAGATAATGGATAAGAGGCGCAACATATAGAGCGGCCTGAGCCACACGACGATTGATTTTGCATTAAGGAGTGTATCGAACAATATGCGTTTATGTCTCTATCCTACAATGCAACATTGTTGGGGTAAAAATTCCCCCACAGTTAATTGATTCAAAAAACAACTTGACCTTTGGAATAAGGATATATTAGAGGGTTTGGAGGCTATTTTGTTTATTAGGTATGGACTAGAAATTATGTAGTACTCTGTTAGTGTACAACAAAACTTATATAGATTAGACTCAAATGCTTAAGACTTTAGGCGCCAAATCATTATTAGGGTTAGACTTGTGAAGATTGATTTAATAGCTCAACTACCAACGTTGTAGTGATCAGGCAATTTAAAAAGAGAAGGGTTAGTTTTTCTATATTGATTCTTTTTTACATTGAACTAAGGACTTCTTTTTTATGGTGACTTTTTTTTTATGGTAATTGTAGGCCTTAAGTTTGTTAATAACACAGTAATATGTACGAAGACAAATATTTGCGATCACTTATGTAAACAAATAATCTAGGTAGATGATCACTAGGATGTAATTGGAGTATTATCGAAGTAAAGAGTCGATTGATTTGGAGATTCAACAATGATGGTTTGTGGATATTCATGTACTTCTAATCCTAATCTATGAAGATTGAGAGAAATTGTGTTTGACAAAGGCTTGGGACTCTACATCAGGCATTCTCTATATAAATTTGAAAGGGTGATGGTTCATAAAGAATGGTCAAGATTTCTTTACAAACATGATTGCTATCTTAGTTGAACTCGGATTTTTCATCACATTCTTTGATTATCTTATATTCTATGAGGAATCAATTTTTCAAACCTTCGCAATGGAAGTGGTTTGTTTGCAGATATTTTATTAGTCCACATGGAAACACAGGATGGGTGTAAACATATCCCACTTGAAGAAAGATTGATCAAGAACACATGATCAACAAGTGCTCAATCTCATCCCGACTTCACTGCGTGAAAGGGATCAGGGCTGTTGATTGATGGGGCTCATATTGTGAACATGTCCCGACCTAAGGATCAGCCAGCCACTCATCAGATGAGTTGTTTGGATCTAACACGTGCTACGTAAGAACGTGTGACCGAAGGCCCCTTCATCATCCTATCCAACACCTCATCCAAACATACTGATACAGGCCATCCATATCGTGGGACCCACCATGGATAGAACATGGCTAGAAAATCACACCGATTGGACGATCCTGAGCACCTGATCCGGACCCATGAATTTGGACACTGGACCACTCATTTTAGCCATCAATTGCAACACGATTCCTTAAAGTTGTGCAGGTCTATCATTCTCCAGCCCAATTGGACGATTGCGTGAGCATATGCGACATCTATTCATTGATACCGTACATTCAAGCTGCGTGGGGTCCATCCGAGGTATTTCTGTGGAATCCAAACCGTGAATCTGGTGTGCTTCTTTATATCCACCGTACGTCCCAAGAATCACCTGATAAAAAAGACTCAGTGGAAAATACCAAGCATGTAGAATCACGACTGAAACCTATACACCCACTTGTTTTGGCCCACCTTAGTTTTCGAATAGTCTGAGTTTAAGTATGCCCAACCATCCTGGAGGGGTCCACTTGATGAATGGTTTGGATGAAAGGTACACAACACGATGGACCCCACGTTACATCAGGAAGTGCCTGTGGTTGGCAGCCCCCCTACCCAATGTCCATGAGTTCACTCTTTGGTGTGGCCCACCTGAGTTATGGATCGGTGTGGATTTTGGCATAAAAGCTCAAAATCGGGTCTCATCTAATGGACGTGTGTTGGATGACACAAGCACATCACGGAGGGCCATTGGAAGTATGTGATCTTTCCTCCTTTAAAACGGTGATGGACCATCTCAGTATCCAACTCGATTTCATTTCTCACTAATTAACATTAAATGACCAAACCGCCCTTTCCTTTCGTTTTGAACCGTGCTACCGTACCTCGCATAGGTACCCAAAGGCAACCTCGCTTAGATACTTCCGCTAACTGAATGATCATGTGATCTCAAATTTCATAAGATCCACTCCGTCCATCAGGTAGATTGTCTCATCTTCTCCATGGATCTAAAAAGACCATGGTGATCCAATATTCAGGTAGGCCACACCATAGGAGGAAGTTGTATGGGACGTCCACCATTACTTTTTTAGGGACCACCATGGTGTTTTTATCCCATCCGATCCATTCATTTGATGTGCCTCATCAGGATAAAAGGATCGCCTATAAACCGCAGTATTCCAAAACTCACTGGTCCATAGCACGAAAATTTAGATCTTTTGTGTATAATTTAAACTGGATAACGTTAAATCATCTCGTTTTCGGTAGAAAAGCTAAAACTGTGGTGGCCCACCAGATGGGCAGTCGGATTTAGTAGAAGTTAATTCGTTTCCTGATGTCAGAGAGACGTACCTGCGTTAGGTACCTACACGAAGGTACGCAAGAGTTCTCCTTTCGTATTGTGTGGAGAAAACAGCAGCCAGCGAGCGAGCCCCGGAGTAGGTGAACCAAGTCTCCCCCCATATTTTCCGTTAAAATGATGGTGGCGAGAAAGAGGAACTCGCTCATCACTTGCCTCCCCAATCCGGTTCGATTCACCACCGAGTCAAAACCCCGACTCAGAGTCCGAGTCTCTCCTTTCTCTCCAAAACCACGAGAAGAAGAAGAGAGATGATGGCAGCAGAGTCGAGTAAAGCTAAGATCACTACCGTCGAAATCAACAACCTCAGATTCACCTACCCAGGAATCGATGGCCACCCTCCGCCCGGATCTACTCCTCTGATCGATGACTTCTCCCTCTCCCTGGATTCTGGAGACCGATACCTCCTTGTCGGATCCAACGGCGCAGGTTTGATCTCGAATTCTCACCTATCTGAGAATGTTTCATCTTGGGCGTTGATCTTTATTTAGTGACGTTGTGGATTTTCAGGGAAGACGACGATTCTGAAGCTATTGGGAGGGAAGCACATGGTGGACCCCGCCATGGTTAGGGTCCTGGGGAGATCGGCTTTCCACGACACCGGATTGACGTCTTCCGGCGATCTCTGTTATTTGGGTGGAGAGGTCTCTCTCTCTCTCTCTGTGTTAATTTTCTAGCATACGCAGATGGTGTCAATTTGCTTAAACTGCGCACTTAGAAACCTGTGATTAGTTAAGATGTTGCTGAATTTAGGGCCTGTTTGGTTGCAGAATCCAGATTCCAGATAGAATCTAGATTCTAGCGTTGGAACCCAAAAATACAGAGACTGGATTGGAAACCCAGATTCCATCTAGAACTTGTTGTTTGGTTGAAAACTGTGTAATCTAGTTTCTGATCCAGAATCCAGATTCCAGACAGAATTGGGTGTTTGGTACACAGCCCCCTCTCGGCATGACTCTATACTATTTGCAATCAACAATAAGGATCGAAACAGAAAAGAATTAAAATACTATAGTAATGATCACACATCTTAATAATAATTAACACCAATTAAATTGTGACTTAAATTAGATTGGAGTAAATAAAATTTAAAGTAGCATCCCAAAATTTGTTATATTGTTTTGATCTAGCCAGTTCTTCTTCCATGACATTCACGCCGCATATCCATCGCAATTCGGTCCCTGCAATGTCCTCCCTTCTTGTGGATTATGAGTTCCTAAAAGCTCGTCTCGTTCACTTGGGACATCAGATTCCTCATTTGTGGACTGATCTGGTTCGTCATATAGAAAATCCCTTCCACCTGGTGTTGATTGGCGAATAAAGTTATGTAATGCACAACATGCACGTATAATATCCATTTGACTTTGTAATGGAAATTGTGTGGCGTGCATCAAAATGGGGAAGCGTTTCTTTACAACTCCAAAAATACATTCAATCACGTTCCTCAATGAAGAGTGCCTCAAGTTATATAGTTCTTCTTTACATTCAGGCATCTGATCCCCCAATTCCTTCAGATGATAGCGATAGCTTCTATATGGAGTTAGAATACTTGTAGTATTCCCGAACCCTGCATCGCCAAGGTAATATTTACCTTGGTTCGTAAAAAATAAAAAATTAATAAAATAATAAAAACTTGTTTCTATGAAAATTACAATTTTTGTTTCGTATAAAATACCTTTGGGGATTGTTAAACCTTGATTAAGACAAGAGCTAAGAACCGTCGCGTCTGCTGCCAATCCCTCCCATCCTACATTTACATAAACGAAACGCATGTCAAATGAACATGCAGTGAGCACGTTTGTTGAAGTAAAGACCTTCCGATTTCGCCATGGCTTTTGTTGGTCTTTAGGAACCGAGATTGGTATGTGTGTCCCATCCAATGCTCCAATGCGATCCTTGGAATTCATTATAGAATGATTAGTGCTAAACAACATAATAATAACATAAATTTAAATGGAGATAATTAACTTATACATGGTCTACCTTAAAATACGGATACATTCGATCATCGGACTGAATTTCTTCAGGAGTCGTCTCGGTTGAAGGCAAGCAAATGTAAAGATGAGCTACATCCATCATGGCGCCAAGCACCACATTAAAATAACAACTAACTGTCTCACTCGAGTGCTGGAATCTCTCCTGCACATCTCGATTGCTTGCATTATGGTAGATGGTATACAAAAACATGGCCAACTGTTCTTCTATTTTAATCCTAGGGCTATCTTTAAGAATACCCCGAGACCGGTAAAGATGAGATAATTTATTGAAAACTAGAACGTCCATCCGACATACTTCCTTCATTACTGTTTTATAACGAGTGAGGAGTTCTTGGACGTTTTCTTCACCCGATAGGTTTGAATTGCGTAGTGGCCTCTTAATCAAATACTTATTCATATACGATTGACATATAGTGCTGACACTCTCTATTACAATTACAGTCGCAAGTATTTTTCTCCGATGGAGCCTCTCATCTTCGGATGAATCATCAGAGCTCGACATCCTAATTTTATCAAAACACGAAATAATTAAATAAGCAAAACATAAAACACGAAATGATATGCATAATTTGATAAGGAAATAATCAGACCATGTTATGCTCTCAAACATGGCAGAAACTAACATACCACAAAAGTAAACAAATATACATCGATCATAAACATTATTATTCCATCCAAATAATGACAAAAGTAGATAGATGAAAAATAAAGCTATTCATAGAACTACAAACCAAGTTTATCTAAGTTAGTTAAAAAAATAATAATAATAATGCTGTGACATTCTAAATTATTTCCTACAACTAGGGAATTACTCCACGACGACGAAGATAACTAAGACGACCAGTATGTGTGAATTCTGCGAAAATTGCGGCCTCCGCCTTTTCATTAAGGCACTCCACTGCATCTGCCCTTTGGTCATCGTCTAGCTCCGGCATCTCCAGTAGAATTCTAACAATCTTTCTGAATAAATCTACACTAGTTTCTTGCTCGGTAAATTGCTGAAAAGTCATTCTCATGGACGCAACATTGTCCAATATGTCTGAAGCAGAAGTAGACCTTCTTCTCCGTCGGCTGGTCGACTCTGAACCAAGACTTCGCCTGCGACCACTTGACTTCTCCCTAGATACATCTGGTGACTCGCCAACCTCATCTCCAATATTCTCCGTTTGTGAGTAAGATGGTGGGGGCGGGGATTGCGGTTCCAGTGGGATGTAGGAACCATCACGGCTAAACTCTCCTGTAGCAACTGTGCCTGTTATAAAGTGAAAATATTATATTCCATATGTATAAATATTAAATGATGAAATAAAAGCAAAGGAAAAATGATGTACCATCAAAACACGTCGCCATCAACTCATAATTAATCCACTTGTGATCCCTATATGTTCTAATTTTTTTAAGTCACTCTGGCAAATACAAGAGATGTATTATTATCAAGAAAATGGAATAAAATTATATAAGCTCAGAAAAAAAATTAAACGAATACCTTAAAATACTCATCCCATTGTGTTGGCTCTGCAAGAATCTTCTTCTCCACATCATTCCACCCCCATCCACTCTTGTTCTTCAGGTCTTTCACTACTCTATACCAAACTTTTACATTTCCCAAGTGATCTTTAATTTGAATGTCTTGGTAAGATGTTCCAAACTTCTTATTGAAGGCATGAGTTACTGAAGCGTATGCTTCATTTCTAGAAGCATGTGAGTGCAAGTCCCAAAGAACCTTGTGTTCGATACAAAGTTCTAACAAATGCTTGTCTTTTTCATCAGTGAAGGATGCCCTGCTCAATCTGTCATCTGGGCCTTTACATTTTCCTTTTGTTCTTCCACTTTGACCAATTAAACTTGATTCTTGAGTGTTTTGGGATTCCATGCTCAAAATCTATGTTTAATTAATAAGTGATCAAATGAATGATTATATAGAAAAAAAAAAAAAACAATCAATTGAATATGATCTAACGCATGTTATTTGTAAGATTTGTGAGTAGTTGTATATCAAGCATCATAAGTAGACGGAGTATCAAAGGCCTCTGCTGCACACTCATGATCTTGTCATGAATAAGGACAAATGTGTCATTCATGTGAATTCAACTAGATAGAAAAGCTAGCATGGGCCCCACCATAGAGGAGCATTTATTGATGAGAGAAGTGAGGGTGGTGTTTAATGTTGACAAGGTGTGTTGTCATATCATATGGGACATCTCTGCCCAGGCCAATACATGATGGCTACTCCATGTTCCTACTCTCTTGGGTCACAAGCGTGTGGCAGATACAGGTTGTTCATCAGGTGGGTCCCACTTTTTAATCTTTGTATCTTTAAAATGCTGACGGGCCGACCACCAGGTGGGACATAAATGTGTGAATGGGTTAGCGATCGAGGTAGCAACCTAACAGCCCGCATTTACCCAACTTATGAACTAACTTGTTATTAGAGCAACTACATGTAACAAGATGGGCCCACCTAATGAACGGACTGGATCTTGCACGCGCATGCTACATTAACACGTGGTGCGAGAAGGATTCTAAAGGCCACTCTCCCATAGTAGCCATGGCAACTTGCCTGTCTCTGTCAAAGAGAGCACAGACAAGGAGAGGCAAACCAGTTTGCTTCTTCAAATGAGCATCCAGAGAAGGCCATTTCTATGCTCTTGCTTGCTCATTCAATACTCAGGTGGGCCATCCCATGAATTACAGCAAAAAATCTCAAATTCATATGGTATGACCTACAAATTCTAGCACGAAGAAGACGGAAACATTAGGATTACAGAAGAAGAAGAAAGCTACACCTGAAACCACCCAAGACGGCCCAAACCTCTTTGGATCTGTGAGAAAACACATTCGAAATTCCCTTTTGGATGAGATATAGTTTAGAGAGAGAGGGAATCTATGTAGAAGGGAGTGGAGGAGAGGAAGAAAACGAATGGCCAAGTACCACCTTTCTCACGAAAGTACGATCTCGAAAATCAAGTTTCCGTGGAACTCTCCTTGCTTTTAGCAAATTCCGTTCCAACAGAAACGGAGTTGGTTGCCGTTTCCAGTAATCTGGATTCCAATATAAACGAGTTTCCAAATGAAAACTAATTTTGGCGTCCAAACACGCAGTTCTGATATAGAAACGGGATTTCATGTTAGAATCTGGTTTCCAGCTGCCAACCAAATGGGCCCTTAGGTGTTCTATATTGTCTTTTGTTTTTTCCTGTTTAAGCTAACGTGAACCTGGGGTGTAATGGGCTTATCCGACACTTATGGAACAGCTTTCTTAGTTGGGTGTTGTTGAATTGTGGAGTCCTTAGCTTAATCCTCCTGTAAGATACTGCGATATAATGGACATGTATAAATTGGAAGGAAGTATTGGTCTATCTAATTGAATATTGGGAGGAAGTTATGGTCTATCTTATTGAATTCTGGTGTGCTTAGGTTAGATGAGAGCTTTTGATGGACCTGATTTCTGCATTGGTTCAGGTGAATTCGGCAGGTTTTCTTGAATTTTTTATTGAGGGTTTTAGTTCATATACTCGAATTGTGCAACGGTACATTTTTTTTTACTGTGAGTATTTGACTGGTTGATTACATTGACCCCACAAATTGCTATTTTGGGCCTTATTTTTTGGTGATCCAATTCCAAACTGTTCATATGATGGACCCATCACAGATGGGAGACACCCCAGGATCTCCCTCATCAGATTATCTTAACCATGTGAGTGGGCTGATGCGGACCATCAGCTGTAACTAGCCGTTTGCAAGCAACCAGTGGGATGGCTGGGATCATCTGGTGGGCAAAGGTATGGAAACATGCTTCTTTCCATAACGGGGCCCATCAGGTGGACGGCCTAGATTATGAAAGGTGAGCCACTTATGTACCATTGAATTCATGCTGACTTCTAAAGGATACTCACTGCAGGCAAATAGCATTTCAGAAATTTCTTGGTAGTAACTAGTAGTGGGGTTTAGTGTCCCATTTGGCTGTATTCAAACACCAACAGATTTTTCAAATGATTCCCAGCTTAGCTTATACTATGGTTACTTTTGTTTAGATGTAGTATGGCAGGCTTCCAGCTTTGTGCTTTTGAACCTATCAGCTTTCTGTTTGTTTGTGGATAACAGTTTTCTGTTTATAAGCATTTCTAAACAGCGTTATGCTTTATGCAGTGGAGGCGGGATGTCGCTTTTGCTGGTTTCGAGGTTCCGATACAGATGGACATTTCCGCTGAGAAAATGATTTTTGGAGTTTCTGGCATTGATCCAAAGAGGAGGGATGAGCTGATAAAGGTATGATATGTGCTTCTTTTGAACGAAAGACATCCATTGATGTTTAAGTTGTGTAGTAAGCTCTTCTTATAGGTATGGTGACATACAAATATGTAATTTCTCGTGCTTCTGTTCGTGGGTGTATACAGATGTACAGTAGATGTTTGCACGTGCATTAATGTGTAGTCATCTGCTAGACCCTTATTATCACGTTATTGACCTTTCATGGCAATGTTCTTGAGAAATATATACATCTATGGATGCTTCTGCCTGCTGTTCAGATATTTGGATTCAACTTCGAAATGGGTCTTTTTTTATTTTAATGTTCAATTCAGATAGGTCAATGAGGCCAGATCCAAGACAAAAGTTTCTAGGTTGAGCTTAAGAAAGTTTCTATGTTAAGCTTAACATACAAATCGATATGTGGGGCCCACTGTGATTTTTTATAATATCCAATACGTCCATCATTTGAGCACCCTAATTTTCTGCTTGGTGCCTAAAATCAGGCTAACTCATGTGGGCCCCACCAAAGGGAACAATTGGGATGGCTACTGTGTGTGGGGCCGTTGTGTTTTGTCTGTGTGATCTAATCTATTCATAAGACACATCCGACCAGAATGAATGGACATCCACGATATCAGGCCATTCCAAAACAAAGGTGGACACAAAACATCATTGTCGAAGTTTTAGGCATATTTAACAGGGTGGCCCACCCGAGTTTTGGATTGATCTGATTTTTAGGATCCAAGGAGAATGGTAGTGGGTGCACATGATGGAAGGATTGGATGCCGTGAAAACATCATGTTGGGACTCACATTGGTTTGTACATTAAGCTTAAAGTAGAAAAAATTGTTTTGGATCAGGCCTCTAGGTCACAACTAAGAACTCCTGAATTTCACAAGAAGTTGGCAAAAATCAATGCTGGAGTCGATTGATAAAAAAAAGTTACAAATGGAGTTGGACTCACTTCAGGTAGCCCAACCAGGGTAGGTTGAGTTGATCTTCTGAGTCAGCTGGTTTTTTAACATTGGTTTTTTCGCTGCTTGTCAGCTATATTTAACCTTGTCTGGTTACCCAAACACAAATTTTTTGAAGTCTCATGACGATTTGTGAATCTTTTAAGACTATTAATCTCTCTCTTGGTTATTGGTAGCTCAGGTTTTGGACATTGATCTATCATGGCGAATGCACAAGTCGTCAGATGGTCAGAGAAGAAGAGTGCAGATATGTATGGGCCTCCTCAAGCCATTTAAGGTCATTCCTCTCTCCCAAGAAATGTAAATTCTCCATATAATCTTCACCATCTTAAGACATTATCTTTATCGGATGTACACTTGCCTTTTTCTTTACCTTTGCTGTAGGTTCTCCTCCTTGATGAGATCACTGTTGACCTTGACGTGCTGGCAAGGGCTGACCTTTTGAAGTTTCTCCGAAAGGAATGCGAGGAGCGAGGTGCAACTATCATATATGCAACTCATATATTTGATGGTCTCGACGATTGGCCATCACATATTGTATGTCAATTCCCTTGTCCATGCTTTACATGCTGTGCTTTTACAGATACTTCTTGCTTTTGTTCATGCAACTTCCATGTTAACAGGTTTATGTTGCTCAAGGGAAGTTGCAATTAGCATTGCCAATGGAGAAAGTTAAGGAAATTAGTAGTCTGTCACTGATGGTGAGTCTCCTCCTCTCCTAAAGCAATTTCGTCGGTCAAGTGATTGTAAGTTTAAATATGATTGGATTTTGCATAACATAACCACACCGCATTAGAATATAATGTATTTAATCTTTCGTTAACTGCCAGACACAAAAAAATTTCCCTCCGATTTTTCTGTGATAGCCAGATGGAGATTTGAAGTCTTTGCTATGGCTGCTATTCGGTATTTACATGAGTGGTTCCATGAAATTGGTGTCTTGCACTCAAAGTTATGGTTGTCAGAGTGAAACTTAAAAAGTATATAGAAATGAAATTCTCAGTGATGGTTATTGGGCTCTTTGGATTCGGGCAAAGTTGTGTAGCGACTAGCTCTCCGTGGCATGATGTCTAGGCTAGCTGTCATGGAAATGCTGTTGCTGACTAGTTGTTCCATCCCTTGTTTGTCAAACACCTTCGAACGCAGATTGGATTTGATTGACACTTGTGGGGAACTTAAAGATTGGTTGGTGGTCCATTGACACGTGCATGTGCACATTTGCCACATTTTTAGTGTTTGAAGATTGATGGTGACACATATTTGCATGTGGGATGCTTGAACTTGGATGGTCGCATACGTGGCACATTGGAACATGTCATGCATGTGCATGGATAAGTGTGATTCTCATGTGCCCTAAAACCATAAAGGCATCATTGACAAGTCCACCTCTCTACCAAAGACACTTAATCCACTGTCTAACAGTCGTGCGTATAGGATTACTTGTCCAGAAGTGCATTGGTTCCTATGCACAAGGGAATTGACAAACCATGGGCATGTACGGTGGTTGTCCATGACTACTAGTTAGGACATGACCTTGTCCAAATCTAAACAGCCCTTATATGGCATTTTTGTCTTTTTCATAAAAATCTGTGTATGAAAATTTCAATGTGTATCAGTTTCGGCACATGTAACTAGGTAGTAGGTATCGATAGATGCAATATAAATGATAGCTCATACAAGTATGAAACAGGGAAAGGTACTCTGATGAATATAAAACCATAACTTTTTTCTGGACCATCCCATCAATTACTTGAGGTGTTTGATTGGTAGCTGCTTTGGGATTTTGTAGAGAACGGTGGAGAGTTGGCTGAGGAAAGAGAAGGATGAGGAGAGGAAGAGAAGAAAGGAGAGGAAGGCGGATGGTCTATCAGAATTCGAAAAGCGGATCGAAGGCAGTCGGGCAACGGGAGACCCTGCACGAAGTGCTGTTCGAGCTATGAACAATGGTTGGGCAGCTGGTAGACTGCACTCCACAGTAGCAGGTGAGGAAAACTTCTTTTTCAGTTCAAATAGTGTTCTCAGACAGTAATAGTGCAGCTTCTTGCATGTTATATTATATGATCATATCTTTATTTTATGTATCGAGGAAAAAATAATAATAATGAGCATCTCAAGTGAGGGAAAGCTGCTCCAGAATTTGAGCTGGGGCTTTCGAAATTTGAACTAAGCAAGTTGTAGCCCAGTGCATTTGTTTGTATGCCAACAACTAGATTGAATGGAATTAGTTTTTTCTTGACTTCGATTTCATGCACACATGGGAGGGAGAGGGATTTATATATTCTTGCCAACACCCTACGTCCCTGGAACCGTGAATTTGACGGAATGGAGTCATGAATGCAAGTTGAAGGGCAGGGGTCCCGCCCAGTGGTCGGAACCTCCTGCGGCTATATGTTCGCACGTGTAAGTATCCTTGTATTTTATCCTTGACCAGTGTTACCTGGACCACTGCTTGCTCTAGTTTGTGGTGTGGGAATGGGTGTGCAGTATGCAACTTCCTCCAATTTGCGTAGGGATGGGAGCATGTGGGCTCCAGTTCATACATTATATGCAATACAGTTTCATGCAAATTTGTATAATTGTAATTTATAAGTGAAGTGATGAATTTTATTTTTGTACATCTCACAGGTTTAGTATTATATTATATGCATGTTATTGCATAAATCTAAGTAGAAATATATGAATGCTAAATATAACCTTACATTACAACACTATCAACACTTAAGATTAAAAATTGCTATCTGGATTGCAAATGACCCATAATCGGGATCACATGATTCGGAACCGAAAACTTGGGGGATTTGCCAATTTAGGTAATCCGGAACTGAAAACTTGGGGGATTTCCTTTCAAAAAAAAAAAAAAAATTTAGGCAACATTGTCCTTTGATCTCTGTGTTGGCCAAGGGAAGTCTGAGGTTGTCATTAGTGGTGATAGGTAGGTTACTACCTGGGGCTGTACCTGGCAGCATTTCTAATGAAGTCCTCCCAATATTCATGTTCTTCACGCAATTTCCTCAGTGTCCACACACCTGAATAGACGCCAAAGTTCAGAAAATAAGCAATAATCCAATGGGTTACTTTCACAAGACATGAAATCCTTCGAAACAAATAGTCCATTCACAATCTTACCATGGCATTGTCAACGGCCATTGAAATGCCATAGATAGTGATTCCTGTTGAGGTGGTAGTGTATATGCATGGGCGTCCCCTAATAGGATCCCTCCCCTCTGCTTCTTTTTATAGTTGGAACTAGCTCCCTCCCTCCCGCTTCTTTTCCCTCCCTCCCTCCCTCCCTCTGCTTCTTATTTATGGTTGGAAGTAGCTCCCTTACTTCTGCTTCTTTTCCCTCCCTCCCTCCACCTCTTTTTTATACTTGGAAATTGTTCCCTCCCTTCTGCTTCTTTCCTTCCCTCCCTCCTCCCTCCACCTCTTTTTTATAGTTGGAAATAGCTCCCTCCCTTCTGCTTCTTTTATATGGTTGGAAATAGATTTTCCCAATTAAAAATCAATGCTCGAAATCAGAAATCAAGTTTCACCTTCTCCAGTGCCCTTGATATTTTCAAAGAGAACCGATCATGAACCGCAGCAACACTAGCGTTTGTGTACTGTCTTTCCTGCTGCTTGCACAGGAAATCCATACCATTAAAATGGTAGGCCCTATCATGGAGACCACCTTCTCGAGAATCAGGGTGATCTGATCTGCTCGCTGGGTTGCAACTGTGTGTTGAGTCAAGACCCCACCGCTTGTCCATTAATTCCAATGGCCACACCCATCTGATGAGTGAACGGGTCTGATTTTTATTTTCCAGGTGATCTTCATGACAGGGCCTATCATCCTTTGGCTGTAAGTGTATCACTTGCCATTTCAAGTCCTTGCTATTATATTTTAGCTTTCATGATCTTCGCGTGTGTGTGTGTGTGTGTGTGTATATATATATATATATATATATATATATATATATATATAGCACAAATTCTTTAAGGTTTTTTCTATATTTTTTTTTCAGTTACACAGTAAAAATTCAATATTTTAAAATATGGTGATATTTTGAAAATCTCGTGATAATATGGTTTTTAGTGTATTTTTGCAATAGTGCTTTTCAAAATCTCGGGGATATTAGTCACACTGGTGGGAAAAGAAAACCCCTGATTACTGAAAACCTGCTTCAGAGTGCGTCCAAACGGGCTCGAAAATCTTTGTGAGGCCATTGTATGCCGCCTTGCTAACTTGATAAGATATTGAACCTACAGAAATCTCTAACATCAATTGAGAATTGGCGATCGTGTGTCATGCGTGCATGGCTATATAGATCATCCAGAATGTGGGGCCTTGTTTTGTAAGATCGAGCGTACCCAGAATGTACTGATTAGGTGATCTTAACCGTATTAGTCTGCAAATTGGATTTAAGAGTGCTCACCTACTATATTAACTCTTCATTAGGCGGCTACCATTGGACAGCCAGGATCATGCGATCAATGCAAGAGGTCCAGATTGCCTGAAGCGTGCTTTGCAATTTAAAAATGGTGATGGACACAAAATGCAGGCATACTTGAAAAAAAAAAAAAAAAAAAAAAAGGTAATGGATATTTAGATTGCCTGAAATATGACCTGCCCCTGCGATTTAAAAATGGTGGTGGACACAAAATGCAGATATGTTAAACGGATATTTAGAACCCTACTGTGACCAGATGAGAATAATGCAAAGTGATCAGGGCAATGGTCAGGGGCTTGGGTCAGCCTGGCCTTAGCCTCATCATCAAACAACCTGTTAGGCATGGGCCCACACCCATCTGTGAACCAGGCATAGCCAACTGGCCCACCGGCCGACCCAACCTTTGCCAGCGCTCATGGCAACATCTGCCTAATGCAATCTTTACATTGGCCCATCCCCATTGGGATCTACACTGCTAATCTGGAATGGAGTTCTTGGCCCCATTGAAGCTAGACATGCATGCCAATACGTTAACATTGATGCTCTTGGCCCCATTTTGGATGGAGCCCTAAATCATATTGATATAATGATTCCAACCATCCGACCAGTGACCCCCCAAATAGGGTCCAAATTCCAGTGTAAATCAGGTATAGGAATTGTACAATGCTAGGGCTGAAAGCTATGGTTGTAGATAGGGCTGGAAATGGATTCAGATGTAGGATTTCTTTCCGCATTCAAATTTTTAACCTGACTACGGCTATATTATCAGGTCAAGTGGGGGTTGAGAGACCTCTAACACTAGCACACGATCCATCTTCCCAGCAGTAAACGCCCTCCAATCAGGCAGTTGAAATTTTCAAATATGAGTTTTAGGCCATCACCCCTATGGTGAGGGCCCACCAAATGAACCACCAAGAGGCGCTCTGAATTGACTAACAAAGCTAGACTCGGGAAAAAATGTTTACAGTTGTAATGGAGTAAGCAAAGCAGAAGCTAAAAATGCAAGAGCCATGAATCCAAAGAGGCATTCAATCACCGCATCACTTCAATTGTAAATTTTTTTTATTAAACCCTACTGAATTGGTTTGCATTTAAATGCAAATAAGAAAGGGTTTAGTTAATCCTCAGAAACATCTCAATTAGCAATAATTGAACAACGCATGGGAAGGAAATTGAAATCAGCATTCAGATTTCGAGAGATGAGAAATTTGAACCAAAGAAAATGGGAATGGAAAGCAACCCAACCCCCCTTGAAAAAAAAACAAATTTCTGGTTTATTCAGAGAGACTACATGAACAAATACCATGGGAGTTTTGCATTTAGATTAAACTAAGGAATCAAAGGGGAACAACCATCTCTTTTGCAACACTAAAAACATGATCTGAAATAATATTTATCTACTCAGGGCAGCTTTGAATCCCACTGTCACCAGCTTTGAATCTCAACGTCACTGAGAGTGACATATCTCTATGCCTGCAATAAGAGAGGACGACGGAGAAATGAGCAGACAAAGTGCATGTAGAGTGGGTGCTACTCTCCACAAACGTGATGATGCTACCCTCCACAAATGTGATGATGCAGCATGTGTAAACATGTGGCCTGTTCATCAGCACCAGTGTCCCATATATTTCAGCCATCTGTTTTCTTCATACACATGTGGCACACATGATGATCACGGCCTGATTTTTAGGCCATGGCATATGATGGCCCCACTGGATACAACCAGGATTTTGCCCACAAGTGCTACATTTGGCACATGTAGGGAGAGTAGGGTTCTGAAACAATACCTTGTTGGCGATGTTGTTGGAGAGCCAGTCCAATCCCTCGTACAGCCCTTCACCGGAAGTGGCACATGTGCTCTGGATATACCTGAATGAAATGACTGATACGATTAGCATCTTAAGAGAATAAGAATGAGACAACGTCGATGAGGAATAGATAAACTGAATCACTACCAATGGCGTTGGCGGAGGGAGTGAAGGCCAAGCTTATCGGTAATCTCAGCAGCATTCATGGCATTGGGAAGATCTTGCTTGTTTGCAAAAACAAGAAGCACTGCATCTCTCAGCTCATCCTGCCAACCAGGCAAAAGTTATAGGAACTTTAATAACATTTGCATATTGATAAAGAAGCTGTTTCGGCCTTTCGGGTGTCATAGCAAAGGCAGTTTTAAGTAGGGATTTGTATGTAGATGGGGCTTGATTTTTCTCTGACTAGGCTCTATTCCGGGCATGGTTTTACTTTTCAATTTTTTTTAATAATAATAAATAAAAAAAGATCTATGCATGGTTTCAAGATGGGTTTTGGCTTATTGTATAGTTCACCACTGATATGGGGTCATATTGCCCTGTATTGGGCTGATACAGCCGTATGGTTCATGGACGATACTAATATGTATTGGGCAACACATACCAGCATCAGATGCTACTTTAAAACCTTCATTCCATGATAAGATAGTTGTCATAGCATAATGAAAGTAGCCAATCTCAAAGCTTTACCTCATTCAACATCCTATGCAGCTCATCCCTGGCCTCAACAACACGATCTCTGTCATTGCTGTCAACCACGAAGATAAGCCCTTGTGTGTTTTGGAAGTAATGTCTCCACAGAGGTCGGATCTGATATTGCCCATATGGAAGTGAAAAACTTAATAAAATTGCTAACCCAATGTTTTTTTTATTTCAATTAAGTTCAATGAATGAATGCAAACGATCAGAGCACAGAATAGAGGAAAACAAAAAAACAAAACAAACTCAGCCATGGAAATTACTTTCGATCATGACCATTCAGCCAAAGTAAAGATATTACTAATCAAATAAAGATAAACCATAAGTCTTGTGTTTCAATTAACTAGTCAGCCACAAGGGTCATGGTATGAAAATGCAAATCAATGCTGATAGGATAGTTTCATAATGTTAATGATCTGGACAGAAACCAAAACTGATAAATACTTCTTTTTTTTCTTCAAATTTGATTCGGGTTATGGTGGTTTGCAGATTGGATATGTAAATCATTCCACCAGTGGAGAATTTCAATAACATGGATGTCCAATTTCAGTGCATCGTAAGTAACTTTAATATCTAAATAAATGAGAAAAGAATGCATCAAAACATGGATGGTTAAAAACTACATCTTAGTTTTCCTATTTGTTGCCATAATTTTTCAACATTCTCTGGTACACTTCTAAAAGTCCTAAGATATCAAGATTTGGGATGCATATACCAAATGCAGTTTAATTTCATTCTTACTGCATGAATACTTCCAAAAAGATGGCTAGATTTTTTTTTTTTTTTTTTTTTTTGTAAAAAATGAAACTTCTTTATGTGCTTATGAAATAACTACAACGTCCTCCATACCTTGTCCTGACCACCAACATCCCACACGGTGAAGCTAATGTTCTTATATTCCACAGTCTCCACATTAAATCCTGACCAAGTACATGAAAACCCATATTCAGTTAGATTCATCGGTAGAGACAGAAAGTGAGGCAACTACAATCTGCTAAGCATGCATCTGAAGACAGAACAGTACCACCCAATATTCTGGAAAAAAAAAAAAAATTTGCTACAGCTCTAAAAGGCAAGGCCCCATATTGGATACCAATCAGTCATGCATATTCAAAATATACTACATACAAAAGATGATTGACATAAAAATATGATGAAGAAAGAGTGTTGCCGATTGTTGCTTGCTCAAAAAAAAAAAAAAAGTCATGGAGAAAGAGTACATTAGAGTCTGCGAAGAAGCTAAAAGTGCATATTTAAGAAAACACATGCAAATGCAGGCCTTATGAATCACTAGGTCTTAATTTACAAATACATAAAACATACCAATGGTAGGAATGGTGGTGACGATCTCTCCCAACTTGAGCTTGTACAAAATGGTGGTCTTACCCGCAGCATCAAGACCCACCATAAGAATACGCATCTCTTTCTTGGCAAAAAGCCGACTGAAAAGCTTGGTGAAAGACAGCCCCATCTTTGTATCTGATTGAACGGATACAAATAAATTCAGAATGTTAAACGCTGATGAATCCACGTCTTGGATATAGTAGCATGCATGCAAACCTCATAAGATGGTAGAATGCACGTGGGCGTGGTATAATTATCATATTAGATTCGTCAAGTGAGATCAAGCCCATTTAGAAAATAAATAAATAAACCAAAAAACACGTGTACTTAAAGAAAACCTAACCACAAATCAAATCTAACAGAAAAAAAAAAAAAAAAAAAAAACTCAACCAATTGGCTAGTAAGAAGCCCAACAAGAACCAGGAGATGGGAAGTTTATTCAGATTCCGGCCATGTAGTTCAACATCATTTAATGCTGTTTCCTTCATTAAGGACATAAGACCTCTCTCCTTCTACAAAGATGAATTTTTTTTATAAATTTAAGAAAGGAAATTAGAAACAAGCTAAAAAGGAAATTGGGTCTTGTGCACACGTGTGGAACATGCACGTGTGGAATGTGGCAGGATTGCGTCACAAAACCAGCACATATCGCTGTTTCTGAGAATATTTAAAACCTTGATTTCAACAAATGGTTTAGAAAAGTAAGCACAAAAAATCTACATTTTCAGCAGCCCCCTAATTCACCAAAGACTAATCAGACACTAGTTCTCCCTACACATGCAAAATCAACGCTCAGCAAAAAAAAAAAAAAAAAAGAGAGAAAAAAAAATGTGGCAGTGTCTCACAGGAAAAATAATAATAATACTAAAGACAAGAAAAAAATCATATCGCCAGCATATCTAAGAACATCTCTGTCTAAAAAGAACCAAACAGAGCCCAATATCCAACTTCACATCTAACATTGAAAATGATAATCTCCATCAATCAAAATCCAGGGAGACAGCAAAAGATACCGGAAGCCTTCCCCCCAAAGAAAAAGAATCCGGACTAAAATGTATCCTACGGCAGAGATCAATTTCCACGCCTACGATGCTCAGATCAGCACATCGCAACAATATCTCATCCATCGAAAAACAAAGTAAATGAAACAGGCCGGAAATTCCGCAGGATAGGCACAAAGAACAATGCGAAACCTCATCCCTTCGGCACAAATCAATTTCCATCCATCAAAAGTACAAATCAATACATTAACACATGGAATTCAACCGCGTGAAACAGATAACCCTATCCAGAACTACATCAAGCATGAAATTCAACGTCAGATACTTCAATCCGGCAATCAAAGCACAATTTCAATAGATCGAAGTACAAGCAGATGATTCCACCAAGAAATTCAACCAAACAACAACAAAACGATCGATGACATAAAGCCGAATCCATCACAAATTCTACCTCGTTTTCACAAATCTAACAAGAAAACACATGATCAAGCATGAAATCGAACCATATCACTATAAAAACCAGCAAAAAACATTAGATCGGAGCGACAAAACCGATCCTGAGGCTCCGAAATCCGAAAAAAAAACCTAAATTTCATAGATGGAGAAGACAAAGGGGAAAAAATGAAATCGCTTACGTTTAAGAGAGAGAAAGCGATTTGCAGATCTCGAGCTGTCCTCGATTACAAACGAACGAAATGGAGATTTTATAGGAGACGGAGTTAACGGCTGAAGTAACGGCCGGTAACTCGCCGTTAGTATATTGGCGTTAATCCCACGCTAGGACGCCAAGATCTCGACTTGCGGATTCCCGAGATAGAACCTTCTTTTTCTACGAAATGACGAAAATGCCATTTATGTTGTAACCATGAGAAGGAAGACAGTTGTATATAATACCTGCATGGTTCAGAGAAACGTCTTAACTTGAGAAAAATCCACTCCGTCCATCAGGTAGATCGACCCTTTTCTTGGTTTTATCCCAATTATCAGAATGATTCAACACCCAGGTGGGCCACTACATAAAATTATAACTAAAAAATTCCAAACTAATGTGATATGGCCTACCTGAGCTTTGTAATGTGTTATTCTTGGGTAGTTATTTCGGGAGCGGATTAGGTGAGACCCCGGATCCTACCGAGGTGGGTGGGACTCCTAACTGTGGGGCCACTGTGATGTATGTGACTACATCCATGCCTGTACATCCGTATTGAAAGCTCACTTTAGAGCATTATCCAAAAAATGAATCAGTTCCAAATCCCAGATGGGCCATTGTCCAGGAAACAGTGCTGATTGACCATTAAAAAATTCATGTGGGCCACAAAAGCTTTGGATCAAGATGATATTTATGTGGTCTCTTTATCTAGATGTTTGTGACCTTATAAACAGGTTGGATGAAAAATAATGGAAAATAAACATTCTGGTGACATCCATGAAGTTTTCAATGGTAGAGATTCAATCACGACTGTTTCTATGGTGTGGTCCACCTAAGATTTGACTCAGCTTCATTGTTTGTATCATGCCCTAAAATGAGCTTTCGAAATGGTTAGACAGTGTGGATTTAAGGCAGATACATCACTGTAAGCCCCACAGTGAGGGGTCCTACCCAGGTGGGTGGATCCGGGGTCTAACCTAATCCGCTCCCAGTTATTTCATCCTCGTGGCGCAGGTACGACGATTGCCTGCGACCACTGCCATCAGAAGGTAGGTGAAGTCTACTGTGATGTGAGTGAGAATCCACCTCGTCCGTACTTTCTGTCCTAGCTCAGGACAGGCCCTACGTGGCACCGAGGTGTCACATTTGTATTGGTGCAGGGCACATTGTCAGAGGTGACCTGCCACGTCAGCATGCCTGACAGGCCTCCTCTCCCCAATGCCTCCACGCCACGTACCAGCCTATCCTAAGCTCGGGACAGGGAAGTACCTAATCCGCTCTCCACCATGGTAGGAGGTGAGCCTAAAAATGACACAGATTGGCCACATGATAGAAAATGGTGGGAATTGAATGGCCATGGTTTAAACGTTGTGGGGTCACAAAAGTTTTGAATCAGGCTAATATTTTTATAATTTTCAATTAATCTAAATATGAAGGATCTTATGAATAGTTTGAATGGCATATAAATACCACGAAGGAATGGATTTCTCACAAACATCAGAGTAGGCCCACCTATGCAATCCATATTCATGAGGCAAAAGGTATAAACGGATTACCTGACATAAAAACATCATGGTTGGTCCTGTGTGAAAATAACTGTCGGCATTCAATCCCAGCTTTTCTGTTGAGAAATCTTTCGGTGAAATTAAATAATTGTTTTTTTTTATTTTCAAATCAAAATTTAAAAAAAATTCATTTTCCTTTACACTAATTTTGAAAAAGTATAAAAAATAATATTTTGCTCAGTCCCACTAGCTAGAAATGGGAGTTTATAAACAATATTATAGTGAATTTACTTACTTAGAAAAAGGAGAGAGAGCTAGGCATTTAGTGATCCAAATGGTTAGATTCTCTACAAGAAGAGATCTTTCTATCTTTTATTTGACTAGTTAGTAAACGTGAAAGGAAAGGGGTGTGACTTCTTATTAAATTTTTTTGGTATCCAAATTATTCATTTCAAGAAATTTCTTTTACAATTTCCTAACACGTGGCTATCTAAGCTTTGGGTGGTCATTATTTTTGAAGTTCCAAGGTGAACACAAAACAGTATACCTCATTGACAATGTGGATCTCATGAAAATTTCATCCACATCGGCTCTCTCTAGATGGGTGAGGTAGCAAGCAAGGCTGTGCTCGCATGCATATGAATTCAATGAGACCGTGAAATAAAGGCTTCAATGAGGGCCCTATATTTATTTATGTGTTGTAAATCCAACCTGTCTATTCATTTTTCGATAATATTTTGAGGCATGGCCCCAAGAAAAGAAGTAGATTCAAATCTTAAGTGGACCTAGGTGGGGTCCACCATGATGTTTGTGAGAAACATCCCGTCCATCCGTTTTGTGAGATAATTTTAGGTCACGTGACCAAAACCTATCTAGATCCAATTATCAAGTTGACCGCACTAAAGGAAAATGTAGGTAGGGACTTTCCTACCGTTGAAACCTCCCTGAGGTCCACAGTGATGTTTATATGCCATTCATACCGTTCATAACATCATTCCCATTGGGTTGAGCTGAAAAAACAAATATTAGCCTTATTCAAAACTTCTTTTTCCTCATGAATATTTTAACTGTGCACATTCAATCATGACATTTTTTGCCGCTTGAGTTTTATATAAGGCTCATTTTTTGTCTCCTGCCCTTAAATGATCTCACAAAATAGATGAACAGATTGTATCTCTCATAAACATCAACATAGGCCCCACGTAGGCCTTTCTTAGGAAATTTGCGTCCATATGCAACATATACATCAAGTGGGCCCCACGGTCACGGCCTCTTGGAGTCGGTGTTGCCGGCAGATTCGGATGTGCGGCGCGTCGGTAGAGGCAGGCAACACGTAAAAGGGAAATTTTGTATAACCCCCCATCTTTCCAACATTTATAGATTTACCCCTATTTCTATGACATTTGTATTTTTACTCCCTCAAATCTCTATGCACATTTGCAAATACCTCATGCTGCCAGTTATCGTAACCGTTGTTACGTTCGAATTAGATGCTGTCTTTTTAAATGACAAAAATGCCCTTAACAGCTGGAATTGTAAAAAAAAAAACCCTCCCTTTCCTATTAAAAAATGCCCTTAACACGTGTGGGATGACCTTATGTCACCACACGTTAGAGATCCTGTGGATCCTACGATGAGAATGGGATGGACCAAACTGGGAGGTGACCCACGTGGTGGAAATCTAATCCACTCATCAGGTGGGGCCATGCAACAAGAAATTTATTTCTGGATGGAACAGAGTCCACAAACCATTAAATTGTGGGCCCACAACTAAAATTTAGAAAACCACCAATGGTCCTCTTTCAACAAGAAAGTGTCAACGAATTGGATGCTAGAATTGCTTATACAATGTCATTTTAGAACCGTAGCTTATGGTCCCACAATTTAGTTTTAATTTGGGTTGTGTCCCATGTGCTGCTTCTGATTGCATGCGTATCAAGGAGCGCTAACCAACCGTGTGGGTGAGACCCTGACCCTAGGGGCCCACCTTGATGTATGCATTGTAATCCATGCCGTACATCTGTTTTGTCAGCTTATTTTAAGACATGGTTCCAAAATCGAAGCAGGTACAAATTTCAGGTGGACCACATCATTGGAAACAGTGGTCATTGAATGCCCACCATTAAAAACTTCCTAGCATCCATTGTAATGTTTATTGACCATCCAACCTGTTGATAATGTCACATAGACCTGGATGAAAGGAAAAAAACAAATATCAGCTTCATCTAAAACTTTTGTGACCCACATAAGGTTTTTAATGGTCAATATCCACTATTTTCTATGGTATGGTCCACTTGAAATTTGTACATGCTTTGATTTTGGATTAAGGCCTAAACTAAACTGGAAAAACAAATAAATGACATGTACATACAAGGCATACATCAAGGTGAGCCCCAATAGTTAGGTAGGGTTGTCAGCGACTGCGATCATAATTTGAATCTGATCCGAATTCAATCTGATTTAATCAAATCTGATCCGAATTTAATCTGATTTAATCAAATTTGGATAATTAATTCAATCAACAGATTGGAATCAGATTGACCCGATTTGATCCGGTAACAATTCAATTATAGGGGTATAAAAGAAAAGGAAAAAATATATAGAATTCCACTAATTTTTTATTAGATTTACACAAAGAAATACTAGTTTAATTGAATTGAATTTCGATCGGATCGGATTCCAATCATGTAAATCTCTAATTGGATCGGATCTGGTCCAAATCTGATCCATTGACAGCCCTTAGGTCAGATTCTCACCCACACCGCTGGTTCTGAGGTCGCAGCCAAGTTGTGCTCTCATTATAAAGTGCCTTAATGTCATCTTTGAACATCACGAGCCCCATGAGGTTTCAATGGTGGGCATTTTCATATACATATGTTCTTGTGGTGTGGCCCACTCGAGTCTTAGATATGACATTTTATTAGCTATCATTGTAACATGATTTTAGTAGAATTGAGGAATGAAGCATAATTTCACAAGAACATCATGGGCCCACATAGCTTTGGATTTACCGTAATTCTAAGGTGCATATCGTCCATTACACTTTGCCAGAGTATCAAAGTTTCTATCTTCCCTTTTTCTTAGTTTAAGAATCAAAGGCGTTGGCGTGATTTTCGCTAACGTGGATCGAAAAACTTCATATGAATGAGATTAACGGTCTCCATTAAGTGGGCCATCCTGTATTTGGATGGGAAACAGTTGAGGTGGGGAGACCCACCATTAAAATCATCCAAATTGTGTGTGGGGTCCACTTGTGTATGTACACCATCCAATCCATTCATGCTACAGCCTCCTCCATCTGGGCATTCCAAGACTCAAGTGGACCCACACAAAATTATGAATGGATCGAATCTCTAACTTGGTGAATGGACCGAATCTCTGATCAGTGTGGTGTACATACAGTGAGCCCTACATGATGAATGGATCAGATGTCTAACAAGTGATAGGTGTGGCAGTTCAAACACGTGTGAAGTGTAATATCCATTCATTTGGTATTGCAACCAAATTCAAATTGAAATCTTTGCTGATTTCAATTGGGTGGCATTTCTGTCCCTTTATAGGGCTGAAAGTCGGGCGGGTTGGGTCGGGTTGGTGCTCAACCCCAACCCAACCCAAGGTTCCTATACCTCAACCCCAACCCAACTCAACCCAACCTCGGGTTGGGAATTCTCAACCCAAGCCCAACCCAAGCGGGCTCGGTCGGGTTGATCGGGTTGATACATGCTAATATTTTCGTTATTACAATAGCCTGTTATGTTTCAATACACGCCTGATTTTTGGTACCTATGACTTCATTAATTATATATGTACTTATTTATGTAAAGAACTTCACTTTTCCTAAACAAAAAAGTTAAAATACAAGTAAACATTATAAGTTTACTTCACTAAAGTATAATAAAAGTATAAGTAATTTGTATATAGATCGGGTTTGGGTTGGGTCAGGCAACCCGAGACCTCAACCCAAGCCACACCCAAACTTCATCGGGTTGATGTTTTCATAGCCCAAGCTCGAGATCGGGTTCGATACTTCTTGCCCAAGCCCAACCCAATGTCGGGTCGGTCACAGGTTGGTTGGGTTGAACCCGTCCAACTTTCAGCCCTATCCCTTTATACCAGTGAGGGCATTTTTGTCATTTCACTCACTTGAAGAGCTGGCATCTTCTTTCAAATCTAATAGCTGTTAACGGTGACCAACAGCTGGGGTAAATGCAAGTACAAATGTCATAAAGAGAGAACCTACAAATGTTAGAAAGTTGAGGGAGATATATATAAGTTTTCCTAAAAAGAGGGAGATATATACAAATATCATTTCTTTTCTAACCGTCTTTTTCTCTCACGTGGCCCACTTGATGGGTACGCAAGTCAGAAAAAGAAGGAAGAATCTTCAAATTCAGAACGTCGAGAGAGCATATACAAATTTCCCTAATACGAGGGAGATATATACAACAATCTAGAAATGATCACCTGCGCACCTTCTTAGGTGAGAAACTCATGCACACTTTTGCACACGTGTCATGAGAACAAAATCTGAACGGTCCATGTGATGCTTCATCCCATGAAAACCCCAGAGTCCAAATTTTAGCTTGATCCAAAACTCTGGTGGGCCATAAAAAAGGGAGAATAGATTCAAGGGACAAATATGTTTTCCTTTTTTACAGACCATCAGAGTTTTGGATCAGGCTAAAAGTTGGGACCTTGGGATTTCATGGGGTTACGCATCACATGGACCGTTCAGATTTTGTACTCATAACAAGTGTGCAAAGGTGTACTTGAATTCTCATCTAAGAAGGTGCACAGGGGATCACTTCTTTACAAATACCATCTCTTTCTAAACGCTCTTTTTCTCTCATGGGGCCCACTTGATGAGTAGGCCAGCTTTATTTTTAAGGTGCTCGAACAAGATGAATGGACCGGATCCCCACAGGCGGCCAGTGTTACTGAGTGTAGGAATTTTTTGAATATCCCCTCTGTGGAGTGGCCGTATCTTTTGTGGAGCGTGAGTGTGGATGAGATCCTGGTCATTGAATCATGGGTGCGTCATCATGCATGTGCTGTTGAACAAAAATGAACTGATCTGGTCGTCAGGTGGGCCACACAAGAAAGTGGATAGTTCGGTAGTTACATTTACAGTATATGCGCGGTCGATGTCACGTGAGCACCACGTTTTATTTTATGGGTTTCGTCACATGCCGAGTGGAACAGGAAGCGGATTGCGTGGTGAACCCACGACTATAGAGCTACGTGATGTAATGACTTTGTAAAGCCTACCGTGATGTATGTGTTTTATCCACACCGTCCTCTGTTTAGTCAGCTCATTTCATAATTGACGCTTATAAAAAACTCAAGTGGACCACACTGTAGGAAACAGTGGGGATAACGACTTTCACCTATGAAAGGAAAACATAATATCAGCTTGATCCAAAACTTGTGTAGCCCCCAAAAAGTTTTCATAGGTAAGTTTTCAATCCCATCTGTTACCTGTGGTGTGTTCCACTTGAGCTTTAGATATTATACAATTTTGAGCTCATGCCTTGAAATGATTTGACAAAATGGATGCACGGTGTGGATAAAACACATGCATTATGGTGGGCCTCACAGAGTCCTTACACCATGCGCCTCCTTGGTGTTGGGTTCACCAGGCAATCCACGTCCAGTAGAACCCATGTAATAAATTGGTGATGTATGCCACATGTGCCATAGATAAATCTCACAATTTACAGAATTGCTCATGCCTTTTTTAAGAACATACCATCTTTTTTCTTTAGTCATGCAACACACCCACCCTATTACCTTAGCTGGGCAACGCATCCACACTATTCTTAAAAAAGGCATGAGTGTCTGACACCCATACTGTTCTTGAAAAGGCACCCACACTGTTAGCTGTGTTTCAATAGGCCCACACTAATTGCACCCACCGGTGCACTTAGCATTCGAACTTGCTATTGAAATACTAAGGCGTCTTCCGGTTGGGCTATTGAAACACAATGACCCATTATTTGGACAGTCCCTCAACACTATCCCAACCGGATGAATCAATGTCCCCATCTCAAATTCAATCACGGTGTATTTGCATGGGGTGATTCTGATAGGACACATTGCTCACCATGCCACAGCTAACCTCATCCCTTGACTGCATCATAAATGATGATTTGAATGGTCAATCATTTGTAAAGACCATCTTAGGGCTCGTTTGGGAGCTTGTAAATGGAAGCAAATAGGAAGTGAATTTAGAGGTAAATGAATTGAGAGTAAATGACTTTACACAATCATGTTTAGATGGTAGTAAATGAAATGCATTTGAAATTAAAATATTGTGTTTGGATGGTAATAAATGAAATGCATTTGAAATCAAAATATTTTATTTAGATGGTAGTAAATGGGATTAATTGGAATGCGTTTGAATTTTTGAATATATTCACAGGAATGTATGTGATATCTCATATCAACTTTAATATCCCAACTTAGTGTACATATGCAATATTTAATACAACGATTGTAGTAAGCCCATTGAAATATATACTTCAGCTAAAAATGAGGAAATTTTGAGCCTCGGGTAAGCCATAAATGTAAGGATCACAAACAACCAACTTGCGAATGTTTTTTAACCATCCATTTAGATGGTCATCATTTGGATGGTTTGGATTATTCTTTTGGTATGATTTTAATGATGTAGCCTGATATTTGGATTGTTGTGGAGTATCACTAGCATGACACGTATGTGGTGGACATGTGCATAGTGGCACCTTTGTTTACCGTTGCGACTCTCCAAGGAAGCTCAGAAAGACATTTCACCCTATTTACTTCCAAATCCCAACGGAGAGGATTTCATTTACATGCACATTTACTCTCACTTCATTTCACTTACCTACATTTACTTCCATCCAAACACACTCCAAATACCATTTACTCCTATCCAAATGGCTCCTTAATAATTTGAATGGACGTTTGTGCATGAAGATGAACTTAAAACAGTGAAAAGTAAAAGTTTGAATGAGGAATATGTCTTGTTATAAAAATAATTTTTTTTTAATAAGTAAATAAATATATTAATTATGATTTTTTTTTCACTAAAAAGTTTGAAGGTAAAATGAGGGGGTTTTGCCAATGAAACAAGGGTTCAAACCTCCACAATGCACACGCCAAGCAAAAGCTGCTTGGGCGCTTTATTGGCCACACTATACACTTTGCACGCCCGTCACTCTCTTTTTAACGCTTGGCTCAGACCCATTTGACTCACATGCAACATTAGTTGTGTTAATTAGGATCTGGATCACATGCGGTGCTAGTGCATCTCTCCAAAAGAGATAGGAATAATTGCCACCATTTCCCTTCTGGTCCATCAATAGTCTTGCACTCTCTTCTCTGCCCTCCTACTCTTATTCTTTTAAGATCTTTTTTGTATGGTATATCAATATCAATTTTTTTTAAAATCTGTTCAACACTTAGAAGTGCAAATTTTCATATTGAATTTTTGAATTGATGAGATCAATATATCCAAAAAACAGTTTGTTTTCTCTCTTCATTTGCACTTGTTAGAATAACTAGAAAATCACAACAGATCTATCTTAAAATATTGATATTCTAGTCAAGACTTGAACTTGCAAGATATGATATTTTTCTTTTCTAATTCTTCTCTCCTCC
This sequence comes from Liriodendron chinense, assembly GCA_003013855.2. Classification (NCBI taxonomy): domain Eukaryota; kingdom Viridiplantae; phylum Streptophyta; class Magnoliopsida; order Magnoliales; family Magnoliaceae; genus Liriodendron; species Liriodendron chinense. The sequence goes on along the minus strand of ML058484.1, from coordinate 2,440,641 downwards.
ATTGTGTACTACATTTTAAGCCATTCAACAACATATTCAAATCTAAGATTCAAAGGTTAGAATTGTTAAAGAAGTGTGATTATAAGGTTATAGCTTCTATGAGGCAATAGGGTTCATCTGATCATCTAAAATACAATTTGGAGTGAAGACCCACCCCATGGTAGTAGGGAGCACGATATCCTATTAAATCTCATATGGATGCCACCCTTCTAACGACATACTTTTGTCGGGAAATCCACCCCAACCCTATCGGAAAAAATGAAACTAGTGAGGTGTTGATTGACCGCCTCTCATACATTCTCATATGTGCTACCAGTTCCAAAATCTGAATCATTCATCACTCTCTCCATTACAAAACATGCACCCCAATATCTTGTAGAAAGGCCATATTAGGCTATGCAATCAACGTGTTGGGAGTACCTATAGACCTGTGCATGAATCACTCACATATTCTTCTGAATTATACATGCCTGTAAGATTAGTTTGGAAAACCGGTTGGTAGACTCTGCGGGGCCTCACCAAGAGGTCTAGGTCTCAAAACCCATCAGGGTGAAATATTCCCTTCCTGCTAGCACGCACAAGTGGGTGTGTTGCTCGATTAACTGGGTGGGTGTGTTGCGTGATTAACTGGGTGGGTGCGTTGCATGACTGACCAAAAAAAAAAAAAAGATTAGTTTGGAAAACCGGTAGAGATATGCAATGGAAAATGGCCTTTACAAAATCATGCCCAAGGGATATGAATGTAGATCTGTGCATGAACCTATGTAAACAAGGTTTGAAGCCAGTTGGAGGCTTGGGCGTTTTATACAGTTACACTTCTTAAATGTCAACTAGAAAAAAAAAAAAACAAATGCAATTTGGAGAAATTGCAATTGTGTTATTTTCCACTTCATTACACTAATAATTGTATTTCAATTTGATCTTGATCACCTGTAATCTTAGAGTATTGAACTGAAGCTTTCTACTGGATCCGATTCTTCAAGCATAGATGCAGCTTGGAAGCAGTCAGACGCATCAGCGATCCGCCCATCGTCTCTATGCACCAAACCCAAGTAGTACCAAGCCAAACGGTTCATGGGTTCGTGCCTTAATGCATCTGAGAGGAAGGTTCTGGCCGCAGGCAATAATTTCGAACCCGCTTTCCACAACAAAACACCGATTGAGACCATGCAAGGAACATGATCCAATTCCAGCGAAAGAGCCTCACTGTAAGCAGCCAAACCTTCTTGGATCTGCCCACGCGCTTCATACATTACACCTGCTCAGATTACATGGATCAGTGCCACTAGGTTAAGGCAATCGACTCAAAAAAAGAGATTGAATCGATGATGGACAGGACAAATCATGAGATCACAATTACAAGCGAAAGACAAATGTGAATCAGCTAAGAACCATCATTTGTTTTGCTGTAAAAACAAGATTGTTTTCTTTAAAAAGACTGACCAAAGAAAGAAACTACCATGTAAAAATTGTAAGGCCGCGTTTGGATGCGCAAGTGAATCAAATTGCTAACATTCGGTCTAATCAGAATATATCACAAAAAAATTGAAAAGCCCCATTTGGCTGTGCAAGTGAATTTAATTGCTAATGTTCTGTTTAATCAGAGAGATGATGAAAATCAATTCAGAACCCTCAATTAGGAATCACATTCCTTTCAAGTTGTAAATTTCAATTCAGAGGCTACTCTCCAAATATGAACTCAAAGGAAATAATGATCACTAGACTAATATAACAATTCAATTTGATATTGCATCCAAACGCACCCCAAAAGTAGAATGTGCTTCTCCTCCCATCTCTCCAAGAAAACTCACCACTTAAATAATGGAATTGTAGAAATATGTCTTATTTATATACCACAAAGACCCATTTCTACAAACCATGTTAGAAATACCAGAAACAATAAAGCTCTATCTCTTTCAAAGGACATCCTATTTATTTTCTCTGTAAAATTCCAAAAGGAAAATGTGATTTCTTTTAGTCCAGTTTGGATCAGTGGAAACCAAAAAGTAGATGAGGAAAGGAAAATGTCATATATAAGGAAAACTAGTGAAAAAGTAATCTGTGGAAAAAGAATCCATAATAACCTGTTTGTTTTAGCATAGTTAGAATGGCCAATGTGGTTTCTCAAAAAGGATAGGAATCTACATTTCTTAGGCATTAAAGAAGAAATGGAAATAGACCTTTTTCCTAGAAACCTAAGAAAAAAGAAATGGATTTCCTTAGTCCACTTGTTTGTCACAAACAAGGGAAACCATCCCAACTGAAGAAATTGACATCCTTTCCTCAGTTACTTTCTATTTCCACCAGTCTAAACAGCCCTGAATTTTGATTTACTCATCTTCATCATCATCTCTGCCTTATCCCAATTAATTGGGGTCGGCTATATGAAATCACAGTAAAAGTAAAAATAAAAGATTTCAATCTCTTGCCTTCTGTGTGCAACATATCAGTTGAATATTGCCTCAATGCCTTGGCCTTCTCCAAGCAAATTTCAGCATCTTTCCAATGTTTAAGACTAGAGTACAAACTCGCAAGGCCGTGCCAAACTTCAAATTCCCGTTCGTCATCCTCCTCCACCTAACAGAAGCCACAAAATGGCACATTAGTATTCCATTCCATAGTCCATGTGATCCAGACTATTAATTTGTTGGGTCCCGGGGTGGAGATACCCTTTTACAAATAGAATATAAAGAAAAAAGGAAATAGTGCATATTCAATGAATAAGATTAATTGTGGCTGGTGAGACAATGGTACTTTTCAAAAACCAGTAATAGAAAAAAGCTAAAAAGGGTGTGTGTTGACCTGTTTGGATGGGAGGAATCCAAAACGTGGACATGGAAAACCTTTGACTTCAGGAAGTAGAAAACCATGGAATTTGTATTCTATTGTTTGTTTTGGAGTGTTGTTTCTATGGAAATGATAAAAAGATTAGTGGTCAAACAATAAGAGTTGTCTCTTATAACTATGGAAATCAGCATAACAGTTTTCTTCCTTTATTTCTTTCTTTTTTATGGAAATGGTTTTACTCTTTTTTCAAGAAAAATGCTATGAAAAGGAAATGAAAAACCTTTAATCTCAAGAAGAGGAAAACTGTGGAAATTGTATTTTGTTGTTTGGTTTGGAGTGTTGTGTCTCTGGAAATGATAAAAGGTTAATGGTCAAACAATAAGAGTTGTCTCTTATAACCTGCAGACATCAACATAACAATTTTCTTTATTTGTTTCTTTTTTTTTTTAATAAAAATTGTTTTTCTCTCTTTTAAGGAAATGAAAAGCGATTTCTCTCTTACATTTTTTTTTAAAAAAAAAATTCTCAAACAGAGAAAACCCACCTTTCCACCTTTCAAGCAGTGATGTGAATATCATCTCCCTATATTCTGAAACAATGGTAAGTGTATGTAAATGAGGAGTCGAAGCCGACCTGAGAAATACTTCTAAAGGATCCGAAAGATTTCCGTTGGGCTTGAACGAGTGCGAGCAAGAATCGGTATGTCTCGACCGCATCCATATGCAAAGACTGAGCAATTTTCAATTTTGCCTTCAATCGAAGCAACGGCCCTCGTTCCCACTTTGCAGTCTCGTCCAAAGCAGCATCCACAACCACTTCTGCCTCCGAATACCGCTGCTGTGCCGACAAGACCAATGCAAGCAATCTCCACCCTTTGAGAACCGACCCGCCTGTGGCATCTATAAACTCTTTTGCGAACCGCAATGCAGCATTCGAATTGTGGTGTTCCGCATGCTCGACTCCCAGTTCAAACATCAAATCTGGGTTTCGACGTTCGAGAGAAACCGCCTCCTCTAAAGACTTCAAGGCTTCAGATTGCAGAACAGTTCTTTCAAGGTCCGACGAGGCGACTTTCGCTTGCTTCCCCAAACAGACACCTAGCAAACGAAGGCATACACCCTTTAGATGTTCATCTACACCTCGAGCGTTTGCTACTGGCCCGCCGTGCATAGCCCACACCCTCAGAAGCAAGAACACATTCTTCGCTACAGATCTTCGCTGCCAATAACAATGCCAGAAGATCATCTGGCCTTTCATGCCTGTTTAAGGACTTCCTCAGTAAATTCAATGCCACATTTTTCTGTCCTGCCCCACTGTAGCACAGAGCCAACTGATACCATCGATCGCAACGATGGTAATTCCCAGGCAGGACCTCTTCGAATTGCCTTGCCAGCACTGAAGTCTGCCCACATAGAGATAGAGCAAACGTAAAATGCTCCATTACCGATGGGTCCCATTCGATCTTTCTGAGGTTGAACTTCCTCAACACAATCATCAAGAGCAGCATTGCCTCTTCCAAGTTGTTTTTCGGGATGTATGAGCCCTCAATCTGAACGGCTAAACTGGGTGGGCTGGCATCAATGCCTCCATACAATAGGAACACGGCGAACTGCTTCTGAATTCTCGCGCAGGATTCAATGTCGAGATTCCACTGGCCAAGGAGTGCACGTCTGTAAGCTCCCATAGTTTCGTCGTAGCATTCCGCATGCTTCCAAAGCTCGGGGAGGAGCTCGACAGCCTGGATAATCGTCTCCTGCAGCTTGGCATCAGCCATCACCTCCGGGACGCCGTTCGGGAATATCTTGTCCACTGCATCGAGGATGGTTTTACATTCATCGGCGGCCTCTGCAACACCTCAAACACCTTAATCTAGTGGCCAGAAACAATCAAATGAAGTACCTCAGACACCTTAATCCAGTGGCCAGAAACAATAAAATGAAGCACCTCAAACACCTTAATCTAGTGGCCGGAAATAATCAAATGAAGTACCTCAAACACCTTAATCTAGTGGCCAGAAATAATCAAATGAAGCACCTCAAACACCTTAATCTAGTGGCCAGAAACAATCAAATGAAGCACCTCAAACACCTTAATCTAGTGGCCAGAAATAATCAAATGAAGCAAAACGATACAATGGTCATCGGCATGAGGTTGTGTGAGATGCATCAGGAACTTAAATTTGTACAAGTGGGGTCCATGATTTGTCAATCAAGACTGCTGATTGGATGGAAAATGCCCAGAAAATCCACTTAATGCAATGCAACAATCCTAACCCTTCGATTGGTGTCGAAAATAGGTAGTTATGAAAGAAGTAAAGCAATTGGATGCTTATGATCTCTTCAAGTGAGCCGGATTATTGGTGTGTGGTCCATCCATGATAACTGGGATGAGGCTACGATGATGGCCCATCCATGGTTAACCTGTCAGATCAACGGTCTGGATCAAATGGTGGCCCCAATGATACAAATTTAAGGCCCATTGATGCTTAGAACTGATCGACAGCTTCTGTGACATTCTAAATTCACTACATTCCCTGAACTTGGAATGATCAAGCAGATGCATTGGGAAATCTTGTGCTCTTCACACACACACACCAACGTTTGGTGCTTGTGTGATGTGTCCGGGACCCACATCGCGATCATTCGAACTATCCATACCAGTGATTCTCCCGAGCTTTTGCAGTGACATGGATTTCAAGTGTATGCCTTCAAGCAACAGGTTTGCAGGGTGATGTGAAGGTGAATGTAATGTCTGTTGATCATTGGCGCCGCGGGACTTGCTCTTTTTGGACGACGGCTTCTCGATCGACGGCTGAAGACTGTCTATCCCAGATTGAAGGTCTACTCCTTCCAATGCTCGAAGAACGCCTTCGAAGTTCTCTCTCTGATACTCCAGCCTCCCAAGAAGAGCTCTTGCTTCCTGCAGCATTTAGAAGCAGTTGATCATCACATGTAGCAAGCAATCTGCATCAAGAACTGTGATGGCCCACTTGCTGAGTAGCCATCGGAGTGTTACATCGCCCCACATGTGGCAATGTGGCACATGTGCGTGAGATATGGACCGTTCATCTGGTGCAACTTTGTATGTGGCATAGCCCAAGACTGAGTGGAAATGGTGACTGATTCAGATAGCTCTGATCACCTGATAACTGGAATGGCCTGATCTACAATCCATGACAAATACATGGAGAGGCCCATCTGAAGAACGGTCTGGATGTGTTTGATTTGGGTCGTTACTATCATTGATAGTCATAGTAGAGATTATCTACAGCAAATTTCATTCCATAACCATCTCCCAAGCAAAGGCATTTCCAGTCAGGCTAGAGTTCTATGCAGGTGGGACCAATGTCGAGAGATCCAAACCGTTCATATGGTGGACCAAACAGCAGATGATCAATGAGCTGAGAATTGCATCCATCCAACAATCCCACTGGTCCAGTTGGGCCCATTCCTGTTACATGTGGACCATTTGCTATTTGTTTTATTTTTCACCATCCTATTTACAGGCCAACGATTGGACGGCCATGATTGCATGTTTGGTGACCGTGACACCAACCAGTTGAACGGTGATGATGCAACAACATAAAAATGAACTTCCAAGTTATGTGATCCATGGCCCACATCTTTGCAGAGTGTTTTCAATTCTGAAAAGTGGGGTCAATGGTTAAGTAATCCAAACCGTTGATCTGTTGAGTGTCACCGTCGATGAAACATGCAACAAAAAGAGGTTCCACATTGGGAGATCCAGGACACACCATTATGACCCTTTTCGGTTGAATGAGGACCGTTGTTGAATTTCCCCTTTCAACCGTCTATCTTAGACCAGAAATCGAAAGGCTAAGATTACCCCATCAAAGAGATTCTCGATGCATGATCCATCCACAGTGGGAAAAAACGATCCAGCGGTCGAGATCCATGGTCTCTGCCTATAATGCAAAGATGTGGGCCACCTATAGAATTGGGTTTGATATCGAAAAGAGGGGCCGAGGGCTCCGTAATCTAGACCGTTGGTCTGTTGAGTCTCACCGTTGATGAAGGACGCCCCCAAAAATATTCCACATTGGGAGATCCACCACGCACCATCATGACCTTTTTTGTGAACCGCTGTTGAATTTCTCTCCTTAACCGTCTATCTGTAGACCAGAAATCGAAAGGCTAAGATTGCCCCATCAAAGAGATCATCCATGCATGATCCATCCATTGTCGAACAAAACGGACCAACGGTCGAGAACCATGGGCTCCACCCATCGCATCAGGTTTGATATCGAAAAGTGGGGCCCATGGTGCAGCAATCCAAACCGTTGGTCTGTTGAGTCTCACGCTGATGAAGCATCCCTCAAACATATTCCCCATTGGGAGGTCCAGCACACGCAACATCATGACCTTTTTCCGGTCGAATATGGACCATCATTGAATTTCTCTCCTCAACCGTCTATCTGTAGACCATAAATCGAAAGGCTGAGGCTGCCCCATCAAAGAGATAACCGATGCATGATCCATCCACATTGAGACAAACAAGACCAACGGTCGAGAATTGTGTAAGAATGTGGGCCACCAATTGGGTTGGAGATTGACCTCGTGATTGAGGGACAGGCCCTCACGCACGGAAGTCTCGGCTTCTAGAAGATTCCCTTCGTCGAGCTTAGCTTCGACGTCCATCGTCTCCATGGAAAGCCCGTTCACGCACACGGTGCGAACGGACGACGTCGTCTTGTGCTCCTCGGGTGCACCCGATTCCGTAGACTCCATTTTCCGATCTCAGCTTCGTAGCTTTCCTGAGAGAGATGGCGAGGGAGAGGGGTATGTTGGGAAGAAAGGAAGGAAAAAAGCGAAATGGAATGCGTGTAGATGGGCGAGTATTCTACACGCCGTATTATTCGTCCACAACGGCGGTTGACTGTTGACCTCTCCAAACTCTTGCCTCTGTCGCGATTAACAATCTATTGTCTGTCTCCGTACATTTGGGCCACATGCTGAGATGCTCTAATGATTCAAACCGTCCATAATTTAATTTATACTATACCGTTTTTAGGATTCATTGATGATCCTATCCTTTGATTTGTACAGTTATGAAGGTCTTGGAAAATTCTCTATTTGATGTTCTAAATCATCTCTAGATGGTAATTATCTCAGTTATCGTTCGACTTAATTTGAATATGGCCATATATTTCACAAAATGGACGGTCTAGATCATCAGAATACTTATCCTTTGGGCTCGGTGGCAGACGATGTATACTGAGTCGCGACATAGGCAACATAAACCGCTTCAAGAAACAGAAACACTGTTTCATGTGTTGAGGTCCACTTTAGTTTTGGACACGCTTCATCTTTTGTCTCAATCTCTAAAATTATCTACTAAAATGGATGGACCGAGTGGATAAAGTACGTAAAATATGTTCGGCCCTTTTGAGAATTGGGTGTGGCCATGCGAAATTTACTATTGAGGCCACCTGTGGATTGATCTGATCCATTCATTTTAGTCGGACATCCATAATCTCACATAAAGGTCATTTAAAAAAAATTAGAGCTTTATGTGGCCCACATCTACGTTAACATTGCAAGTTAATTTAGAACTGTTTTCTGCGGTGTGGTCCATTTATGATGAGTTTTACTTTCAAACTTGAATAAATCGTATGAAATTAAAACCCTCTTCATGTGAATGGCTTGGATATGCTCCAAAAAAGTAATTTGATTGGGGGTTAAAACCTACTCAAAAAGTAATTCTGGCTCAAAACTTATATACGAATAGTTTAGGAGGAAGATTTGGGTCCACCTTAAGGAAAGTATCTGAGGGAAAACTTACCAATTTGAAAAAAATTGAAGAAAATTTGATTGAGGGCCCCATTTTTTATTCTCTTCATTTTGGCCAAAACACCACCAACAAAGTTTTAAAAATTTTTCAGAAAATATAAAAAAATTCTTTAAAATTAAGATCTATCAAACTCCTAAACTTTTAGCTCAAACGGGGTCCATGCGTCCGTACAACACCTATGTCAACCGTACGACTACTGATGTCAATGAGCTCACGTGTCGCCTTTCAACTTTCCTAGTGTGGAATGGCCTAATCTTGGCTCAATACCAAGTAGAAGATGATTTGGTGATTGAGATAAGGAGGAGAAAGGTGATAAATGAAAGAGAAGAAGAGAGTTTGGGGAATTGTTGTGTTAGAATAACATGCTCTCACACAAAACTTTATTAGAATAAAACATATAATATAATACAAGAGAAGAAGAAGAAAATGTACACATGCACTTACAGTAAAAGAGCTAAAAGTCATATAACACACTAATAGCAATAGTGGCTTTTGTCTAGGTAGTAGATTGGAAAAGGGTGTTCACCATAGATAACCTCCAACCAGATCCATAATCCTTCCACATTTGCGTGATGTGCATGGTTGATGCTGAGTTGATTGATCATCTTCTTATCTATTGCCCTTTTTGTGCAAAAGGTGTGAGTGTACTTTCTTGGAGTCTTAAATTATCCATGGGTGGTGCCGAAGTCGGTTGAAGACCACCTTTGCACCTGGCACGGTGGAGGAGTAGGGAAGGGAAGGTGGTGTGACACAGCTTGTCACAATGGTTGTGCTGTGGGCAATTGATTCATGGACTTTAATACTGATGGTCAAGATTGTTTGCACAAAAATAGGTCCAATGAATAGTTTGATCCATCTATTCATTAGAGCCCATCATAAATTGCTTATGATTTTAAAGAATCACGTTTGTTAGGCAATTATAATCATACCATCTATAATTGGAAAAGAGACTGCTAGAAAAATAAGGTCAAATCAAGGATCTATTCATTAGAGTCCATAATAAATTGCTTATGATTTTAAGGAATCACGTTTGTTAGGCAATTATAAACATACCACGTATGATTGGAAAAGAGATTGCTAGAAAAATATAAGGATGGATTAGATCTTGTTGGGAATAAAACGCTAATAGTGGAAGCAAAAGCCAAACATACAAAGCAGACATTTGTGATCAAACGAGAAACATAATGTAATCAATCACAAATCATTTAACCACAAGAGACAATCAGATTTTACATGGAAAATCCCCTCAACGGGTAAAAAACCACGGCACAAAGTGAACTACTATAATTTAGAAGATTACAGAGAATGACAACCCACAAGCAACGAAAACCCAAAGAAAACTCAAGCTCTCTCTCTCTCTCTCTCAAAACACTCTCCCCTCTTCCTAATACACTTAGGAAACCTTGGATACCTTAGGATTTCTCCTAATCTCGGTTACAACCCGTTTATATAGGCAACAAACCAAAATTAAAAACTACTTATGCAAATCTGCGTACCTACGTAAGAAAATGCGTACATAGCCGACTAGTCGAACCCCATGGCCGACAGGTCGGACCACACAAAAGCAGTCCAAAGGAGAAACTTCCAGATTCGTCACGCCAGCCTCAACAGCCGATCAGTCGTGACCGGTCGGCACCCACTGTCCGACCTGTCATGACCAGTCATGGAAATCCAGGGACATTCCTGCCTCCACTGTCCAAACTCAGACTAGTTAAACCGGTCATGATTGGTCATAGGACCCTGTCAGTGCACAGTTTGAAGGCTTTGCCAACGGGATCATCTAATCAGTGTAATTTTAGCATAATAGTCTACAAAATATATTCTTGAGTCAATAGACAGTTCAGATTGATAGATTGGACCGTCCAAATGGATGGATGCAACTACGAGCACTTGAGCATTTATCATATCTGTATATATTTTCACACCCTTGGATGCATTTACTTGCCCGGGCCAAACTATATTTTTTAGATGCTTGCTAATTAGTTTGTGACTTTGTTAATTTACGCCTATGGAAATGTTTTAAACTGAAAGTTATAAGAGAAAATTGCTACGGATCTTGACAGTAACCTTGAATGTCTTCCTTACTCCAGTCTTTAGAGGATAGACATGATGATAATATGTTAAGAGAACAAGTGAAAATGTGGTCAAAATTACTGAGACATGCTCAAATGGCTATCAAGATTCTTTGCTTAATCATTGCTCCAATTTATGACACTGGCATTTGTTGTTTCTGTGATCCTGGTAAATGTTCCACCCGTACTGTTATTTATCCATATTTTTATTTGCCCATCATCTGTCAATTGTTCTATCCTTTCGGACTGAGAATCTTTAGTTCTTTGCAATTTGATTTGTCTTTCTTTTTCTTTGTAGAGGATTGTTAACTGCATACCATCAATGCGCTGTGACAAATGTTTAAGCGCTTCATGTGAGGTATAAAAAGACCATTTTCCATTTATGTTCTTCAAGGTGGGGCCAACCTTTTGGAATGGGTTTGCTGCAGATGAGATTATGTATCAAATATCTCCAGCCATCCATTGATAGGGGGCAATAGCCGGGTTTGGGCCATCCCAGGCTAGGCCTAGTCCTGGCCCAACACTCAAGAATAGAGGCCTAAGCCTTGCCTGAGCACATTAAAATGGTTTGGCCCAGGCCAATTTGTTCTGATGGGCTTGGATCAGGTACTACCCCCACTAGGACACACGAGGAGACAGACAGGTACGTGGCGTGTTGCCATTGGCCTACGCAGCGGACCCCGTTGGTGGGATGTGACAGGTCTGACAGCTCTGCATCAAACCCAAAGTGCGGGGCCTGCTTCGTCGGCCAATGGCGACGCGCCATGTACCCATCCATCTCCTCGTGCGTTCTGGTGGGGTTATCTGATCCGAGCCCCGTTCTGACTTAGTACAACCCAAAAAATGCCACTTGAACTTCCTAATATCCATTGTTCAAGTAGGCCACACTTGCACAAAGAAATAAACATTTTAGAGGGAATGTAGCAAGGGTCTACATTCATAATGGATGGAGTGCCTAACCAAGGATTAGAATGACATATTTGTGTGATATGGCACCTGGCCGGGCTTGACCGCTAGGCAGCTTAGGCAGGTCGCATAAGGCCTCCGGTCGAGTGAGGGCTCCTATTTTTTAAGAAATTTTACAAAAGGTCAAAAAACAAAATCCAACTATCTTGCTTCGGACGCAGATTGCATTGTTAGGATGGTTGTTGGTCGCACCCCAAAATGATGTATACTTTTTATTTTTTATCCACGCCAATCATCCATTTATTCATGTCATTTCAGGGAAAGAGCCCAAAAATGAGGAAGATCAACCTCAGGTGGACCACACCATACGAAACAGTTGTGATTGAATGCCAACCATTAAGAGCCACCTTAATGCCCAACACAACACAATGTTTATTTTCCATTCAACCTTTGATTAAGTCACACAGAGCTGGATGAAGGGAAAAAACAGATATAAGCTTCATCCACAACTTTGGTGGGCCCCAGGCCCCAAGGCAGGCGTTAAACAACCCTGTTTCTTAAGGTGTGGTCCACTGAGTTTGAATATGCCTCATTCTTTGGCTCATGCCCTAAGATGATATAGAAAAATGGATGGCATGACATGGATAAAACGCATGCATAAATCTTGCTGGGGCCATAGTCCATAGAGCACCGGCCTCACCCAACGCGGTGCGGTCCTGACCATGGGGCCAGCTTGATGCATGTACTGCATATCCAGGATGTTCATCCATTTTTCCGACTCCGTTCAGGGCATGAATCCAAAAATTAAGCACATCCAAATCTCAGGTGGATCACACAGTGCTGATTGAATGCCCACCATTGAAATTTTTCTAGGGCTCACTGTAATGCCCACCATTAGTTTATCTGCCATCAAATCTGTTGATAAAGGACACATGGACCTGGATGAAGGGGGAAAAACAAATATTAGCTTGATCAATAACTTTTGTAGCCCACAAAAAGGTTTTTAGTGTTGGGTGTTCAATAACCACTGTTTACTCTAGTATAGTCCATCTGAGATTTGGATATGCTTCATTTTTGGGCTCATCTTCTAAAATGATATGGAAAAATGGATGGATGTCCTGGATATACAATACGTACATCAAGGCAGGCCTAAGGCCTCATTTGGATCATCGCCTAAGGCCTCAACTTGCCTTGAGACGGCCCTGTATGACACATGTTCATATGAAGTCGGGTTGGGCCAGTTTGAGCCAAGCTAGGTCGGGCTTTTTCTACTGGAGCCAAGCCCAAAACTTTCAGTACGAGGGATGAAAACTGTCCAGTGTTGATGGTAGAGTCATCATGTGTGGACACCCACCCTAAGCAGATCATGAGGTGTGGGACTCACCATGCTAGCAAGGAGTAGTCTGCCTCACCTGACTCAGCTCCTTTTGTTTTTTGACCCTTGCTTTTCATGTTTTTATCTGGATCTACTTCCACGATGGAAGGGCCTAGTGCTTCAATAGGGAATTCTGGGAAGAACCAACTGCATACAATACTTCCCGGCCCGTTAGGTTTCTCAATCAGGGATGCAACTTGGTTTCAGGTCAATCAGATCCTGATTGCCCCAACCCAAGTTCGGGTTGGACAGATTGGGCCTGGTTGTCAATGTCCTTGGGTTGGGTTCTGGTTGGAAAATGCCAACACAATTTGAATTTGGATGGGGTTTGGTTTGAGCAAATTTGGATTGCGTTAGGTCAGATCAGGTTTGGTTGGAGCAAATTTGGGTCAAGGTTTAGGTTGAACAAATTCAGGTTGGGTTTAGGTCGGATTGGGAATAATCACATGTATTTGGGTTGGGTTGGGTCAAGTATAGAGGACTTCGGGTTGTGTTCAGCATGGCACCTCAGGTTGGAATTCGGTTCAGGTTAGGTTGCAGCAGGTTGAGTCCTCTTGAGGTTAGGTTCGGCTTTGGTTTGTTGTGTCAAACCCAAAAGGCTAACCTATTAGGTGGAGAGACCTCAGAATATACGAAGCTCCTTTTATCCTCCAACCTGGCCTATGTGGGATAAACCCAACAACCCCCGGCCCCCTCCCTCAATGGATCTAGTCCCTGAGGTTCTCAGAACTTTGATCTCGGCATACCCCCTCACTTGTGGGACCTAGGCATGGGCATGGCAAGAGCCCAATATCTGCCACCCCCCTCGCCATGGGCCTTGGACGGGTAACCCAGCTCTAATACCAATTGTGTCACACCCAAAAGGCTAACCTGTTAGGTGGAGAGACCCCAAGATAAATGAAACTCATTTCATCATCCAACCTGGCAATGTGGGACAAAAGTCACAAAACCCAACATGGTTGACTTTCAAACTGACCCAAGCCGCCCAAGTTGCACCCGTAGTCTCTGTCATATCAGTTCTCTATGAGACAATCACTTATAGCTTAAGAGGCTGCTCAAGACAACAGAGCCCTCTATTCTCTAATGCCCCCTTCTCTTTTACTTTCTAGCACTTGCATTTGTTATTTTGATTAGTTTAGGAGATACTCGTTTTCACAAAACTGCATGTCTTCATATTTCATGAATCTCTTTTTTCTTTTTTTTTTAATTTAAGCATATTTCTACACTAATTTTTAATCTCATGCAAACCCCTTTGATGCGAAACAATAATGCATATACTATCATTGAAATTTTCTTTTGTCGATAGTCGTTGAAATAGATGATAGCTTGTGTATCATAGTCTAAACTCGTAACCAGGATTCAACTCAGTTACAGGTCAAGTCGTGATGACTCAAAGACTTGGATGAGTTTTTAATTGACCCGACTCAATATTTAATAATTAAATTAATAAAATTCTTAGTAGGTACTACTAATAAATTATTAAAATAGTTATTATCTATAATTGCAAAAAAAAAGGGACATGGCTGCAGCTTGTTCTCTGCTTTGGTAGACCGTAGATTCCTCTCTTGCACAGGTTGTGGGATCAAATCTTTCCACCTCAATGTTGCCGAAGAGCTGTGTCCCAACCAAGTGACTCAGTTCAAGTTTTCTGTCAATTGAGTTAAGCGACCTGAAGGCCAAGTTTTGTATAATCCCAGTTTAGGAGACAACTCGGTGCAAATCATAGCTGAGTCAAGTTAACTCAGCCAAGTTCGGAGCTTTAGAACTATCGCGTATATTATAATCATTCCTAGCATGAGTTGACTTGGTCAAGTTCAGAGCTTTAGAACACCCCAATCCATAGCTCAAGTGGTAGACTGAGTGAAGATAGCCTCATTTCAACACTGAGGTCGCTCAAGTGGTCGACTGAGTGAAGATAGCCTCATTTCAACACTGAGTTCTTGGTATCGATTCCCAAAGTGGGGGTGGCTAACATTGCGGTGTGACTAACAAGGGAGGTGGGTGTACTAACAGTGGGGTGTGTACTAACCCGAGAGAGAGAGAGAGAGAGAGAGAGAGAGAGAGAGAGAGAGAGAGAGAGACTTAAAAAAAAAAAATTAATTAAATGGTTGAGTTTTCAATTATCTTCAATGATCTGATTATGTCTGTGTCGACGAGTCGGTTGTTTGTGGAATTCAAGTCGTCGATATCAATCATATTCACATTTTCGGAAGTTATCGGATAGCCATCCATCAGGTCATGGTTAGCTTACATCTAAGCCATAAAGGACACTCCAAACCTTAAGATGTCAATGGAGACTAGTTTCGAACTTTATCTTTAGAAAGGGGAAAAAACCTATGAAATCCTGAAATTATTTTATTAGAGGACATTAATCGAAATTATTTAATCAATTTCGAAGGTAGAGAACAACCTGAGGTGTTCAAAGGTGACCGTAAGTGGAACCCTATAAGACAAACAACAGAAGGAAAATACAAATCTATACCTTTCCATTTCCTGAGGATTGCAGGTTACTTTTCCTTTTCCTTGTTTTAGTTTCCTTCCATCCAAGCACCCAATAAAATAAAAATGGAAAATGCGTTTTCATGTGTTTTCCCCGGATCTTTCCATTTCCATGTGTTTTCCCCGGATCTTTCCCACCTTCACAAACATGCTTTCAATGTTCTTCCTGTCTCTCCCTTCTGATTTTATTTTATTATTATTATTATTTATTTTGGGAGGTGCAGAAGTATTTAATTAACTAGTAAAATGAAAGAACGGATGTGCCGAAGAATCTGATCGAAGATTATTACATTTAATATCCACCTGCAGTCAACTGCGAATAGAAGTATGGCGTCCATAATCCTTTATAAAGCTCGTATATCTCGGGTCATTCCTTGTTATCTTTGATCAAATAGCAGATGGCGCCATTTCTTTCAGCTGGTTCTGATGCACCGAGAGTAATTCATGTTTTACTTTCTGCCATTAAAATGATAATCATAGTCAACAAATACTATATCAGATGAACCCAGATGAGTTTGTTCTACATTTGTAGGAAAAAATACATTGTGTGCCTCTTTAATTTACTCCCTCTATAACATAGCGAAAGGTTTGTTGATTATGCATGGGATTACACATGCTGACATGGCACACATGTGAGAGATCCAGGCTGCCCTTCTAGGTGGGCCCGAATTTGTGTCCAGTCCCAAGAATCAAGCGAGTCCACTCATTAGGTAATCCATTGTTTGGGCAATGAACCAACTTGCTTTTTATCCATCCATTTTTTTCATATAGTGGTCAACCGGTGATGAGCTGATGGGTCTTTTTTGTATATGATAGAGTCCTACTGATGAACTTTTTGGATCTGATACATGTGTGGCATGTATGGCTGCGTGTAGAGGGTCGGCAACCTGCACGCAGAATTAGCAAACCTCCCATGGTGGGGCCAGGCTTTGGATGGGCTGATTTTGAATTGGTCCTTCAGTTTCAGTCCTAACTCCGGCCATTAAAATGATAGACTTCCATGTTCCCGGACTAGAGATGGTCGTTAATAGAAAAAAATTCTAAACTCAGGCCATGTCAATTGATCAATTGGCGTTCCAAAATCAGGCCTGGCCCCTGACCCGCCTGTCCGGAATCTGAAACTGGATGGGTCAACCCAGTTTGCTGCCAACCTTATTATGGTAAACATCACACTGATGTTGTATTCAATGGCATTCAATTAAAAAAAAATCACAAACCTCCAACAACTTCTGTTCACTGCTAGAATGCAAGTAACGTGTAACCCTGTCTTTCTCCTCTTCCAAGCATCCATCAACCTGAGAGATCCCATTGAAAACCACACAATTATCTTACATAAACATGCCCCAAAAATCCACTACAACTTATGAAAAGAAAATGAAAAGCATATTTTTGCTGTGTTTAGATGCAAAACTGAATTGAATTGCGGATTTCGTTAGCCTCATTTTGACATGCTGTTGAGTTATGTGATTAAGGTTCTTAGTCTCCTCAGACTCGCTTTCTCCTTTTTAATGAAGTCCAAAAAAGAAAAAAAAAAAAAAAGAAGCGGAAATACAGTTAAGATGACCAAATTGTAATGATGTTGTGTTACCTAGTATGCACAATGAGGAAGCTCCTTTAGGTCTCAGTTTAATTTTTTTTAGTTCAACTTAAAAAGTAGTGTAATTGCAATTTGGAGTCGAATCTCCCACTAATGCTCTGCTTGTAATCATGGAAATATGAATTTGTTAAATTCATTAACTTGTAAAATTCATGGATGCATTGGATTTGAATTAGCAAATCCAATGTACATAATTTGGGAATGAAGCTATAAATCCATGAATTTGGGGTGCATTTATTGTAAGAGCAGAGAATTTAGCGGTCATTTGGATGCCTGTAAATGGGCCAACTTTGGATGGTTTTTTTTTTTATTTTTAATTTTTTGCTTGCAAATGATTTATAACATTTACCCTCATCTCATTTATAGGCAAAAAGTTCGGATTTCATTTACAAGCTCTCCATTTATAGCCTAACGTCTATAAATGGAAAGATTGGCTCTCCATTTACAGGAGTAAACAATTTTACTGGCTATCCAAACACATACAATCATTTTCTTGTGAATCATTTACAGCTTGAAGCCAAACAGGACAGGCTATAAATGTGTAAATCATTTACAACTTAAATCATTTACAAGCATCCAAATGACCCCTTATTATAAGGGAATAGCTTTTATTGTTTTTTTAAACTTTCATTTTATCGATCTGTCAAGTCTTTTTTCTTTTTTTTTGGATGTGCTCCAAATCTATGGATTTATAGGGAGCGTGGATTTGGGAAATTCATGGATTGAGCAAATTCCCAATGAAAAACAATTGGTTGAGATTTGAAATCCATGAATTTCACATATCCCTCACCCAAACAACCTCTAAATGAGCGTAACTAGGATTTGGTCATTCATTTCTATTTAGCATGTGAAAAAGGAAAACTAGATTTAGGTTTGCATTTGGATGCAAACTAACCTGAATTGTGATAATTCAGTTGGGTAAAGAGGGAATGAAAAAAAATAAAAATATCCATGTTACCTACTATTCAGTGAGTAAGCGGACCTCTAATTGTACATGGAGAAAATCCTGTCAGTGAATTATTGCAGTTCAATTCAATAGTGCATCCAAACACAAAGTTAAAGAGTTTGACCTTAAGCATGTAATCCGTGTAGGAATCGACAACGATCCAATTTGAGGCCTTCTGGGAGTAGTACTCGGCGGTATCTTTAAGCATGGATGCTTCAAAGTCATTTGTGTAGCAAGTCATGGATCCCATTCCAATCTCCACGAAGAAATCCACGGCATTCTTTAAGAGGGTGATTTTAATCTGCTCTCCTCGGCGCTCTTTATCAATCTATGGAACCAGATTTGTGCTAATCATATGTAATCCTATAAGCAGATATCATTAACATGTGGACATACCATAGATGTGGACATACCATAGAGATAGTGATGCCTCTGATCTGATCTTCCATTTCCTGGTAGACCTGAAACTCATAAAAAGATGGAAACTAGTCTAAAACAAATCGAAGGAACATTAAGCTTATGTTATTCGTGCAAAGGCTCATCTGGGGCCCAGCAGCAATATGCGTGGACCCCATAAATTTTGCTGATCAACTTATCAGGTGATCCACCCATGTATGTTGAATGCAGAGACATTGGTAAATTCTCTTTTCTAGCACTCCATTTTTCTCATATACTTGTAGCTTGCTTAGCGAGAGGACCACCCTGATTGATGGGCGAGGCAGCTTCAAGGTGGCCTTCATGTGATGAATGGCCCAGATCTTGCATGCACCCGAATCTCATAAAAACATTAGATGTGGACGTGGGAATAAGCAGTCAATTCCCTTACCAAAAGCCCCGGAAGCGATCTCCTAGCAATGAAATAACGATCAAGATGATGAAAGAACAGAGAAAGCCGTCGGATCATAACTTTGTGATTTGACCACCTTTTCACGAACTCCTCTAATAGAGGTTCATTCCACTTCTCCCTCAAAGATGGTAACACCTGATGAATCCAAAAACATATTAGTATAGAACTAATTAAGTTGCATTTTGGCCATGCAAGCTAAGTGAATTGCGAATGTCTAGAGTGCCAAAAGCTATTGACATTTCTTGGCATTCGCAGCATGGAAGTAGCCCCTCAAATTGCAATTACATTTCTTTGGATGCACAATTCTATTAAATGTCATTCGAGTTTCAATGATATTTAACTACTTTGCAATTGAAGTTGATTGTCAATTGCATTTGGTCAGTTTGGGTAACCAATCATTAGATTGTGATTTGGTACTTTTCATGTCTGTTTGGCAAGTCCAGTTCAAAATGCAATTTGGTTTATCATTTTCTTTTCTTTTCTTTTCTTTTTATATATAGAAGATGGCATGATGCATACATGTTATATAGCACTGCAAGTTTCATCCTGGCCATCTGATCAATTGTGGAAAGGAAATGGATAGAATCTCCACTCAAGAAAACGTTTCACACCTGTCTGATTTTCAATATAGCCACATCTACAATGTCACCCACCTGATCAGTGGCTAGGATTTTACAATGCCAATAGTTGTGGTCTAGAAAATAAAATTGTCCCCAACACACCTCAGAATTGATGTAGCCTTGAATAATCTCCCTGTATCCTCGGTATAATTGCTCCGCGTAGTCATGAGGGGGCTTCTGGGTGCACATTTTGTAAACAGTTCTAGTTGATTGTAATGAAGGAAATACAATCCGATGTTCCGAATGTTATTCCAGCACTTGATAAAACAAACACAACAATATGTATTTGCACAGTTACAGGATATAACAATTATAAACAGTGAAACATAAGATGAGAAAGAGTGCACATGATATCTTTATTGAGGAAAGAAGTAATAAAAGAGTAAGAACCTAGCGGAGGCGCATGAGTCGCTCTCTTGAAAACGATTCGTGCCAATTTCTTAGACCAATTAAATGGTACAGATGATCTATTGCAACCGTCTTTGGTATACAACCGCTGAATGATGAAAGATCATCATCTCAAACACTACAGCAATTGGTGCTCAAATTAAAAATAATCGAAAAATTAATGCTATATGTAGAAGTAGAGAGAGCCGGTGGGTCAAAAGAGGTTTTTTTCATTTTTTTCTCGTACTTTAAGATTTCCAAAAACTTATATACACATAGCGTTGAGGTAGTTGCCAACGTGTAAAAACGGTCACAATAACATTGTTTTAACGTGCGATGAGGATCCAATCTTTTTGTGCAACACTCAGTCACTGGAAAAAAAAAAAAAAAAAAAAAAAAACAAAATGAATCATGTAAACAAGCCTAAGCCCTGCACGGCGGGCACGCGTGCGTAATGTTAGGCATACTATACCCAAGGCCCAAATACAAAATCATATCACATGGAAGTATGTATAAAGGAGAAAAATTCCCTTTCTAGTTCCAATGTAGGATTATTCAAAAGGGCTTACAAAAGCACCACTGTAAATGTATTCTCTTCCTTTTTACGTTACATTTTTTTCTTTTTCTTTTTTCAAAAAATTCAAAACCAACAATCCTCCACTATTTTTCAAAAAAAGAAAAAAAAATATTTGAGCATCAAATCTTATGTACATAAGTAAAGGTATCAAATCTTAGTATAGACTCTATATAAGAGACTATGAAAGAATGATTTCATCTACTTTCCTAATCATTTTGATCCCATTTGATCTTTCACTTCAAACTTAAAAGATAAAAAATAAAAAAAAATAAAAAAAACATTAATTTAATTAATGATCATTATGTTTGATCTAAATATAAACAGGTTATCAACATACAAGCAAATAATGATACTTATAGAGTCATTACCCTATATATATATATATATATATATTTCATTGATTCTAAAGTGTCGCAGCGTAGACAGGATGAGATCGATCACCATCTCTCTCACAAGATACCTACTCTGAATCCATGGAGCCTCCGAAAATCCTCAACCAGACCTCTTTGAATCTACGAGGGAAAATCTCTCAAATCCATGAGAAACGAAGAAAAACCGAAGTTGATTGAATAATAATCAAAAGAGAATACCTAAACAACGTTTCTAAACTTGTTTAACTAAGTAACAAAACTCTAAAGAAACCCTAGGTGCATAAGAAAAGAATCTTAATTAAAAAAGGTAAGAAATCAGAGAATTCCACACAAATCTGCACAATTGCTTGTGCATGGTCGGGCGCCTGATGAAGGTTGGTCAGGCGCCTGATGACCTCAAAAACAGTCTAGCGAGTAAATTCAAAATTCAGTTGAATTTCGGGCGCCCGACGAAGGGTTGGTCAAGCGACCGATGACGAACAAAACAACAAAACTTTCCAGAGAGTTGAGGCATCATTCGGATAAATTTTGGGCACCCAATAAATGGGTGTTCAAGCGCCCGATAAATGAGTATTCAGGTGCCCAATGGTGGTCGGGCATCTGAAATTAATTGGATTATTTAGATAACTCTCTGGACCATTCAGCATATGGTCGGACTTTGCTGTTTCTCTTGACTTCATGCCGATGGTCCACCCTTGTCATGTAATCATCAACAACCTCCTCTACATCATAAAGTTATTATCTCTAAGTATTGAATCAAACTTAGGTGTGTCATTGCTTTAAAGCTTGTTTAAGACCATACAAGAACTAAATCAATCTACACACCCTTTGAAGTTGATCATAGCCTACAAACTTTTCAGATTGCACCTGCATAGATCTCCTCATCAAGATCTCTATGCAATAAAGCGGTTTTGATATTCAGCTGAGGTATGATCAAATTTTGCAAAGATGCGATAGCTATGAGGACCCTAATGAATGCGGTCCTAGAGAGTAGAGAACAGGTGTCAAAGAAGTCTCTACATTCCTTCTGTCTATCCTTTTTTGGCTACCTTCCTCTCAAGTTCAAACGTGAGACTATTCAAAAGGTCTTACAAAAGCACATCTCTAAAGGTATTATCACCCCTTTTACAATTCCTCTTTTTTTTTTCTTTTCTTTTTTTTTTTCCTTTTTCTTTTTTTCCAAAAACCAAAACCAACACCGAATGCCACTTGTACCATTTGATATCTAAAGAAACAGTGATCAGGACCGTTGATTTTGTTGTGCATCACAAAATAAGCACTGGGGTGCAGTGATCGGGATCATTGATTTTATTGTCCACCATGATAAAAGAAGGATACACAGAGTAACGGCCCACATTCATCAGGAAAAACCTAACAGCCCCTCCACATGGTGGTCCACCAAATCAACAGTCCCAATCATCTTACACGTTTGCCATGCAGAGGGATCTTCATGCAATTTGTATGATGTTCACATTCCCTGGACCAGAAATCAGAACCATTCACTCACTAGGTAGGTCACATATGCATGTGGAATATACACCTGAAGAGTGGAATGACCTGATTTTTGGGCCAGGACATCGGTTTATCCCAAGGCCCAACTTATGACTGGCTGGGATCTCATATACATGCCACGTTGCCACGTGTCCTGAGAATGGCCCCTTCAATTTCTCATCTTGTACTTCGGTTCTGGGGATTGAAATGAACCGTTGATTTTGTGGTGCACCACGTGGATTGGTGGTATCCAGAAAAGAAATATGGAAATTGAAATGTGTGGCCAAAAAATGAATGGCCCATTTTCAGCATATTTAAAAAAAAAAAAAAAAAAAAAAAAAAAAAAAAAAAAAACCAACTCACAGCTGGGCTGGAAATCAACGCTTGGATTAGCATACACGTTTGCCAGGTATGGATGAAGGGGATCATGATAGCATTTAGAGTGATCAGCTGATTCCCAGGAACATTTCACGGCACGTGTGCAAGATCCAGGCCACTAAACATTCCCTTGACCAAAAATCAGGACCGTCAACTCACCAGGTGGGCCAGAACATGCGCCTCTGATCACATTCTTTAACCGTTCATCGACCCTTTACACCTGCGCCCCACCTGACGAGCCATGGCCAGAGCATATTAACCATTTGGCCCAACTCAATGAACAGCCTGGATCTCATACACGTGTGCTGCGAATAGCCCCTTGAGTCCCTCTCGTTTGACAGAAAACACGCAGAAAGGATACGTGTAAATCATCATGTAATCTTCAGGTGAGAAGTGCTGCTCAGAAATTCCTTCAAGAATGTTGGTGAGCTTTACAAATGCGCTCTGCAAGAAGGCCCATCCTTGTTCAAAGGTGATGATCTTTCCCTCCATTAATGCCCTCTGCAAGAAGGCCCATCCTTGTTCAAAGGTGATGATCTCTCCCTCCATTACCGTCTCTCTCTCTCTCTCTCTCTCTCTCTCTCTCGTGTGCATTTAGTTATAAAAACACACGTCTCAAGTCCAACTGATTGGACCATGGGTTAGGGTCCACCCAGGGATAGCTTCCAACTTTTCATGTGCGTACGAATTCCAATCCGTGCGTACGAAATCCAATCCGTTCAATAGGTTGGCCCCATCATCAGGATTCCCTTATAAAAAAATCCACTCATTAAGTGTACCACACACAACAATATTGGGTACTCTTGTGAATCTACCACTAAGCCATTAATTAGTAGAGACCCAGCTGCCTTTTTAATTTTATTTCCATTTGATAGCCACGTATCATGTGGTTAGTATCATCATGTCAGTGTGATTCTGCATTGATAATGGGCCTGAAATTTGAACGGTCCAGATTGACGGTCGCATATATGGACATTCGGTTGATGAATCACAAAGTGGTGGTGAATTACTAGTCTACTACAGGAGACTGCGACTTTGGGTCAAACGCGGATGTAGTCGCCGCCGCCTCTGCCCCAGTCTGGCCGAGAATCGGGATGAAGATGGTACGGTACTGATTGCGACATTTCTGTCAGGCGAGGCATCCTTACACGATGGAGCGAATCCGAAGGGACTGGAGGCTTCAACTATTGTTGTTCCAGCTTTCGTCTTTGACCTCTATTGCGTCTTTTCGGATCCTAGAGTTGATCTTAAACCTTTTGCATGCCACTGCAGCATTTTGACCCGGGTCTTGGCCACTGCTACTCCTTTATGGTCTTATTTGATATCCAGTTGTTAAGATTTCCAGCTTGCTAGCAGAGTGCATTCTTCCCCGGCAAATTGGAGGGCAGAGAAACTCTTTAAGTTCTATCATTGTTATAGTTTTTCCTTTTTATTATTATATTGGTGTCCTTTGTATAAGCCTTTAAGGCCTATGGTAAAAAAGTCTTTTGGAATGAAATAAAAAGAAGTTTCTCTTCACTTTTCCTTATTCGCATAACTTTCTTTTTTTTTTTTTTTTTTTTTTTTTTTTTTTTTTTATGTTGATTGCATTCTATGTTTGCTCTATTTGGGGAGAGTTTTTTTAAAAGGAAGTCCACTTCTTATTCATAATCAGGAAATAAGTATAGGTCATCGACATTGTGATGCTCTTGTAAAAAAAAATCATTGAGAAATCTATGCCTATGGCGTTTATCGATTTGGACCAGCATTACTGGTGGTAGATTTTTAAGTGCTCGGTATTCCAAGAATGCGACAAAGCTTTCCCTTCCAAGTCCTTAAGTCAATATGCCCCAGGTTGGACAATGTCACTGACCTTGTATGGCTCTTCCCAGTTTGGTTTGAAGGGTCAATGAGGAGGTGAAGACTGACTTTCATCTGAGCTTGGTTTTCCTCAGGTTGAAAAGAATTTGCTCGATGGGAGGGCATGCTGATCTCAACTGGGAATCACTGCTTCTATGCCAAAAGCCCTCCCATCATGGATCGAGCTATTGTGTGGTAAGCCCACAAGATGTGCGGCAGCTCATCAGCCCATGCCCCTTTGCATTTCTCTAACTTTGTCTTCAGGTGACTCTTAATAATCTTGTTAACTACTTCAACTTGGCCATTGTATTGGATGTGCTGAAGAGATGCAAAGACATTTCTAATACCGACCTCCTCGTAGAGTCCTTAGAACTTCTTTTTTTTTTTTTTTGTCAAATTGTCGACTATTATCCATGACAATAGTGTGAGGGATGTCGAACTGGCAAATGATGAACTTCCAAATAAAGTCTGTTGTTTTCTGCTCGGTGATTCGAGCTAAAGGCTCAGCCTCAGCCACTTCGTTAAGTAGTCGATGGCAAAAATGGCATAATTGGTCTGGCCCTTCCCTTAAGGTAGGAGGCCGATGATGTCAACCCTCCACTAGGCAAACGAACAGGGGCTGCTTATTGGGGCCAGCTCTTCCGATGGTTAACATAGCACTTGTCACATTTTTTGTCAAATATTTTGGAATCTTCATGCATTGTATGCAAATAATATCCTTGTCTGATCGCTTTGTATGCTAGAGATCACCCATTGGAGTGATTTTCACACACTCCATCGTGAATCTCTCTTCACATAGTCAGTCTCCTCTAGTTGGAAGAGTCTTATACTCAATAAATAATTCTTTTTTTAAATTTAGTTGGGTAATCTTTATAATTAACTCCCCCATATGATTTAGCATTTTTTGAGGGAATGAGAATCTTCTTTTTTTCTCCAGTGATTTTCTATGAAGACTCTTCATACATTATATCATTCTCCCGATCGCAACATATTTAACTATACGATTTGTAAACGAGATGGATTAGGGCTATTTTGAATTCACACATTCAAATTTAAAGTGCCCAATGCCTCCACATGAGTGGCACATAAGAGGATTTAAATTTACTCCCCGAGGCATTAGAGTCTATATTAATCACCAAAGGAAATGAGAAAGGTGCACAAATATGACTATTAATCTCAAAACCTTACATGTTCCCATAACAATTACTCATAGTAATAGATTTACCTTTTAGGTTCGAATCCTCCTCTTGGATAGACATTGTGCTATAGCTCATCGAATCAACTCCAGACGATTAAGTCCTTCAAGAGCAACTCACACTTGCTCTATCAAAGTAACCCGATCTAATATCAAAGTACGAGTAATTAATTTTAAAATAGTGCATTGTTTTAAATATTTAAAATGAGATACCCTCAACAAGTTGGTACAATATTTTAAAATATTCATGTATAATTTATTCTTCTAGTAAAAGAAGTAAAAGAATAATTATACCAGTTCCTACTGTTGTAGTTTTTAATTAAATATTTTAATTCTAAAAATGAGTAAATCAAATTGGGAAAATTTTAACGATTTTGCCTAATAAATGTTTTTAGTGATTTAAAATTAGAGTTCGAGTTCCCAAAATCTAGATTTTAAATGGAGCCCATGATTATCCAAGCCATTGATACTATAATAATAATGATAATAATTATAATAATAATTTTATCATTATCTAATTGTCATTACATAGGAACCCATGCCACCATTTGAAATTGTCAGATACCCATTTCTACAGCCAACCAGGGGCCACTCCTCTTTAACCATGGGACTACCAAAACTGGGCCCTTAAAACCCTCTAATCCAAAATTGCCAAATTATAGCTCTACATGGATGAGGAACAAAATTTAAAAAAAAAAACAAAACAAAACAAAAAAGATCGATGACCACCTTTGGGAACTGTTGAAGTTAACAGTGCTAAGGGTGTGATCTCCTTGGACCAGGTCAGGCCCGCCTCCTACCCATTTCTGATAAGGAAGTCGTCTCAATTTTGATGGGAAATGAAGCAAGTCAGCAGATGGAAATGGCACCAAAATGGAATGAGTCGGATCAAGTTCTAGCAGCTTCCGTCTCCAGGTGAGTTACACTGAAAAAACCACTTTTTAAAACCATGCTCCTACTCAACTCTTCTGCTTCTTCCTTTTCCGCTTCTCTTCCTTTACATCATTCTTCCCTTCTAGACGCTTCAGATGCCGTGAACGGATTTCAAGTAACTTTGTCTTGGCATCTCGGAAAGGTGCATCTGACTTTAGAGACATCAATTGCTTCAAGACCAAAACAAAACAGCAGAGGATCCTTTTGTAAGCACTAAAGAGTCTTTAAAAACAATTAAAGCACTAGGAATTAATTACCTTGAGATGATCCATAGCAGCTAGATTAAAACCGAGGATGTCTTTACATTCCTGGCAACAAGTAAAACAAGGATCAGGTAAGGTTGTAAGAGACTACTTACGCACCGGGGGAGGGGGCCTTCATGGAGGTTCTACCTTTCTTTTTTTCTTTTTTGGAAGCATTTTTTGTTAACTCCAGTTGGAGGTTTGCAAGCCCAACAGATATCTCTACATGGAACCAACCACACATGCAAACCTAGTACATGCATAGAACATTGGAGCCATGTGTCAGGTGGGAAGCACACAACTGATATACCAACCCCAGAAAACTCTGGCAGATCATGCATTGACTAAAACAATGGACAGTGTAGAAAACCCATCCATTGTTTTCACATCTGACCTACCTGATAGTCTACCAGCTTGATATTTTAGTCAGGTCAGCCACACACGTTGAGTTCAACAACACATGGCTCGGATGTTCTAAATAAATGTGGGACAGCTAACCTCCTGCAATTGCATTGAGAATGTCTACATGAGAGGAAGAGGAAATCTAGACGTCCTGCATTCTGTATCACAACTAGCAATGCTCCCTGCATAAAGCTGTTGTACTCAGAAGTGATATGGAAGAATTACTGCAATTACTTCCAAAGTGCAAGAATTCTGACAATGAATGCAGTGTGTCAGCCTCCTCTGATCACCAGCCATCCTTGAAGTTATTCTAGGTGTTTCTCATCAATAATCAAGTTCCATGAGGGCTGTCTGCACACGACTGATGAATCCCGAGATTAATTGATCAATTTATTTCAAGCAACAATGCGAACTAATTGATCAATTTAAGGAATAAAGCATATGTAATACAAAGGCAATGAAATTAGCCTTCAGAGAAACAAAAGAAGAAGAAGAAGAAAAGGCTGATTCATTTGCGTTTCTAGGGATAACATTAAAAGAAGCCCAATCAAGGATGACTAGGAACCTAATAGCATTTACAAGAAAGAAGATTTCCGTTATCTTTCCCTGATGTCCAAGAGAGTACACCTTGAATCTCATTTCACAGTAAGGGACAGGACAATGAATCTTTCTAGTAAACCAGGCTAAAAGATAGCATGGTTTCTGCTTCATTCAGATTAACTACCCCAAGAAAGCCAATTTAACTTATCCCTTACCATTCCTAACAATGCGCCCAATACCAGATTTTGGATATTGCCAAGATATTGTCCAAGTTAAACTTCCACACACAACTCCAAAGTATCCACCTTATGGAATCTTTAGAAGGGCCACTAAGCAACTCAGTAGCACCCTCCAATCAGTTCCAAATTCAAAACCCACACCTAACAGTCACTTTGAATAGAAGGCCCAGATCACTGATTCACCATGAACATGATTTTTGTCTTGATAGTTTCCACTGATTCAACAGAAATCAACAACTTTTCAGCTGGCCCATCATTAGTAAATCATTGAATGTGATAAATTAATGCAAAGCTACCAGATCCTCGATCATCAGAAAAAACTTCCCAGCATTAGAGCATTATCGAAGAAGAAGAAAAAAATGCCAATGTAAATAGGAAGAAGCACAACAAATGGGAACCAGCATTTGGACTCTGCAAGATAATCACCAAAATGATAGAACAGAATATCCACTGGCACGAATCCAATGAATGACCTCCAAGGTAACATGGCAAGGAAAAACACCCCGAAAAGAAGCTCACTTTTGAATGTCAGACGCATACTCTAGATTAGTTGGACTTTCCTGAATTGGAAAACCGGATTTCAAGGACAATGGCCAGCAATATGTGAACATGTAGCCACCAAGAAAGTTCCACACGTGCACAACCAGGTCTGGAAACTAGAGGCTTTGTCATATTTGAATTTTCTTATAAGATTGTGAAATTTTAAAACATAATATAGTAAAGGATGGCATGAACCTGTTACCAGCTTACCCACAGAAGATTAAACAAATAAATAAAGAATCATAAGTAAAATGATAGTGTTACCTTGACTTTTTTGTAAAGCATATCCTTGAGAATAGTCAAGACAGATCTTGCGGCCGGAGTTGTAATCAATTGGTTATGATGAGTCTGCAGAAGCACAGTAGCGACCCTACACACAAGCTCAACCTGCACACAGTTCCAATGCAGTGTCAGCAAGTGACTGAACTTCATCAGTGAATAGCATGTCCACTGCTAACACCAATTAATATTAGCAGCAAGATATATGGCATCCATGCATTTCGGACTTCTGAAGAGTTTAGACAAAGTTGAAACTTCCCACTAACCAGTCAATAGCTCCAATGACAAAAGTTCATTTTTCATATGCACAAAAGGAATTCTTGTTTGAAAAATTACCAGGACGGACATTAAGATGCACAAGGACACAAGCAGATGCAAACACAGATGCAAATGCAGCAATGGATGCCTAAAGGACCTGGACATACAATGCAGCATGTGCAAATACATGGGTACATATAGACTCTCTGCATGCCAATGACGTGTGTGCCTGCTAGCAATGCCAAATATATACCGATGCACTTCAAATCTGCACACCCATGCACATGAACTCCCAGCTGGGCAGCTGTGCACTGTTTGAGTACAGTGGCAATTATTCCACTCACTGTTTGAGGACTGGCTGTCCACAACTGGTGACGTCAGCTTCGTGAAGGTACATATCAGTATGAGCAAGGCAATGTGCCCCATATATTTTCTATTAGTCAATTGTCCAAACCAGTTATCATGGGCAGTCCCCAAACAGGTCCAACCGCTGCTCCAACTGGGTCAAACTGTGATCCTCATGATGGGTCCCAGTATCCATCGAGAAGAAGAAGAATATCCATCGGGTTCAAAAAAGAAGAAGAAAGTTACTTGATACCCTGTCACTCTAATCATGATAGTTGATACACAGGCACTCAGAAATTGTATACGTCGCATACAAACTCAGAAGTAAACTGTCCAACTGTCAGACCTACCAAGGATAGGTCATTACCTAAAAATTAGGCTGTCAGATTTGTTTGCTGAATTTGGACCAGTGGGTGTTTTACACTTCAACCAAAAACTAAATGTCCAATTGTCCAGTTAGGAATCTAGTATATGAAATCAGTGTAACTTTTGGTTTATGACCTATCTAAATAGGGTCCACGATTTGGACAGTTTAATTTGGCACACGTGCACACATGTAGAGATAGGTAGACAGATAGATAGGTAGATAAGTAATATATTACACTGAATAATCTCACTAGGATGTGAAACATTAGACTGAGGTTTAATGATTTGATAGTTTCAGTTCGAGATATTAAGACATCAATAATATCCATGTGAATGCTGCGGAGCATGCACCCACTATCCTCTGCTCTTCTTTCTTTCTATTGATGCGATGGGGGTGTAGCATTGACTCAGATGTGATAATACATAGAATTTGAGCCACCACTAGCCAATGAAGCTTAGAATCTACGGCCGGCTAGAAACCATAGAATTGCTTAAGGGTTAGGGAATCACAAAACTCCCCAACTCAAGTGACTCCTACGGTTGGTCTACAGCCAAAGATTCTAAGTAAAGGCCTTGGTGACAGAAAAGGAAGGGGTTAGGCATCCTTTTCCACCCGCACGATGTGTGGTCTCTTGTTTATGGAATATTGGAATTTTTAGAGAATTTGACTAGGTTCTAGAAAACTACATCCGGTGTCAGCCTGTGGAGACACTCTGCTCAACGTCAAGCTCATTGGCCGGATTAAGAAAAGAAAAAATAAAATAAAATAAGAAAGAAGAAGAAAGAAAGAAAGCTATAGTAGGGATGCAAGTAATGGAATGTGGGGAATGGAATGTAAGCTTGATTGAGATGTGAGAAGGGAAAGGGAAGACTAGATACTCTTTTATCAAAGAGACGATCAATGGAACGTAAGCTTGATTGAGATGTGAGAAGGGAAAGGGAAGACTAGATACTCTTTTTTCAAAGAGATGATCGGATATCCCCGATCCCAACCCTACTCATGGACTCAGGCGAACTCCTTTTCTCTTGAAATTCTCTCTTTTTCTCTCTTCGAATCTGGCAACCTTCTGGCCAAGCAGGGAGAGATTTCTCCCAAAAACCTCCCGAAACAGCCTTTTCTCACCTTATAAGCTCTCCCCCAACCCTTACAATCCTCCCCAAGTGAAGGAAATGAGCCGGTTTATATAGACTGGACTGACGGGAATCAGATTCCTGCTGGTGCCTGCATGGCCTGATTTCACATTTTTCGAGGAGCATCAGGTGATAAGAGCCGTCAATGCTGATAAGTGGACTTTTGGGCACTGGCGGGAATTGGATTCCGCCGATCTTTTTTGCACATTTTTCGAGGCATCTTGGCCACCTCATCAGTCCAGGTGCCAACTGGCAAGTCCAGGTGAGCCAGAGTGACCAACGGGAATTGGATTCCCACCGATGTCCTTTTGCAAATCTGAACCATTGGCTGGTTCCGGGAGGTATTGGGGATGCTCTCCATCTGACCTGTTCAGGTTTGCAATGCTTCTCTGGGTCGATCAAAGGCCGATTCTTTAGTTTGACTGGATTCTTGCAAAGTAGTCTCTCTCATCCTGGGTGAGGTGTCTACAATCCAATGAAGTAGAACGAACAATACTTCTAGAACTACTATCACCATCATCACTATAATAGCCGGTCAGCTTTCACCAACCATTCATAACTAAGACACTATAGAGAGAGAGAGAGAGAGAGAGAGAGAGAGAGAGAGAGAGAGAGAGAGAGAGAGAGAGAGAGAGAGAGAGAGAGAGAGAGAGAGAGAGAGCCTTCTATCCTGTCTTATGTAATAGCATACTCAAACCCAGCCTTCTATCCTTTTTTATTAAGGTTTGATCGTATTCTTGCTTAGTGGAGCAGATGCAAATGCATCTGGTACTAAATTTAATAGACATACTGATTAGGCATCACCTCGCTTTCTCAATAAACCCATCTTCAGCCTGAACAGTGGGAGTATTAGTGTAGATTCTTGTCCCTCAAGCTCAATGATTTCACATGCTCCTTGCAAAATGTTCCAAGTACTGTCAACTCATGCACAATAGAGTGCTCTACTATCTGAGCTTTATGCATGTCATCTCTTGATGGATATTCATGATATATAGACTAGAGAACAACAAAAATTTGTCCCAAAAAATGAAGGATGCACAAAACCCTTTGAATCAGATCAAAGCATGCTACTTACGCATAGAAAAAATAAATATCCACTGAACAATTTCAATCATTAAAGAAACTATATGCACACATATACAGATTCACAAATAATTATATCAGATTACAAAAATGAAAAAGGATGAAGATTAAATGAACAAAATGTTAATGCAAATAAGAAATCACATATGGGACTAACCCACCTTATCAGGATTGGATGTCCAATCCTTCAAGTAAGACATAAGCTTCAAGGCATCTGAGAACGGTAGAGACTGAAAGAAAATTATTTAAAAAAAAAAAAAAAAAAAGACCTCCATATTAGTAAAAAATGTATCAAAATGTTATGTTGTTCCCTATTATTTAAAAAGTATCAACAAATGCTAGAAATAGTGTCAACTTCTAGAATTTACTGGTACAGGTAAGCACTAACTTTACTGGCGATGATGCAATAGCAACAGTTACAGTGGCAGTGATTGTGATGCAAGTTCAATTTACAGCTACAGGTAAGCACTAACATCAGTGGTGATGATAGAGAAGCAACGGCTATGATGGAAATGTGCTTGTGATGCAAGTTGACTAGCCTCCCCCTCTCCATCCCTCATTAGTCATTACCGACTTCAGAGATAAAAATGTGGGAAGTGGGAAGCGAGAATTGTAGGTGTTTGTAATTGTTCAGAGTAACAGCGATATTATTGATAATATCTGGTAGTATCAGAAATTCCAGGTATTGATGATATATCACCTATATATCACAAAAGTATCGCTAATGGATCAAGATATTTTCGGCTGTATAAATTCCAGATGTCACTTGTATCGCCCATGCATCAGCGATGATAATATCACCAATGTATCGTTATCGCCAAGAAAATCTATTTATTAAAAAAATCCATTTCAATTTTTTTATGGGTGCATGGTTGCATGATTAAATGCATGTTTGTATGTGTGTATAGGTATGCATGCATGAATGGATGGATGTATGCATAGATGGATGGTCGGTTGGATGGATGGATGCATGCATGCATGTTTGTGTGCGTATGCATGCATGCATGGATGGATGGATGGATCATGAGAGTATATATTTAAGTGTCACTGTGTCTGTGTCTGTGTCTGTGTGTGTGTGTGTGTGTGTGTGTGTGTGTGTGTGTGTGTGTGCAGGCATGCATGGATGGTTGGATGGATGGTCATGCATGTGTGTTTGTCAGTACGTACGTGCATGCATTCATGGATGGATGAATGGATCCACCATTTCCCCATGCTTCCCCTGTGTTTTCCTAAGTCAGTGATACATGCTTTTAAGCCCTCATTACAAAAGAAACTTATTATGCATGCATCTTTTTTGCTATTATTTGATTCCTAAATATGCAAATATGTATATTTTCGCATTTTTTGAAGTATCATTTATAAATTCCACCATTTTTCCAATGTTTCACCATTGTTTCCCTGAGTCAGCGATACATGCTTTTAGGCTCCAATTTGAGGAAAACTTATTATGCGTCTTTTTTGCAATTATTTGATTCCTAAATATATATTCCTAATATATATATATATATATATATATATATATATATATATATATATATATATAAGAGAGAGAGAGAGAGAGAGAGAGAGAGAGAGAGAGAGAGGAATGCTCACTTGCGCACAGTTCTCATGAGAACTCGTGAGCACTTTTTAAGAGCTCATCACACGTGATGTGAGATCTGAATATGAACCGTTCACGTGATGTAGAACCCCAAAAAACTCGAGGAGCCCAACTTTTACCCTGATCCAAAACTTTTGTGGGCCATGGAAAAAGGAAACAGTTTTCTCGCTTGATTTGCCCCTCTCTGCCACAGCCCACTGGAGCTTTGGATCAGATTGAAAGTTGGGCCATGGAAGTTTTTTTTAGGTGCTGCATCACGTGGATGGTTCAGATTCAGGGCTCACATCACGTGTGATGAGCCCTCAAAAAGTACTCTCTCTCTCTCTCTCTCTCTCTCTCTCTCTCTCTCTCTCTCTCTCTCTCTCTCTCTCTCTCTATATATATATATATATATATATATATATATATATATATATATATATATATATGTATATATATAAGTTTTTCGTTGAGAAATTCCACCATTTTCCCTATGTTTCCCCAATGTTTTCTCAGTCAGCAATGCATTTCCAAGTATTGGTGATAATATCGGCAAGATATCGATACATGTTGCCATATCCCTAGCCAACAAAACGTAATGATACCAATACTACAAACACCAGTGTGGGGGAAACAGGTTTCTGGCCATTATGGTGCCTACAACTGTTTACAATATTTGAGCAAGATGGGAAGTATTGTCCTCAAGACCCCAATCAACTCAATATAAGGTCTATAAAATGTGAAATAGGGGGGAGGGACACCATACCAGTAATGTCTGTTCCAGATCATTGGTGTGAACATTGGAAATTGCACGGAGAACATAATCAGATGGAGAAAGCCCAAGCATCGTAACATTTGGTTGGAAGTCTGTTGTTCTTCCACTTCGTTTGTCCTCCTGAACATCCAAAAAGGCAATTACGCATATGTAGAAATGTAACCATTTGAAAGATAGTGGTATCTCATATTAGAAGGGTTTGTTTAATATTTCTGTAAGTAGTTCATTGGCATCTGAATAAACTATTTATGATGCAAGTCTATGATTCCATTACTATATGAAGTTAGCTATCGAGCGAGTCCATTCAGTGCATTTGATTTCCATCCAGAGTCATCTGTCACCAGCTGTTACCTAGAAGCCTAGTACTGTCTTACGTTGGTTCCATGAGACTAAGCAGCCCATAAGGGAGCATAATAAGAGAGCTCCACTTTTTTATTACTACTACCCAGCCTGTCAAAAATAACACAACTAAGCAGCACTAGTCGATATAGAGATCTATGGCCTTATGAAAAAGTTGAAAGAACAATGCAGACGAAACTTCTCATCTGTGGATAACAGTATTTTATTAAAACAAAAAACAAAAATATAGCACCAGGACTGAATTCCTAACATAAAGTGATGAGTAATAGCCCTTTTCTCAGGCCAAAGAATCTGCTACAGAATTAGCTTCCCTGTATACAAGGAAAACTAAACATTTAACCACAAGGCTAACTACCATATCTCATGGAAAGGATAATGAGTCTCTTTTTTTCTGTTAATAACCGTCCCATGCAGAATGTCTACCTCAACAACGACTTTCATGAATTCATTTTAGGTTGAAGATTTCCATTTTTTATATTTATTTTTTATGCACCAAGAGAAGGGTCATCTGCAGGAGCAGGTATCTCTTGCCTAATTTTCAGTTCAGTTCAAGCACATGAAACCTCTTGGTCAGACCTTCCCTCCCTCCCTTCTCTCCTGATTCCTTTCAAAATATAACAGTTAGTGCCAATTCACACACCCTTTTATGAAGGAGGGCAAAATTGTCTTCTTTCTAATGTGTGATAATGCCCTTACTCTTTTCATCACTTAAATTAATCATAGCGGTAATTTGCAATGATATCCTTGATCAATAGTACTAGGATAGGTGACCTCCTAGGAAGTCCTTGTGTTGCACCCCACCCTCCCCTTTTTTTCTTGTTACCCTTCAAAAAGAAATTGCAATGGTATGACAAAAGAAAGAGAGCTATTTACAAATACCAAAGAGGAAAGGGGTTATTTATAATATAGCTAAAAGGAAAGATGATACATATAAAAAAAAAAAAAAAAAACTACATTTTTTCTACACTTATATTTCAATTTTAAAGCGTGAAAATGAAAGAAATTTGGATTTCCCCTATTTATTCCATTTTTCAATGTCGAAATTGAAACTTCTTGCTTAAAATCCATGATAATGCATGAGATACATGCATAGATATGAATTTCTACTACATTTCTTGCTAATCTGTTGAAAAAAAAAAAAAACCAAATCATCTCAAGGTTTCTGCCCAAATCTGTTCTTGGATCATGATTTCTCCATCCAATTCATATCTTGATGTAAAAAAATTAAAACAAAATTTAAAAAAGGGGAAATTTAAAAATAAAAAAAAGGAAAAACTGCCTAATTAGTACAAGTGATTGGATTGGGTTCTTTTTCCTATTTCATAATTTTCATTGTAGTTTGAGTGTTTCATTAAGTTATATATTTCAGTTACAAACCCACATAGCTCACACACTATCTTTTTGGTAGCACTAGAATAGTGCCCGTACTTCCAACCCAAGTCATTCAACTAGGGTTTCAAAGAAGAAGATTGGAAAAAAGAAATGATCTTATCTATTCATAAGTTGTAACTTGTGAGTTCACCTGACTCCTCTCTTGGGTCTTGAACCCGAAAAAAATCAAACTTGAAAGTGAGAGAGTAAGTAATTAATTAGAGGAAAGAAGAATGAATGAGACTATGTGAGAGAGAGAGAGAGAGAGAGAGAGAGAGAGAGAGAGAGAGAGAGAGAGAGAGAGAGAATGATGAATCTAGGTCTAAGAATGAGAATATGAGATTATGATAGAATGAGTGAGTGAGAATGTGAGCTATTAAGAAAAAGAATCTAAGCCTAAGAATGAGAATATGAGAGGAGTGAGTGAGAATGTGAGACTAAGAAAAAGAATCTAAGTCTAAGAATGAGAAGATGAGATTATGAGAGAATGAGTTGGTGAGAATTTGAGATATTAAGAAAAGGAATCTAAGTCTAAGAATGAGAAGATGAGATTATGAGAGAACGAGTGAGTGAGAATTTGAGACACTAAGAAAAAGAATCTAAGTCTAAGAGAGAATGTGAGAGAGAGAGTAAGAGAGATGAAACTGAATGAATGACAAATATATGAAAAGAAGAAGAATAAATGAATATTATTAATTACTATATGAATATGAGCTAATAGGTATTTTTGAATCTTGAAGAATGAATGAGTAATAAAAGAAAAGGAAGAAGAAGAAATGAAATGATCTTGATCATGGTGTGCCGTAAAGGCCATTACGTAAACCGTTACTCGTTACGAGGTCATAAAGGCCATAGCAGCCATTACAGGAGGGAAAAAAAAAAAAAAGACCTGTAAAGGCCGTTACAGCCCATTATGTTATGCCCCCTCGCAAAGGCCCCACAATAGTGTTATGGGGCCGATACAGGTTTTTCGGATTTTTTTCCAATAAAAAAAAAGGAGACCGATACGGGTGTTTCGGATTCAACTTTATTACTTGAATGATGAATCTTGAAGATCTTGGATGGTATTCTTGAATCTTGAATGATCTTGGAAGTTCAAGTGTAGTTTGTAAATGGGAAATGAAAAGTAAAAGAGAAACTTTAAAGAGTTGCAGAGAGATTAAAGTAAGAGAGTGAGACATATAGAGCTTTAGAGTAAAGAATATGAAAAATGGGGTGGGGGCATATTTATAGGCAAAAGTGCCCCAAAATGCCAAAAAAGGGGTCCCAAAGGTCATATTTCTCACCGTTGGAACATATGCGATCACATACTCACATATGCAATCGCATATAAAAGTATGTCATGGCATACTAACAATAGTCGCATAAGACATTATCATGGCATATGTGATCCTGTCCATTTTATGTGAATATGCGATAGCATTTGACAACAATGTTTGTGGTTCAACCGGTTGGACTTGACACTTTCTCGTTAATTCTAAACCACAAGTAACTCCACATGGGAAGAAAGAACCTTCAACCCATTCTCTAAGAGGAAGAAGAAGCCCACAAACGTACAAGGAAGAAGAAAGAAATAGTCTTAGCGTGAATTTTGGGTGTGACTGATTCATTATAAAATCATGACAGTATCTATTGATACCCATTGTACTTCCCAGATTCCCACCACAGTAACATTACATGAACAACAACTTGGATGCATGATGAGGAACTTTCAAACTTCAGATTCAGACTTCGGATTCAGATTCCTGATTCGTTATAAAATCGTGACAGTATCTATTGATAGTTCGATACCCATTGTACTTCCCAGATTCCCACCACAGTAACATTACATGAACAACAGCTTGGATGAATGATGCCAAAAGATAATATATGGAATTGGATGCATGATGCCAAAAATATATGGAAACTTACCTTATGTTGGTCAATGCGTTTTGATTCCTCCTCTGCTGCCACCAATGCATCAATTATTAAAT
This sequence comes from Liriodendron chinense, assembly GCA_003013855.2. Taxonomy (NCBI): domain Eukaryota; kingdom Viridiplantae; phylum Streptophyta; class Magnoliopsida; order Magnoliales; family Magnoliaceae; genus Liriodendron; species Liriodendron chinense. Next base: position 2,402,527 of record ML058484.1, on the reverse strand, counting down.
CAGTTGCAGTAAGGGTTTCTTGAGTCTTCTTCCCTGCCAAGCCCACGGCTCCCTCCTCTGGAACTTCTTCCTTTGGTGCATGCCTGCTTTCAAATGAATCATCGAAGGCAGACTCAAACATCTCATCCAATCTTCTTTCTTTCTCTTCCTGGACATCAAAAAGGTTCCAAATCTTTACCTTCTAATTCATTGTGTTATGACAGGAGTCAATGAAAGTAATAGCTGTTACCTAAATCATCCACATTTCATAATACCTCAATGAAAAAGGGTTCTTCAGTGCGATCCCAACGACGAATGGATCGATCATGAGATCCTGTGATGATAAAATCACCACGATTGCTTATTGCAAGGCACCAAATTTCAGCGTGATGCCCCTCAAGTGTTAGAAGTAGCTCAAATTTATCAGCATCCCAATACTTTACAAGGCGATCTTTTCCTACACTAAGCATGTAATGCGTGTTCCGCACAAATTGCACTGCCATGACACTGTCATGGAAACAAATAATCAGAATTGGAAATGTAGGTCACTTTCTCTTCAGTAATCCCATGCAAGTGGGAAAAAGGTGTTTCAAACGTGCCATGATCAGTAAGGCAGTGCTGCAGTGGACCTTAGAGATAATGGCCACCATATTCAGATGTGTGGATTTCACTACCTAGGGAACCAATCAAAGCGTTCTGGACCTTTTTCCACCAAGCACATATGGAAATGAAGTTCATCTCTCTTTGACATCTAAAAGCTATCATTGATACCAAAGAAAAAAGGGGGTAAATAAACCTGTCAGCATGAGCAAAAATTGATTTGTGACAGTCTCCAAAATCCAAACCCCAAATCTTCAAATTTTTGTCTGCAGAACCACTAACTATCAAATCTCCGTCTGATGAAATATCCATGCAAAGCACGGGCAACTTGTGGCCATATAGGGAAAGAAAAAATTTCAGCGAGTCCAAAAAGAAGACCTACAAAATGAGTTTATAGACATGTCAGTGTGGGTTACCATAGGCATTGAGTTCTCTTCCATATTCAATAGCATCAAGTCAAGAAAATAACATGCACGACAATCTTCACAGTAATGTGATCCATGCCAGTCAGAGATCCTCATGTAAAGAGGGTCTCGTGCTGATTAAACGTAATACAAGAAACAAACACTATTTGGGAAGAGCAGAAATCATCACCAAAATCACAATTAATCCATGAAAATTCAATTATGTGTGGGAGATATGATTAAGAGTCTAGGAAACATTATTTTTCATCCTCTACTGTGCATGTTGTTGGTTTATTGCAATCCACCCCGAGGGAGGGAGGGAGGGGGGGAGAGAGGGAGACCGTTTGCTTACTTCAAGATGACCACATGAAAATTCACTTGCTTTAACCTTTAGAGACCTTTAGCAGGTAGATTTCAGGGATTTTGGAGGTCTTTACTACGTAGTGGATCCCACTTACATACAGCTAAAAGGACCTTAAATGGATTCTTTAAGAGGTTTCTCAACAAACAGATGTCTAGCAAGTGGAGCTTTTGAAGAAAGATTGGTAAGACATCATGGGTGTGACCCACACATGACATCGGGTGTTTAAAAGCCCAAAATGATACTTGTGAAGGTTTTAGAAGACTTGGATAGGCTTTAATTAGGAGTAGCAGGAGAGTAGGTTTTGTATGTATCTTAAATGAAACGTCATCTTGTAATTGGGAGGCTTTTGGGGTAATTGTTGGGCAGTATCAGCAATTTGTGACAAGGGCATTAGGAAAATTCAGAAAACAATAAAAGAGGAAAGATAATGTGGTCAACTGGTGATTTTTAGATCTTTGTATTAAGGAGTGCTTTCCTCATATTATATAATAATATTTCAGGAATAGTAATTTTTGTACATATTTTGGCACATTGTAAGAGGTGTTAAACCTTGTTAAAGGCACATAACCTTTAGCTGGGACAAGGCTGGTCCCCAGACAAGATAAAGGAGGGTTGACATTAGGCAGGCAGCACGTATTGCAAAGCAATCATAAGAAAACATAAATCATGAATGGGACAAGTCTGTGATCATGTCGACGAGGATTATGAATACCTTTAGTTTAGTTATGCATAAAACAATTGCTGTTTCTTCCATGGCTAGTTTGATCAAGAAGGGATCTTGTTGATGACGATTATGAATACCTTTAGTTTTGCATAAAACAATTGTTGTTTCATCCATGGCTAGATTGATCAGGAAGGGTTCCATCATACTGGAATTTGGTTCAATTTGTTGACTCTCTTCAGGAGAGCATCTCCCAGTCTGAGTCATAGTTCATAACAAGGGTTGCAACTGAAAAATAGTTGCACATGCTTCTTCAGCTAGCCATGATGTAATTCATTACATAATACAAAGATGATTTTTTGGACCAAGTGTGTTCCGCACTATTTGGTCTTCATGTCAACATCATGCATGTTATGTGCCACTCGACATTCAAAGGTTGACTTCCAGTGATAAGACTGGTCACGGAAATACATATACATGCATTGGACATGCATGGCATGCCATCCAAACTGTGCTTCA